>JAWRVZ010000145.1:0-600000 GCA_037043235.1 Rhodeus uyekii | reverse complement strand
TCTGTATTGTGTTTGCATTATCTATGTAACTATCACTTTGATCAGCCATGCTTGTAAGGTGATGCTGAAGATCATCTTAAACAGACTGAACCCACAAGCAGAAGAAATAATCGCTGAAGAACAGGCTGGGTTCCGTAGTGGAGCAGAACAAATTTTCAATCTTAGGCTTCTGTGCGAAAAATACTCACAACATCAACAAGACATCTATCATGTGTTTATAGATTTCAAAAAGACTTTTGATAGAGTGTGGCATGAGGCATTGTGGGCCACAATGAAAAAGTACAACATGGGTCAAAAGTTGACCAACACCATCAAGCAGCTGTATGCCAAGGCTACCAGTGCAGTGATTGTTCAAGGTTCTGTGGGGGACTGGTTCAAAACAACACTTGGAGTACGGCAAGGCTGTCTCCTGTCACCCACGCTTTTCAACATCTACTTAGAGCGCATAATGAGCGAAAGCCTGGAAAACCACTGTGGGACAGTCTGCATTGGAGGGCGTAATATCACCAACCTCCGCTTTGCAGATGACATTGATGGGTTGGCAGGCAATGAAGATGAGCTTGCCACCTTAGTGAAGAACCTGGATGAAACATCTTCCAGATTTGACATGGAGATAAGTGCAGAGAAGACAAAGCTAATGACAAACAGTAGCAAACAAATCTCAACCAAGATTAAAGTCAGAGGAAAGGAACTGGAAACAGAGGGCCAATTCAAATATCTTGGTTCCATTATCACGGAAGAGGGATCAAGAGCAGAAATTTTGTCTCGAGCAGCACAAACAACGGCAGCTATGTCAAAGCTAAGAGAGACAAGGAGAGACAAGAACATCTGCCTGAAAACTAAAATCAGACTATTGAGAGCACTAGTCATCTCAATCTTTCTGTGTTCATGTGAGGCCTGAACCCTGACAGCAGAATTACAACGAAGAATTCAGGCACTTGAAATGAGATGCTACAGAACCATCCTCAGCATCTCTTACATGGACCACATCTCAAATGAAGAAGTGGGCAACATCATCAGGCGCAAAGTAGGCCATTATGAAGACCATTGTCAAAAGGAGAAAGCTGGAATGGTATGACTATGTTACTAGAGCGACCACTGTTCAAGGTGGTCGAAGGAGAGGTAGACAGAGAAAAAAGTGGAGTGATAATATCACAGAATGGACCAGGAAAAGTTTTGCAGAGACACAGGCATTGGCATATGATCGAGTCAAGTGAAGGGAATTGGTCAGATGTTCAGCAGTACAGTGTCTCAACGACCACACTAGGTCAAGAGACTGATGATGATGATGATGATATCTATGTAATCCCTCCCTCCTCCTCCTCCGCACATGCCACTACTGTATCATCTGTCTCGAAGGTAAGAACTCATAATTAAACCATAATTAAACTCATACATTTTATTTTATAGCACAGGAATCCTTATATGCTATAATTTTTGTGTGTGTGTGTGTGGATGTCTCTATAGCAATTAAAAACATGTTTTTCCCATTGTTGTAAGCACTAATAAGGGAGTTTTTTAGAGGGCTAGTACGGATACATTTTTTTCCTGTTATTTCTTATGAGAAAAATGATTTGAGATACGAGCAATTCGAGTTACGAGCTCAGTCCTTGAACGGATTATGCTCGTATCTCAAGGTATTACTGTAATCCAATGTAATATTTAATAATTCAAATTAAGCATTTGCCTATTGAAAGCTGACTTTTTGTTTGGCCAGGCAGTGTATAATAGTCTGCTTGCTAGTAAAGGGTGAAGGTGAATACATAGTGGTCTTAGTTGGTTTATACCTTTGTATGAAGTGTCTGTGATGGGCATATCATTCAGAAACCATGTTGTTTGTACCCTATCTGCCAATCTGCCTTCCACGCTGATAGTGACTCTGCCTTTCTTACCCAAAATCACTCTGGGTGGCAGAACAATTGCTGAAATGTTCAGAGATTTTAGCTTCTCTGTGAAAAAGAAATGCAAGAGACGTTAGCATTTCCATTCAGCTCACTGGCATTCTGTCATCATTTGTTCATAGTTATTACTGACCATTCTGATTTGTCATATTAAACATGAAATAAATGTAAAAAAATAGAATTTCATGCTTTTAAGGGCTTGAAAAAATCTACTATACTGATGAAATATGTCATTTATGTGTTCCTTTCCAATAATGTTATTTCATCAGAATGCACAGCTTCCTTTGAATACCCACCAATGGAGAAAGGCACTTTTTGCAGAATAGTGAATAAGAATAGAGCAGATATAGCATTTACCTCCAGGGATAGTAGTAGCAGATCCCTGCTAACAAACAAAAGCTTGATTTCTTGCTTATAGAGTGAGAGGTCACATTTACAGCTAAGGTCATTGGCTTAAAATGATTCTGAATTAGCAAAGATGTCATACCTTTCAGGGATGAATCGAGCAACTCCCATTGAGATAAATGGGAATGCCAACAGAAAGCTTTTTAATATTATTTTAAGTCATTGGTGTGCAAGCAGACTTACCATCCCTTCTCTTCCAAGAAAATCCAATGCAGAGCAAAAAAACAAGTGTGAGTGAAATTATCATCATCGCCACCGAAGCCTTGGCTGATTTATTCAGACCTGGGTTTTGCACTGAAAGAGATTAGAGCAGTAATTGTAATAGGATCTTTACCTCCATTTTCTTCCTTTTCTATTACATTTCACAGACTTCACCTTTAGTCGGATTAAAACACAACACTAGTCAAACGGCAGATTCAAGTAATATCAGAAAGATTGTATTTACGCGTTGAACACACATGAATGCCACTAAGGAAATTTAGGATTTTCTTTAAGCTGAGAATTTTTAAGTTGTGGGTGTGTCAGTGTTGGAAACAATGGATGCAGTGTCTGTGTTAATGGCAAAATTAAAATTATTAGCTTTTTTATCATTTACAAAAGCACACCCAATTCTCATTCTTCATTATTTTCTAGATGTAGAGTTATATTGCTCTGACCAAAGTTATTTGAACACAGCTGACATCATAGCAAATATGAACTTCCTATGAGAACATGAATACACCAAAAGTAGACCAAGGGTTGTCCTATCCTCCTCCTGCAGGGCCACATTCAAGCAGAATTTAGGTCTAGCCCCTTGATGTGAACTCTTTCCAAAGTCACCCAGCTCTGCAACCGAGTCTGTTATATTTGTTGATTGAATCCCAAACCACAATAAACCTAGTAATCTTGGCACAGCATTGCACTGTACACTGCTTAAAAAATTAAGGGAACACTTAATCATCACATTATAACACCAAGTCAATTAAACTTCAGGGATATCAGTCTGTCCAACTATGAAGCATAAGTGATTGTGAATCAGTTTCACCTGCTTTGGTGCAAATGAAAGTGATCTTGTCACTGTCTGTGGCATGAGGTAGTTCCCGCAACCCAATCAGGTTACACAGGCAGTTCTGCTCCTCCAGGATGACACATCCATATGTGCCGTCGCAAGGAGGTTTGGTTCATCTCCCAGACCAGATTGAAGAGCATGGAGGAGATGCCGGGACACAGGCCGCTACACGAGGAGAGCCGGACAGGGACGTAGAACAGCAATAACCCATCAAAGGACCAGTATCTGCTCCTTTGCACTGCCAAAGTCCTACAAAATGACCTCCAGCAAGCTATTGGTATGCATGTTCATGTCCAAACTGTCAGAAACAGACTTCATGAAGGATGCAAGAGGGAACAACGTCCGCTAGTAGGACTTTAGCTCTACACATGCAGCTCAATTGACATTTGCCAGAGAACACCAGAATTCAAGTCGTCATTGGCGCCCAGTTCTCTCATGGATGAGAGCAGGTTCACTCTGAGCACGTGACAGACAAAGAGTCTGGAGATGCCGTTGGGAACGTTATGCTGCATGCAACATCATCCAGCAATTGTCGGTAGGTCAGTAATGATCTTGGAGTGTCAGACAGATCCCCACGTGTAGCCAATGGTTCCCTTACTTACATTGCGAGTTGGATCAGCCTGTGACTTCATGGATTCTATTGACTGTCTACACTTAATTTTGTTTTTAACAAATTATAGAATGTATACAAATAAAGATTTTCAAATTGAATATATTTCATCCAATGAGATCCAATGTGTTCCCTTCATTTTTTTGAACAGTGTATTTAAATACAGAATACTACAATTAATAAGTGAAGTCCTTCATCCCATACCACGTGGGTCAACAGTGGAAAGGTCAATGGTTCCATAGGCAGGTTCTAGCACATTGTGTTGCTGGGCCACACATTTCACCTCTCCTCCTCTGCTCCTCTCCTCCACACTCAAGGTGTGATACTGATGTTTTGTATACATTCCATCCTTGTTCTGGATGGACAAGGGAAGCTCAGGAAGAACCTTTCCATTCTGCATCCACAGAATGGACAGATTGTCAGGGTAAAATCCACTGATATCACAGGAGAGGGTGAGTGGAGATGAGTGGGAAGATGAGGGAACAGCGGAGAGAGTGACCATCGGGAGAACTAAAAAAAGAGAGAAAAAAAGACTTTTGACAAATATACTAAAACTATCAGTAATCAACCTTAATCACATTTTACTAGTAGTCCATTAAAGCCACATTATCTAGGCACAAGTATGTAGATTTTCCAGATAAATAAATGAACAAATAGTAAAATTTGGCCCTTGAATGTTCTGTAAGATTTTGGAATTCAAGTATCACCTAGATTAACAATATCTAATCTTGCTTCTGAAGGGCCACTGTCCTACAGAGTTCATCTCCAACCCTAATGATCCAGCTAATCATTTTATTCAGGATTATTAGAAATTCTCAATCAGTTAAGCTGGAGCAGTTTGGAGTTAAACTTGGCAGGATGTTGGCCCTCCTGGAGCAGGAGTTGACACTTCTGGCCTACTCTGACTTCAGTCAATGGACATGTACTTGCAAAGTATTCTTAGACATAAGAGAAGCCACAAGTGATCATGAACCGGTGTTCATCCTATCTATCCATCATATCCTGATAGCTTCCCCCATTTCATACTTGCAGAGCAAAACTGACAACATCAAGAAAGTGTTTTCTTCATCAATTGCAACTGAGTGAAGTCCCAATTCTGCAAAATGCTTGTGACACTTGATTGAGAGTTGAAATTTGTGTAACTAATGTTAAATAAGCTGGAAAAACTTGTATATTTTTAAAATTTGGATCCATACATGTTGAACTGTTACAGCAAAAGTTGCATCCTGTTTCAAATGAATGACATCTTCCGATCAAATGTGTAAATACCTATAATGTAAGGCGTGAACTCCTTTAGGATAGGTTTCACCAGAGCTGTATGTTGCACCTCACAGCCAAAGCTTGTGTTCTGGTCAGAGATTTCAGGGATCAAGGTCAGCCAGCTGACTGCATCATATAGCCCATCTTCTGTACGGTTTATTTGCAGCTTTTGGGGTTCTTGGATTTTGTTTCCTGCTCGTTTCCAGGTAAACATGATTTGTGGAGGACTAAAGCTCCTTGCCCAACATTCAAATACACTTTTCCTTTTCAGGACTACTTCAGGTAAGATGATAGAAACCAGTGGAGGAACTATAAGAGATATAGAATGCAACTCCAAGGTTTAGATTGTCTGGGATATTTTAAATGAAATTGTATTTGAAATTACATTTATTTAAATAAGGATAAGTTGAAAATCGGTCATCTGCATTTCAACAACAGTCACTATTTTGTACAAGTGAATGTGAGATGCACTTGAGACTCACCTAATATTGTCAGAGTCACATCTGTGAAGTAATCGGTTTCATTATAGCTCACCCTACACTCATACACCCCCTGCTGGTCTGGAGTGGCATTGAAAACAGTCAGTGGGAAAGAGCCGATGAAGGAAGCAGTTGTGTTCAAGAAGAAACCTGGTTGAGTGTGATTCCTTGAGGCAATGACTAAACCGCTGAAGGACCAGCTGATGTTTAAGAGTGAATCATCAACTAGAGGTGGCAATGTAAAGGAGCAGTTGAGAACAGTTGTGATGCCCGGAGACACAGAGACATCTGCAGAGGATCCTGAGTTTGAGAGAATGCCATTAAAAATATGAAAGGACAATCAATTACATTTTCAAACTCGTAAATTAGCTCTATTATGCTTTTTTGATACTACCTTACATGCTGTGTAATATAGCTGTTTGTGAATGTAACATTTCTTCAAAGTTTTAAAAAACAAAGTGTACAACAAATAAAGATATTGTGTCTTAAAGGAAAGAATTTATTCTGAACAAACTGAACAACATCTTCTGTTGCACACCAACGTAACAATTATAAATTAGCATAATGCCAAAAAATATCTATTTAACCGTCGTCTGAATTGATTCAGTAAAACCGACACCATTGTTATTGTTAATTTCACTATGAATAAACATGCTGAGGAAGCTTTTGGAGCTGAAATTGTGATATGATAGTAATGCTGTGAGTGGCAGACAAATCACAACAGACTGGGCCGTCTGACCAATCAGAGCAGAGCAGGCTTGTAGAAAGGAGGAGTTTAGACTGAATCTTTGAACAAACCGTTTTCAGACTCTTTGAGAAATTAGGTGATGTGCAACGTATATTATGAGAACATTAATGTGTTTTTGACCTTGGATGCATGTAAACCCATTGTAGAAGACTCCAAAAACAAAAGCTTTTAAAAATGCGTAATTGTGAAACTTAAAGTAGTTGCATTAAGCCTGTGCTTGATATAGGGCTGCTTAAAAAGTATGGTGGCAACACACTGATCAAACCTCTAGATCAGATAAAGGTTTTAAGAAAACCTCCTGAATGCATGGGGACTTTCACTTTATTAAGTGCACTGCAAGTTGTTTTGGATAAAACTCATCTGCTATATAATAATTAACTAGACCTTCTTACTAGACCTCTCTTACACATGATATTATTATTCCCATAATTAAAAAAACACAAACATGTACTAATTTTTTTCATGGCTTTCAAGTTCAAGTCTTCTCCTTTGTATTTCTGATTTTAAAAATGGCATGCTGTACTGATACTAAGTGCGCTAAATAAATGTTTATATTAGAAAGAGAGAGAATTTTTTTTAAAATCAGGAGACAATCAAATTTATGGGATCTATTTATAACAACAACAAATATAACTAATAATAGTAATGTTTATTATTATTAATAAACATCATTGTGAATTTTTTTAGTATATTTAATAAATAGGATCATTAATATTTTCCACTTAGAAACAATATCAGTGAAAACATAGTTATAGTTATTGTCTATATCACATAGTTATTGTTCATCTTTGGTGAAATTGTCCCTCATTCAGGTTTTGGTCATCTTCAATAATATAATACATACAAAGCATTACAAAACAACAACACTTTACTGCAAACAAATGGCAGTAACACATATCATGTTTTAAACGTAAAAATTCAGTTTGGGGCAATTCAAAAAATATACAGAAAATTAAAATCACTTTTTGTCTCAGATTAGATTAGATTCAAGTTTATTGTCATTATGTACAAGTACAGTATAACGAAATGAAGTGGCAACTACTCAGTTAAAGTAGCAAAGCTTTTAGAGAAATTTTACAAAACATTTAGAGAGAAAGATGTGTTGTTGCTGAAATATTTATGGGCTAGTACTCACCTGTCTTTATTAGGCCCAGCAGCCATAAATAGAACAGGACTTTAAACTTCATGGTCATTTACTGGAGTGCGAAGATACTCCTTATCGTTTTTTCCGATTTCTTTCTATCATTGCTTCTTGATCTTTGTGTTGCATTCTGAATAACACACTTATATAGCGACAGGGGACAGTAGGCGGGGATCAAGCGGGCAAAGGAAAAGAAACTGAGTTCTTATGAAAAGGGGGTGTGCAAACTTTATATCTACTGTTCAATGCAGTCATTCAGTTTGATCACTGAGAGAGAGAGAGAGTTAAATGTTGTGAAGAGAGTAAACACAGGGTACTAAGAGAGGGAGAGCGAGAGAGATGTTCAAAGACACATTTAGGACAGTAGTCACTTAAAATTCAATCTGGCCTCCATCCAATGTTCTGGACTACTTTACATTCATGCTGTAGAGTGACCCAACTCAAAATGGGGTTCACCAGTAATCTCGGGCCTCAGTTAAATAACTGTACTTCCATGAGAAGGACCCGGAGAAGACACCTTTTTCCATTCAACTTCATCTGGTTGTTTGTCTCCACCTGTGGTGAAACATTAACTTAATAAAGAGTTTTAGAAGCATGCACTATACTATATTTATAGCTGTGACCACACAATAACCCGCTTTATTAGTGGATCAGAGTATTATTGTCCAGCCAGTTGTATCTGGAAAGATTTGTGTTCAGTGAATGAGTGACATTTCAAAGCCTGCCGTATCTCAAAACACAACACCACAGATTAGATAAATATAGTTATCAAGGCATAACACAAACATTGATTTTTGTCTTTTCAACTAATACTTTTCTCATTTAATTTTTAGATTATTTTTTATTCTAATGAAATGAGGGGAAAACTTTTATTTTGTTAATTTTATATTAATTTGGCAATACATTATATATAACCATGTGAATAAAGCTCTGTTGATTCTAATCACATTCTCAAGATCAGTTTAAAGAGCTTTTGACAATTTCTCGGTAAGAATCTTCAAAGAAACTAGAGGGTTAAACTGTGTTTTGAAAGGTAAAGTGAGGATGGATGGTTGAAAGAGATGTTGCAAAGAAAAAGAGTAAAAAGAAGATTTACAGTGACAGAAGGAATGAATGAGAGAGAAAATAAGGAACACAGGGGCCCTCAGAAAGGAATAAAGGGGCCAGTGTTAGACATTTCAATGCTTATTCTAACACTGTTGTATGTTATTTATTCTTTATATTATATAAAGAAAAATGAAAACATTATTGCTGCAAGAGAAACTTGTCTGACCAACTGAATTTTTAATATACACTGCTCAGAAAATTAAGGGAACAATTAAATCTCACTTTGGATCTCAGTTAATGATATATTATGTATTTCATGTGGCTGTATGCACTCATGACAACATCTGGCTCCTGATGAGATGACAGATCCTCCCACACCTGGATCGGGGCATCAGTGAGTATCCACACCAGTAGCCTAATTGAGGTCCTTTTGTAGGTCCCTGGCAGCTCCTCTTGTTCCTCCTATAGCACCAAGGAGCAGATCCCGGTCCTGCTGCTGGTTGTTGTCCTTCAATGTCCCTGTCCAGTTCTCCTCGTGTAATGGCCTGCCCCCGTTATCACCTCCATGCTCTTGAAACTGCGGTGGAAGACGCACCAAACCTCCATGATATGGCACGTTTGGATGTGTCATCCTGGAGGAGCAGAACTGCCTGTGTAACCGGATTGGGTTGCAGGAACTGCCTCATGATACAAAGTGACAAAGACCATCCATGAGAGAACTGGGCGCCAATGACAAAAAAACCAAACAAAAACTAAACTGTGGCAAAGAATAAAGTTTGGGGAAGAAGGACATTTTAACATTTAACAACATTAATAATAAAACAAACACCAAAAAAAATAAAATTAATGGCGGTCACAAAAGTAACAGCACCTGCTTCAAACACAAAACATTACTAAAATGTCCAGGCCTGGTCCTCTCTCATACTTCACTGCCGTCGCTTCTTCTTTTATACTTCTGGTCCTCCATGAGATCATTTACATTTATGCATTTGGCAGACGGTTTTATCCAAAGCTATCTATAGCGATAAAGATAAATGTGTTTGCATTCAAGAAACACATTGATATTCTAATCAGTTCTTGCTTTCCCTGGGAATAGAACCCATGACCGTGACGTTACAAACACCAATGCTCTACTAATTGAGCTACAGGATAGAAGGCTGTGGTGTTCACCACCACCTGGCCCTCACCCTCCTTGCCACATAAAGACAAATCAGCCACAAAGAATAAGGAGAGCACAATCGTATACGGCCTGTAAAATCATTCGCTTTTTGAGGGTTGTGTTGCTCTTGCCTGTTGTTGTGAATATGAGCTCCGCGCTCCCCTCTCTGGCCACCAGACACTTATACTGATACACATACACTACATTTCCCAGAAACCCACACACTGGACTGATTGCACACATCAGCTGGACACCATTATGACTGTTTGTCACACCAGCTGGACACCATTTCATGAACTATAAAAGACTCCCATGCATGCACACACATGGCCAGGTCTTGATTTACTATGGTGTAACAATGTTTAACGTTCAGGGAGGAAGGAGGCGGGAACCGGCAGACATTTAAACACTTTAATGATGAAAATAAAACATAAACACAAAACGAAAGTAATGGCGGCGGCCCCTCGCGGTCGACCGCCGCCCACACAAAACATAACATAAAGTCCCAGGCCTGGTCCTCTCTCGTCTTCACTGTCGTCGCTCCTCCTTTTAAGTCTCCGCTCCTCCGTGAGACGAGAGACCGATGGCTCGCAGGTGTCGCTCATTATCCATCACGCCACCGGCTCTCGTGACGCTCTCACGGTCCCTCGACCCCGCCCTGCTCGCCACATACCCCCAACGCCCTTCGCAGGCCGGGGGGTACTCCCGAGACTGCGCTCTACTCCCCCCCCCCCCCCCCCTCCTCCGGGGGGGCCCGATCACGGCGGCCGCGGTACCTGGGGGTAAGGACAGACGAGGCGAGGGAAAAGGAAACGGAGACAAGAGGAGCGACAGCGACGAGAGAGGGGAGAGAGGAAAAAGAAAGAAAAAAAAAAAATCTTGGTCCGGTTCCCAGACACGCTGACTCTCGGTCCTCGACTGACCGAGAGACTTCCTCGCGGCGCCATGCGGTGGCACCGGACGCTGATCGCTGGACGGCTTGGCGCTCCTCCGCCTCCTGGCGGCCGGCGACGACTCCTCTCGAGGGCAGCCGGCAGCGACTCCCCCGTTTCCTGCTCCTCCCCAGCATGGCGGACGGCAGCAGGCTTTCGGCGCGCTGGCAAACGGGGCGACTCCTCCGCTCCCTCGCAGACGGCAGCCTCCCACCTCGTCCCAGGAGCACGGTCTCTAGCTCGCCGTCCTAGTCGATCCTCTCTCGCTCCAGCACCACCGCCTCGGGCAGACGCTCGCGGTTTTCACCCTCTCGCGCTGCCCGACCTTCGCAGCACCGCGAGTCCTCCCAGCAGCGAGGGCTCTCCGACAGCGTGTCCCTCCAACCTCCCGGGTTTCGGCACCAGTGTAACAATGTTTAACGTTCAGGGAGGAAGGAGGCGGGAACCGGCAGACATTTAAACACTTTAATGATGAAAATAAAACATAAACACAAAACGAAAGTAATGGCGGCGGCCCCTCGCGGTCGACCGCCGCCCACACAAAACATAACATAAAGTCCCAGGCCTGGTCCTCTCTCGTCTTCACTGTCGTCGCTCCTCCTTTTAAGTCTCCGCTCCTCCGTGAGACGAGAGACCGATGGCTCGCAGGTGTCGCTCATTATCCATCACGCCACCGGCTCTCGTGACGCTCTCACGGTCCCTCGACCCCGCCCTGCTCGCCACATATGGTTAACAGTCTGAGTGTTTAAATCCCTGTCTGTTTGCATGTTACCAATTCTGCCTGTTACCCGTGATTGATTCTGTTCTCCCCGTCTGGATTAACGTACCTGATTCTGTCTGTCTGCCTTTTTGACTCTTGCCTGGATTACCGATCACGTATGATCTCTGTTTGCCCTGATCTTCTGCCTGTACAACCATTCTTAATAAAGACACTTAGATCTCTGCCTGTGAGTCCCCTTTTGTTACAGAAGACCTCGCCACTACAGATCCAGCTGTCTTTCGTCATGGACTATTCTAGACAGGTGGAGTTTCGCCTGGTTTCTCTCCGGCAAAACTGCTGGCCCCTGTTGGACTATGTTGCTGAGTTCATTGGAATCTTATTGAGATTTTGAGTTATTGAGTTGGAGCGATATTGAGTTGGAGCGATGCATTTCTCATTTTTACATTTGAGTGGGGTTTGGATGCTAGGGTTATCCGGGCAGTGGGGTGCCAGGAACCCTTTCTCGTTGACTATATTAACCTGGTGTTCCAGAGCCTGCAACGACCCGTCAGCCAGAGCCTGCAACGTCCCGTCAGCCAGAGCCTGAGGTACCGCTTCCCACCCTATCCCACCCTTTATCATCTCTGTCCCTGTCTTTGTCTGCCAGCCCTCCAGCCCTGTCTCCGCCGGAGATCGTCAGTCCTGCGCCGCTGCTGGATGCATTCTTCTGGGTGGAACCGCCGCAGGTCCTGCCGCCTCCAGCCTCGTCAGCAGTCGGGGAATCCCTGACTTCACCTCCAGCCTCAGACTCCTTCTCTCCACCTCGGCCCATTGACCTGTCAGCTTCACCCTGGCTCCACCCGCGACCCTCGATCTGGTGGCTCCACTGGGTTCCCTCGTCCCAACGGCTCCTCCTCGTTCAGTCATCACCTCATCTTCACCATGGACTCACGGCACTTCCCCTATGCTCTGGATTAACGCTCGTGAATGTTATCTGCCCGTCTTTACTTCCCCGCCTGGATTAACGTACCTGATTTTGTCTGCCTGCCTTTCTGACTTACCGATCACGTATGCTCTCTGTTTGCCCTGACTTTCTGCCTGTACGACCATTCTTAATAAAGACACTTAGAACTCTGCATGTGATTCAGCGTTGTTACACCTGTCCAGTCCACCTGTTTTCACTTTCATTTGAACCAAAGCAGGTGAAACTGATTCACGACCTAAATGTACAGATTCATATTCCTGAAGTTCAATTGACTTGGTGTGATACTGTGATAATTAAGTGTTCACTTAATTTTTTTGAGTAGTGAATACAAAGACTTTTCAAAGAAAGATATTAATTACACAGCGTGCGAGACTTGAAGTCTAAAAGATAGCATTTGTTTTTTACTTGCTCAGAATTCAAAACTGGTGTTTGGTCTTTTTTCCTCCTTGCATCTATTTATCTAAAAAGCTGCCTTTACATTGTAAATGGACATGTGCGTGGATTTTTTAAAAACTAGAATACATGACTTGCAGACTACACAATGGTTTTGATTAGCTGTCAGTGGGGAAATATGCATTTTACTCAAATTATATAGATATGACATCTAACAGCAGGGAATAACAGCATTTTCTGTTTTCATGTTTTATGGGGACTTTCCATAGACACAATGATTTTATGCTTAGTATGATTTATAAGCTGTTTTGCTCAAGGGGGTCAAAAACATTTCCCCACCAGAACAAGCATTTTGAAAATTGCTGTCTTTGTTGGAATATTTTGTTACCAACAACAAGACCCAACAATGACACAAACTGGACTGAAATTAAATAGGGAAGATAATTACACAGAAAATTAATCACTATGACAACAAACAGGGACAAAAGGTGCATTCAAAAACAGAGTCTGGTAGCGAGACAGAATCCACCAGACTCATAACACCTTATAACTCATAAATTTGGGCATGATGGCACAGGGGTTGACAGATTTCAACTTTGATATCGAATCTAAATATGAATGTTGAAAAGAATCACAAAAATCTAAATCTGATTAAGAGTGAAAGTATTATAAAACATTTAATATTTATTTAATGTTTTTGCACTTTTAAAAAAACTGATCTAAATAATTAATGCAAATAATTAATGCAAATAAATATACTAAATAGAAAATCATCAAATCAATTGAAATCAAACTCTAATTTAGTGAAGTTGTGCGAAATGTGTGAAAGTATTAATTGTGTTTTAAAGGATAAAGCTATGTTTTAGACATGGCATCATCATAATGCATACAATAATTTACAGGAAGGAATGAGACAAATAAAACCTGTTTTATTATTAAGTTTGTTCTCTCGTAATTGAGCTGAAAGACAAGTTGAACAAGGGATTTAAATACAATGAAAGAGGTAAGAAACCCCTCACTGCACTTCACTTTATCCATGGAGTTGTCAGCGATCTTGCTCTGCTTTATAGCCATGATGAGTTGGGAGGGTAAGTTTGATCATGATTATTTACAGTATACAGTTTGCAGTCAAAAGTTAATGTGAGTGAATTTCCTTGAGATTCACTACAGAAAATAATTTTCTTAATCACTATTTTAATTTCTATAAATATCAAAATATAATTAAAGGAAGATTTACCTGAAAAGTTATCGTCTCTTTTTTTCCATTCTGTTGAAGTGTTGTTTTGGAAAATTCTTGGAAAGTTATATTTGTTTGCTCTTTCCTCCACAGGCTCAAACACACAGACATTCGGTAAGAGCAGCACAAGATAAATCACAAGCTATGTTGTGGTAATAGGGGTGTTTGTGGCCAGAAATTTGTGATTGTATATAAATATGTTTATAATAATAGCAATAGTTAAAATAAAAATATGTATTATATTATATAAATATTATTATTAATATACCAACCCCTTTTTGCATCGGTTAGGTTTTTTCTAGTATTCTTGTTCTTTTTCTGCTTTTGAGTCTTTGGGAACCCATAGAACCCCTTGCGGGAAAATTATTCAGTTTGGCACACAGATAGAGGATAGTTTGAACAATAAAAAAAGGATAGTTTACCCAAAAGTAAAATTCTGTCATTAATTACTCATCCTCATGTCGTTACAAACCCTTAGGACCTTTGTTTAATCAAGGCCCAGAAAGGTAGTAAAGACATTGTTAATATGGTCCACTTGACTCCAGTGGAGCAACCTTAAAGTGGAAATGAAGTGGTACTTTCCACTTTACAAAAAATACATTAGAGACACAATTAATTTAACCATTTTAAAGAAAAGAGGATGTTGTAGCTTTTGAAGCATGGGTGCTGCCATCTTGCAATATCACAGCATGTAACATGTCGGGGTTTGTGGTGTTGCCTGAGGTAAATAGATATAGTGGAGGACTGACAGGGAAATTTATAGACGGAAACAATTTATTAGACATTCATGTATTTATTAGATTACAAAATATTTTTTAACACAGGTGATGTGCATACTAATATGTGTTCAAAACATAAAGAAATGCTCATATTAATTCACTGGGCAACAGCGCAAACAAACCCTATGACATCACATGCTGTGATATTGCAACATGGCGGCACTGTTGCTCCAAAAACAAAAAAAACATCCTTTTTTCTTTAAAATGGTTACATTATGTACATTATGTACATACAGTAATGTACATTATGTTCTTACATGTGTTTTTTTTTTTAGTAAAGTGTAAATCAGTTTACTAAATAATATAAGCTTGACTGACTGCTTAATTTCCACTTTAATATTATAAAGCGGCAAGTATACTTTTTGTGAGCATTTTCCCCCCACTGATGCCTCGGCTCAAGATGATTCAATTGTACCCTATGACATAATTTTCCATTTCCCAGAAATGTTTTTATACCATTTAGAATTTCTAGACGTCTCGGGTTACGTATGTAACCCTAGCTCCCTGAAGAGGAAATGACATGCTGGATCTAAATGCTAGTGGAATGCTTTAGCTTTATGCTTTGGCTCGTGAAGCACAATCGAATCGTGAATACACGTTGCAGGATGATGACGTCATGAACCAGGAGGATTGTACCGGAAAAAAGGTGTGCCGGAAACCGGGAGCAGCAACTTAGACAGTGTCTGAAGCAAAAGGTGCCCAGCAGGCATGTAGGAAATGTGGAAGGACGATGTAGCTTCTTGTTCCCTCTTCAGGGAACTAGGGTTACATCCATAACCTGAGACGTTCCTTTTCAAGGGAACATGCGCTGTGTTGAAACGCTAGGGGAACGAGTACACCAATGCCACCACAGTGACAAAGGCCTGCAGGGTGAAACGTATCTCACTACGCAAGAACCTGTGTTCCCAGAGTAGAATTGAGATCTAACTCGTAGAACCTAGGAAATGTATGCGAGGAGGACCAGCCTGCCACATCACAAATGTCCTCAAGAGATACTCCTGCTAGGAGAGTCTTAGAGGCAGCCATGCTCCTAGTAGAGTGGGCACAGACCACGATAGGGGAGATTGTCCGACTGACTCATGGGCAAATGAGATGCTTGCTCACATTATTAGTTGCTGGAGCTCCCTAGGGGGCCCTGAAGCAGCAAAAAAGATAATCTGGCTTGCGCCACAGGGCCTCAACTCTGTGGCGTAAGCGTCCAGTGCTCACACTGTACACAACAGATCTTACTTGGCCACGAAGGGAGGACAGAATGCTTACAGTGCGAAGGGTGAGCCATGCTAGTGGACTTGAATATCTCTTACGCTTATGGGACGTAAGGAAAAGGAAGGTCGTCAACAGAGCTTTAAAGTCAGAAACTTGATGGAACCTCCTCGAAGGTTAAAAAGGGGGAGGTATGCGGGGAGCAGAGTGATCATGGGAGAAGGATACAGAAGCAGCCTCGGCAACGTCTGAACCAAATCTGCTCTTCCACCTTGAGGTAGAGCCTCCATTGCCCGGGCCTCAGCCCCTGACTCAACAGGATGTCTGCTCCCAGGTCTTGGGTCCCTGGTATGTGAATTGCCTGAAGAGAGAGCAGTTTCCCTTGAGACCAAAGGAGGCTCTGTTGTGCCAACTTGTAAAGCAGACGTCAGCGCAAACCCACCTGATGATTTATGTAGGAGACTACCGATGTGTTGTCTGTTCTGGACAACAACATGATGTCCCTTGAGGTCTGAGAGAAATGCTTGAAGAGCCAAACGGACTGCCGTCATCTCTTGCAGGTTTAAGTGCTAGGAGAGATTATGTCCACCTCCCAGCTCATGAGGGAGCCATCTGTTGACAGCATTACACGATGACAGGGCGCCCCCAGAACGGGTCCTTAGGACAGAAGCCAAGAAGCGACACAGAATCCCACACAATGCTAAGAAGGTAGTCCTCGGGAGATACTGTACTCTTCTTCACGTACAGTCTCAGCCCCAGCTCTTTCAAGTGCTCTTCAAATGGAAGAGTGACAAATCAGAATGCATTTAAAGTGACGGATCAGTCCTCAAATCTGATTTGCCTAGGCTCTCCATCCTTCTTTGGAACTACGAAGTACCAGGTGAAAACCCAGAGACTGGCTGATAGGGTGTCACGAAGCGGGATGTGCTGGTGTGGAGAGAGACGGATGCAAGGCAGACTTCCAAACTAAAGTCACTTTAATCATAAACAAAACAAAAGACTTTAAATAAAACAAAACAAAACAAGCACGCATGTGCATAGAACTGAACTTAAACCAAAACTCTGAACTAGAACCAGACTACAGCAGGGGAACAGGTATAACATCCACTCACAGCAAACATAAACTTCATTAACAACTGACAAACACAAGGGGAATGCAAGAGTGATAAATACACAAGGGGAATCACAAACACCTGGGGGACTAACGAGCAAGTGATTACAAAACAGGTGCAGGGAGTGAAACAATAACCCGAGAGACAGGAAGTGAAACAAAGACAAGACTGACAGGAAGTGACAAAGAAGACCCAGACAGACAGGAACAGTGTTACATAACGCCCCCCCTCCGGTAGGCGCGTCCTCGCGCCGACAAGGTAACAACTGCGGAGGGTGGGCGGGGGACAGAACAAGACCCGACAGACATGAAACCAGAAGGAACCCAAAGGAGACAGAGCCCGAACCAAGGCAAAAGAGTGTGAAAAATTACAAACAAAAAATAAACAGACCTCAAGGCATCATTAAAAGGAATAACTCAAAATAGTCCTCATTACCATGAAAAATAATTTTTAATTTTTTTAATTTTTAATTTTTTTTTACAGAACAAGAACCAACAGACATGAAACCAGAAGGAACCCAAAGAAGACCCAGACAGACAGGAACACTGCTCCTGTCTGTCTGGGTCTTCTTTGTCACTTCCTCTCAGTCTTGTCTTTGTTTCAATTCCTGTCTCTCGGGTTATTGTTTCACTCCCTGCACCTGTCTTGTAATCACTTGCTCGTTAGTCCCCCAGGTGTTTGTGATTCCCCTTGTGTATTTATCACTCTTGCATTCCCCTTGTGTTGGTCAGTTGTTCTGTCACGAAGCGGGATGTGCTGGTGTGGAGAGAGACGGATGCAAGGCAGACTTCCAAACTAAAGTCACTTTAATCATAAACAAAACAAAAGACTTTAAATAACAAAACAAAACAAGCACGCATGTGCATAGAACTGAACTTAAACCAAAACTCTGAACTAGAACCAGACTACGGCAGGGGAACAGATATAACATCCACCCACAGCAAACATAAACTTCATTAACAACTGACAAACACAAGGGGAATGCAATTACACACACTTGTACTATTTCTATATGCAGAATTCTATATAATTCTATAATTGTACTTGGCCATATCAAGATTTCGGTTCTATTTTGATTAGTTGCGCAGGCCTCATTTGTGATCTATAATATATTGTCTCCAGATTGTGGGGTAGCTCCCCTAAATACACGCATAGTTGGCGGCATGGATGCCCCTGCAGGAAATTGGCCCTGGCAGGTCAGTATCCATTTATTTGGCCTTCACATCTGTGGGGGAACTCTGATCAATAACCAGTGGGTGATGACGGCTGCTCACTGCATCCTTTCGTAAGCGCCACTTTACAATTTTTTAATCTTTCATAACTTAACTTTTAAACTGTTTACATAAGCTTGCTTGTAATTGTAGTTTTACTTTTACTAGTTTAAAACAAATGTTTATTTCCAATAATCTTTTGCAACAGTACTGAGATCAACCGTTGGACATTGTACTTGGGAAGAAAAACCCAGAGCACGTCGATTCTGAACGCAAATGAAGTCAGTGTTGGTATTCAGTCCATCGTCGTCCATCCAAAGTTCGACGACACCCTTTTGATTAATGACATCTCCCTGATGAAACTGAGTCAACCTGTGACCTTCACTCAATACATTCGTCCGATCTGCCTGGCATCTGCAGGAAGTATCTTTCACAATGCCACATCCTGCTGGGCTACAGGTTGGGGAAACATTGGCAAAAACCGTGAGTATCCCAAAACCAGTAGTTCAATTAATATATGTATTTGTATGCAGTGCTATTTTCATGTTATTGCAGTTATATTAGTTATTAAAGGGATATATGTTATTTTAGTTGAATGTTTTGCAATTTAATTAATTTCTTGATATATTTGTCAGGGTTCTGCCACATTCGGTCTAGTCATTTTTTTCTTGGTATTGTGGCAGAGCTCTGACACTACCATAATGTCTCATGTTTTGTGGGTGCATGTGGCTTCGAATGTCGAGTCGCGTGCTCTCTTGTCTATGTGGCATCTTATGTGTGGGTTATGATGTCTGACCCCGAGGTTGGTCTTGTTCAGTTTCGTGTGAAGGTTTCGGACATTCATGACCTGTGTGTTCATCCTTGCGAACAAGAGTTTGTCTGTTCTCGTGTGCTCTACATTATGTGAGTGGGTACGGTTTTGAGCTTTGCACGAGCCGCTCTCTCTCGTCTGTGTATAATGTTTGGCACGCGGTTTGTGTTTTCATCGACCGTGTGCTTTTCATGTTGTGTTTCATGTCGCATGCAGTTTGTGTTTTCAACCGGCTACACGCTGTCTCTTGTTCATGCTTTTGTGTGTTCATGTCTTGTCATTGTGTAACTCCGCCCGTCTTGTTCCCCTGTTACAAGGTTGATTTACCCCAGCTGTTTTCCCTCATTATCCTTCCTCATGTGCTCCCTATTTAATACCTTTCCTGTGTCGTGTCATTATCTTTCATGTCCTATTATCCTGTCTTTCCCTATCAAGTTAAATCCAGTCTGTTAAGTTCTTTAATCAGTAGTCTTATTTTTTCTACCTCTGGGTTGTTTCTGTTGCCTTTTTGTTTTATTTTTAATTAATAAAAAAAAACCTTTCCCCTGCAATATTGAGTCCTCGCTCTTCCCTTCACCCACAGCCCTGACAATATTGCTGATTAGTTTTAATTTAGTTTTATGTTATAGTTTAGTTAATTGTAGTTTTTTTTTTGTTTCCAGTTAATTTTAGAGCTTCTATTTAAATTTACAAGACAACATTTCTCATTTTCCTTAACTTAAATTTTTCAACTACTATTTATTTTATTTCAGTTTGTAAATAATTGTGATTAACAACTGTAATTTGTTAATTTTTTTATTTTATTTAAGTTTTAGGTTTGTCTATTGTTTGATGTTGGACTTTTACAAGTTTTAACAACAAG
This sequence comes from Rhodeus uyekii, assembly GCA_037043235.1. Lineage (NCBI taxonomy): Eukaryota > Metazoa > Chordata > Actinopteri > Cypriniformes > Acheilognathidae > Rhodeus > Rhodeus uyekii. Next base: position 579,977 of record JAWRVZ010000145.1, on the reverse strand, counting down.
AAATAAAACTTTGCTTTAATTACCCTGCATACATATTTTAACGTCCATGCTTCTATATGCATGTGACAAATTATATGACAGCCTGAGAACACCAGTGAATCTCATAAAACTTAAATGTATCCAGGGCACATTTAATTATAATTTATATTATAATGATTTTAATTTGTCAAATCTAGTTAGGAGATTTACAGAAAGTATTTTGTTCTTCTTGTGAAATGAGACATTGCCGTTTTTGTCTGTGGCTCTATATTAGAAATTGATTGTATTTAAAAAATGTTTTTTACCTATGACCCATGGCTGAAACACAAACCAACTAACAACATGTTGGATATGGTGTTTTTTTCAGCAGGGTTAACATGTCATTCACACAAACACTGTCTGTGTCCACAGAGGATTTGCAGTTTCCTCAGAGTCTGCAGGAAGTGGAAATCCCAATTGTGGGCAACTCACAATGTAACTGCCAGTATAAGCCAGTACGTGGCATTACAATCACACCACAGATGATTTGTGCAGGGAGAATGAGCAAAGGAGTCTGTCAGGTGAGACAAAGGAAAACCGATTCAGCAAGCTAAAAGAAAAAAAATGACACATTAACCCCATCATTACTATAACCATACATGTCACAGCACACAGATCAAGCTACAATATTTTAAAGGGGATTCATCTTTTGTGCAAACAAAGGTCTACTAATAAGTAAAGTTTTGGAAAACCAAGTGTGCAGTTCATTCAATGTATTTCAACCATAATTTCACATTCAATATTTTCAAGACAAGCAATTGTATATGCATACAGACAATAGAATTATCCCACACAGTGGATAATAGTTAAAGAATTGAAGGAAATCAGAGTTTTTTTTTTTTTTGATGTAGCAGAGAATGGTTCCAGATGATGATGATGAGAGTTAAGGTCGCTTGTTGTCCTATGCTTGAATGTCTGTTCAAATTTCAGTGACTCACCCCACCTGAACTACAGGTAGATCCTGCACCATTTTAGGAATGTCAGTTCATAGAGGTAGCCATCGTAGATTAGACAAAATTACCTCACAGCAAAAAACCTCTATATATGAATATAAATATAAAAATTAAACAAAATACATTTCATGCAAGTTCATCAGAAATTATATAACTCATCAACTGACGTTTGAGTAGGAAACTTACAGTTTAAAAAAACAGAATTAGACAAGAAGGGAGATGAACAGGTAGCAACTAACCATGCAGCACTACCAAACAGACCCTACCAAACATTTCCTCTACTGTTTCCTGTTATATACACCATCATGAGTATGCTCCAAGCCCCCCCCTAGAGTCTAGGAAGAACATAGCAACCATAAACACAATAAACCTGATAACAGGCAGTGGCTGTTACATTACCTTGGGTCATTTTGACCCAAAATTATTTTTTTTTCAATGTAAAAATCAAGTGTTCATCGGAAATATTCAAGATTTTTGTCTCCCTTGAACTGGGAATACACACAAAAACATTGATTGGGTTCATGGAGTTTATGTGGTTGAAATTAAAGAAAGTAAACAGTTCTTCCCTTTAATTTGTCAAAGAATATATCTAAAAAAAATCTGTTGCAATCCAGAACAAACACACACACAAATGAAAGGAACTATGGAAATATGGAACATCACCAATGCAGAGTCATTCAATGTGAGATTTTTGAATGGAAATAACAGGGATATGCATGAAATATTGTTATTTTGAATTTAAGGTGTAAAAGAATTGAGGCTGTAATAGTTCAAACAACAAAAAATGAACATTTCGCATGATGACATTTCATATGACATTAATTACAAAAGTTGTGTTGTAAATCACAAGTCTCTAACGTCTCTAACTTATTTCTAAAGTCGGCACGAAACAGAAGTTGCAATAGCCTGTTCTTCCCTAACATATTTCCGAGTGAAACAACTTCTTGAAAACATAATATAGTCAGAGCAGGCCTTTTTTTGTTCATGGGATATTGATTGTATGATTGACAGATTATCATGCTATTAAACGTAGCATCAGAGATGGAATTTTTATTAAATATCATGATGCACATGGACAAACAATTTATAATAAGCACTGAAATATTGAATATAATAAAAGGAATTATTCATTTTGATTTCATGGTGACTTTTGTCTTGATTCTCGGTCTGCTCTCTGCTTCCCTCTGCAGGGAGATTCTGGAGGTCCATTACAGTGCAAACAGGGTTCTGTGTGGGTCCAGGCTGGGATCACGAGTTTTGGGACGGACCTGGGCTGTGCCATAGAAGGTTTCCCAGAGGTCTATTCACGTGTCTCTGAGTTCAACACTTGGGTCACAGACACCGTGGGGGGAGCCTCCATCGGCTTTGTGACCTTTCACTCCATTGGCACAGACGGCAGTTTTACATGCTCAGCCACACTTCACTTCTCCTTCTATTCTAGTTTCATCATTCTCTTCACTGCACTCATCTCAGTCTTCCTCACACTCATTGTCACTTAAAACTGCCTCAAACATGCATGCACCTCTGAGCTAACAGGGGAAAATGAATGTGTCGCAGAGAAAATATACAATTAAATTCTGAATGACTTGAAAAATATACTCATGACATAAAATACTCATTTTTTGTTTAGTGCAAGCAGGTAGCCTTTGCCGGTAGATGATCTAATGCAAAATGTCCTCTGATAGCTATTCAAATGTATCAGTGTATTGTGATGAAATAATGTTTTTTTTTGCAAGTAACATTAATTGCAAATATTTCTTTGTATTATAGTAAATGATACCGAGGGTCCTTAAATATTCACATTTATGCATTTGGCAGATGCTTTTATCCAAAGCGACTTAAAATGCATTGAAGGTACAGATTGACATCCCATGGCCTTGGCGCTGCAAGCGTCACACTCTACTCTTGGCATATAAATAAATAGAGATAGTTCACCCAAAAACTTTCATTAATTACTCACCCTCATGTCGCTCCAAACTTGTAAGGATTTCATTATACACGTCACCACAGGATTTTATATTAACCAAAAAAGCTATATTACACAATATAGCCAATATACACACTCGTCTTTATATGGCAATAAGGAAGTGTGGAAAATTTTGTGAAATAGTGAAAGTTGGACATTATACAAGTGACTGTACAAGTGACACACAAACACACTGTGTGCATAACACAACCAATATTTAAAAAATATATAAAATGAATGAAAGGATTTGTGGAATAAAAACAACAACAATTAACTCAGAAATTAACAGATGTGATTGTAAATGAATGTCTAATAGGTGACTATACATATTGACAGAAAACAAAAGTAAAACTAATCCAACACGATGCTTTTGCTTTGATAGCTTTTCTCCAGATTAGTTGGATTGTTTATTTTATCTCATGTCTTAGCAGTAAAACCAGTCTTACACTACTATACTCTAACGAGAGTTAAATGACATGCAAAGTTACTTCAAGGTGGTAGAATGTCTTCAGTGGTGCATCAGGAGTGGCCAGGTAACCAAAATTACCGACGACTCATCCAAGAGATCACAAAAGACCTCACAACAACATCCAAAGAACTGCAGGTCTCACTTGCCTCAGTGTTCATGACAAAGTTTCATTCATAGGAAAGAATGAGACAAGTCTAACCTGTTTTATTATGAACAGTTTGTGTACTTTGAGACACACACAAACACACATCACCACAGGATTTAATTGCGAACTCTGAAACTTTACAGAGATTTTATATTAACCCAAAAAAGCTATATTACACAATAATAATAATAATAATCAGTTACATTTATATAGCGCTTTTTACCAAGCTCAAAGCGCTTGGGAGGGGGGGGGGGGGGAGGGAATCTCCTCAACCGCTGGTGTGCAGCATCCACCTGGATGATGCGACAGCAACCTGTGCCAGAACGCTCACCACACACCAGCTAAGGAGAGGAGACAGAGCAATGAAGCCAATTAATGTAGGGGGGTGATTAGGGGGCCGTGATGGACCAAGGCCAACGGGCAGATTTGGCCAGGGATGCCGGGGTTACACCCCTACTCTTGCGAAGGACATCCTTGGGATTTTTAATGACCACAGAGAGTCAGGACCTCGGTTTAACGTCTCATCCGAAGGACGGTGCTTGTTGCAGTACAGTGTCCCCATCACTATACTGGGGCGTTAGGACCCACACAGACCGCAGGGTGAGCACCCCCTGCTGGCCTCCTAACACCACTTCCAGCAGCAACCTAGTCATTCCCAGGAGGTCTCCCATCCAGGTACTAACCAGGCTCAACCCTGCTTAGCTTCCGTGGGCAACCAGTCTTAGAGTACAGGGTGATATGGCTGCTGGCTGGCTATACATTAAAGTTAAAATCTGAAAGAACAATGGGCCACAAACAATAACTATTTATTTTGAAACCCAACCTACTGTGACCTATGGAATTTTTAATTGATCGTATATGCTTTGTTGAAGCCATCATTGCATATTATTTCAATTAATTTGGTAAATAATCATGTTTAACAGTGAAATTCCTGGTGAAAAACAACATTCCTTATGATTCTGCAAAATCTACTCCAATAAAAATGGCAAGATAATGGCAGACGTGTTAGGTGGAAGAGAATCGCTTCTTAGGTAAGAGATAGATTTCAAACATTTTGGGAATGTAGGGTGGGTCCAAATGTAGAAAAGACTGTTGAGGAACGGAGGTGGCTGGATGCATTTACATATGCCTCCAATCATACTTATTGGGTAGATCATTTGCATGTGCAGCTCCCAAACTTTAACAATTAAACATCATGTCAGGATGAAATCGGGAAAACTGCGTGAAAACGTCTTTTCCAAAATTAAAGTTTGCTGCTCATATATGATTCAGGCTAATGCAATTATAAAAACATTAATGAGAAAGAAAAAATGCAAGAAATTTACAATATGGATTTTGGGCACTATTTTAGGCATCCTTCCCCAGATCAAGCAGACAGTCTACACTAAGGACAACTCGTCTTTATATGGTAATAAGGCTGGAATGGGGAGAACAGACACAGGGAACAGCCAACATGGACTCAGGAAACACAACGACACTGTAACGAACTGGGTGTGCTGCGGAGGGACGAGGGAGTCGTGGAATTCCAAACTGAAAACTCATTTAACAGTAAACAAAACAAAAGACTTTAAATACAAACAAAAGGGCGCACACATGTGCATAGAACTGAACTTAAACCAAAACTCTGAACTAGAACCACGGCGGGAGAACTAGGGATGGCTGACGCGAAACCTGCGTTTCGACACAGTGTCGAGATCCCGAAGCGTAGATGTTTCGAAACACTGAACCGAAACTGTGATTCAAAACAACAATGTCACGTGACTGTGGCTAAACGAATCGTCTGCGCGTTTCACAAGTGTTTCGACAGGCGGTGCTTGCCGAGTTTGCGTTTGATTGACAGGGGCGGGAACAAACCACACAATCGCACATCTGTCTCAACTCACACAAAGTTTAAAAGAGGAGTTAATGCACCTTTACCGTGGGTTTTTGTGAGAGCGTTTATGATATAGTGACATTTATTGTGCGATTTGGTTAGTTATATTTAGGCTACATTTAAATTAAACATATTTACTGATAGACTATAGACAGACACTGATAGACAGTGACAGATAGATAGATAGATAGATAGATAGATAGATAGATAGATAGATAGATAGATAGATATAGTGACACATTCATATAGGTTTAGTTAGATATTGACAGATAGCACAGCAGTTAGACATATATAATTTCATAAATAGATAGATTCAGATATATATATATATATATATATAGATTCATAGATATATAGATTTATATATAGATATATAGATTCAAATATTAATATATAGATTAATAGATATACAGTATATACTTTCATAAATATATAGATTCATAGATAGATAGATCTATATATATATATATATATATATAGAGAGAGAGAGAGAGAGAGAGAGAGAGAGAGAACTCGCCACCTTAACACAAACACAACATTTTTATTTGTTTTAATGGATTGTTGTCAAAGTTTCAGACAACATGTGCAATTGACCACTAGATGTCGCCGTGGAGACGGGTGTCGGTATAGAGTTTCGAAGCCTCGAAACAATACGGCACATTTGATTCAACTGTTTCAGTGTTTCATGAAGCCTCGCTTTGCCCATCACTAGGGAGAACTGGCACCATCTACACACAACATAAACTTCATTAACAACTGACAAACACCAGGGAAATGCACAAGTGATTTATACACAAGGGGAATCAACAACACCTGGGAGACTAACGAGCAAGTGATTACAAGACAGGTGCAGGGAGTGAAACAATAACCCGATGGACAGGAAGTGAAACAAAAACAAGACTGACAGGAAGTGACAAAGAAGACCCAGACAGACAGGAACAGTGTTACAGACACGACACGACACAGGACAGCAAACACACAGGAATTAAATAGGGAACACACGAGGAAGGTAACAAGCTTAATCAAGGTAAACAAGGGAACAAGATGGCCGTGGTTACACAATAACAAAACACGAACAACATGGAGGCACACAGACAAGAGACACGACACTATAAACATGACAAGGGGGCAGTGTCAGAGCTCTGTCAACCAAACACCAGAAACCCATACCAAAGTGACAGAACCCTGAAACTTTCCATATCAGGTATCATACACACACATTGCTATATGGCGTCATATTGCACTGACATTATTCTTAACAAAAGAGTGAATGCACCAAATCCAGGACACACCTTATGGCTCATCAATATGGGGTTGATTTTTTTACTTCATAAAAATCCAAATATAAAAGTTAAAAACATCATAAAATTATGACTAATCTCAGTTGTGACTCCATTTACATCACAACCAATGATTTAACCTTAGATTTGTAATATTGTTCTTTATTTATTGTTAACAAGGTGGCAACAATGTCAGTAAAGAGCATGCTCTAATGTAAAGAACAACTGAATAGAAAATCAAATCATTTCCAATCAAACTCTAATTTTGTCAAGTTATTCAAAACATAAATATGTAAATTCAGTGTATTTATAGGATTTAAGGACAGAAGTTTCTGTCAAAAATTTCATTTGCATGAAAGAATGAAACAAGTCTAACCTGTTTTACTTTGAATAAACTTTTGTGTACTTTGACCACAAAGGTAGAAAAGAACTTCACTGCATTTCACTTCAGTCATGGAGTTGTCAGCGATCTTGCTCTGCTTTATAGCCATGACGAGTTTGGAAGGTAAGTTTGATCATGATTATTTACAGTATATATGTGTTTTCAGTCAGATGTTAATGGGAGTAAAATTTAGAAAAAAAGTTCCTATTTAGAAAAAAAAGTTAAATATTGCAATTGTAATGATGTTCTCCCATTCTTATGAGATTCACTACAGAAAATCATTTTTTCCCCCAGTTTAAATATCAAAATAATTATATTTAAAAATCATTATTGAAGAAATATGTATTTACTTGAAAATGTATTATTGTGTCTCTCTTCCTTCTCTTTTCCATTTAGGAAAATTCTTGAAAATTTGTTTGCTCTTTCTTCCACAGGCTCAAACGCACAGACATTCGGTAAGAGCAGCACAAGATAAATCATAAGTTATATTTTGGTAATAGAACTGCACGATTTGAGGGGAAAATTTAATTGTGCTTTTCTGACCAAAAATTGTTGCTCGATTTTTACATAAATCAGCTCAGATCTTCTACAGACCATGTTGACAAAACATTATTCAAAGTTTTTTGATTGATTTAACCATTCTCAAATAACTCATCAGTGAAACTGATGCTGCCAGTCAGCTGATTCTGACTGAAACATATTTATAACAAACTCTGTATGTCATTGCCTCCTCAATCTGACCAAACAAAATACATTTACAATGTCACCTGTTGGTTAAATGTGATAACCAATTTAATAATAGTACAAGTGATTGTGTTTATGATTTGAGAGCCATTAAAAAAAATCTAAAAATACCTTCAATATTCTTACTGTTGCAGTTGCTCTGAAGCTCTCTTTTTTTACGATTACGGATTAATTTTGTGATCTATACTATATTGTCTCCAGATTGTGGGTTAGCTCCCCTAAACACCCGCATAGTGGGCGGCACGGATGCCCCTGCGGGAAACTGGCCCTGGCAGGTCAGTATCCACTACAATGGGAACCACATCTGTGGGGGAACGCTGATCCACAACCAGTGGGTATTGACGGCTGCTCACTGCATCCTTTCGTAAGGCCACTTTACAATTTTTTTTTATCTTTCATAACTTAACTTTTAAACTGTTTCCATAAGCTTGTTTGTAATTGTAGTTTTACTTTTACTAGTTTAAAACAAATGTTTATTTCCAACAATCTTTTGTAACAGTACTGAGATCAACCGTTGGACATTGTACTTGGGAAGAAAAACCCAGAGCACGTCGATTCTGAACGCAAATGAAGTCAGTGTTGGTATTCAGTCCATCATCGTCCATCCACAGTACAACAGCACCCTTTTGATTAATGACATCTCCCTGATGAAACTGAGTCAACCTGTGACCTTCAATCAATACATTCGTCCGGTCTGCTTGGCATCTAATGGAAGTATCTTTCACAATGCCACATCCTGCTGGGCTACAGGTTGGGGAAACATTGGCAAAAACCGTGAGTATCCCAAAATCAGTAATTCAATTAATATATATGTATTTGATGCCGTTTAAAAAAAGAATTCTATTAGCTATTAGGCATATATGTTAATTTCAGTTGAATTTTAATTTAATGATGATAGATAAAACATTTGTATTCCCTGTTTTAGTAAATTATATTAATTGTAACAGCAATTTTTTATTTTATTTTATTTCAATTTGTAAATTATTGAAACTAATAGAAAGCTTAATAAAGGTTTTAGGTTTGTGCATAGTTCAATGATTGTGCATTTATATTATATGACAGCCTGAGAACACCAGTGAATCTCATAAAACTGGATCACAAAAGTGATTGCGTCAAGAAGCATCTTTGAAATCGAACCAATCGTGTGAAGAAATGTCAGAGGTGGGTGATGTCATGAAACAGGTAAAAATAAAGGCATGCCAAACCAAACAGCAGCAGTTTGGAGTAGTCGCTGACAGGCACGCAGGAGATACGGCAGGGTGAAACAATGTCTCATTCACTCTTCAGGGAAACGAGGTTACGTACGTAAATGAGACCTTCCCTTTCAAAGGAACTTGCACTGCGTTGAAACGCTGTGGGAATGCCAATGCCATGTTACCAATGGTTCCCTCCCTTGCGACATTCCACCCAAAGGGATGTGCTATGCAGTGATGGCCGTCACATAGATTTTTAAGGTGGACGGGAACAACCATGCAGTAAATTTCTCTTGCAGGAATTCCAGCACTGTACCAACAGGGCAGTCAACAGGATCCAACTGGCGGTTACTACACCATGTGAAGAGTCTCCACTTCAGGGCGTAAAAGTTTCCTTGTAGAGGGAGCTCTGGAGGGGAGAATTGTCTCAACAACCTCGAATGAGAGACCATGGTTTATGAGCTGGGCCTCCTCAGATGCCAAGGCCACAACTTCCACAGTTCTGTTAGAGGGTGAAGTATTGAGCTCCCTGCCTGGGACAACAGGTCCCTCCTCATTGAAATCTCCCAAGGAGAGTTACATTCTGCTCGGCCAACGTAGGGCGATCAAGATGAGATGGACCTTACTCCAGCAAACTCTTTCCAGAACTCCCAGGAGCAGAACCATTGAAGGAAAACCGTACAGACGTGGCCTTAGCTCGCATCCTTCTGTAATCCGTGACAATTATGCAATAATGTCTCCTCGACTTTAGGCACTGCCCCATAACCATGCACTTTTAGCCCCACTATCGAGGAATAATGCAATAAATTGACATTGTGTACTAGATAGGAGGATGGTTTTCTTCACAACCGCGACACCTCAGTGTGAAGATGGGGAAAAAAATTGATGCCCCTACAAGGAGGCGGTGCTCACGAAGGCAGGAAGCACTCATTCAGTCACTCATTTCACTTTTTGGTTGAGTGTCCTGCTTCTCTGCAAGAAGACAATGCAAGCCACAACCTTCACCAGTTCCTCATAGGGTGGTGAATCCTCAGCTCCAGCCTTGATGCTAACAACATCCAGCTCCTGAGAACTGGATATTTTCAGCCGCAAAGCATCCTTCCAAATCCTGGGAAATGGCACTTGACTCACAAATAGGGCAGGCCCCCGTCTTTAGACAACCCCTCCATTAGGTCCAGTTGTTATTCCCTAGACTGAGATTGCTGCTGAGCCCCAGTCACAGCGGGACCCAAGCCCTGAGTTCCGCAAGCCTGAACTTAATCCTTGGAGCGTTAACGGTAGCTGTTCAGAATCAGAATCAGAATCAGAAAGAGCTTTATTGCCAAGTGTGCTTGCACACACAAGGAATTCGTCTTAGTGCTCAAGCTTCCAGTGCACATTTACAACACAACATGAACAAACAAACAAAAACAAAAACAATCACTGAAGAGCTCAACACCGAGGCAGCCATTTGCGGCGCCAAGGCAGCCATTTGCGGCGCCAGCTTATCTCCAGAAATGAGTGCAGTTTAGCAAGCATACATAGCAGACGCAACAAAAACAAAACGTCACATTGTACATCACACATTGCAGTTTAACATACACAGCACACGAGGTCACGTGTTGGGATTTTTTTCAGTGGAGTTTGGGGGGGGGGGGGGGATAGATAAGGACAAATAAGGACAGGACAGGCAGACAAATGTTGAGAGAGAATATAGCCAAAACATGAAGATGTTTTTGAGTTCAGTTCTGTGGCTTTGTCCCTGAAGGGAGATAAGAGAGACCAGGCTGCATGCTGACTTCCCAGCCGAGAGATGCAAATACAAATCCTTTTTTAAATAATCCATTTGATGATCTTCGATAATTTGTCCGGATCATAATCAGTCAACCAGTCAGTTCAATCACAATGTTCACAATGTACATTGCCTGTGCTCACGAGCACCGACTGTGTATGCTCTACTTCCAAGCTTATAACGTACAGATCGAGTCTATCAGGGATGAGCACAGAAATTCACAGAAAATTCACACTTTCTCATTATTGATGGTAGAGAGATAACAATAAATAAGACAAACCATCACAAAATGCTACTGATGACACAGAAGCTTCTGCTGTTTGGTTTGGCATACCTTTATAGTTTCCTGGTTGGTGAAATCACCCACTTCTGATGTCTCTTCACTTGATTGGTTCGATTTCACATGTGCTCCATGACGCATCGGGCAGAGTGTTCCCACAGCATTTTCCCTAGAAAGGGTTCCCTTGAGTTCCCTTGAAAGGGTATCACTGTTCTTTGATTTAGATCAGTGGGCGGAACAATGTTTTTGTAATCATGTGAGATGACCTTCAGCATGAATTCAGGATGAATGTGATGTATTAAAGTATACTGGTGTAGCTATGGTATAAGACATCAAACAACATCAAAGCTCTCTCAAAAGAATGCATAAATAACAAAAGAAGTGTAAAAATGTGTCTTCATGCTTTAAGAACAGAAATATGCTTTGAGCTTAACACCTTTCATAACTCCACACCCACTCCAAAGTAGCTGGAATTTTACAAACGTGACATAAACATACACAGACAAATGACGTTTTTCCAGGAAATCTGCCTGAAAGATTTAAAAATATTCTAAATTAATTAATACAGTGAGACTTACAGAATATATTGTGTTCTTGTGGTGAAATGAGAAACTGATTTTTTTGTCGTTGGCTTTCTATATGAGTAGTTGATTGTAAATTCTTAAAAATAAAAACATTTACTTTACATTACTCATATGTTGCTTCCATTTCACATGAACCATGCTAATAAAGTTAGCTACTACCAGGATGAAAGACCAGCCAACTAGCTTACGTTGGATATGGTGTTTTTTTCAGCAGGGTTAACATGTCATTCACACAAGCACTCTCTATGTGTCACCAGAGGCTTTGCCGTTTCCTCAGACTCTACAGGAAGTGGAAATCCCGATTGTGGGCAGCTCACAGTGTAGCTGCCAGTATAAACCAGTACGGGGCATCACAATCACACCACAGATGATTTGTGCAGGGAGAACGAGGAAAGGAATCTGTCAGGTGAGTCAATGGGCAAAATAAAACATATACAGCAAGGTAAAAAAAATTCTTATGTATATTAATCTCATCCTTCCCACGGGTCAAATGTTTTTTTTTTAAATACAAAAATTGAGCGTTCATGGGAGTGGTCCACGACCTAAGGAGTTTTGTCGCACTTGAACTGGGAATACACACACAAAAACGTTTGGATTCAGGATTTCGACACAAATGCAAAATAATTGGTGAAATTATAACAGCATTTTTTAAAAGCTGAAATATTTTTTTTAAATTAATCTGATTTAAAATCAGCATTTTGAAATAAATATTATTTTTTTGTTTTTTGTTTGTTTGTTTTACCTTGTTGATCACCATACTGACTCTAATTATTACAATATCTGACATTTAAGTATATATGGTAAAATCAAAAACATATAATTTTTTTCACAGATAAACATTTTATAATAAGCAATCGCAATATTTAAAAATAATAGGAATTGTTCATTTAGATTTTTAGTAAACAACCTTGTTGCATTTTCTTTTGTCTTGATTCTCGGTCTGCTCTCTGCTTCCCTCTGCAGGGAGATTCTGGAGGTCCATTACAGTGCAAACAGGGTTCTGTGTGGGTCCAGGCTGGGATCACGAGTTTTGGGACGGACCTGGGCTGTGCCATAGAAGGTTTCCCAGAGGTGTATTCACGAGTCTCTGAGTTCAACACTTGGGTCACAGACAACGTGGGGGGAGCCTCCATCGGCTTTGTGACCTTCAAGTCCAACGGCACAGACGGCAGTTTTACATGCTCAGCCACACTTCACTTCTCCTTCTATTCTAGTTTCATCACTCTCTTCACTGCACTCATCTCAGTCTTCCTCACACTCATTGTCACTTAAAACTACCTCAAACATGCATGCACCTCTGAGTTAACAGTTTGAGGGGAAATTGAATGTGTGGCAGAGAAAGTAGACTGAAATTCAGAATTTTCAGTTTAGGTCGCCTTCGCTGTGATGCAAAAACTGTGATTGAAATTGTGCGATTAAATAAAACAAAATTTTACTTGCAAATATTTCATTGCACTGTAGTAAATGATAAAGTTCGCCCAAAAATGAAGCAATGAGGTTCATTCTCGTGTTACACAGCACACTTCTGCAAAAGGTTGGTTCTAGTGCATTAAGCAGGTTCGGTTGAGCTTCTGCCCATGTTGACTGATAAAAAAAAAGCCTACCGGTAAATAAAATCTGGTCATCATATAAAGCGATGAAATCTGAAATCAGTCAGTAGATTTTACTATTTTCTCCATGGGGAATGGCACATAGTCACTATATAGGGAAGAAGGAACAATTCATACTGTCTAAACATGCTTTCCTTTGGTGCAGATGAAGTCTGGTTTTGCATTAGTGTTAATGTGAACCAGCACACACAGGTTTGGTAAAAATGTAAAATCTTTATATTAGACCTTTTCTGGGCAGGTTTCTAATCATTCAATTATTCAGTTTGTGATCTGAAACAGCTTAGATATTGTACTTAATATACATTTACTATATAAAGTTTATATATAAACAATTTGAAGCACTTAAAGTTGGTAAAAATTTATGACACAGAAATCACAAACTTTTGACAAAAATCAAACACTATGTGTTGGCAGGTTGGTACTTTATTCCTTTGCTAAATAAAGAAAACATACAAAGAAAAGAAAACAACAGATGCAAAACTGTAAGGGTTGCAGCCACAGAAATATGAATCAGGGCAGCCTGGAGGATTTTATCTGTTTGGTCAGATACAATGACACTTATTTTCGACATCATTGTCAAATAGCAGTGGAACAACGACTACGGGAATAACAGTGAGTTTGGGTGACAGAAATGATTCATCACACTGTGTACGTGACAGAACAGTCAGATGATCCAGTGGAAGTTGTGTTTCTTTAATAAGCGTGGTTGGCCACAAACAAAGACTCTCCGGCTGCAGCTCCAGTGTCTCCTTTGGAGACATATTTACCCAAGGCTGCTGCGCTGTTGTTCTGTAGAGGAAACCAACACGTGAGTTTAGTGAATTACAGGGTGTCAAAGAAATTCACTGTTCATACTGAAAGCAATAATTCTGCGATACAGTGAAATTTGAACAAACATATTTGTTGTTCAACAGAGTTTGAAAAGATTTGATAAAGAATTCTAAAGCCCTACTTTCCGAGAGCCTGAGCTGAGATTGTTCCAATGCTTACACCATGTGTTGGTAACCCAACCCCCCCCCATATATTACATATCTGAATTTCAGCTCCAGATGCTTCCTTAGCACTTCGCATAAATTCCTGTGTGAGTCCACATCCAATTAGAAGTGCATGTAAAGTGGATTGCTTTCGCAGGAAAGAAAAAAAAGTTTCTTGACAAAACAAACCAAACTTTTCCAATCTCATCTAAAACTAAAATGTTTGAGGGAGGGTCAAAGTAAACGTTGTTCGTTTGTGCAGACTGGATTAAGACAAGTTTAGTATCAATTATCATACACTTTGATCTTTAAAACTTTTCAGAGATTTTATATTCACAAAAAAGCTATATTTCACAATACATTAAAGGTATAAACTGAAACAGCATAATAGGGGACATTTAATCCATTCTCAAACTACATTAAACTGACTTGAAATGGTAGTTGCAATAATATTTATTTCCCTGTTGGGATGTACAGTGTATCCGAATGAAGCAACTTCTAAAAAACAAGGAAAACTGTAGAGAGCATCAATCATCAAAGTTTGTAATATTATTATTCTTAAGTCTTAAAATCTCTATGAGAAATATTAATGGGCAAAAACACTTTCAGATCCAAGGCTGCTGAAAAAGTGGACAGGACCGGTTTCAATCTGTATACATCTATGTGCAGTGGGATTTTGAAAAACATTTTAACAAATATGGTTTGTCCATATTTGACCCACACATGGGTTGAGTGCGGTGATTAATAATGACATTATTGGAAGTATGAACATGGGGATATTTGACAGCTGCTGTTAGTGTCTGCCATACTTTATTTTGGGGCCTAAATGTACACAAACCCAAAATAAGTTATAATAAGTGGAACTGGCAAGACTGATCATAACTGTTAATTAGCATTGTAAGGTTGTTTACTTACTAAAGCTCTCTTGACAAATTCCTCTTGGCATGCCTTGCCATTCTCCTTCTTGCCGCCCCAGGCTTTCAGAGCGGAGGCTTGCAGGGCACGGCCGTAAGAGAAGGTGAGGGCCCAGGGTTTGCCCAGGGGACACTGGTTAATGGCGCTCAGATTGATTGAGGCCTCCTCTTCACTCTGGCCTCCAGACAGGAAGGTGATGCCTTTTGGAGAAGAAGATGATAAAGTTTTGAGTTTTGTCTCTTTGCTTTGCAAATTTAAATATGCTAATTTATAAATATATAGTCACATTTATTTAAATTGATGCTAAGTATCTGCGTTTTGGGAGTAACATACAGAAATGAAGATAACGTGTGTGTTTTAATAAGACGATGAGCTGTGTCGGCGTGTGTTTATGAGTCTGGTCAACTCACCAGGAACTGCAGGGGGAACGGTGCGACGCAGGGCGGTGACGGTTGCCATGGCAATTTCCTGAGGGGCATACTTGTGGGAGCAAGAGTGACCGGCGGTCACCATGTTGGGTTTTAGCAGGGTTCCCTCCAGGTACACGTGGTGATCGGACAGAGCCTTGTACACAGCCGCAAGGACCTTCTCTGTCACATACTGGCATCTCTTCAAGTCGTGGTCACCGTCAGGCAGGATCTCAGGCTCCACAATGGGCACAATGCCATGCTGGCAGAGACAAAAGCAATGAATATTAATAAATCACGAGACACCTTGCGCGTGTGAATAATATAGTAAATCTTTTTTTTTTTGACAAAAAACTTGGTCAAGCTTTTTTCCCTGTAACTGCTGTTGGGGAGTTTGTTTAGTCAATTTTTCAAGTCAATTTGATTGCACACCATATTAAATTCAAACATTTTATAGAAAACTATTATGAGAAGTCTTTATCTCATGTGAATAACATCATTCAGATAAATTACAAAAACAGAATTTGTTATGTGTAAAACATTTTAAATTATCACCAAACCTATGCACCTTCTGTTTATGTAAATAATCACTATGATACTTTTTTTTTATTTTGCACTTCTATACATTCATTTCATAATTTAAATTTCCCCCTTCTGTCTGTGACCCTTTCAAAAAAACAACATACTTTTGAGCGTTTAGCAGAAGAGTGGGCATACATTGGGACATACTACTTTATCATAATTGTGTTAAATGTGATGCAGTACAGTGATGCAACAATTAAAATAATATAATGGAAAACAGTTATTATTGTGCTTTAAGAGTGATGACAACATCAGAATCAGAAGAATAAGCAGGAAAGTTCTAAAGCCAGAAAGCAGAGATAAAGGACAAACAACAAAACAAAATTATGGTACGGCATACAAACTGAGGAAGTATATTTGTTTGACCGTGAATTTTGTATAGACTGCTCTCTAAAATGAGCTGATATTAATTTTATTTTACATAAAACTTTTGTTGATAAAAATTGATGTTTAGCAGTGCAGATGTATAGATAGTTGTGATACAGTTGAACATAGTTGTGATAGCTATATATACACAGCACGAAAAACAGATGCTAAAGCTAACTACCTATATTAATTAATTAATTAAATTATGCATTAGTTAATTATTTAATATTTCAGGCAATGTGAGACATTTTGCAGAATTTTAGGCCTTTGCAGTTCATGGTTATATTAGTGACTTAATTTTTAAACAGTCCTTTGGACTGTTTCACCAGTTACTGTATGGGACTGAAAACTATGAATTGTGTTATGTCGCTACTTCAATGTTCAAAGCAAAACAGTTTGTAAAGTGCCTTACCATCTGGCAGATGCTTGCATAGCGGGCAAGCACATTGGCATTCTCAATAATGGCAAGACGGGAGGGAGTAGTCGGAGTGATCTTCAACACACAGCGCCATTTAGCAAAGTCAGCACCGTCTTTTTTATACTGAGCGCAACGCTCATACAACCCATCCAGACCTGAGATGAACATTAATATTAAAGCGAGAACATTCAAATTCTTAAATGAAGGTTGTGGAGAGAAGTCATTCATACCCTGTGTGGTTGTCTCTCCGTTGGTGCCGGCCAAAGGTACAACACCCTTGTCCACCTTGATTCCTACCACCATTCCTCTCTCTTTAATCAACTGAGAGAAAAGCTTGCCATCGTCAGTCTTCTGATAGAGAGTCTCATGGAAGAGGATGACTCCACCGATGCAGGGCTTGATGCAGTCGTCGGCAGTGAAAAGCAACTGACGGTACAACCTTCTGTTCTCCTCTGTGTTCTCAGCGTTGATGCTCTGAAAGCGCTTTGCAACGCTTCCTAGAGCGAACACAGGGTAAAAAGAAAGCAAGGAAATTAAATCAGAAGTCCCCATTTGAGTGAACTATCATTTTGCATGCATATTGAGTCTTATGTGTACCTGTGGACTCATCAGCTGCAAGAATTCCCTTGCCGGGAGCAACGATCCTCTGAGCAATATCGCTCAGCTCTTTCTTCTGATCTGGGCTCAGGAATGGATATGCGTGAGGCATCTTTACTGAAAGGAGAGCAGTGAAATCAGTCACAAAATGCATATCCCAATAAAAAGTGCTGTGTTATGACTGTAGTACACTGGTAGAATCAGTTGAACTTTAAAGACAACTTTAATTTCTGCATTATCAAATAGATGGTTGTTTTCAAACAGGTTTCCTGAACATCTACCAATGGTTCCAGACGGTACCAGATTCAATTCATTGGTTGAGTCAATGTCAAAAACAAATAGAGGTGTAAATAGAGCTCAGCAGTGACGTATTTTTGTAGGCCAACTTGGAAGTTAGTGACAACGTTCTTCCCTCGGGCTTTGTATTACTACACAAAGAGGATCTGTGACCAACAAAAGGTTATGACTCATACATGTGTTGTTCATCAAGATCATCTTAACAAATGCGCACAACTTTGGAGCCTAAATACAGTCACCACAATTACAAATCTACGGTTAAACACACTTACACAACAGTTACATGACATCAGTTTCACTCCCACCAAGCATCTGAAACACTTTCAATTTTACGTCAGTACAAGTATAAAAACTATGAGACTAGCATAGTACCTTCCATTTAGTCACTTGTTAGCCACCATCTTTGGCAAGAAATGTTTTTACGACTTTGCTGATATATGACGTACAATAAAAGAAGAAAAAACCTTGAGATTGTGTTTACCAAGAGGAACAGGCAACACTGATCAGAACTGTTAACAGACTTTATTTCAGCGAAATATAAACCCGTTTCTCGGCTTTATGACTCATTCCTGCAGTAATCTATGGCTTACTTATAGTTGACTCTGTTTAAGCTGTAATGAAGAGGTTTAACTTTATTTCAAGCTAAATACATCTAAATCTCTTTCCCTCAAGTGTAAAGCCTTGCTTGAGGAGGCCTATTCTCATTGATGACCTTTATGTGAAGCGTGAAGGACAATCTCTTTTCCTGTCACCCCCCCCCCCCCCCCCCCCGCCCTTTTTGATACCACCGACTAACGGTTCAGACTATATATAAACTGACCTGCTGCTCTTTGCATAAAATAAAATCGCATACAGTATGTACACTGTCTTTTGTTTGAGACTAGAGTAAATTAAATTGATTATTTGTAACCCTCAGAGAGCCAAGAAAAGGTAAATATTTTCCCAAAGTTACACATAAGAAGCCTTTAGATATATAGTTAGCCTTTTGTAATATTCAGCACTTCCAGCAAAATGAAACTTTTTAAATACAAGTAATAGTAACTTTGCAAATACATGTCAATCAAGTTTATTAGTAGACCGATGGAGTTCTGGTTAGTAGAAAAATTTGAAATGTAGTGACAAAGTTGCTTATAGTCAGTTTTTGGAACATCACAATAAAGTGTTTCCAAAAAGGTTCTGCATACTTTCAAACTGAAAAGTGTTTTAATCAGGAAGGAAATACGTTACTTTTGCTTCCTCCTCCTCCTCTCGCCAGTGTTTAGTACTGATAAAGCCACCACACCACCACAATGTCCTGTTGCTGTTATTCTCATAATTATGCTCATTAGAAAGGCGATTTTTAATCTCAATGTCTTGTCAAGACAGAATTTCGAAGCATTTTAAAATAAATTTTCTTACCTCGCTTGCTGAAAGTTGAACAGTCAAAATGGAACGACCCTTGAAGCGAGGGAGAGAGAAAGAAAGAGAGGTGACCTGGCTCAGACCACGACCAACCAACTGGTACTGTATTTATCCAGCATTTTGACCCCTCACATTCAGCTGTCCGGCCAAAAATAGCTCTATCCCGACACTAGAGAAGGGCGGCAACATTCCCAAGCTTGAAAAAAATGATGGATACAGATAGAAGAGAGGGGAATGGAGTGCATGTGTGTTCAAAAGACTAAAGTTGAGTTTGTTCTTGTGGAAAAAAGTTAAAGGCTGCAGGGAGACGTCTAAAGAAGGAGAGATTTGAAGATGTTGCGTGATACAAACATGAATAAGAATCTACAGAATACACTGTTGTTAGAAACTTCATCTGACAATCACAGCATGCTGACCCTTGACCTTTCTGTAGCTTTTGAACAGCTGCAAGTTAGAGCAGTGGAGTATGTTGACCCTGAATGAGGCCCTTAATCTTTTGTTAGTAGCCTGAAATTTATTTAGTTCTTTTATACAGTGAAAAGTTTTTAGTGTAGGAGCTACGTTACGTTTGAAAGCGGTAGAGCATTAACCTTTTTGCATGACTTACTGGACATTTCACTTTGAAAGTCTTACATAATGTGCAATAAGCAACGTAATATCATTTTGTAGAAATGTTGCCAGTTGCGACAGACACGTTTTGCCAATGCTGGTACTAATATTAACTCTTTCCCTGTCAGCGTTTTATTTTTAAAGTTGGCAGCCGCTGTCAGCATTTTTGATCATTTTCACAAAAGTTTCATGGTCCCGAACAGATTGTTGTATGAATATCTGAACATATCAAAAAGAAAGAGCAGAGTATCTGCTTTTAATCAACAGCAACAAAACATTTTTTTCTAGCTTCAGCACTTTTTTTTAATATAACATAAAAACAAAAAAAACAAAACAAAAAACAGCATTTTTGTCAAAGCCTATGCCCAGATGGGATTCAGAACAATGATGGAGTCAAGTTGAGTTCTTCAACACCCTAAAGCTCATCCTGGGTCCACATTTCATTCGGTACCTCAAGCAGTTTGGATTTATTTGCTGTTTCTTGTTTGATGATCATGTTATTTTACATGTTCATCGCTCGCTTCTTTCTATTTTCCACCTGTACTTTGATCAGGTGATTCAGTCGTCTTTCAGAAGATGTGTAATTGTGCCCCCTATTGTACAACGAAAACATTGATTGGCAGAAATTTGCTTCAATGGCGGGGAAGCGTTGTCTCATGAATAATGGAAAATTCCATCATTGGCGGGGAAAAGAGATGACAGTAAGGGTCATTTTAACTTCAAAGTGAAAAGCATTTATCAAGGTTAGAATGCAATGTGCAATGTGTACACAATGTGTGTAAGAATTTTTTTTCTCAAAGCTCACTTAAAGCTCACTATATTTTATATACAAGAAAAGGTATTTTCAAAAGAGGCGCATGAAGAAACATGCTTTCAACATGCAGTTTTACTGAACAACAATTTGCAAGTTTTCAGTTGGTAGGTATTTGTAATAGACAGTATTAAGAAATATTTTCAGATGTTTAGGGCAACCTCTCCATCTGCATGCTGATGAATAAACTGGTTTTAGCTCTATCTCCAACCATCTGGAGACACTATTTCATTTTACACAATCGTTTTCTGTAGAATTAAAATTGCCCAACTTTTTGCAAAAATATCATATCCAAGCTGTGAGTGTATTTGAGATGTGAAAGGGGAAGGACGCAGCGGGCAGAAAAAGAAAGAAAGAGAAGACAGTTAGGTTAACAGACAGGAAGACTTTAGAGTAATGAGACTAAGTGTGAAAGAGAAATGCACTGCTGTCCAGGTTTGCAAATTTCAAAATTGCAACACCTCATCTGATATATTTACACATCCACGGTGACACAAGAAATAACGCAACTCTTTTACCGTGTGTATCTTTTAAGCTACAAAGATCAATGATCTCTTGCTATGTGAGAGGCAAGTCACATTTTTATTTTTATCAAGAAACTTTCCACTGATCAAAGAGATGTATTTGCTTTTTCTCATCTTTGCAAATGGTCTAAGTGCATCTGGTGTTTTTTGTTAACCACCAAAGAGTTTCCACTCTGCTGAGGTCATGTATCACATCCCCAAATACCCTACAATCATTTTTATGTCTTACAGCATTGACATTGTCTGCTCCTGAAATTAATTATTAATAGTGACAATGAGTTTGGATAAATAGCTTTATTTAGAAATATTAAGGAGTGAAATGGGCAGGTTGAGATGATTTGATTGTGACTAATGGAAGCAAAACCAATGCTGTCATGAACCCACAGGAAGTTGAAAAGCGTTGAGAGCTGAGATCATAATTAAAAAATATCTTAATCTAAAATATCTACTATATACAGTGAATATAGTAATGTATTTACTAAAACGTAAACAAAAATATGAGTAAATGACATAAAATATAAGGAACTAGAAACAAAAATACACAAAAGAAGAAGTGGCCTTGTAGTCGTTCATAACCGCGCGAGAGAAACACTTTACTCAACTTCATGTCTTTAATGTTCATTTTATGCAAGCATTGCACATTCAACAACCAGTTTAAGAATAAAATCTGATAAGACCTTCTAGTCCAGTGAGAATGTGCCTTCCTTGTAAGACTTTATTAATAAATCAAATTATTTCCCAGTAAGTAAGGTCAAAACAGTGTCAGTTGAGTCATGTAGGTATCAGAAGTGGGGGGACAGGGAGCCCTTCATTAGTTTATACCTCTTTCCATTACTTATAGACCTTTTTTATTTGTTTTTTGTTTTGTTTTGGAGAATATTCTAATTAGGGATCATTTTGTGTTTTCTTGGTTTGACAATCCCCAAAGATCCAAAGTTATTATGTAAATTGAATTTTTTGGTTTATTTCAAAACTCAAATGTAATATAGAGAATATATATATATTTTTGACCTTTGTCTGTGATTGGGTTAATAAATTCAATAACATTTACCATTTGCAAATTAGCAGACGCTTTATCCAAAGCAACTTACAACTTGAGGAATACAGAAAGCTCAATCCTGAAGAGGCAAAAGTACAAAAGTAAGAGTGCTCACAATACAAAGTTTCGAACACTGCTTGCACTAGTACAAGACACACTGGATTTTTAAGATTCAACTTCAAAAACCCAAGTCTGCAGATAGTCTGGGTATGCCAGTATTTAAACATTGTTACTGGGCAGCCAGTTATTAGGGCTTTAATGTACTGGGTGATCTGACTAGCACCCATGTCATTCTCCAAGTTGGAAAGTTCAGTCAAGATTTTAAATAATTAAAAAGTCTTAAAAGTTTTTGAAATCTGTCCATTTGCCAAGTTAAGAGAGAAATTTGATTTGCCACACCAACACTTAATTTGTTATTTACAAATTAGACTTTATGTGAAGTCCAAAATGTGTTATTTAGAATGACAGATTACGAATTTTGAACGTTCTGAGAATCATGTGTTTTACGATATTTTATGTTTTTTTTAATCCTCCTGATTCTAAGCATCTTTGCTTATACATTTGTTTGTTCATTAGAAAGCTGTGTCGCAGAGAATGCGATTTAAAGTGTCCTGGGACACACTCTGAAGATATGTGTGATAAGTGTTTGGCTGCGATAAAGGCCTGCTCATTCAACAGCAACTCAACAAACACCCACTGATCCAATTCAAGGTCGTTCATGTCTTGCATTAAACTGAAACCAAACTGCATAACATTCCCCCTCTGTTTCACCAGGTGCAAGGAAACAATTTCTAATGCTTTCATGTTTTCTCCTTTATTGTCTGGATGTTAGTCAAGCATATTTGACTGGCACTCCAAGGCTTACAATTTGCCCAAATAAATAGTCTAATTTAGTGGGTTTAAAAACTAATCTATTAAACGTATTTGAAATTCAGTAACATTTTCAAAGATGTCAGTTTGTATTTGTATTTGTAGTGGTATGTGCCACTGAATGTTGTGTAATAGTAACTATACCAACGATACTGAAAGTTGTTGATCATGCAAGAAAACCACTGCTGCATGACGTTTAATTTTCTTTTTTTCCCCATTTGCAGCTATTACTTGTGTATTTACAATGTAAGTTGCACAATATTAACTTCTAGTTTATTAAACTGTTGCATAAAAGTAGCACTAAAAAAGTCGCAGACATCTTGTTGAATATCGTCACATGGTGAGCCCACAGTCCAAGAACATATTGGGAACATCAACACTCCTGTTTGTGTGGTATTGCTTTAATACACAATTTCTTGAAATTTATTGTCATTTCCTGGTTCATTGCAATATTTGATTTTATCTTTCAGAGCATCATTCTTGCTTAGTTGTTCAGATATGTTATGTCCACATCCTCTGCGTTATTTGCTGTCCTTCTCTTAGTTCATTTGCACTGCCTTTTTCATCTTTCTCAATAAATACTCTCGTTCTGCTGTTAGTTTGCTCTTCATATATCAGGTAGTTAGCACCTTTCATACCACCAATAGCATCTTGTGACCCTGATATGACCATGGACTGGGATTTCTACATCTGTTTCTACCTGTTTTGTGGTAAGACCAAACAGTACAACAGTATTTCCGTTTTAATCTTGATCTACGTTTTTCAAATTGTCATATAAACTGCAGAGTATGCAGTAGCACCTGTTGTGGAAATGTTTATAAACAAAATGTATATTGTGCTGTTAAAATTCTAATAATTCAGGGTTGACTGTAGTTTAGATAACATTTATTTGTGGAAAATGAGGAGGGAACTATGGGATCAAATTCCCGTTGAAAGTACTGCGGTCAAGGATAAAAAGAAAAAAACAATAAGTGTAAATAAAATATTTAAAAACAGATTTAAAATGTATTGAGCAATCTGAAAATAAATATTGCAAAATGAACAGAATAGCAAACAACGTGGTCACGGATCAAAATAAAACAAGCAAATTAAGTGCAGATTTTAAACACAAAGATTTTAAATATTAAAAACAATGCTGTGTGCAAAACTCGAATTTAATCCAATCGTTTTTCTGTGTCATAGATAGGGGCTAAACTAGGGCCAACTTATGTTTGCAAACACATCTTCCTTACTAATAATGAGCTTGCTCTAAATTTGCAGTAGCTGTGAGCAAGCTCATCATTAAGTCTTTACAATGTGGGAAACATAAGTTGTGGGAAAACTTAAATTAACACTGCCAGTCTTTATGTAATCCATATGTATATAAATACTAGCCATGTTAATTGAACACTGGAGGTTTTGTTGTGATTGCGTCTCTGACAATCCTAGCACTCTGCAGCTCTTCCTGCCCCTTTTAAAGGGCTGAAAACCAGAAGACATTGGCTCCTACAATGAAAATTTCAGGAGGCCAAAGTCTTTTGTAGCTGCAAAAGTAGCGATACACTGTACAGTAGAATAGATGGTCATTTACCAACACAAGATATCCATATTCAGAATCTGATGCAATGATTGCAGGTCTAGAGTTGCATTGAACTCTGTAGGTGACATATACCAATGGTTTGATGCCAAAAAACACTAACTATAATTATTAGTTTGCAACAGGCACCAACAGTCTTTTCCTTTCACTTTATTTGCAAAATTCTGTTTTGCTGTAAATTTCAATCTAGTAATTTATTTGTTGTATTCAATGTAATTATTTTATTTTAAATCATGTAGAAAATGATCTTGTATGAACAAATTCTAGAGGAGAGTGTTCAAATGATCTACCCAGTGAACACAAGAGGCCTTTAATACATAGCTGACTCACCTACTCTTTCTCTTCAAATTTGCCTGGCTACTATCCTAACAAGAGATACGGAGGAGTACTCTTGATTGGGGCCACAATCCAAGTTTAGAGCCCTCCCCCAGACAGCACGCCAAATATGCATTCTCTTTTACTCTATCTAATCTAATCCAATCATTTGCAAGGGTCAATTATTAGTTAATATTTTTTTTTGTAATCCCAAATACAATTTTCTAGAATATCAATATGTTATTGTAAACATGCGTCAAGAAGGGCAATGCTCAGAGCCGTGGAAATGGAGTGAGGCTGGTGGCACGAGTGTTAATAGACATGTCTCTCCTTTATTTAGGTTTCGGCAACAGTATAAGTCAAGTCAAGTCAAGTCAAGTCACCTTTATTTATATAGCGCTTTTTACAATGTAGATTGTTTCAAAGCAGCTTTACAGGAAAAACAATATAAACAAAGTTTGTTTGGCTGAACAGAAGCCCCAAAAGAGCAGGCGAATCAATACAATTGATGAATTTTAAGTGTTAAGTTTCCCCAACTGAGCGAGCCATAGGCGACAGCGGCAAGGAATCAAAACTCCGGCAGGTGACGTAACGAATGAAGAATAGAATGGAGAAAAAACCTTGGGAGAAACCAGACTCAGTTGGGGGACCAGTTCTCCTCTGGCCAACAGCCAAACCGTGCATGATTATTATACAACAATTCAAGTCCAATATGAAGTCCAATTTGGTCCGGTTAGAGATGGCTTCATGATCGTCACAGGGGAGGGTCTAGTAGAGTCACGGTCTCCGCAGACACCCCAGGGCAGTGCTGTGCTCGTGTCCAGGTCCTTCATCTGATCTGCATACGGCCCGGATCCAGCTGACCATGGTAACCTCGGAATAAACAGAGACCAATATCAGCGTAGATGCCATTCTTCTTCTGATGTATCGAGTACATCAGGTGTTATGGGAATGTTCCCGGTTCCGGCTTATCTAAATTATGCAGCCTAACAATCATTTTACATGATTTGGATTAAAAATGTATGTATAATGTGTTATGTGTATGCCAGGTTGAAAAGATGTGTTTTTAGTCTACATTTAAACTGACAGAGTGTGTCTGCTTCCCGAACTGTAATAGGAAGACTGTTCCAGAGTTTAGGAGCTAAATAGGAAAAGGATCGCCCGCCAGCAGTTGACTTTGATATTCTAGGTATTATAAGCTGGTCAGTATTTTGGGATCGCAATAGACGTGAAGGACTATAATGTGTTAAGAGATCGCTCAAGTACTGTGGAGCTAAACCATTTAATGCTTTGTAAGTAATTAGCAAGATTTTAAAATGTATTCGGTGTTTAATAGGAAGCCAGTGCAGGTTTGACAGAACTGGGCTAATATGCTCATACTTCCTGGTTCTAGTAAGAACTCGAGCTGCTGCATTTTGGACCAGCTGGAATTTGTTTATTAAGCGTGCAGAGCAACCACCTAGTAAAGCATTACAATAATCTAGCCTTGAACTCATGAACGCATGAACTAACTTTTCCGCATTTGTCTTAGATAGCATATGTCGCAATTTAGATATATTTTTAAGATGGAAGAACGCCGTTTTACAGATGCTAGAAACATGGCTTTCAAATGAAAGATTGGTATCAAAGAGCACACCCAGGTTTCTAACTGACGACGAAGACTTGACAGAGCAGCCATCGAGTGTTAGGCAGTAGTCTAGATTATTATGTGCCGAACTTTTTGGTCTAATAATTAGAATCTCTGTTTTTTCAGAATTTAGCAGTAGAAAGTTATTAGACATCCAATTTTTTATATCGGTTATGCATTCTGTTAATTCAGTGAATTTGTTCGTTTCATCAGGATGAGAAGAAATATAGAGCTGAGTATCATCAGCGTAACAATGAAAGCTAATGCCATGCTTCCTAATAACTGCACCCAAAGGAAGCATGTACAGGGTGAAAAGCAATGGTCCTAGTACTGAACCTTGAGGAACTCCATATTGAACCCGTGACCGATATGACATCTCCTCATTTAATGCTACAAACTGATAACGCTCAGATAAGTATGACTTGAACCAGGCTAATGCAACTCCACTAATGCCAACATAATTTTCAAGTCTATTCAGAAGGATTTTGTGGTCAATTGTATCAAATGCAGCACTAAGGTCCAGTAACACTAACAGAGAGATACAACCACGATCGGATGATAAGAGCAAATCATTTGTAACTCTAATGAGAGCAGTCTCAGTACTATGATATGGTCTAAATCCTGACTGGAAATCCTCGTAGATGCTGTTTCTTTCTAGAAAGGAACATAGTTGTAAAGATATTGCCTTTTCTAGAATCTTTGACAAGAAAGGTAGATTCGATATCGGCCTGTAATTAACTAATTCTGTAGGATCAAGTTGTGGTTTTTTAATAAGCGGTTTAATTACAGCCAGCTTAAAGGTTTTTGGTACGTATCCTAATGACAAAGAAGAATTAATAATATTAAGAATAGGATCTATGATTTCTGGAAGCATCTCTTTCAGTAGCTTAGTCGGTATTGGGTCTAGCATACATGTTGTTGATTTTGATGATTTAACGAGTTTAGACAATTCTTCCTCCCCAATAGCAATGAAGGATTGGAATTTTTCTTCAGGGACACTAAAATGTACTGTATTTTGGAATATTGTAGTAGATTGTTGCATGTTTATTATTTTCTCTCTAATATTATTAATTTTGCAAGTAAAGAAGTCCATGAAGTCATTAGTGCTGTGCTGATTTAAAGCATCTGGGGTTGAGGCTTTATTTCTTGTTAATTTAGTCACTGTATCAAATAAATACCTAGGGTTGCATTTGTTTTCTTCTAAGAGGGTAGAAAAGTAAGTAGATCTAGCTGATCTTAAGGCCTTTCTGAATGCAATAGAGCTATCTTTCCATGAAATTCGAAAAACCTCTAGCTTAGTTTTTTTCCAGGTCCGCTCCATTTTTCTGGCTGCTCTCTTGAGGGCCCGGGTGTGCTCGTTGTACCACGGTGTTGGACTATTTTCTTTAATCTTCTTTAAGCGTAACGGAGCAACAGTGTCTAAAGTGCTGGAAAAGAGAGAGTTTATAGTTTCTGTTGCAACATCAAGTTCTTCTAGGCTATCTGGGATGTTAAGTAGATGAAACTGATCAGGAAGATTATTTATAAAGCTATCTTTTGTGTTAGGAGTGATAGTTCTACTATATTTATAACAGGGAGTTAGTTTTTCGACTTTGGCTAAAGGTAATCTACACGCAACTAAGTAATGATCTGAGATGTCATCACTCTGCTGCAGAATTTGAACAGTATCAACATTGATCCCATATGACAATATTAGATCTAAAGTATGATTACGAGAATGAGTGGGTCCTGATACATGTTGTGTAACTCCAATAGAGTTTAAAATGTCTCTAAATGCCAATCCCAATGCGTCTTTTTCATTATCTACATGGATGTTAAAATCACCGACGATTATGACTTTATCTGCAGACATTACTAATCCTGAGAGAAAATCAGCAAATTCTTTGATAAAGTCTGTATGGTGCCCTGGTGGCCTGTATAGAATAGCCAGCACAAAAGTTAAACAGGAATTATTACTTGCACTAGATAATTTTACATTGAGGACCATCACTTCAAAAGAATTATATTTCAAATTAGACCTTTGAGCAGTACTGATCGTGTTACTATAAATTACAGCAACACCTCCTCCTTTACCTTTCAGACGAGGCTCATGTTTATAACAGTAATTTTGAGGGGTGGACTCATTTAAAGTAATATAATCGTCTGGTTTTAGCCAAGTTTCTGTCAAACACAGCACATCTAGTTTATGATCTGTAATCATATCATTTACAATAAGTGCTTTTGAGGAAAGGGATCGTATATTCAGTAACCCAAGCTTTATCATTTGTTCATTTGTGTTATATCCGTTCTTAGCTGTTTGTGAGAGAAGAGCGGCACCATCCCAGGTGGGATGAATACCATCTCTTTTCAACAGGTCAGGTCTGCCCCAAAAACTTTTCCAATTGTCTATAAACCCTATGTTATTCCGCGGGCACCACTTAGACATCCAGCCATTGAGTGAGGATAATCTGCTAAGCATCTCATCACTCCTGCGCATAGGAAGAGGACTAGAGCAAATTACGGTGCCTGACATCGTACTTGCGAGTTCACACACCTCTTTAATATTACTTTTAGTGATCTCCGACTGACGAAGTCGGACATCATTAGCGCCGACGTGAATAACAATCTTAGAATATTTACGATTAGCCTTAGCCAGCACTTATAAATTTGCTTTGACGTCAGGCGCTCTGGCTCCCGGCAAACATGTGACTATGGTGGCTGGAGTCTCTATTTTCACATTCCGAGTAATAGAATCGCCAATCACTAGGGTACTTTCAACAGGTTTCTCAGTGGGTGCGTCACTGAGTGGGGAGAACCTGTTTGATGTTCTAATCGGAATGGAACAGTGGTTTTTTGACCCGCGATTATGCCGTCTCACAGTCCCCCAGTTGCCCTGCTGCACGGGCTCTACAGCCGGAACCGAACAATGTACAGGGTTTGCTAAGCTAGTCGCATCCAAAGTAGTATCTAAAGCCCTTGCATTCTTACTATCCTCGATTAAAGTTTGGATGCGTGTCTCTAATTCTGAAACCTTCTCTGTCAGCCTAATTATGTCCCTACATTTATGACATGTGAAGCCTTCACAGCTGACAGAGACAGAAAGACTATGCATGAAGCAGGCAGTGCAAGTGACAATTTTGAGAGAAGATGACATGACTCACCGCGTGTTGATCCAACTTGTTGACCAGTTGTTTGATGAAGTCGGGAAAAAAAGGCGCGAGCGAGAAAAACGCTGTATGCACGGACAGTAAGATAGCACAATGCTAAAGCGTTTAGCGACTTAGATTAAAGCTAACGATTACAATATATTAAATAATCTAATATTGTATTTAGCAATATAAACGAACGTCGAGTTTAAGATCTAAAACAAAAATCAAGTTTATATGTCAGTACAAACGCAAACGCAATCCACTCGAGCAGACAGGAAACAGCAGTGCAGCAGTCAAAAACGGTCCGTCTGGAACAATCAGCCACACAGAAGGTTCCACCTCCCAAAAACGGTCCGTGATAAACAAGGTTTGTTGGTAAGGGAAGAAAGAGGTGGGAACATTAAACATGAGTTTAAATCTAAAATAAGTCCCTCACGGATGACTGCTGCATAAACTGAAATAAAGTCCAGTCATCACTCTTCCACTTATCTTTCCGGAGCTCCTCTGTGGGATTCGAGGCCGGTGTGGCACAAAGGGGATGCTCATAAGCACTCTCAGCCCTGACTTGTCAGGGTATGGGTATATAAGACTCAATCGCAAGGAGAAGAGCTTTTATTAATCATAAAAGTAAAAACAAAATGCAAACAAAAACTGCACCAAGGGAGCAAATGACAAACTATGACAACGAAACAACACATGACAGAAAACACTGGGAGAATCATAGAGAACAAACAGGGCAAGTAATGAGTTAGGACAGGTGGGGCAAATAAAACCAATAACGAGGAAACAAAATGGACGGGATTACATGATACACAGGAGAGCACAAGGCACAATGAATGCGTGAGAAGCCATGTGCTCAGAAAACATGACATGAACACGCAGCCAATGAGAACTCATGAGCCGTGTGTCCACACAAAACAAGACGACACGAAAACTCGCGGCTGATGTAAACATGAACCCCGTGCCACACAACAACTGATGCGGACACTAACAGAACATAACAGCAGACAAACAAACAGAGCATAAGTGTCCGAATCCTGAAACACAAAACCGAAATGGAACAGGACTAGAATCAGGATCGAACACCACGCCCCACACACAAGACAGATCACATGGACAGGAAAGCGCATGGCTCGAGTGAGCTCAAAAGCACACTCTTAGACAAAAGAGCGTCAGAGCTCTGTCACAAATCCAAGAAATGAATAGACCTAATGTAACAGAAGCCTGACATGACCCACTTGCTGCATATGTTAAAGATTGGCAAATGTTAATGCATCTCCTCCAATGATTTTCATTCAGCACAACTCCTTTGTAGATCCTTCCAAGCAGCACTGTATGGTTTTTGGAGCAGCCAAATGCTTATCACTACACATACTTCTTGTATTTATTAGATGGAAAGTCACAATTACATTTCTGAAAATAGAAAGTTCTGCTTCTTACAATTTTCTCACCATCAGTAAAAATGAAGTTACAGTAAAGTAAATAGTATTTCAAAACAGAATTTTGGCAACTTCCTTATCTGAGTGACCAGTCTTCCTCTTCGCCTCACTCACTCATTCTGTCATCTGAGATGTCAAACAGTCTTTTTCTGTTTGTTTCCATTATTCCAATTAAGCAAACAAAAACGTTATCTTCATAAAATCACTATAGGACCGGATAATTAATTGCACCTAAAATGATTTATTATGATTGATCATTTAAAACTGTGAAATTAATTAATTAAAATATTCACAGCCCCACAAATCCCACTAATTTCTTTCTCTCAAACATTTCATCTCGAAGTACAAGGGACAGACATATTACAACATTCACTGTTCAGAGGAGACTAAGTGAGTCTCGTGGTCGAATTGCATCAAAGAAACCATTACTTCGGAAAAACAAAAAGCAGAAGAGACTTACTTGGGCTGAGAAACAGAAGAAATGGACACTAGATCCTAGGAACTGTTCTTTGGTCTGATGAGTCCAAATTTGAGATTTGTGGTTCTAAAAACTGTCTTTGTAAGAAATAGAGATGATAAACGGATGGTTCCTGCATCCCTGAAAGCAGTGACAAAAAGATTTATTTACTTACAATTACTTACTTTTATTTATTTACAAAATTTGTTTTTGCAGTGCATTCATCAGTGACCAAAAATAATTAAAAATGAGTCTTGTATTTAACCCACTGTAAACAAAACTCAAAATATGGCAAATTTGGCAAAACTCAAAGTATTTCAGATATTATAATATTTTACATTTTAATATTTTATTATACTTGAACATATTAAACATAAAAAAAGATATTTTTACTAGTTAAGTCTTTAACTAGCTAATTCAATAAATGCTACTATGCTAATTGGCAACACATCGCTTTGAATACATTAGCATGCATTTGATAGCTTGGATTATATCTGTTCTCAAATTAAGCTCATGCTCCTCTGGTCACCATGATGGTAACACAACATGACAGAAACTCTTAACAATTCATTTTAGCATTTAATCTCCCTTTTGAGTGTCATGCCAAAGCATGCTGGGAAATAGAAACTCAGACTTAAATTTAACTGAAACCATCTAAATGAAAAAAAAGGTCTTAAAACTCAAAACAACGGAAGAGCTCAGATTACTAAAATATGTTAGTACCCTAACAAGCCTTTATCTGACCAAGATTTCCATCATTTAGCATTTCAGTCAGTGCTGATGTTCAATATCGACCCTGCGACCTGGAAATACTTCACAAGAAATAATGACGATGGCTTTGGCTACAGAGTCATACAGAGAGATTCATCTAGGTGAGAGCAACACGGATTATCACATTACAACCAATTTACATAAAGCTTGGGAGGATTTATTGTTAAAATAATCTGAATCAACCCAATTGATGCAATTTAAACATTAAATATGTTTGAAACCTAACCAAGTTTTTCTTTGCTTTCCCATAGTTTGCTTGTGAACGATCCTTTAATTCAATACAGCAGCAATGCAAGAGGAAAAGTTTACACCTGTAACATTTCACAGGAAACTTGCCTGCCAGTGAAAATTAATGGTATTTAACTTTATAAATGCACATTTTATACATAATGATTATGTTTTGACATGCAAGATTTAACCAATTTTATTTATGCAATGAAAGTGCCTGCTGAAGCTGTTAACATGTCTCTAGGACTTTCTATGACTAAGGATACACAATCTTCTAATTCAGTGGTAAGTTATATGATCATCCTAACATGACAAAAACTAAACACATATACAGTATACAGATGCTTAATGCTAATATTGGCCTAGATATTATAATTAAGGCTGGTCTTCCCTGAAAAATAAGCTTTTTTAACGCTATTTGAGCACGAGAAGCAACATTTATGAAATAGTTTTGTCAGATTTAATTGGTGATTTCAGATATGAAATTTAATCATAAGCTTGGAAAACATCTTTTGAGTAATTGATGTTTCCACATTCCAAGATATAGGAGCTGTACTTGCATGACAAGAGACTGAAGGTGATTCGATGCCCCACTAAATTCAGGGCAAAGTTATTTTTTCTTTGCATAGAAATAAAAAGAAGTTGGAAATACCCTTGCAAATACCTCTTTTAACTAACGTCCAGATGCCATCCATGCTGATGAGAGTGATTTTTAGATGAATTTGTAAAAAGCGCTACCCGCTTTCTTCAGTAACAAAATAAATACACAACAAAAATGACAGTGGTGAGAAAACAGAAGTTAAGAAAGCATTTGATGATAGCGATGTGGAAAGCTCTGCAATTCACCAGAATCCACGGATGAGATCATGAAATTGACGCTATTATGACAGTTTGATTATAGAGTACAGTTGAGACTACATTACAGTACAGAATAGCACTTTCAACATTATCCTGAACTCTGTGTATAAGCATTAGATTCAAGTGTCAATGAACGGAGGAGAGGCTCTCAGAAGCACGAAAAGGATTTTCCTCGCAAAAACAAAAAGTCCTTCACATAGATATCAGTCTACAGGCTTTTATAGTCAGGAAAGGTGTATAAACAAAAAGGTTTTGTTACAAGCTATTAAAAAAAGTGAGTAATACATGAAACTCGTTCATGTAACCCCTTTAAATTATACCTGTATTGGTTTTATATATTGCTCCTCACAGAACAGGGAAAGCACCTTTATAAATACTGCAGTGTTTGAAGTGCTTATAGATAAATAAAAAATTCTTCTTCTCCCTCAGGTTTGTGGTCCAACCATTCCTAAGGACTGTAAAATCATTACTACCCTCAATGGTATGTGCTTTAAAATCGGTGGAAACAATGTAGTGAGTGGACCTATACCAAGTGCTTTGAGAAGTAAGTCAAATTAAGAATGACCTAAATTCCTGTCCTTTTCTATTTCTATTTGATAATCTAATCATAAATGCTTATTTTCTTAAACTTCTCATTCACAGGCTGCCCTCTAGAAATAGATATCGCTTTTCTAATGGATGGCTCTGAGAGTGTAGACGACCCAGATTTCATTAAAATGAAAACTTTTGTTATAACAATAATCCAGACCTTTTTCAAGTGCAATGCTCAGGTATGATCATATGTTTACCGGGATTTATATTGCAGTCCATCATCAATTTAAACAGGAACAGGTCATCTGACCATGCACAGATTTTCATGTGTAAATGTTTTCTTGTCTTATAGTTTGCTGTTGCACAGTTCTCCACTAATTATGAAATTCACTACAAGTTTGAAACAGTCAAAGACATTCATTCATGGAGGACGAGAATAGGAGAGATAAAACAGCAAAAAGGATTGACCTACACTGCAAAGGCGATAAATAAACTTATGTATGACACCTCTAATGTTATCAACATTCTAGTAGTGAACAGTTCATTTTCAAACCTGACATTTAGTTATTTTCTGTGTTAAAACATAACGGGGATGCTTAGTTGGTTTTGACAGAAAAACTCTAAATGTACAATTAATTACAAAGAAACAGCAAGTAATATATTGAATTAAATGTGAAAATGTGAATTAGAAAAACTGATTTTTTTTACAATATATTTTTATTAAAAAAATATATATTTATTGTAAAACATACCTCAGCCATCTGTTTTATTTACAGCTTTGGTTATATCCATATATGACTTCTAATAGTAACCCTGATACGTCATCTTCAAATGCTTTTCTTATATCCAATGTATAGGGATGAGCTCTTCATAACTGAAGGAGGGATGAGGCAATCAGCCATTAAAATCTTACTTGTTATTACTGATGGTAGATCAAATGATGCACCGAATCTCAGTGGTGCTGTTGAGAAGGCAGAAAAGAAGAATATCATCCGATTTGCTGTTGGGGTAAGATCCATTCATCAAAAAAGTGTGCAAAAGCTCACGAGATGTGTCCTTAATGTAGTCAG
The DNA here is from genome assembly GCA_037043235.1 of Rhodeus uyekii. Classification (NCBI taxonomy): domain Eukaryota; kingdom Metazoa; phylum Chordata; class Actinopteri; order Cypriniformes; family Acheilognathidae; genus Rhodeus; species Rhodeus uyekii. The sequence continues at coordinate 544,899 of JAWRVZ010000145.1, read as the reverse complement.
TTCACTGAAGAGATTTTGTCAACAAATCGCTTTTTTAAGTCAGGTCAGTTCAATGAATCTGTTGGTGCAGAATATAAAAGGTCCAATTATATTTAACATTAATCACCTTACAATGAGCGAGAGAGAGAGAGGGGGGAGGAACACGTTCAAATTGCCTATCCAGTCAGTATGAGAGGAGGCCTACACATATATCATTTGAAGATTGTCAGGAAAAGCACACTCAGAGAACTAACTAAACATGAACAGAACAACCAAATGTAATGCAAATAGAAGTAAACTGAAGGAAACCAGACCAAACCAATCAACAAAATGAACAACAGGTGAATTTAATTAGGCTAGCTGCCACACATGAAGAAACTAGTTCAACATACAGTACACAAGCATGGAACATGCTCAACAGAAGCCAATCAAAACAGAATATACACATTACAATGGTAGTAATATACAAATTTGGCAATCTTGAAACTCTAAGTTTCAGATGATAAAAAAGAAGGAAAAAACAAGGTAATAGGAGGAAATGTTCAAATGACCCCAAAATGCCTGTTTTGTCTTTTCAATTATCAAAGATCGGTGAAGCTTTTGATGATCCCTACACAAGACAACAATTAAAGATTATTGCATCTGCTCCTGTTTCTAAACACGTGTTTAACGTGACTGACTTCGACGCATTGGAGAGTATCCGTGAACAACTGGAAGAAAACATTGCAATTGAAGGTAAGTTTACTAAACATTTGAGAAAATTGTAGCTGGGAGGAATAAGGGAATTTGATTGGACAAGCAGTGTTACAAGATTCCTGAACAAAATACATTTTCTATGGCCAAATCATAGCCAAGCCAAACAGCATTGTGAAATCATTTCTTCTTCTTAAATTTTTTTCATGCAATAATGTATTTCCTTTCAGGAGTCCAGTCCACTGGTGATTCTGCTACAATGGAGTTTGCTCAAGATGGATTTAGTGCAGCATTTACATCGAATGTAATTAAATAACCAAAGCTTGGTCTTGAAAACCAGTTTTTATTTAAGAAATAATTTATGCAGCCAACAATACAATGGATAGAAATATCACACACCTGAGATTTGAGAATGCAGATTATTTTACATAAACACAGACATTTCAAAGAATTGTTATTGAATAGATCAACAATAAATTGAAATAATTAAGTTTATATATATATATATATATATTTATTATTATTTATATCTATATATATCTATATATATATATAATTTTTATTTATATATATATACTGTGCATATATATATATATATATATATATATACACACAGTATATATATAAAAATAAAAATTATATATATATGAAAATAAAAATTATATATATATATATATATATATATATATATATATATATATATATATATATATATATATATATATAAACTTTATATATATATATATATATATATATATATATATATATATGCAAAAATATAAACCTCTTTATTTAGGTAAGCCTGATCATGAGTTCTGTTGGAGCTTTCCAAGGGAAGGGTGGATATCAAGAACAGTTTCAAAATGACCATTCATCAGACTTCCGCGAGGGAAGTGAGCAAGACAGTTACTTGGGTAAGACCCTGCTTGAATACAGACTACAAATACATAAACTTGGCCATGCATTTATTGAAATCATCTACATTTCTAAATACAAGAGGACACTGTAGTTCACTCATTTTCAAGGCCATATAAATGTAAACAAGAATATTCTAAGGAATTTCTGAGTTGCTTTTTCCATCTAATGCAAACATGTTATGGCCAGTGAATGTCTGATGGTGAGTAAAGGATGGCAATTATCTTTTTTTTATTATTTAGGTTTTTTTTGAGTGCATCATTTCTTTAATGTTTTGATTATCTAATGTTTTTCAAAGGTTATTCAATGACTATAGCAACACGGTCTAAAAAAAGCTTTGTGATTCTGGGAGCTCCAAGATACAGGCATAAAGGACAAGTGAGCATTTCAATAATTGGAGTGAACACAACTAACCTGCAGGTGGAGTCACCCAAGGTACACTTGAATATTCATTTATATATATTTCAGTTCGTTCTTTGATGAAAAGAAATAAACTCCTTATTATTTATTGTGCAATATATTGGATGTTGCATTTCATTGCACCATTGTCAAGGGTTCTTCAATCATACAGTGGATATTAGCAGACTTTTTTTTTTTCTTCTTTCGCAGTCTCAGATTGGTTCATACTTTGGAGCTGAGGTCTGTGTGGTTGATCTGAACTCTGACACAAAAACAGATCTTCTATTAATATCTGCACCAACTTATATAGACTCCCATTCTGAAGGCCGAGTTTTTGTGTACTTTTATTCCCGGCAGGTAGGTTACAATTTTCTAAATTCCAGATTCTTTTAGATTTTTTTTTTCTCTTTAAATGGTTTTGTGCTTTATCTGTTTTGCAGCCATACTTCACTTTTTCAGATACACTGGTGGGAATGGCAGGTCAGAGGGGTCGGTTTGGCTCTTCTCTGGCCAGTCCAGCAGATCTGAATGGTGACGGTTTCATGGATGTTCTGATTGGAGCTCCTTTAGAAGAGGATGGACAGGGCAGCATCTACATCTTCAATGGTGGAATAGATAAAATAGATCCCACATATTCACAGGTCTGCCCATTTTAGTGTCTAGCTTTGTGTCCTTTTGTGGACTGTCACTTGTATATAATTTCTTTATGACCTTTGACTTGCTTTTTTCCCTAAAACATCTCCCCTTTCTTTTTTTCTTTTTTTGTGTTATGTCAGAGAATTAGCGGATCATCTGTTCGCTCAGGTTTACGTCATTTTGGTTTAGCTCTCAGTCAGTCCTCGCTAGATCACAGTGGAGACAGTTTACCAGACATTGCTGTTGGATCAAAAGGAGCCGTTTTGCTTCTTAGGTACAGTACTTTCTGTGACTTCAATATACTCTCTTACAAAAAATGTTCCAAAACGATTTTCTTTTTTAATAAAGAACATTTCAGTAAATCGTTCATAAAATAACCATTTTCTGTGTGTGTGAAGAACTTTTTAAATAACTAAAGAAAACTTATCCTCATTAAAGAACCTTCCATTGTTCCATGGATATTAAAATTTCTATGTGGAACCATTGATGCTAATAAAGAATCTTTCCTGTGAGAGTGTATTCACACACTCATTCTAATCTAATGGTCCAGTATCATCTATTCCTTCGTTCATCCAGATCCAGACCAATAGTAACTGTGGATGTGAAAGTAACCTACAGCCCATCCAAAATCTCAACCAGGGAAGTAAACTGCACCAGGCCACTGGAAAACACCTTGACAGTGTGCTTAAAGATGAGTGGATACCACCATGCTATAACAGGTTCCTCCACATTTTATGGCACACTTTTTCAACAAATAGTTTTAATGCAAATATTAATGCATGTTACTCAATGACATTTCCAGATTTAGCGGCAAATATTAGCTATACATTAAAACTGGATGCCAAGCGATCTAACCACCGAGCATACTTCTTTCCCCAAAATTATGCCCTCAGTGATGTTGTAAATGTTACACTAGAGGAGGTGTGCAAAGAACATCCTTTTCTCATAGAGGTAAGTCACGTATCAGTCCTTTAATGGCAGCAAACTAGCCATTTCTAATTCTGTAATATACATGGAACTCTTAATATTTTAAGCATGTTCAATGCGTTGCTGTTGTATTAATAGACATACACGCATCTCATAGTAGATTTAGACAAGTGGTGCTGAGGGAGGTGGAAGGTGATATGTGATTGCTAGCAGAGTGCATATAAATGGCCTGACAGACTGCTATCTGGCGTTTTGTGTGTGTGTATACTGCATTGGCCATATGTGTATTGCAATAGTATGCAATAATGTATTGATTTTAAGTACATGTGTATGGGTAGAACAGTGGGTAGAATCTTTGATTTGGTTATTCCATCCATACCCTCTCTTATTCTCTTTGCACTGCTGGCCCTCTTTGTGAGCCTCTTTGTAAATTAAAAACTATGAGCGTTTTCTTACAGTGAGCTTAACTTTTGGAACTCATTATTATCTATTAGGAATTTATTTTCTTTTTACTGTTTTTAAGAAACTTCTTAAGACATCTTTTTAGTCAAGCTTTTATTTATTATTTATTACTGTTATTATTTTTAAATGTGTTTTGCCTTGTTGATTTGTTATTTTGTTTTTGTTCTAATAAATTAAATTGTGTGTTTTAATGAGACAACAACACCAGAGTAAAATGGGAAAAAATCTATTAACTTCTAACTGGTTCACCTTGTCCAGTCTTGTACAGAGGATTCTCTCAACCCGTTGCCTAATGAATTAATGTTCACTTTTGAGGGTCTGCCCTCACAAAGTCTAGAGAACATAAAGCCTGTTCTCCTACCATGGATGAAGACCCCTACAATTTGGATGGTTAGTGCCACATATTTAAACCTGTATTGTTATAAAGTGAGCCCTTCATATATAAAGTTGCTTTGCTGTAACATCTCCAGACTTTATCCTTTCTATCATGCTGCTATTCAAAACAGAATTAGTTGCTTTGCTGTAACATCTCCAGACTTTATCATTTCTATCATGCTGCTATTCAAAACAGAATTAGTTGCACTACTTTGAAATAGCACACTTACTGGCCACTTTATTAGGTACACCTTGCCAGTACTGTGTTGGACCCTTTTACCTTCAGAGCTGCCTTAATTATTCATGGCATAGATTCAACATGGTGCTGGAATCTGAGATTTTGGTCCATATTGACATGATAGCATCACAGTTTCTGCATATTTGTTGGCTGCACGTTCATAATGCAAATACCCCATTCCACACATCCCACAGCTTCTCTATTGGCTTGAGATCTGGTGACAGTGGAAGCTGTTTGAGTTTAGTGAACTCACTGTGAGGTTCAAGAAACCAGTTTGAGGTGATTTGAGCTCTTTGACATACCACATTATCTTGTTGAAAGTAGCAACCAGAAGATTGGTACAAAAAAAGAGTACCAATGTGATCAAAAAGAGATGGACATGGTCAGCAACAATACTCAGATAGGCTGTAGCATTTAAATAATGCTCAATTGGTATTAAGCGGCCCAAAGTGTGCTGATAAAATGTCCCTCACACCATTACACCACCAGCAGCCTGAACCATTGTTGCAAACACCAGCAGTATGGATCCATTCTTTCATGTCATGTCAAATTCTGACCCTTTCAGCTGAGACTAAAAAATCGAGACTCTTCAGAACAGGCAATGCAATTTTCAGTTATCTATTGTCCAGTTTTAGTGAGCCTGTGTGAATTGCAGCCTCAGTTTGTCGGTGTGTCTTCTACGTTACCTCATCTTCATCAAGGAATGCTCTGTTGTGCATTCAGAGATGCTCTTGTGCAGCCCTCGGTTCCTTATTTGAGTTACTGTTGTCTTTCTATGTACTGAAGTCTCTATTCTCTCTATTGTCCTCTATTGTTCTATTGTTATTGACCTCTTGCAATAACAAGGCATTTTCTCACACAGAACTGCTGCTCACTTTATATTTTCTCTTTTTCAGACACTTCTTTGTAAACCCTACAAAGAAGATTGAGTTTGTTGGTGTTTCGAAAATTTTCACAAATGCGCCCGTATGGCACTAACAACCGTGTCTCGCTCAAAGTCACTTCAATCGTTTTTCGTCTCCATTCTGATGCTCAGTTTGAATTTAAGCAGATTGACCATGTCCACATGCCTAAATACATTGAGTTGCTGTTATGTAATTGGCTGATTAGATATGCGTTAACAAATAGTTGAGCAGGTGTACCTAATACAGTTGCTGGTGATTTGTCTATGCGATTATATTTAAATTTCAGTATCTTATTTTTATTCTAACCTCATTTTACAGTTAGATTATGAGCGAAACTGTGGATCAGACAACCTTTGTGTTGACAACCTCAAAGTGGATTTTAACTTTAAAGGGTAAGTTAATGTTATTAAGTTAATTTCCGCATCTGTCATCGAACATAATTCTTTAATGCTTCACCCACCATCCATTGGTCGGATGCTCGTATAGTTTTGCACTAGAATTGATATATTTTAACTCTGCGTCTCCTTTGCTTCTGTGATGCAGAGCTACAAACATAGAGGTTGGGATAATGCAGGAGCTCAATGTGACAGTGTTTGTCGAGAACAGAGGAGAAAACTCATACAGCACCCAGTTCACCCTCAAATACCCCTTTGGACTTTCATACAGGAGAATTATGCCTCAAGTGGTAAGGCAGGATTATATTCATGGCATGTGGGGTTAATAACAGCTAGTAAAGTTCATTGTTTTACATTTATCAAGAGCAAACTTAGTAGTTAAAGTGATTTTTTTTTTTAAGAGACCAAGTGTGGGACGTAACATATTGGGGGCTCGTCCGGGATTGATCTGCATTGTTTTTTTATAACATCTATTGTTCAAAATGCTTGACCAATTTAGTGTTGCAGGGATGCTGGAGCCTTATATAGTATACAGTAGGCTACTACAGTATATGATCACAAAACCCATGCTTTTCTGTTTGAGCAGGGCAGAGTGGATTGTCGTTCTTTAGATGGCATGCAAAGATTTTCAGCAGGAAAGACCATCTGTCGAGTCAATAATCCTATTTTTGCAGGAAATGCTTCTGTGAGTTGAAATCTAGATGAACAGACACACAGACAGATGCAGTTAAAATCTGCTTTAAATATGGACATAGTTTTATAGTTTCAGAGTTGTGAAAATAATTTAACTGTATGTGAGTGTAAGGACTCAAATACAGAACTGACTATATTGAAAACTCCTTATTATATTGTTGAGTGAACTTGGCATTAATGCGTGATTGAGAAGCTCAAGGGTTGCTAGTAGACCTAGACAATGGTATATCATAAAGACCACACCCACCAGTTATAGAATATTATAGATATTTTTAATAGTTATAGATATTTGATTGGTCGATGAATCAGTCTGTCTGAATTGAGATTCTTTGCCAGTGTTTTAGATCTCGGTTGTAGAGATTTGAAAGCTCTAAGTCTAAAGCTGGAGCTCAGACTCTCACTGACATTGGAAAATTCAATAAATTCTGATTGGGTAAATCTTTCGCCACTTATATTATCTTATCAAAATTAATTTGAGTCTTTTATAACAGAGAGACTTCTGAACCCTAATGAGTAGACACACGTTGAAATGTTTTTTTAAAGCATCATCTTTGTTTTGAAATATTGATAATAATGATAATTTCTTACCTCTTCTTCTAGGCCATGTTTGACATTATTTACAGTATTAATAAAGAAAGTAATTTTGACCAAAAGGTGACATTCAATGCATCTGTTACCAGGTATGGTTTTAATTTTTCACTTAAATATTCACCGAAATGTATTTGAATTACATAGACACATGTAGTAGTACAAACCAAAATGTTCTGTTATTTTCAGTGGAAATTCGAATCACTCTGAAAACAGTGAATTATTAAAAATGAGAAATATCAGTGTAAAACATGCAATCTATGTTGCTTTGTTGAGGTCAGTGTTTCTATTAATTTTAGTATGATTAGAGTTATGTTTTGATGTTTTACTTACCTCTCTTCTCTGTTTATCTAAGCTTATCTACTGCATTCTCTGTTTCTCCTAAAGACATCGAGATTCCAGCATTTACATAAATTTCACAAGCGGGAAAAATAATCTGGAAAAACAAGTGAAACAGATATTGGAGGCGAAGATGCTTCTTCCTTTATTTGACCTTTACTTTCACATCAGTATTGAAATAAATTAAATTGTCAGTACAATAAATCTTCTTATTTTTTTGTCTCTAAGGTGAAGAATGAGTTTAGAGAGCTAAATTTAACAGTTTTCATTAGAGTACCCATAAAACTGGGAGCTGAAAACGTCTGGGCTAACAAAATGTTGAAGGTAAAAGTGAATGCAAAGTATGAATCAAGGAGAAAGAAACAAGAACCTAAGGCCTTTAAAGTCATTCGTGTATTCCATATTTTTAAGGGTTACAAATATATTTTTCTTTGTAAAAGATTCCAGATTGTTTTAGGGAAGAAGACGAACAGCCCACCACCAGTGATTTTCTGGAAGTGCTCGAAAAGAAAAATGTTTTAGTGAGTTGATTTTTAGTTAACTTTTTGTTTAAAATTTTACATTTTGAATAAATTGTTTGCTGGAAGTATGAATATTTTATGAAATTTAAATAGTTTGATTTGAACTCATCACTCTTAATCATGTTGAAATATATTTTTTCTGTCAGAACTGCTCGGTGGCAGTGTGTGCAGTGTTCAGGTGTGACGTGAATCTAATGAGAAATGAAAGGAAGTTCTATAATATCTCCAACAATGTGAGCTCTGGATGGATTGAGCAGGTGCTTGAAGTTGCAGGACTTGAAATCTTTATTAGAAAAGAGAAATTAGCCATTTTAATTCACATTATGTTTATAGATCGGGATAAGGTCTGCTTCTTTGGAGTTGGTCAGTACAGCATCTCTGGATTATGATGAGGACAAATATACTTACTTCTCAGATTCTGTCAGCTTTGCACCGGTTTGCAAGGTAATGCATATACTTTACTAAAGCCTGTTAGAAATCTCCAACTGCTATGCATAAAAAAAGGTCAGATATTCTATCTAATTGGTTTAAATCTTCGTGTGCATGTGAAGCTGAATACTCAGGTGGAGGTCTATGAGGAACCCAGCCTCATAAAGGAAGTCGCTGGAGGAGTTGCTGGAGGATTGTTGATCATCTCACTCATCACAGCCACCCTCTATAAGGTGCAATATACCAGCATGTTCATAATCCATAAGTAGAGAACTTTAACATAACAATGTATAATGTGTGTTGTCTTTTTGTTTTTCACTTCCAGTCTGGATTTTTCAAAAGAAAGGCCAAGCAGAAGATTAATGATTTACCGCAAGAAGCTGATGAACTGGAAAATCTTGATGCAAATGAATGCTGAATTAATTAATTACTTTTATTTCATTTTCTTTCTAGTGCTTCCATCAAAATTAAAAAGATGTACAAAATGAACATTCGATTGATTTTGTTGCTAACATAGCTAATACAACACACATACACACAAATATAAATACAGTGGAGTTCACTTATCTCGAGTCACGGTTAACTCGCCAATACTATTATGTCGACATTTTTGAAGTGGAACCGCCAAACTCCCTATTTGTCTTATTTTCTTGTGGGTTATGTCGATTCTGTTATGTTGCTGAATCCTAGTATCTCGAGCAAAAACGGCACTTCACATGGTTATCTCTTGACTGAGAGTTCACTGCGCATGTGCTGATTTCGCGTTGCACGTGAATCGCGGTCCTCGCGCAGCAGATCCGCCCAGATGCAGGCAGAGCAGATCTTCACTCCTCCACGTGCAAATGAATTGCGCATGTCCGGCAAGCCGCCGCTGGCTGATTACGCAATGGCAGTATGAATGTCAAATGTTCTTTGTCTAATAAATAATTAAATCACTGTCTGTGCACCTGTCTGTGACAAAAGTTAACTAGCTGGCTTGCTTATCATTTCTCAGTCAAAACTGTGCACCCAAAAATACAGGAAGGAGTGGGAATCAAACCCTGAATTCCAAAGTTGGTTAAAGCCGTTTATTGGTGATAATACTTGGGCATACTTGTTAGACAGACAGAACGCAAGAAAGTATGCGATCTAGTACAGCCACACAACGCGCGCACATGCACATGCACATGCATGCGCACACACACACACATACACATACGCGTGTAACAGAGTTATATAGAGTGTCTCCACTTGCTAATGAAGACAACCTAGAAACAGGACTTTATGTTGACTGGCTGGCACTCTGTGATGCGCATGAGGCCAGCGCGCCAGAATGAGGAGTGGATGAGCTACTGTGTACATCACCTCATGTGTATTTTTGTGTTTCCTCAGTGATTTTCCTTTAAATAAACTGATGAAAGAAGTATATTGGAGTTTTATTAACACAACGCAAGAGAACAGTTACACGCGCACGCACACGCACACGCACACGCACAAACACATACCCGTTTCTGGTTCTGATGTGAGCTCTTCTCAGCGCCGCTGCAGATTGAAGAACGGATTGAAGGTTATTAAAAGACGGGACGAAGCCAAATTTGTTGAGAAAGCACATTAGACAGGCAGAACATAAGAAAGTATGCAATCTAGTACAGCGTACACAAATATGTTATAACTGTTTACGCTGTGAGCGAAATTGTGTTTGCAATGTTGGAGAATATAATTAAAGGTTTGTATCAAGAATCAAAGGTGTTTTTTTATTGTATACTGGTAAATCTCTGCTGTTAGTTGCTGCACATATGCCTTTTGATGTTAGCAAACATATACAGTGTATGTACATTTTTATAGCATGCCGATCGCTTCATCAAATAAATCGCCATATTGGGTGTTGGTTATCTTGCTAAACGGTTATCTCAATGCTTTTATTGCAACCCCCGAGGCCGTCGACATAACCGAAACTTTTTTGTTTTTGTTTAAAACGAACAGAGATTTATTATTGAGTAAGGACATAATGTTATGTTCAACAGTCCTGCTCGTCTCCTGGCCTGATTCACAATGGTATACGCTGCTATTAATTATCTATAATTTGAGTTGTAGGGTCAGACTTTGTAGTAAATATAATTTTTGTCATTTGTCTTTACGTGGTTTGTGACCGTGAACAAAAAGAAAAAGCCCCGGCTATGCAATTGTGTATGTGGGATTGGAGGGTAGAGTGCTTGCAGCTGCTGCTTTTTTCTTTTCTTTAAACACTAGCTGTTTAGAATGTAAATTAGCCATCTATCTGGTTGCTTTTAGTAGAGAGCTGTCTAAAGGCCAATCATCTGTGACCTCTTGGGTATCACACATTGTCAAAACAAAGACACTTGCAGAGAGTCTGAAGAGACAGAGGCGGTATAGTAAGGTTATGTAAGGGCCAGAGTAGCGCTGGCTCACTCAGATCGACAGCTGGTCCACAAAATGAAATGAGGCACAAAATCTAGGACACATGACATTAATCGCTCAAACAAATGAACAATAGAACTATTTGTATTAAAAACCTGTAAAGAATATCAAATATTGCTTCTCAAATACTTCTTTTTAATATAAAAATATATTTTTAATGAATATTCAAAGAGTCTGTAAACTGCATTACAGGTGACTTATTTAATTTAGTAAATAAATACTCATTCAAAGAAACAACTTATGTTCATTTTGAGCATGCACACTCATAAGCTTCATCTTTCTTGAATATGTGCTCATTTCCTCGTCATCAAATTGTTGTTCCTCTTCAGTCAGATGCTTCCACCCTTTTTTGTATCTATGATCCACATCTTCGACTCATCTTAGCTTTCATTTATTGTCTTGACTGTCGCACCTCATGTGTCCTCCATATCTATATTTGACAAGTTATGATGGACCAGAATTTCTGTATCATATTGTACATCTTTTGTGGTAAGATATTTATATCTTTTATTGCTTGTTATTTTGTTCACACCGTCACTCCCTCAGTTGCTGTCTATTTCCACTCTCTGTAACCCTTCTTGTGTTTTCTTGAATTCTTAAACATTTTTCTTCTCTTTCGTACGATTTGAAAGCAGTGAGTGGAGATTTTAAACAGTTACACAATATCACCAAGTACAATTGGCTTTACATTCTCTTCATAGTCAAATACATTAATTTAAAGCTGTGTGAAATGCATTGCAATAATCACGTTGTTAACAAACTGACTGAGAAGTGATTTAAAAAGAAAACAGTGTATGATTGTAGGAATTAAGTTTATAGCTTTCACAGGTTTAGCTATACTGTATATTGTTGATTCATTGTTGATCAAAATACATTAATTTTAGACCTTCAGAAGATCAGAACCTGAAGTATTAACACATGTAAAATCATAGCGAGATATATGATATGATGCAACAAGTTGCAATAAGTGTGAACTTCCTTCTCTATATGCCTTTCTAATTTAGAAATTATTTATTATATGAGACTTTCTAGTCTTATATGAGCTCTGCATCCATGAGAAAAGCACTGCAAGAAATGGAAATAACTAATAATAATAACACAGAAATAACTCAGAAATGCCCTGAAAAAACAGTTTCACTTAAGAGGAAACAGAACAAGCCAAAGCATTTGTGAGGCACAAAGACTGCATTCACAGTATACGGCTGAATTTCGTAAAATATTTTTTTACAAGACATTTTAAACTTGTTTATTTTGAAATTGTTTCTACAGCAATGTATTTCATCATGGCTGCAAAAGTGTATTGACCAATCTGAAAACAGGAATGGAAATGTCAATTTTGAATATTTTAATTGTCTTTATCGCTTCTGAACACTTTAGCATCTCAGTCGGTGATGGCTTTTAACATTGATCCTGTTACCTGGAAAACTTTCACTGCGCCTTCACCTTCACAGAGCCAAAATGTCGCCTTTGGCTATAAGACGATACAGAAAGATGCAACAAGGTGAGAGAAACATAACTGATAATGAAACCACATAAAACTGCATTGTTTGGAAAGCTGGTGCTCACCGCACAGCACAGGTTTCTCCTCCAATTTTGATCTGCACATGGGATGATGAGGAGCTCATGGAGAGTACAAAGACTTCTTTACTCTGTACAGTGGATTATTATGGCCACAAGCTGAACTCTGGGACAGGACAAGGCTGCCTTAACAACATCACTTGACAGCCACAGTTGGATTTGTTTTTATTTGGCCTTTAGGAGTAAATCTGAAATAAAAGCTACTACAATAGACAGAAGTGTGGAAAAAAACCCTCTAATTATAGCTTTTGTGCCTCATGACAAATTTGACTGGTTATTGAAATGTTTATTTAAAATTAGACTGACTTCTAAAGAATGGGTCAGTCCAAAAGTCCCATATGGTGTCTCTTTGAAATCAGCAGCCCCTGCTGGCAATAACTGAATGTACAGATTGAGAGACTGAATGCCATGCCAGAGATGTTCTACTCTGTTTGACAAAAAAAAAGGCAAAATAAAATGACCAGAAAGTTTACAGATATTTCCTTGAACCCTAACACAACAAAATGCAGTGCAATCAATAATTTAAATAGCAAAAAAAGAAAAAGTAAACCATCTATGAAAAATCAATACATACAATTCCTTTATATTGACAAATTTAAATTGACAACCATATATGACAAACAAATAAATGTAATCCTATTTTACTCACATTTCGTAGTGTGTGCAATATACAACATCATTAGCATGTAGCTGTTTCTTTGTTTTTCTTGGAATGTTTTTTTTTTAAATTCTGTATGACTGTATCTGGCTCTTAAAGCTTCACTATACATGTTTGTATATTAATGTGTTCTGTTTGTTTGTTTTCTGTTGTATTGAGTGTGTATATATATATATATATATATATATATATATATATATATATATATATATATATATATATATATATATATATATATATATATATATATATATATATATATATATATATATATATATGATAACGGTAATGTCATCGAATTGTTTCCCATATGGAACACATATTCTTACCTTGTTTTTTTGTTATAGTCTGATCGTGAGTGATCCTTTAATTCAAATCAGCCAAGGTCAAAGAGGATTGATTTACAACTGTGCTGTCACAAAAGGAACCTGCTCAGCGATGAAGATTGATGGTATTTGGCTATTGTACAACAATTGTAACTGAAATATTTTTTGCCAATTTCCAAGTACAGTATATAGTCCAGTAAGGTCTAGGTAAAACTGTACATCAGAGTTGTTCTCTTTATCAGTTGCTTAACCTTTAGAAAATGATTATCAGTAGAAGGTCATTTAGCTGTTTTATATCCTAATACATGCAGTTTAAAACGCTGATTTTTATTTTTCTAGTGACAAACATTCGACATTCAATGCAATTAAATTGCTCTGCTTTGTAACGTGTCTTTTGTTATTTTTTAATGAAAATGAACAAACTCTCTATATGTTAATGAAGTGCCTCCGGAAGCTGTCAACATGTCTCTTGGTCTTTCCATGGTTCAAACTCAACAATCTTCAAAGCTGGCGGTAAGTTTAGAGTACTGTTGAGATCAATTACAGATAAAGTACATATTATAACTCTTTCACACATGCAAATGGTTGAAGAACATAAGTTCCCTTTCAAGGGAACTTGCTCTGGGTCGACTTACGCTGTGGGAATGCTCGGTTTGCATCAAGGCTACGTCTGTACACTTTTCCACCTATGCTCTACTCTTTCTGACTCTCAAAGCATAGTTTTGGTTTTGGTCCTGGACTTCTTGGTCAAATTCGTGGCAACATGACGCTGATTGGGAACAGGTGCAGGTGCTCAGTACTCCAGTGACTGGGAACGAGTGGGTGGAGTGTAAGAGTCTGGTGAGGGGCGTGGCAGAGTCCATGACAACGGCCTCCACTAGAAATCTTAAAATGGGCCACGTTTGGATCTTCCATCAGGACAATGGTCCAAAAAAGACATCAAAATCAGAATGAAATTGTGTCACTGAGCACAAAATGAAGCTTTTGCTATGACCATCCCAGTTCCCTGACCTGAACCCTAGAGACAAATTGAGGGGCTGAATTGAAGATGAGGAGCACCAACATGGAGCTGGGAATCTAAAGGATCTGGAGAGATTCTTTGTGGAGGAATGGTCTTGGATTCTGGGTGGAGAAATGGTCTTGGAAACTCATGAAGAAATGAGAAAACTCAGAGCTGTTATCTTGGCAAAAGGAGGTTGCAAAAAGTCTTTAATACAATGGTGTCAATAATTATGGCCAACGTGTTTCATAATGTCATTTACCTTTCCATTCTTTCGCTTCAATGAAAGGTTAGATTTTTTAAAGTATTTTTAATGAAAAATCAAAAGGACAAACCATGCAGATTTATTTTTATTTTGACCATATTTACCAGTGGTGCCAATAATTCTGACCACAGTTTTGAGTTTGGCTTATTATACGGTCTGAACAACTAAACCGATTTTGACCAGAGCAATAAAAGTGGTTGGTATTCCAGTCTATAATAATAATTTGATTTAATATTAATATTGAAACCCATGTTTAAATTCCATCTCATTCAGATTTGTGGTCCAACCATTCCAAAGAAATGTGCATCAGTTACCACCTACAATGGCATGTGCTTCATCAGTGAGAACAGTGCATTTAAACCACCAATACCGATCTCTCTGAGAGGTAAATATGATGATTACTGAAGTTTCTTCTCTTTTGATGCAACTGCAGTTTTAACTATATTTTCACTCTTCTGCTTCTCTTCATTTCCAGACTGTCCCGGTCAGATCGACATCGCTTTTCTTCTAGATGGATCTGGGAGTGTGGGGAGTTACAATTTTGTAACAATGAAGACTTTTGTGACAAATGTGATCAAGCGTTTTTCTGATCGAGATGCTCGGGTAAGAATAGCCTTCAATTTCATTTGAATGATTTTCAAAATTTGTATTTAGTCAATATTTTTTTAAACAAGCAAAACACCTAATTTATTAGAAGTGTCTTTTGTAAGAAAAGTGTGACATTATTGATCTGTTTTTGGATTACAGTTTGCCATAGCACAGTATTCGTATGATGGAGGTTGTGTTATTCACTACAATTTCAATCAACTCAAAATTCAAGGCAGAAGATGGGAATCTAATGTGAATAATATACAGTACCAGAATGGAGGTAGTACTTACACTGCCACAGCCATCATAAAACTTGTGTAAGACTTGTTTGTTACATTTGTTCATTTTGGAAACAGTTTATTAATCCAGATTTATTGTGGCCCATTTCAAATATAATTTAGTTCAAATGTACAGTATTAGGAGCTAATAATACTGATACAGTGTGAATTGAAGACGGATACAACTATTTAACATTTTTTGGGGGCAAAAAGAGAAGTAACTTTTGTTTAATAATTTGTTAATATAACATGTCTAGCAATCTGCTAATAATTTGTGGACACATGTTGTTAAATGGACATCACCCCCAAAACATTCTGTCATAATTTTTGTTAGTTACTTACCGGCTAATTCCAGCCTCCAAATCTATCGATAGGGTTCAGGTGCCTCTTCATTTTAAATCTTCGGGTCTTTATAACACATTTTATTAACTGACCATCAAAAACACAATGTCTGATTTTCTTTAAAAGTAATTATAAACATCTTCTCAACAAACTGCTGAAAGTGGTTTGAGGTTTCAATCTTGATTAATTCAAATCCCTTTTAAATACCCAGGAGAGATTTATTTACAACAAATGGAGGGGCAAGACCATCAGCAAATAAAATATTGCTGGTTATTACTGATGGAGAGGGAAATGACAGGAGACTATTACCTCAGGCAACATCAGAGGCAAACGCAAAGAACATAATACGATTTGCGATCGGGGTAAGTTTGTTCTTCTTCACATAATATGCCATTAAAATCTCTGACAGAAGAAACTTAAATGTTGAACTATGTATAGTTAATTTCAGAAATTGTACAAAAAGCCTTAAACAGGAATTTTTGTTAAAAATCTATGTGGCCACAGAGCTGCTGATGAAAATAGTATTAATGTATACACACACACGCAAAATGTTTAATGCGATCATTTACAGTAATTTCTCTTTAAAGAAAAATATGTTTTGTCCCCAGGTCGGCAGGGCTTTTAATAGCTTAAATGCAAAATGGGAGTTGAATACAATTGCTTCAGATCCTGATGAAGATCATGTGTTCAAAGTGACAGATTTTGACGCACTGAATAGTATTCTTCAAAAACTGGAAGAAAACATTATTGCCATTGAAGGTAAATGTATTTACTTATAATATAATTTTACAAACCAATGTCTATATTTTTCTTTAAAATAATCTGTTCCTGAAAATGTCAATGAAATTAACCAGCTACTTCTTTCAAGTTTTTCTCTCCTAACTTTGTTGCAGGAACCCAGACTTCAGGTGATTCCTCCAGAATGGAGTTTGCACAGGATGGATTCAGCACAGCTTTCACTTCATCTGTAAATACATATACAAATTTAGCAAAATCCTTAACATTAAACACTTCAGAACAAGCAATGACTATAGTGCAGTTATATTTTCAGCAGTAATTTTACAATGTATTGTAAATGTACATTTTGCTCTTTAGTTGTTCAGTGTTGGTAATAAAATTGTTTGCATAGTTATTTTATGATTAAAATTATATAAAGGCATGATATGATGTATTTTGAGATGAACTGTTTTCTTTGTTTTGTTTAGGGAAGTGTGTTAGTGAGTGCTGTGGGAGCATTCCAGTGGAAAGGTGGATATCAGCAATATTTGCCAGAAATCTCCTTTCTAAGAGGCAGTGAACATGACAGCTATCTAGGTGAGGCTTTTCTGAAACACTCAAATATAGAAGACGTGAATGTTTCTTCTATTCAGCGAATACAAACCTGAATGCACATGCTGTTGTATTTTGTCTGAAGGTTATTCGATGGCTATTGCAACAATGTCAAGGACCAGCTTTGCTATTCTAGGAGCCCCGAGATACAAGCATAAAGGACAAGTCTTTGTATCACAACTCCAAACCAACCAATACAAACTGCTGCTGGATTCTCCCAAGGTTGTTCACTTACAGTTTTTTTTATGCTAAAACCAAGCATAGAAACAATATCAATAGCTATGTTTCCATTCAAAGTTGTGAATTTGACTAATGCACAAAAATTGGAATGTTGCATAAAACATTTGCAAATAAAGCAACATTTCCTATCAGTCAGTCACGTTCGACGTTACGTCGGACTGACGTCATGGGGTCTCGCTTGGGAGCCCAATCACCTCCCAGTATAACTAAACGCGCCAATGAACATTGGCTAGTGAGATTTGCATGCCGAGTCCCGCCCCGCCCGGCTTCCGGGTATAAATAGGACTGGCATCGCTCACTTCATTCATACTTTTGCTTCGGAGCCGAGCGGTTGTAATCAGCCGCTCCTTTCTGATCACCTGCCAAACAGAACGTCTTTATTCGACTGGAAGATATGGTGCTTCAGCGGTGGTGCGCGTGTCCCAGCTATCGTGTCACCCCCCTGTGCCTCGGTCGGAAAAAGAGCAGTTTTTCCTCTAAAAGAGCAAATCGCGGACGATCAGCGTCTTTTTCAAGATGCCTTTTCGTCCGTGTGTTTCTGGATAAGGTCGTTTTCTGACCTCATCTCACGGCCATGAGCACTGTTTCTCGTGTCTGGGCAGACAGCACGCTGAGAGAGCGCTTGTGGATGGTTCATGCTCTCATTGCGGGAGCATGACCATGTCGGTGTTGCGGTCGCGGCTCTCCCTCTTTGATACAGAGGTTCGAGCCCCCTCTGCTGCTACCCATATTCCCTCTGCTTCTCATGGTAGAGCTGAGGGGTTGGTTAGCACTCTGGGAGACCTGAGGGTTACAGTGGGAGTTACCTCGTCGGGCCAGCCCCCACGAACCTCCCACTCCTCTTGCACACCGTGTGCCGTCAAGTTGCCAGACGAGCCGCCGGGTCCCACACGTGTGGTGCCTCGGGTCTCGTTTGGCGCTCCGGATGAGGATCGGATGTCGATCGCTGCATCGGAGAGTGGGCTGTCATCTTCGAGTGAGGAAACCGAGCAGCGCCCCTCTGGCGTCGCTGCTCGTGTGGAATCAGATAAGGAGATGATGGCCATGCTTTCCCGGGCTGCCGCGGGCATCGGGCTTGAGTGGAACCCTCTGCCGTCGCCCGAATGCTCGCGGCTGGACGATTGGTTTCTGGGTGCGGAGCGGGGTTCACAGCCTCGCTCCACCCCGGTGCCCTTCTTCCCGGAAGTGCATGAGGAGGTCAGTAAGTCGTGAAAGGCACCTTTTACTGCCCAAAGCCGCTCTCTAGCCTCCTCCGCTCTCACTACCCTTGATGGCAGGGTTGCCAAGGGTTACGCGGACGTTCCCCAGGTGGAGCGTGCAGTTGCGGTGCACTTGTGCCCGCAAAATGCTGCCACCTGGCGCAATCGTCCGTGCCTCCCATCCAAGGCGGGTAAGACAACGGCAGACCTGGCTGCCAAGGCTTACAGCGCCGCTGGACAGGCAGCTTCCGCCCTGCATGCCCTGGCCATCCTGCAGGTCTATCAGGCAAAAGCTCTTAAAGAGCTGCACGAGGGTAGGTCTGAGCCGGGGTTGATGCAGGAACTGCGCATGGCGACCGACTTCGCCCTCTGGGCGACTAAGGTCACGGCGTGGGCCCTCGGCCAGACGATGTCCACACTCGTGGTCCAGGAGCACCATCTTTGGCTGGACCTGGCTGAGATGAAGGACGCTGACAAAGTTCGCTTTCTCAACGCCCCCATTTCCCAGGCCGGCCTCTTCGGCGACACTGTCGTGGACTTTGCACAGCAGTTCTCGACAGTTTAGAAGCAGACTGAGGCGATGAGTCACATCTTGCCCCGTCGGGATTCTGCCAAACCGTCACGGGCTGTCCCTCAGTCTGCTCATAGCCGAGTGCGTCCCCCTGTGGCTGCAAAGGGTCTGGCCGGACCGGAGGCCTCCCGTCCGGCCCCTCCCCCCCGCAGGAAGGCGACGCAACCCGTCCAGACTGCTGACCCCTCCAAGAGAAAATCTAAGCGGTCCTGTGACGGGCGACCCAGAGGTGGCAGGAGCTGCTCATTTCCAGGAGCCGGTGAGGGCACCACTCCTTCCCCCGGAGGAGGGCCGGGTGGAGAATCTTTTGTTTCTTTCTGTTCTGCCACTGGCCCCAGGGCTGGTACCCACATTTTCAATAAAAGAGCAGTTTCCTCCATCTCTGGGTCATACTCGGTCCAAGCTGGCAGTGGGCGACGCGTCGCTTCCCCCCCTCTCAGCCGACCTCTCTTTCACCACGGATGAGGAGCGGGCAGTCCCAGGACGCGCTGCTTCCTTGCCCCTCCCTTCCAGGCCCCTCATGGGGACTATGGAGCCAGGTAAGTGCACCACACTCACCGCCTCGACTCCGGGACGCCATGCCTCCTGGGTTGGGCCTCAGAGCTCCCTGCTGCCCCCCCGCGGGTTCGTCGGTCGTCCCTTTGGTGCCTCTCGAACGGAGTTTGGGGGCTTGGTTAGCGCTTCCCACTCCATCTCGTTAGCTCATTCAGACAATCAGACTCGGCTATGCGATTCAGTTCACCAGGCGGCCCCCCAGGTTCAGCGGCGTTCTGACTACCTCAGTGGCAGGCAAGGACGCCCCTGTACTTCGGGAGGAGATCGCTGTCCTCTTGGCGAAGGGCGCGATCGAGCCTGTCCCTCCAGCCGAGATGGAGTCGGGGTTTTACAGCCCGTACTTCATCGTTCCCTAGAAAGGCGGGGGGTTACGGCCTATCCTGGACCTGCGTGTCTTGAATCGGACCCTACACAGGCTTCCGTTCAAAATGTTAACGCAGAGACGCATCCTCACGTGCGTCCGCTCCCAGGACTGGTTTGCAGCAATCAACCTGAAGGACGCGTACTTTCATGTCTCGATACTCTCTCGTCACAGACCGTTCCTTTGCTTTGCGTTCGAGGGTCGGGCATACCAGTACAAGGTCCTCACCTTTGGGTTGTCCCTGTCTCCCCGCGTCTTCACCAAGGTCGCGGAGGCTGCCCTTTCCCCCCTCAGGGAAGTGGGAGTCCGCATCCTGAATTATCTCGACGACGGCTCATTTTGGCACAGTCGCGGGATCGGGTGTGAGAGCACAGGGACTTGGTGCTCAGACACCTCAACCACTTGGGGCTTCGGGACAACTGGGAGAAGAGCAAGCTCTCCCCTGCGCAGAGCATCTCTTTTCTCAGGTTGGAGTTGGACTCGGTCTCCATGTCAGCATGTCTCACCACGAACGTGCACAGTCAGTGTTGAACTGCCTGAAAGTGGTCAGGCGGAAAACAGTGGTCCCACTGAAACAGTTTCAGAGGCTCCTGGGGCATATGTCATCCGCAGCCGCTGTAACGCCGCTCAGGTTGATGCATATGAGACCACTTCAACACTGGTTACGGGACTGAGTCCCGAGGTGGGCTTGGCACCAGGGCACATTCCGTGTGGCAATCACACCGGCTTGTCGCCAGACGCTCGGCCCTTGGTCAGACCTTGCTTTTCTACGGGCTGGACTTCCCCTAGGGCAAGTGTCCAGGCATGTTGTTTTTACAACAGATGCCTCCACCACGGGCTGGGGTGCCGTGTGCATCGGGCATGCTGCCTCGGGCTCCTGGACAGGACCCTGGTGGCAGTGGCACATCAACTGCCTCCAGTTGCTAGCGGTACACCTTGCACTGTGCCGGTTCCGACCGTTGCTGCGGGGCAAGCATGTACTGGTCCGTACGGACAACACATCGACCGTGGCCTACATCAACCATCAGGGTGGTCCATGCTCCCGTCGCATGTCGCAACTTGCCCGCCACCTCCTCCTCTGGAGTCAGCTGCGGCTCAGGTTGCTGCGTGCCATCTACATTCCGGGCGAGCTCAATCGTGCAGCCGACGCGCTCTCACGACAGCTCATGTTCCCGGGAGAGTGGAGACTCCACCCCCAGGCGGTCCAGCTGATCTGGAGTCGGTTTGGGGAAGCGCAGGTAGACCTGTTCGCTTCCCGGGAATCCTCCCACTGCCAGTTGTTTTTTTCCCTGACCGACGGGACCCTCGGCTCGGATGTACTGGCACACAGCTGGCCCCAGGGCCTACGCAAATATGCGTTCCCCCCAGTGAGCCTTCTTGCACAGACCCTGTGCAAGGTCAGGGAGGACGAGGAGCAGGTCTTTCTAGTTCCGCCGTACTGGCCCAACCGGACCTGGTTTCTAAAACTCTCACTCCTCGCGACAGCCCCTGACTGCACTCGCTTCCTTTAAGAGGGTAGGGGACCTGCAGGCATTTTCGGTCAGTGAAACATGCCTTGAATTCGGGCCGGCCTTGTCTCACGTTGTCCTATGCCCCGTCCTATGCCCCGGCTTGGATATGTGCCCAAGGTTCCCACCACTCCCTTTCGGGATCAGGTGGTGAACCTGCAAGCACTGCCCCCGGAGGAAGGAGACCCAGCCCTCGCGTTGTTGTGTCCCGTCCGTGCACTACGTGTCTGTGGACCGCACGCAGAGCTTTAGAAGCTCAGAGCAGCTCTTTGTCTGTTTTGGGGGACAGCAGAAGGGAAAGGCTGTCTCCAAACAGAGGTTGGCCCACTGGATAGTGGATGCCATGCCCTCTGGGGGTGAGGGCGCTCTCCACACGGGGTGTTGCTTCCTCCTGGGCGTTGGCGCGTGGCGCCTCTCTGACAGACATCAGCAAAGCTGCGGGCTGGGCGACACCTAATACATTCACGAGATTCTACAATCTCCGGGTGGAGCCAGTTTCTTCCTGTGTCCTGGGAACAAACAGGTGACCGGCTCAGTGTCCTGCTTGCAGAACACTTGAGATACTAGTGTTCGGCAACATTAAGGAATCGCCATTAAAGAATCGAAAATACTAAGACAAATAGGGTGTTTGCCGGTTCCACTTCAAAAACGTCAACATAATAAGATTGGCGAGTTAACCATGAGTCGAGATAAGTGAACTCCACTATATATACCAGTGGTCCCCAACCCCCGGTCCGCGGCCCGGTACCGGTTCGCGGACGAACTTGTACCGGGCCGCGGAACGATTTCGCGGACGGGTCCGTGAATGAAATGGTACCGGGCCGCGGATCGAATTCGCGGACCGGTCCGTGAGCGGCTACTGACACTGCTGCTTTTGCGGTGAGAAGGTGTGTTTAATCTTGTGCGGACTCGCACACACACCCCGGCAACAATCTCGAGCGGACTCATCATTTATCTCGCTCCACACCCGGTCCGCGGCACAAGAAAGGTTGGGGCCCACTGGTATATACAACTAATCAATGATGTTGTAATGAAATTACAACAAGGTTCAAAACACAAATGTACAGTAGCATAGAATCAAAAGAGAGTACAGTTCATTTTAATGTACAAACTTATTTTTCCCAGCCTCAGATTGGCTCATATTTCGGAGCTGACGTGTGTGTGGTGGATTTGAACAGTAACTCCAATACAGACCTACTTTTGGTTTCGGCACCAACGTACATGGAGTCTGATCGAGAGGGCAAAGTGTTTGTTTATATCTTCACTCGTCAGGTAAGTGTTTTTTTTGCGTGCATGCATGCATGTGTACATGTGTGCATGCGTGCATGTGTGTTTGGTCTTCCATGTTCAGTATTTCCTAACTCCAAGTGATTCCTAGGTTTTTGCACTAAGAGTGCCGGTTTTGTTTCTAAGTCTTTTGTTTGCTTTTTTGAATAACGAGTTTACTGAATTCGCATACCATTAACCAACAGTTACAACCAGGAAAATTACTAATTTAAACTGTAAGTATTTTATAACTACATTCCTGCTCACCATTATTGGCACCCATGTTTATGTACATATTGTGGAATATCTACTGAAGGAAATTCATCATGTGAAACAACATATTACTACAGATAGCTTGTGTTTGATACAAAACAGCAAATGCTAAAGAACATTTAAAAAGATCAACATTATGAGGAAAACATAGAAAAAACATAATGCTTGCCGTATCACTGGTATTGGCACCCTTTGCTGCAAATCAGTATGGAAACCCAATTTGGCTCACCCATTGCAAATCACAAATGAGGATCACCTGTGATGAATTTCCTCCACCCATGTGACATGAAATAGCCAATGAATGATCATTTTGGTGTTTTAAAAAGCCACCTGTTATTCTCTCTTTATGTGTAACAATGATAAAGACAAAGGAGCTGTCTGAGGACCCCCGAAATGCTATTATTTTCAAGTACAAGACCTCCAAAGACCTTGGTATCTCTGTTTTAATGATGCGTAATGTTATTAAGAAGTTTTCCAGGCATGGCACTGATGAAGAACCTACCTGGATGTGGGAGGAAGAGAAAAATTGATGACAGAAGTCTTCAAAGGTTGGTGCGAATGGTGGAAAAAAAGACCACGTCAAACATCTAAAGTCCTGAAGACCAACCTGGAGCAGACTGGTGTAATTGGTTGAAAAAGTACCATACGCCGTACACAAAACAAAGCGGGGCTTTATGGGCAGAGGCTAAGGAAGACCCCATTGCTGAAAAAAAGATAAAAAAATGAACGATTGATCTTCGCAAAAGAGAACCTGGACAAGCCTTAAGCCTTCTGGGACTATGTTTTATTGACAGATGAATCAAAATAACTTTTTGGTAATGCACACAAACAGTAAGTTTACAGATGGTGGAAAAGAACACCATACCAACAGTCAAGCATGGTGGAGGATCCATAATGTTGTAGGGCTGCTTTGCTGCCTTGACCGTATCACAGACATCATGAAATCAGAAGATTATCAAGTAATTCTAGACCGAAATGTCTTGCCCAGTGTAAGGAAACATGGTTTGAGGTGAAGATCATGGGTCCTCCAGCAAGATAAACACCCAAAGCACACCTCCAAAAGCATGCAGGACTAGTTGAAAGGGAAAAAATTGACTGTTTTAAAATGGCCAGCTATGAGACCTGATCTCAATCCATTTGAAAATCTCTGGGGGGAGCTGAAATCTGCCATTGGCGAAAGAAACCCTGCAAATGTTCAAGAGCTTGAACATATTGCAAAGGAGGTGTGGGAGAAAATACTACCCAAGAAGTGCAAGAAGCTTATCGATGGATATAAGAAATGTTTGGAGGCTGTCATCGCTGCCAAAGGGTGTGCAACCAAATATTAAGGAGGGGTGCCAATATCAGTGCACATGCTGGTTTTCTGTATTTTCCTTTGGAATTACAATACCTATGTTGAAATAAAAATTGTCTTTATTAAATTACTTTGGACCTCCAATTAAAAGATCATGCTGATATAAATTTGGTAAATTTCCATTTATTTCTGAAGACATTCACTAAGTTTTGCAAAACATGAAGGGGTGCCAATAATGGTGAGCAGGACTGAAAGTGATAATTGTTCTAATATTGCGTATGCCTGGTCTACGCTACCAGGCTAAACAGTTTAGGTTGATGTACTCAAATTATTTGTAATTTTCCTGATTGTTACCCTTTACACCCCCAAATAGTTTTTTTTCCCTTAGACCTACACATACATAATTTAAAGGTACACTTATTTTTTCTGAATGTTACACTGTAAATTCAGTGTACTTTTCATGTTGTTATTTAAAGCGTCACCACTTCAAGTAAGATTGAAAAAATGCCCTTCTGTGTCTGTTTAAAGCTTTTTCTCCTCTCTGTGTTATTTCTTCATAGGCAAACGTAATTTTTTCGGATACACTGGTGGGAATGGCAGGTCAGAGGGGTCGGTTTGGCTCTTCTCTGGCCAGTCCAGCAGATCTGAATGGTGACGGTTTCATGGATGTTCTGATTGGAGCTCCTTTAGAAGAAGATGGACAGGGCAGCATCTACATCTTCAATGGAATAGATGGAGGGATCATTTCAAAATACTCACAGGTGAAAAACATGTGGGCTGGTGGCAGTTCAAGGTGATACTTCACCTAAAAATGAGTAAATTCATAATTTTTTCAGCTTTGTCATTCACTAAATTGTATTATTTTCCCTTGACTCACTTCATAGACTCTAATATTCTAATATTTTTGTTCCCTCTTGAATGAAACAGAGGATTGCTGGATCATCTGTTCGATCAGGTTTGCGGTTCTTTGGAATTTCATTGAGTCAGTTTTCTCCAGACCAGAGTCGAGACACACTTCCTGACATTGCTGTTGGGTCCATGGGAGCAGTTCTGCTTCTCAGGTCTGTTTTCTTCAATAAATAACAAAAATATATATAAATACAATGTTTCATGCATAATCATTCATACTGTATGTGTCATATGTGGCTCTTTCAGGTCCAGACCCGTCATGCTCTTGGAAAACAAAGTAACGTACAGTCCGACCAAAATACCAACCATTGACCAAACAGACTGCACAAAACCACTGCAAAACACCATGCGTGTGTGCTTCACCATGAGCAGATACAAACATCGCATAACAGGTTTATTAATAATATAATCACATATGGTCACATATTCTTCTCGAGGTTTGAATTATTTTGGTATGCTCTTAAATATGGTATTATTGCATTGCTAATATTTTTGGCTTTTATGATCAGATTTGACTGCAAATATTAATTACACCATAATATTGGATGCCAAGCGACCAAAATATCGAGGAAACTTCTCACCCAAAATCCGTCTCCTCAGTGATGTGATAAACCTTGGGTTGCAGGAAGTGTGCAAAAGTCATGCTTTTTTTATAGAGGTAAGCATCAAATATCATTTTTTTTTGCATTTATGAGTACATTTTTAGTGAATCTGATGAATCTAGACTACATTTTGCGACTAAAAGAGTAATTCCTTTTTCTTATACTTAAACTACCATTCAAACTGCATTCTAAATTTTTGTTATAATGTAACTTTTATGCAACTTGCATTAAAGAAGAGATACAAACACACAACATAAGATGTTAATTATGAATTGATTATTTATACAATGGCAAGAAAATCTATATATTATCTACTTGACTGTGATACTGTGAAGAAACTACAAATGATGACTTTAATCTGGACTACAATTACCATGCACCCACTTTCCTGGAGTGATTACCACACACCTGCTCTGCATTATCACAGACTATTTAAACCCTGGATACACCGCATATCATTGTGAAGTCTTGTTTGCCCTGGCTACATTTCTGAGCGGTAAAGTTTCCCCTTTCCCCTTTCCCCTTTCCCCTTTCCCCTTTCCCCTTTCCCCTTTCCCCTTTCCCCTTTCCCCTTTCCCCTTTCCCCTTTCCCCTTTCCCCTTTCCCCTTTCCCCTTTCCCCTTTCCCCTTTCCCCTTTCCCCTTTCCCCTTTCCCCGTGTTATGCTTGCCTGCGTTCTGACTCTGCCTTGTTCACCATGTTTGATTCTGTGCCGCCTGCCCCCTGTTCATTGTTTATCTGGATTCTGGACTCTGATCGTTTGCTGCCTATCCTGACCTATGACCATTCTCTCTGCCTTGCCCTTGACATTTCTGTTCTGCCTGGTGATTCAGACTCAGCCTGTTTGTACTCTGACACTGTCTAACTTAAACTGCAGATGGATCTTAACCCGCCTGAGTCCTCGTTACAATTATATTCAACACTCTAGGAAATATGATGGGGACATAACAAGAATCAAATGCACATCAAGACTGACCCAATTATAATATTAGAGTATTTTGTTATTAACATCTCTGATTATTTCTTGATTCAATAAGGCTTGTTCAGAAGATGCTCTGAACCCGTTGTCCAATCAGTTAACATTCACATTTGATGGTCTTCCATCAATAAGTATGCAGAATTTGAGACCAGTTCTGGCGCCAGAGATAAAGACCACCACAGACCACAATGTAAGAGTTCATCCTTGACAAGAGAAGAAATTAGCAGAACTTCATTATATGTGAACAATTCATGAATTTTTCAGTGCCCTCACATTGTTTTACAGCTGGATTTTGAGATAAACTGTGGAATTGATAATGTTTGTGTTGACGACCTCCGAATGGATTTCAGTTTCTCTGGGTGAGCAAACCATTTGATCTATTTCTGAACTGAAGCATTAAAATAAATTAATAATTCTAAACCATTTTGAAGCTTCTGAAAAAATTGAAGTATCTTTCTTTGGTTTCTGTGATGCAGAGCTACAAATATAGAGGTTGGGATAATGCAGGAGCTCAATGTGACAGTGTTTGTAGAGAACAGAGGAGAAAACTCATACAGCACCCAGTTCACCCTCAAATACCCCTTTGGACTTTCATACAGGAGAATCACATCTAAACAGGTGAACATTGTAATAACAATGCCATTTCTAAATCAAAATAACTATCAAACACTGATCATGCAACGGATTTAAAAAAAAAAAAGAGCCACATAGTTCATGTAACAAATTGAATGTTAATTAGACACATGTTTTATATGAGTGCACATATGTTGAAACATATTCTTAACATTCTGTATGAGCAGGGCAGAGTGGAGTGTGTGTCTCAGGATGCAGAGCGAGGAGTTACACTCGGAATCACCACTTGCCAAATCAGTAAACCCATCCTCAGAGGAAACACTCAGGTCAATAATCACACACCTGACACTAACGCTTGCTCATGTGGAGGAATGCATGTTAATAGTTTATTTCTTTTTACATTTCATGAGAATTGTTACACTTTCACATCAGCACAACTCAAGAGAACGTCAAAAATCTCATTGGGTTTATTTTATAGTCAAGATTCATGTTTAGATTTATTACAATTAATCCAGAGAAGGTTTGCTCACAGATTTAGTCACTGATGGGCAGGATGATTCATTGATTTGATCAGAATGGAGATCGCTGAACTTCAACACACTGTACGTTTACCTGTGTTTTCAGTGTTATCACCGGTGCATGATTGTCAAGTTGTGAAGATTAAGTAAAACACACGAACTCTTGAGATCTGGCAACCTTAAGCATGAAAGCTTCTGAAGGCTTGTTACTAATAATCAATATGTCAAAAAATAATGAAAAATTACAATGTCACAATGATTAAGTTGAATTTATTTTGAGAAGCAGAAATTGTGATCACAATTATAAATACAATTAATGTCATCTGCATATTAATTTACTGACTTTTAAAGTTAAAACACTTTTATCCAGAGCAACTTTCATGAGTGTTTGACTGGTCAACATGTTTCACTGATATTTGAGTCACAACTATTTTAATTATTTCCAAATTGAGTCTTATTTTGGCTTTTTTGTTAATTTTAGGTCGTGTTTGAGATAACATACAGCATTAATAAAGAAAGTACACTGGGCCAAAATGTGACGTTCAGTGCTGAGGTCACGAGGTATGACATCATCTTTGTGTGCTAGAAGTTGTTTGAGTGAACTCAAAGTGTTTGAGCATGAGCTGTATGGGGGGGCTGCTCACATCATCATGTCACATGTTGTTTTGTTTGTCATGTTCTCTTCCTGGTTCCTCTTGTCCTCTCCCATTTTCATTCCATTCACCTGTCTCATAAATCAATCACCTCATTAGTCTTGTCAGCTGATCATCTTCTGTGTATGATAACCCTGTGCTTTTCTTCAGTCTTTGTCTGTTCATGTCGATGTAAAAGTTGTGTGCTGCCTTTTTCCCTGCTGTATGGAAATTAAGCCTTTATTTGAATCTTCTTTGTCATTGTGCATCTTCATTGCACCAACCTGTGATAGATAATATTATATTGTGTGATAGATAATATTATCAGTAAAAGATAAATGCTACTAATAACTAAAACCTCCATTTATCATAGTGGGAATGACAAACACACAAGTGACACGGAGTTGAGCAAACAAAAAACCATCGGTGTGAAATATGCCATCTATATTGCCTTGATAAGGTTAGTGCTCTGCTCCATGTTTCTGTATAAACACATTTTTACCACATTTTTCTTTATCTTGTAGTATAATATTATTTTATTCCTTCATTTTAAATGAAAGGCATGAAAATTCCACCATCCACATTAATTTTACATCAGGGAAAAATAATCTTATGAAACCGGTCCAGCAGATCCTAAAGGTATTAGTTCATGTTCTGTATCTTAAGAGTATGTTGTAAAAATGTTTCATAGAATATTAAAATCTTATGTTTTAAAAAGGCTGAATGACAGATTTGAACAGTATTCATATTAACAGCAGAGGAAATGCTCAGATTCCCATAATGTAAAACTCTTCTTTATTTTTCCTCTTTCAGGTTCAAAATGACCTCAGAGAATTAACTTTCAAAGTTTTCATCAGAGTACCAGTGAAACTTGGTGATTCTGACATCTGGACTAATTCAGATTTGCAAGTGTGTGAATTTCTTTCTTATCTCACAAACCATATAGTTATACTGATTATTTTAATTAAATGGTTTCTGAATGACATAGGGAAGAAAAAATGCATCCCATCCTTCACCCATAATTATTTAGAAACTTGTTCAAAAATACCACCAAGGAAAACTAACCGTATATTAATGTTTGAAACCAATGACTCTCAACCAGGTCAAATTACAAGGGGCTTATATATATATATATATATATATAATTTATTTTTTTCTCCCTCTAAATTAAAATGACGAAAATGGAACTCATAATCAACATGTAAATTTGGAAATTATATTTATTTGTATTTTCCCTCAATAACCATTGGTTAATTTATTCCCAGCGGCATCAGCTCATCACATTTGCTGACAGGAAGTGAAATTTTCTTTCTTTCTTTTTAAAGATTTCTGGCTGTAAAAGAGTAAGCATGCCAAATCCCGTTATCACAAATGTTATGCTGTCTGACGTTAAAAGTCATCGTGTGGTGGTGAGAACATTTTAAAAAATTCAACCAATTTTTTTTCTCCCATAATGCATGTTGCATGTGTCAAACATACATCAAATTAAACTCTACCTTTCTCTGTTTCTCTGTCTCTCTGTCTCTCTCTCTCTCAGAACTGCTCTGTGGCGGTGTGTGCCGAGTTCAGCTGTGATGTCACTCTCGTAAAGAATGAATGGAATCTCTTTGAAATATCTGGCAACGTGAGCTCTGGATGGATTGAGCAGGTATCTGACTTTTAAAGAAAATTTATACCACAGAAAAGAGTGGATATATTCATAAATGTTTCATTATCTCTGTCTCTCTCAGATTGGACTCAGAGCTGCTGTTTTTGAGTTGGTCAGTTCAGCATCTCTGGATTATGACAAGAGCAAATATATTTTCTTTTCCTCAGATTCTCAACACACTGCACCGTCTGTCCAGGTGATTGTTCATGTCAAGGTTTACGACTATTGTAACCATAGTTACCTGAGAACAGGGAACGAGACACTGCGTCCCCTAGGGGTCGCTTTGGGGAATAAATATGGTATGACAGGTGTTTGAAGCAATAATACAATCAAGATAATGAACATGACATTGGCCAGCAGCCGCCTACGAGGTCACCACAAGTGCGACTGCAGGTATAAAAGAAGCACCTAAAGGCACAGGAGTCCGATGCCTAACCACGTTCGATCTAGAGTCCGAGGGAGTACAGGAGCCACTCCACTCAAGACTGAGCCAGCGAAGCGCAGACCTAGAGCCGCAACTGCTAGGCCTATATTGCTAGGCGCTACTGAACTTTAAGAGTGACTGGGCTCACAGCCAGCACTTAGCAGCTGTTCCTCTAGACCAGGGGTGGGCAAACGAGCGGAAAACAGAGCTACATGAAAATACGGGTACCCGCGAGCTAATTTTAATCACTCGCGCGCGCCAACATTCGCCCGCTCTTGACTGCTGTTTTTGCTCGCGCAAGCACTTTTTTTTTGTCAGTCACGGGGCGGGGCTTGCTCTTGTAATAGTAACATCAAACGTCATTGGTTAGTTCCCTTTTCCAGAGGTTAGTTGTGATTGGACGCCTGTGATTGTCAATCTAGAGCTGAGGCAAATATACATTTCAGTCACATTGCATATTATGGTTTTTCTGTCGATTAAATTGTACTAATATTGTTTTATTGTAATTTCACGTGTCCCAGTCGAGTGATTTAAGACCAAACTATACTCTATACAGGTTTTCTAGGATTTCTTATAAGTAAATGCACAGGTACGACCTTCACCCCGGCCCCTCTGTCAATTTTAAGAAACCAATGTGGCCCGCGAGACAAATAGTTTGCCCAGTGTCAGTATTTAAATGTTTTTACACTACCGTTCAAACATCTGGGGTCTGAAAGAATTTTTTTTGTTTTTGAAAGTATCTTATGCTCACCGAGACTTTTTTTCTATTGTATCATATTTTAAAATATAATTCATTCCTGTGATGGCAAAGCTGAATTTTTCTCATCAGCTTTCAGTATCACCTGATCCTACAGAAATCATTATAATATGTTTGTCAGGATTCTTTGATGTATAGAACATTCTAAAGAACTTATTTAAGAACTTAAAGGATTTATTCAAATTCTTTTGTAATTTTATAAGTAGTCTTTGTGTCTGTTTTGATAAATTTAATACTGAATAAAATTATTAATTGTTTTAAAAATACATCTTACTGACCCCAAACGTTTATATGGAACTATATAGCATTGAAAGAAAGGATTCAATACAGAGAAAGAGACAGTGAAGTGGACCATACACTAAAACGGATGCATTATGAAAGAAAGACTGTACATGTCATATAATCCACATATCTTGTGTGGACTTTTGTTGTATTTCCTGTTCTAGTGCCATGTTTGTAGTTCATTGTAATTCTTCATGTTGATTCATTAGTCTTTTCCTCATTACCCCATTAAGCTTGTTCTGTTTCAAGGGATCTTGCGCTGCGTCGAAACCTTTATTCCCTAAACCTTTATCATCCTGGTTCGTGATGTCACTGACCTGCGACATGCATTCACACTCGTTTGATCGATTTCATAGTGCTTCACGAGACACGATGTCAAGGCATTCCCCTAGTGTTTTGACACAGCGTCTCGTTCCCTCTTCGGGGAACTATGGTTATATACATTACCTGAGACGTTTTGAAAAGTTACAATCACACTAAAATTTCACTTGATCACATTTTTCCACTTTGTAGATTAAAACTCAAGTGGAGGTGTTTGATGAGGTGAATCTGACCAAAGAGATCATTGGAGGAGTAATAGGAGGACTGCTGCTACTGGCTCTCATCACAGCAGCCCTCTATAAGGTAAAATCTGTTTTCACCTGTCTACACAATCTCTGTGTTTCAATGCTGACTTCATGTATAACTGCATATTGTCTCCCATTACAAGGCTGGGTTCTTCAAAAGCCAGTACAAGCAGAGGCTGCAGGAGGCGCAGGAAGATGCAGGAGGAGAGCCAAACATGCCGGAATAATGTGCACTCCAACTGCTGCTATAAGATACAATGTTTTGTGGCCTTGAGACTGAAACATGAATATATTTTACAGCTCGTGTGTAACAACATATTTCGGCCTCATTTAGACAACTTAATTAAAATGAAAACTGCATAATTTTGAACTTACCTCAGATCAATACTCATTATCTTATCAGTGAGTGCAACGAGTTACCACAAGATTTAAAATATTTAACTTCCTCCTTTATGAAAGCAACTGTTTGAACTATAGCAGAAATATTGGAGGACCTTGTTCTCACATGCACATTGTTTTTGAAATGTTTTCTATTGAAACTTGCTTCCTCCATGGAATAAAACATATACAGAAGTTCATTTGACTTCTTTTTTCTTGCAATTGCAATTTTATGTATTTCCATTGTTGTGAAAAAACAAGACATGAATACAGTAAAAAGTCACAATTGTGGGGGGAAAAAAGTAAAAATAGCAAGCTATAATCTGTCAGTTATGAGAAAAAAAAGTTTTCTCTGATGTTTTCTCACAATTGGAGTTAACATATTGCCAGAATAATATTAACAGTGGTGGAAAGGGAATAAAAAGCTTCCAAAGTTTTAAGACGTTTCTTCTCATTTTTATCATGAGAATTTGCTCTGGGCATATTTCTGTATTGTATGTCAATATATTTTATATATTGTTTATTTTGCTTGTTTTTTTTGCAATATTGGAATATTTAAAAATGTAACTTATTGTTGGTAAGGAAAACAACAAAAGTCAATTTTAAATAAATGAATTTGGGCACTATCGATTACACTTAATTTGTGTAATTTATGTACATGCCTTTATTTTTAAATAAATATGAGTTGGGAATTCTTGTGAATATAGCTTAAATGGGGCGGGATTTATGTACGTGTTAAATCACAGCGCGTTATGATCAAATACTCACATCAACAATAAAAGGAAATATGTATATTGATAATTACTGACAATGGATTATAAGAAATTATGAATATACATGGCTTGATTCTGCATGCAGAATTTGTCTTTTAGAATTAAGATAAAAGAAATGGCTAGTCTGTGCACCAAATGAGGCCATGCAATCTTTTTTGAACTCTTAAAAAGATTATTCTTATGGCCACAAAAAAGAAACTTTCTGTTTTATCATACTAAATGTGCATACTAACTTGACTTTTGCATTTAGCAAAATCAAAGGTTAAAGGGACTTTTCATGAGCATTAACGAGACAATCAAGTGTGGATACAGACGCCCCGAAGTGGAAACCTATTAGATCTGTTAGAATCTGTCATGTGATGTCACATTCATTTATATAGCGCTTTTTACAACACAGATTGTTTCAAAGCAGAAAAAAGAAGGAGAATGGAGAAAAAAAAACATGGGAGAAAGCAGGCTCAGTCGGGGAACCAGTTCTGGTTACTATATTGTATATATATATATATAATATATAATATATATATATATATATATATATATATATATATATGATATTATATTATATAATATCAGATAATAGTTATTCTGGACATGACATGGTCAACGTGCTTTGGAACATCCAGCATCACCCAAAGAAGCAGATTTTAACATTTTTATATATTTTAAAATTGTTTTATAATCAGTACCATTTCCTCAACTGAAACAATCCCATTTAAGCTCCTATAAATAACTTTTACATAACATCTTAAGACTTTGGACATCACCATGCATTTGTAAGAAAACAAGGAAAATTTAAAGAAATTAGGACAAAGGTGTAAAAATTAAGGATGGTTCGAAATATCAAGAAAGTGAAATGATGTAAGAAGTATAAGGTTAATGAAGGAGGAGAGGAGTTACCGTTTATTGTTCAGTTGCAATGAAGTTGGATGGAAAGTCATTTTAAACTCTTTTTGATATTTCTGTCATAAGGTAAAGAGGAAGATGTAAATGAGATGAAGGAGGGAGGAGTGAACGTAAAAGGGAGGAAAAAGAGAAGCGAAAAGGCTTGTTGTCAGTGCCCAACTATCTTCTCTATTTCCTCTTTCCTCCCTTCTTCAAAATCTCTCTACTTCCTCCTTTACCTTCACCCTTCGTCCATGTACAGTAGGCTTGTTCGATCAATAGTTGTTTATTGCAAAGACAGACTGGTTTATGACCTCAGAGTACCGCAAGAGTGATATAGAGCAGTAAGGAAACTGCTGTTCTTGGCAGTTGCAAACTAATTCAAAATAATTTCAACATTAGAAAGAAGTGGCTGAAGTGTCTTATCATGGAAGTTACTGACAGCATAATCAGTTTCATCTGCAGATATTTATGGCTTATGGTATTTGAGAGTGTGCTAACTTTGCTAACTTGACTAAACAAGAACCACAATTTTTTTCCAGATTGCAGCAGCTTTCATTTTTATTACAGATTTTATACCATTTTGCCAGAAAAAGATATTGTTCAGTTAAACACATGGGATTGAAACACTGCTTTATTCACAAATGTTTTATGTAATATTCCAATTATGGAAACAAGTTAAATTTGCATCTTTGGATGGAAGCATATCTGTTTTGACAAAACCCTTCCAATATATCCACCAAGGCAGTGGTTTTCTGACATTTTCTGCCAGGCCTCCCTTTTGTAGAGAAAAATATTGTAGGAAGACTACTGGCATGCCGGATGTTTTGTATTTCTGGTTTAAGGAGTTTAATTAAACCCATTGTTCGGGTTCCACCAGTAAAAGGCACTTGTCTAACCTAAGCAATGATATACAGTACATCGCAGTCCAGAAAACTATATCTTGTATACCGCTCCGAAGCTAAGCGTAGACTATCATACTGTCATGCGTGCGTGCATGCAAGATGAAGGCTGAAGATGAGAGGAACATATTACTTTTATTTAACAAAACCAGATTTCAAAGATTCAAGCAACACAGAATCAACAAGAACGGACACTGACTAAGACAAAGACAGGGCTTAAATACACAGAGGATGACTGGGAAAAGGGAACAGCTGACAAGACTAATAAGGTAATTAGTGAAGACACAGACGATACAGATGACATGGAGAAACTAGAGGGTGAACACGACAACCACGAAGACAGGGAAGACAACACCGTGACACACGCATCGTGTTTTTGAACTTACATGCCTATAAAGTGTGAGATGTCAAAGAAAAAAATTCCACTGTAAGTTAAATTAATTAGATATTACGTTTAATTTGGTAATACAAAATGAAGTATTGATACTGAATAGACATTTAGAAGATCATTTTAAAATGCAAAGTATTGAAAATAAAGCTCTGTAAAACCTTGTATTTTTGAAACACTATAAATGTGTCACATTGGTTTATCAAATGTTCTACACACACGATCTTGTGGTCTTTAAACCTGCTTGAACACTAGGAACCAAATTCAGGAAATACATCATTTAAATAGAAAATGGTGTAGTGAAAAGAGGAACAACAATTCAATTCCTGTGTATTTTTACATTGTACTATACAAACATTACTTACAAACATCATTTACAAACAATACTTGCGGAAGTATGGGTATTTGGACGGGCCCAAACTGTGTGGTAGAATGTAAAAATGCACAGGTATTGAATTGTTGTTCCTCTTCAGTCAGATGATTCCACCCCTTTTTGTATCTATGATCCACATCTTGGACTCATCTTTGCTTTCATTTATTGTCTTGACTGTCGCACCTCATGCATCCTCCATATCTACATTTGACAAGTTATGAAGGACCAGAATTTCTGTATCATATTGTGCATCTTTTGTGGTAAGATATTTCTATCTTTCATTGCTTTTTTGTTATTTTGTTCACACTGTCACTCCCTGAATTTCTGTCTATTTCCACTTTCTATTTCCACTTGTACGATTGAAAGAAGTGAGTGGAAATTGTAACTATTTAACTGATCTTACCAGATAAAATTTGATTTACATTCTCTCTCAAGTCAAATGTATTAATTTAAAGCTGTTTGAATAATCGTGTTGTTCACAAATAGACAAAGAAGTGATTTAAAAAGTAAAAAAGTGTATCATTGTGCGAATTAAATTTAAAGCTCTTACATTTTTACTTTTATTGTATATTGTTGATTCATTGTTGATCATAAGACAATAAGCACATCTATTTTTAGACAGTCATAAGTTCAGAAGTATTCACAAATGTAAGATCATGGCCAGACAAATGATATGGATGAAGATGAAAACTGTCCTTTTAAGGCGAGAACAAGCTGAAATAAGTGTGAACTTCCTTCATGCCTTTCTAATTCTGTCTCATATGAGCTGTGCATTCATTAGAAAAGCACTGCAGAAATAACTCATAAATCAATTCTCATCAATTTTGAATATTTTAATTATGTTAAATAACACATTCTAGTTGCTAATTTAGTCTTTATCCCTTCTGAACACTTTAGCATCTCAGTCGGTGATGGCTTTTAACATTGATCCTGTTCTCTGGAAAAATTTCACTTCACCGTCACAGGGCCAAAATGTTGCCTTTGGCTATAGGATGATACAGAAAGATGCAACAAGGTGAGAGAAACATAACTGATAATGAAACTAAAAAAACTGCATTGTTGGAAAGCTGGTACTCACTGAACTGCACAGGTTTCTCCTCCAATTTTGATCAGCACTTGTGATGATGAGGCGCTTATGGAGAGCAGTTTTATAAGCATAAAGACTCCTTTACTCCATCCAACCACAGTTGGATTTGTGTTTATTTGGCCTTTAGGAGTAAAGCTGAAATAGGTACTACTACAATAAACAAAAGTGTAGATAAAAACCCATTATTCCCATTATACAAGAACAGTAGCTTGTAGCTGTTTCGTTGTCTTTTTTTAACCTTTTATGTATAACTGTATTTTGTGCATACAAATAAGATAACAAGAATGCCACTGAATTCTCTGCCATATGGAAATTATACTGTAACATGTACATTGCCTTTATGTAAACTAGTTATTTAATTTTTTTTGATTCAATTAATTAATCTGTCCTCTTTAGTTGATTGTAACACACATTCTTCTCTTTTTTTCTTTTTTTGTTATAGTCTGATTGTGAGTGATCCTTTAATTCAAATCAGCCAAGGTCAAAAAGGATTGATTTACAACTGTGCTGTCACACAAGGATCCTGCTCAGCGATGAAGATTGATGGTATTTGGCTTTTGTACTATATATCTAACTGAAATATTATTTGCCACTTTCCAAATACGGTATATAATCCAGTAGGGTTTAGGGTAATACTGTACATGAGAGTTGTTCTCTTTAACAACAAATCATCAGATATTCTTAACCTTTAGAAAATTATGAACATTAGAAGGTTATATAGCTGTTTTTTTTATCCTAATACCTTGTTACTACAATTTAG
Organism: Rhodeus uyekii; assembly: GCA_037043235.1. Lineage (NCBI taxonomy): Eukaryota > Metazoa > Chordata > Actinopteri > Cypriniformes > Acheilognathidae > Rhodeus > Rhodeus uyekii. The sequence continues at coordinate 506,924 of JAWRVZ010000145.1, read as the reverse complement.
TATATGCAATTTAAAACTCTGATTTGTAGTTACTCAATTAAACTGCTCTCCTGTGTAACATATTAACATAATGTGTTAAGATAATTAACATGTTAAATAAAATATTGTAAATGAATAACATTGTATTTTGTATTTTTCTTTTATGATTATAATTTTTTTTTTTTTTTTTTATGAAAATGAACTCTCTGTGTGTTAATGAAGTGCCTCCAGAAGCTGTCAACATGTCTCTTGGTCTTTCCATGGTTCAAAATCAACAATCTTCAAAGCTGGCGGTAAGCATCAGTTACAGATGAAGTACATATTATAACTATTTCACACATGCAAATGGTTGAAGAACATAAGATCAACACAATCTCATGGAATTTGGGATTGGGAAGACAAGGAAAGCCTTATTTTCTAAGTGTAATTAAGATAATGTTAGTTCATATAATTTATTTGATGTATTTTCAGGCAAATACAGTTGTGGTCAGAATTATTGGCACCCCTTGTAAATGTAATCAGAGATAGTTGTACAAATCTGGACTATTTATCTTTTTGACATATAAATTTTTTTAAATGGAAGCTTTCCTTAAAGTAAAATAATTGAAAATGCAGGGCAAATCATGAATTGTTTTTATGAAATAAGTTTTTCTCCAAATCACACTGGCAATAATTATTGGAGCCTCTAAAGATTTGGTAATGGAGGAATAGTCTCTAAATGTATCACCAAACATTTAACACCAAACAAAACTCAGAGGCAAAAGGAAGTTGTAAAAACTATTTAAGTATAAAGGGGTACCAATAATTATCGCCAACATTTTTTGGAGAAAAAACATTTATTTCATAATCTTATTTAGCCACCACTTTCAATCCGTTTACTTCAATGAAATGTTTGAGTTTTGTGAATTTTAATGAAAGACAAAATAAATAAACAATGTAGATGTATTTTTATAGCCACCTCTGATCCTATTCACTAGTGGTGCCAATAATTTTGACCACAGCTGTAAGATTGCTCCCTGTCAAGGGAACTCAACACTGCGTCGAAACGCATATGGGAACGCCATATAAGAGACAATCACGCTAAGGCGTTCCCATATGCGTTTCGACGCAGTGTCTCGTTCCCTCTAAGCCGGGAACTAGGGTTACCTAAGTAACCTGAGACGTTTTATTATACTGTCTCAACAACTAAACAGATTTTGACCAGAGCGATAAAATTGGTTGGTATTGCGGTCTACAACTATAATTTGATTTAATATTTAATACAAACCCATGCTTAAATTCCTTCTCATTCAGATTTGTGGTCCAACCATTCCAAAGAAATGTGCATCAGTTACCACCTACAATGGCATGTGCTTCATCAGTGAGAACAGTGCATTTAAACCACCAATACCGATCTCTCTGAGAGGTAAATATGATGATTACTGAAGTTTCTTCTCTTTTGATGCAACTGCCGTTTTAACTACAGTAATACCTCGGTTTACGAGTTTAATTCGTTCCAAGAGTGAGCTCGTAAACCAAAATGCTCGTACACCAAAACAAATTTCCCCATAAGAATGCACTAAAAATCAATCTATTCGTTTGATCCACACGACCATAATTGCCCATTTTAAATATTTTTTTGGTTTTACCCTATTAATTGCAGTTAAAGTTAATACCATTAAGATCTCATATAAATACTAATTAATAATTGACAATTAAACTCTAAAAATACTTGACAATTTACTGTAATGCACTTCAGGTTTGAGCAGTGTGCGTGGAGGAGATTAGAGGAGGGAGGAGGGGGGAGCGGGGAAAGCAAGGATTCAAATGCAAATGAGTGAATTTATTATAATAGTGCAGAAAACAAACGAAGTGATAATCCAGAGTGAAGGTCATGGAACATGGGAGACTCGGGAGCCGCGAACGAACGCATAGGATTTAGGCGGGGAGATGATATGAGATGATATGATGAATGAGAAGATGATATGAGAATCAGGTCTGTCAGTGTTCAGTGACCACGGCCTCTTTCACACACACACACACACACACACACACACACACACACACACACACACACACACACACACACACACACACACACACACACACACACACACACACACACACACACACACACACACACACACACACACAGTAGGCACAAGTAGGAAGTAGGAGACAATGAATTCATGAACCATGACAGTTACTGCTTAAAAGTATTGTGCGTGTATATTTCAATATTACAATAGCGATCACAATTAATTAATGTTAACAACACGAGGTAAAACCGCTGTAAATCACTTATAAAAGTATCACTGTGGTGAATGATGCAGCCAAACCAAGCGACGCTGAGAGAATGAATGAGTGAAGGGGTGATAAAGGGGTTGGAACCGCGTGACTGTGTTATGAGAGGCTGTGTTTAGGATATTTCCTGTAAAAATGCACGCCCCTCCATTTGACCCTCCATGCTCATACATTTCTCATACATGCTCACCTCATTTGCTCGTATACTAAGCCGCTCATAAACCAACATACTGTATATGTTCACACTTCTGCTTCTCTTCATTTCCAGACTGTCCCGGTCAGATTGACATCGCTTTTCTCTTAGATGGATCTGGGAGTGTGGGGAGTTACAATTTTATAACAATGAAGACTTTTGTGATAAACGTGATCAAGCGTTTTTCTGAGCGAGATGCTCAGGTAAGAATAGCCTTCAATATTATTTTAATGATTTTCAAAATGTATATTTAGCCAATATTTTTATAAACAAGCAAAACACCTAATTTATTATAAGTGTTTCTTTTATCAGAAAAGTGTGACGTTATTGACCATGTTTATCTGTTTTTGGTTATAGTTTGCCATAGCGCAGTATTCGTATTATGGAAGTTGTGTAATTCACTACAATTTCAATCAACTCAAAATTCAAGACAGCTCGTGGGAATCTAATGTGAATAATATACAGTACCAGTATGGATACAGTACTTACACTGCCACAGCCATCATACAGCTTGTGTAAGGCTTGTTTGTTACTTTGTTCATTTTGGAAACAGTTTATTAATCCAGATTTGATCCAGATTTTGCCCATTTCACATATTATTTAGCTCAAATGTGCAGTTTAGCAGTTCAAATGTACAGTATTAGGAGCTAATAATACTGATACTGTGTGAAATTGAAGCCAACAGGATGGATAAAACTATCTAACTTTTTTTTTGGGGGGGAAAAAAGTAGCTTTTATTTAATCATTTGTTAATATAACGTATTAGCAGATCACTAGATAGGTTGTGGACACATGTTGTAAAATGGATATCACCCCCAAAAAAGTGTCAATTCTGTCATAATTTATTTTGTGAGTTACTTACTGGATATGTCTAACAGTACCAGATTACAAAAGACCAAAAACAGAATGTCAACAAACTGCTGAAAACAATTTGAGGTTTCATTTATGATTCATTCAAGTCACTTTTAAATACCCAGGAGAGATCTATTTACAACAAATGGAGGGGCAAGACCATCAGCAAATAAAATATTGCTGGTTATTACTGATGGACAAGGACATGACAGACACTTATTGCCTCAAGCATCATCAGAGGCAAACGCAAAGAACATAATACGATTTGCGATTGGGGTAAGTTTGTTCTTCTTCACATAATATGCCATTAAAATCTCTAACAGAAGAAATTTAAATGTTGAACTATGTCTATATATATGTCCAGAAATGGTTAAAAAAAGAACAAAAAGTGAATTTTGTTATGAATTTTCCTGTGTCCACTTGTTACCCGTCGTTCCTGTCTATTGGGTCCTCGGTACACTTCCTGTCTCTCGTGTCATCTGTACACTTCTTATCTGTTGTGTCATCTGAACACTTCCTTTCTGTTGGGTCGTTAGTACACTTCCTGTTACCTTCTTTGAACTTCTTGGGTCATTCCTGTTTTGTCAATCACTCCCGCTTGTTAGTCTTGTCAGGTGTTCCCCATCTCCTCATGTGTATACAGGGAGTGCAGAATTATTAGGCAAGTTGTATTTTTGAGGATTAATTTTATTATTGAACAACAACCATGTTCTCACTGAACACAAAAAACTCATTAATGTCAAAGCTGAATATTTTTGTATCAATATTTTAAGTAGTTTTTAGTTTTAGCTATTTTAGGGGAATATCTGTGTGTGCAGGTGACTATTACTGTGCATAATTATTAGGCAACTTAACAAAAAACAAATTTATACCCATTTCAATTATTTATTTTTACCAGTGAAACCAATATAACATCTCAACATTCACAAATATACATTTCTGACATTCAAAAACCAAACAAAAACAAATCAGTGACCAATATAGCCACCTTTCTTTGCAAGGACACTCAAAAGCCTGCCATCCATGGATTCTGTCAGTGTTTTGATCTGTTCACCATCAACATTGCGTGCAGCAGCAACCACAGCCTCCCAGACACTGTTCAGAGAGATGTACTGTTTTCCCTCCTTGTAAATCGCACATTTGATGATGGACCACAGGTTCTCAATGGGGTTCAGATCAGGTGAACAAGGAGGCCATATCATTAGATTTTCTTCTTTTATACCCTTTCTTGCCAGCCACGCTGTGGAGTACTTGGACGCGTGTGATGGAGCATTGTCCTGCATGAAAATCATGTTTTTCTTGAAGGATGCAGACTTCTTCCTGTACCACTGCTTGAAGAAGGTGTCTTCCAGAAACTGGCAGTAGGACTGGGAGTTGAGCTTGACTCCATCCTCAACCCGAAAAGGCCCCACAAGCTCATCTTTGATGATACCAGCCCAAACCAGTACTCCACCTCCACCTTGCTGGCATCTGAGTCGGACTGGAGCTCTCTGCCCTTTACCAATCCAGCCACGGGCCCATCAAGACTCACTCTCATTTCATCAGTCCATAAAACCTTAGAAAAATCAGTCTTGAGATATTTCTTGGCCCAGTCTTGACGTTTCAGCTTGTGTGTCTTGTTCAGTGGTGGTCGACTTTCTGCCTTTCTTACCTTGGCCATGTCTCTGAGTATTGCACACCTTGTGCTTTTGGGCACTCCAGTGATGTTGCAGCTCTGAAATATGGCCAAACTGGTGGCAAGTGGCATCTTGGCAGCTGCACGCTTGACTTTTCTCAGTTCACGGGCAGTTATTTTGCGCCTTGGTTTTTTCGCACGCTTCTTGCGACCCTGTTGACTATTTTGAATGAAACGCTTGATTGTTCGATGATCACGCTTCAGAAGCTTGGCTATTTTAAGACTGCTGCATCCCTCTGCAATATATCTCACTATTTTTGACTTTTCTGAGCCTGTCAAGTCCTTCTTTTGACCCATTTTGCCAAAGGAAAGGAAGTTGCCTAATAATTATGCACACCTGATATAGGGTGTTGATGTCATTAGACCACACCCCTTCTCATTACAGAGATGCACATCACCTAATATGCTTAATTGGTAGTAGGCTTTCCAGCCTATACAGCTTGGAGTAAGACAACATACATAACGAGGATGATGTGGTCAAAATACTCATTTGCCTAATAATTCTGCACTCCCTGTAAATACCCTCTTGTGTTCCCTTGACTTTGTTGGTTATTGACATTGTTACTTGGATGTTATCCGTGTGTGGATGCTGTACTCCTTGTTTCTTGTATTTTGCAAGTTTACAATAAGAGTGGCTTTATGTTTCTCAGTCTTTTGTTTTACGTTTATTGAATAATTACGTTTATTGAATGTTCTCCTCTCCGCATCGCACACCGCACCCATTGCTGACAGCCACTGAACTGATAATGAAAATGGTTTAATACACACACACACATCCCTAAGTAAATATATATATATATATATATATATATATATAGTGGGTACGGAAAGTATTCAGAACCCTCTTAATGATAGAAAATCATGTACTCTACATTTTTGCAGAATTATTAAAAAAGAAAAATATCACAGGTCCTAAGTATTCAGACTCTTTGCTCTGACACATATATATTTAACTCAGGTTCTCCATAGATAGATCTTTTTGGCCTTAATTCTAAGCGGTGTGTGTGGAGAAAACCAGGCACTGCTCATAACCTGTCCAATACAGTCCCAACAGTGAAGCATGTGGTGCAGCATCAGCTGTGGGTGTTTTTCAGCTGCAGGACGACTGGTTGCAATCGAGGGAAAGATGAATGCGGCCAAGTACAGGGATGTTCTGGACCTTCTCCAGAGTGCTTAGGACCTCAGACTGGGCCGAAGGTTTACCTTCCAACAAGACAATGACACAAAGCACACAGCTAAAATAACGAAGGATTGGCTTCACAACAACTCTGTGACTGTTCTTGAATGGCCCAGCCAGAGCCCTGACTTAAATCCAATTGAGCATCTCTGGAGAGACCTAAAAATGTCTGTCCACCAACATTTACCATCCAACCTGACAGAACTGGAGAGGATCTGCAAGGTGGAATGGCAGAGGACCCCCAAATTCAGGTTTGAAAAACCTGTTGCATCTTTCCCAAAAGACTCATGGCTGTTATTAGAGCAAAAGGTGCTTCTACTAAACACTGAGCAAAGAGTCTGAAATATGAAATATTGAAATAGTGAAAATAGTGAAATATTTCAGTTTTTCTTTTTTAATAAACCTGTAAAAATGTAAACAATTCTGTGTTCTGTCAGTATGGGATGCAGTGTGTAATATATGATTTTAGCAAATGGCTGCAATATAACTGTAACGGACTCAGCCACGCCCCGGCACCAGACTCCCCCTTCACTCCACCCACATGTTAGTTTCGCGTCAGCCATCCCTACCATCATTGGCATTCATCGTCAACGCAACACTCAGTTAAGACTGTTTTCCTCCATTGCCTCGGCCATTTACCATCTGCCATTCACTGCCCTGCACCCGTCTACTGTCTTGTGTCCTGCCGATAATAAAACCTGCTCACCTAAGTCTGTGTTTTGAGTCTTCCATTATGACAATAACAGAGTGAGAGTGCAATATAAAAGAATGGCTGCAATATATGAGTGAAACATTTTAGGGGATCTGAATTCTTTCTCTACAATTATACAAACACACAAAGAATTAGAAAATAGAACATTCAATTTTAAATTCCCATACATTTCTCGTTGCAATACTATTTGTTTTTCCTCAATGCAATAAGTTATTATAATATCTCTTTAAGGAAATTTTTTTCTTGACCCCAGGTTGGTGATGCTTTTAATAATGACGATGCAAAATGGGAGTTGAATACAATTGCTTCTGATCCAGATATTGATTACGTGTTCAAAGTAACAGATTTTAATGCACTGAAAAATATTCTTCAAAAGCTGGAAGAAAGCATTATTGCCCTTGAAGGTAAATTTATACCATTATAGCATGTTATTGAACGAACAAAAATATATAATATAATTTGTTTTGAATAAATATTTTTTTCCCCTGAAAATGTCAATGACAGTAACACAGCTACTTCTTTCATGTTTCCCCCCCCCCAATTTCTGTTGATCTGTTGCAGGAACCCAGACTTCAGGTGATTCCTCCAGAATGGAGTTTGCACAGGATGGATTTAGCACAGCTTTCACATCATCTGTAAATAAATACACAAATTAATCAAAATCCTTAACATTAAACACTACAGAACAAGTTAATTATTTGGTGATTTTGCAGTTCAACAGAGATTTCACAATGCTTGAAAATATATATTCTAAATATACATTTTGCACTTTAGTTATTCAGTGTTGTTGTTTGTATAGTTATTTTATTATTAATTGTATTAAATTATATTAAGGTATGATATGGTGCAGTTTTAGATGTCTTATATAAACTGTTTTCTTTGTTTTGTTTAGGGAAGCGTGTTAGTGAGTAGTGTGGGTGCTTTCCAGTGGAAAGGTGGATATCAGCAGTATTTGCCAGAAATCTCTTTTCTTAGAGGCAGTGAACATGACAGCTATCTAGGTGAGGCTTTTCTGAAACACTCAAATATAGAAGACGTGAATGTTTCAGAATACACATACTGTTGAACTATTTTATTTTGTCTGAAGGTTATTCGATGGCTACTGCAACAATGTCAGGGACCAGCTTTGCTATTCTAGGAGCCCCGAGATACAAGCATAAAGGACAAGTCTTTGTATCACAACTCCAAACCAACCAATACAAACTTCTGCTGGATTCTCCCAAGGTTGTTCACTTCAAATTTTTTAATGTCCAAACCAATCATTGAAAAAATATCATTAGCTATATTTGCATGCAAATTTGCGAGTTTAACTAATGCGCTAAGATTTAAATTTTAGCAGCATTTCCCTCTGATGTGTTCAAGAGCGAAAAATCTTCACTTCCTGGGAAATTGGCACAAAATATGTGCAGTGACAATAGAAGTTACTTCAATTGGGGATGCCACTATGACTCTATTTTTCATACATAATACATGTCTGGGAGCGCACAGACATTATGCAGTAAACACGTTTATGGTGCTGGTGTTTGGGAACGCAATCACAAGATGCTTTTTGAAGGTCATTCTATTAAATCATCCTAATGACATACTTTGGATCAGGCATTTCAGAATGACCAATCCAACATTTACTGTACAATTAAATTTGTCCACTGATTTGTCAAGTTATCCAATCACATCCATTGTAGAGGCAAAGCCACAAGAGTTCCCTTTCATGGGAACTCGGGCTGCATCAAAATGCTAATGGAATGCTTGTGCGTGTAGTCTCGTGAAGCAGTGTGAAATCGATCGCAGATTGTGGAATGGTCGTCGCGGGTCAGTGACGTCCTGATCCAAGATCACAAAACGTCACCGGAAACTGGAAGTGGCAGAAGAGGCAAAGAGCATAAAGTTTCATTACATTTTATACAGTTTTCTAAGTCCCCACCTTTGCTTCTTCTCAGATCAGCTCGTCACTCTTGGTGACTAATCACAAAATGCATTCTCCGTGTGCTTGGTACAGTTGGATCTGTGCTTGTTAGCAACACATAATGAAAACAGAATGTCCAGTTATATTTGATAAGCTTGCCTACTTCTAAGGATGAGAATTAATAAGTGTGTAAGAAATACAATTTCCATTACAAAAGACAGGGGACTTCCACAGCTTTTATATTAATGGCGAACCAACAATTTGTAGAGTCTGTGCTTCCCCTGCCCTCACTAGAGCAGGCAGGGCTACACACCTTTTATGTTAGACTTATATCCTCTTATGTTGGAGCAGAGCGCACACAGTTAGCGCTTGAGGGTGCTGGCTGCACGCTGCGTCATTCTGCTCCCCCCAGGAAACTAAATAAACAACAAAAAACACACCTAAAGGCTGTTTCTAAAGGTTTGCTTTCTCATGGCTCGGATTCCACTGTTGCCGAGGACCAGGGGCGATGTTTGTTTCGGGGTTGAGACGGGCTTTGCCTCATCTCAGCACTTACCTGGCAGATATGTTCCTATGCCTGGGTCTGGAGGCACACTCTAGGGTAGTTTCTTCCGACCAGGCGGAGGCACACTGGTACTGCATCATCCAGCTCTGAGGAGTTGGACGTGTAGTGTCAAGGCTAGAGAGAAAGTTTCGCCATCTTCCTCCTTGGTCTATGAGGAGCTTGTCGAGGTTGTGAATCGTGAGGTTTAGTCTCACGACTGAAAACATGGCTGTCTAGACCAGAGACACTAATCCTAATAAATGTATTAGAACGAACATTTATATCGATTCTATCCCACCATCGAGGGTAAATCCATGGCAGTGCCCACCAAGCCTACTTTGAGCAGATATATAGCTGAGACTATATAGGAGTCGGCTGCATTTCCCACTCCACTAGGAGCGTAGCTGCCTCTATGGCTTTCTTGCATGGGTCTCCCTTGCTTATGTTGGTGCTGTTTCAGGATGATCCACCCCACACACATTCCAGAGGTTCTATCAGCTTGAGACCCTTGAATGGGCCCCGGCATCTAAACTGCTTTGAGCAGATATATAGCTGAAGCTGTATATGAGTCGGCCGCATTTCCCTCTTTGTGAGGGTCAGTGCCCACTCCACAAGGACCTTAGCTGCCTCTATGGCTTTCTTGCATGGGTCTCCCTTGCTTATGTTTGTGCTGTTTCAGGACGATCCTCCCCACACACATTCCAGAGGTTCTATCAGCTTGACCTCTATTCTGCTCTGGGGACGAGGGTCCTCTCGTAGTGAGCTGTGACACACCTGCGGCCAGTGTCACTGAGGTGGTGTTGGCATATCATTCCCCTAGAGTCTCTATACAGCTTGAGTTTTAATGTTCAAACTTCTTTTTCCCAGCCTCAGATTGGTTCATATTTCGGAGCTGAGGTGTGTGTAGTGGATTTGAACGGTGACTCCAATACAGACCTAGTTTTGGTTTCGTCACCAACATACATGGAGTCCGACAGGGAGGGCAAAGTGTTTGTACATATCTTCACGCGTCAGGTAAGAGACTTAATTTTTTTAAGGTTCAATTCAAATGGGATAAACCAAAATTTCATTAATTAAAACAAAATTAACATTTGTCTGTTCAACCCTGTTTCTGCTCTTCCGGTTATATCTTCATAGGCAAACCTCATTTTTTCGGATACACTGGTGGGCACGGCAGGTCAGAGGGGTCGGTTTGGCTCTTCTCTGGCCAGTCCAGCAGATCTGAATGGTGACGGTTTCATGGATGTTCTGATTGGAGCTCCTTTAGAAGAGGATGGACAGGGCAGCATCTACATCTTCAATGGGATAGATGGAGGGATCATTTCAAAATACTCACAGGTGAAAAATATGTGGTTTGTTGGAAGTTTAAAGTGATAGTTCACCTAAAAATGATTAATGTCATCATTTATTCAGCCTTGTGATTCACCTTTCTTGCATTACTTTTTCATGACTAAATTTATAGACTCTAATACAGTAGAACCCCGACTTATGAAATGCTCTACGTACGAAAAGTTCAACATACAATAAAAGATTTCGGGGTTTTTTTCGCCCGAGTAACGACAAAATGATCGAGATGCGAAAAACTAAATCTCGGCCGAGGCGACGATTTCAGAGTTTTGTTTTGAAATTCGCGAGCCACTGACCCGGAAACTCGCAACAATCGTCCCGCTCTCCCATTGGCTGTCTCCCTCCAGTGTTGCCAGATTGGACTGAAGCTTTCCAGCCCAACTACAGCTTAAAACCCGCCGGGACCGCACCCAATCTGGCAACACTGCTCCCGGCTCTGACGCTAGCTTTCGCTGCAGCATCCTGCTCTCCTATTGGTCAGCATCGCTCTCACCAGCCTCTGCGTAGCGGCGTTCCTCTCCCATTTCATTTCATGATGAAAGTGAAAGTGGAGGAGAAGAAGAGGATGCTCTCCATGGAGACAAAAAGGGAGATAATTGAGAAGTATGGCGCTGGGATGTGCTTGTCATACCATACTGAACAAGCATAGCTTTATTATAAAATTAAATGTGGTGTTTTTCGTAGGGCTTGGAACGGATTAGGCAATTTACATGTAAAACCCTGACCTTTTACATGTAAAAGACTTACGAAGCCAACCTCGGAACGGATTAATTTCGTAAGTTGGGGTTCTGCTGTATTCTAATACTTTTGTTCCCTCTTGAATGAAACAGAGGATTGCTGGATCATCTGTTCGACCAGGCTTGCGGTTCTTTGGAATTTCATTGAGTCAGTTTTCTCTAGACCAGAGTCAAGACACACTTCCTGACATTGCTGTTGGGTCCATGGGAGCAGTTCTGCTTCTCAGGTCTGTTTTCTTCAATAAAGAACCAAAACATATACAAATACACAGTTTGAGTCGTAATCATTCATACTGTATGTCATATGTTTCTCTTTCAGGTCCAGACCCGTCATGCTCTTGGAAACCAAAATAACTTACAGTCCGACCAAGATACCAACCAGTGACCAATCAGACTGCACAAAACCACTGCAACACAACCTGACTGTGTGTTTCACCATGAGCGGATACAAACATCGCATAACAGGTTTTTTCAAAACATAATTACATAATCGCATATGGTAATATATTCTTCTCGAGGTTTGAATTATTCTGGTATGCTCTTAAATACAATATTGTTGCAATGCAAACATTTTTGGCTTTTATGATCAGATTTGACTGCAAATATCAATTACACCATAATATTGGATGCCAAGCGACTGAAATATCGAGCATACTTCTCACCCAAAAACCGTCTCCTCAGTGATGTGATAAACATTAAGTTACAGGAAGTATGCAAAAGGCATCTTTTTTTTATAGAGGTAAGCATCAAATATAATTTTTGTTTTGTGTTTGAGTAGATTTTCAATTAATCTTATGAATCTAGGCTACATTTTGGGACTGAAATCATTAATTATCTTTGTTTCATACATTTTTGTAATGTATTGTGCTTGTATTAAAAAAGTGTAAATAAAAATGAAATTCCAAATATTAACTTGTAAACGCAACACAAACTATTAGTTATAACATGATTATTTATACAGTGGCAAGAAAATAGGATGGAAATAAGAGCCAATGATGTATATAATGTCTACTTATATAATACTGTGATAAACAACAAATGCTGAGTTTAATATTATATTCAACATTTTAAGAAATGGGGACATAACAAGAATCAAATCCACAACAAGACAATTATAATGATAGAGTATTTGGTTATTGACATCTCTTATTATTTCTCAATTCCATAAGGCTTGTCCAGAAGATGCTCTGAACCCGTTGTCCAATCAGTTAACATTCATATTTGATGGTCTTCCATCAATGAGTATGCAGAATTTGAGACCGGTACTGGCGCCAGAGATAAAGACCACCACAGACCACAATGTAAGAGTTCATCCTTGAAAAGAGGAGAAATTAGCAGAACTTCATTATATATGAACAATTCATGAATTTTTCAGTGCCCTCACATTGTTTTACAGCTGGATTTTGAGATAAACTGTGGAATTGATAATGTTTGTGTTGACGACCTCCGAATGGATTTTAATTTCTCTGGGTGAGCAAACCATTTGATCTATTTCTGAACTGAAGCATTAAAATAAATTAATAATTCTAAACCATCTCGAAGCTTCTGAAAATATTAAAGTATCTTTCTTGGATGTCTGTGATGCAGATCTACAAACATAGAGGTTGGGATAATGCAGGAGCTCAATGTGACAGTGTTTGTAGAGAACAGAGGAGAAAACTCATACAGCACCCAGTTCACCCTCAAATACCCCTTTGGACTTTCATACAGGATATTCTCATCTAAACAGGTAAACATTGAAATAACAATGCTAATGCTATTTAATAATGCTATTTCTCAATCAAACACTGATCATGCAAGGCATTTTTAAATCAAATTTAAAATAACTGAGCCACATAAAATATGGAGAGTTGGAATTCATTTAACAAATATTTTCAAACCACATAACAAATGGAATGTTAGTTAGACATGTTTTATATGAGTGCACATATGTTGAAACATATTCTTAACATTCTGTATGAGCAGGGCAGAGTGGAGTGTGTGTCTCAGGATGCAGAGCGAGGAGTTACACTGGGAATCACCACTTGTCAAATCAGTAAACCCATCCTCAGAGGAAACACTCAGGTCAATAATCACACACCTGACACGAACGCTTGCTCATATTGAGGAATGCATGTTAATGGTTAAACTCAGAATCATTATCTTGCTCCAGAACGATTAATCACTTGTTCTCATTTAAGACATTTCTTTTTACACTTCATGAGAATTGTTGCGCTTTCACATAAGCACAAATTGTCAGGGTTTTCTGGACAAGATCGGACCCAAATGCAGAGATGAATGATGTGTGATTTATTTATAGGACAGAAGAAAAGGCACAAGACGATGGAGAATTGACCGGCAAAACAGTAGAGCAGGGCAGACAATAGAAGAGCCGGGTGGTCAGGACTTAAGATAAAAGAGACACTCAGGCCGATGGGGAGATAGCCAGCGGCTCAGGAGACCAGAGGCTTGACACTTGTGGATGTGACGTAGCACCAGACTAGCTTCCAGGCCAGCAGTCTCATCAGCCAGGGTGAAACAGGAGGCAGAACAGGAACCAACAAGAGACAGCACTCAAGACAAGAGATAAAACAAAACAAAACTAGAGCAAATAAAACTGGCAAAACTACGACTATAGAAAAACAACCAAACTAACTAAATGAGCGTAACTAGAGAAGAACACAAAAACTAGAGCAAAATAAAACAGCCAGATAAACATAATTCTAAGACAGTAGAAACCCAAAAGCTAGTTTTCAGCTGACAATACTTTCACGCTAGCAACACACAAGGAACTCACACAAAACAAACCAGCAAGGACATGAGTGAAGCAAGCACAATATAAAGAGAGCAGAGCACATGAGGGACAGGTGAACACACTCAAGCAAACAAGACTAGACAAGGACTAAACAAGGGGGTGGGGAACTGGAACTGAGGAGGTGGGACAAAAGGACCACATGGAAAACACAAACAAAGACAAAGCCATGTGCTCAAGCACAAGACAAACAAGCACATATTAAACAAAGACAAAACAGACAAGACAGTCCTGACACAAGCATAAAAGCTCCTGAAGGCTTATTACTGACACAAAATAATGTAACAAACAATAAAAAACAAAAACAATATTGCAACGATTGTGCTTAATTTGTCTAGAGAAGCAGAAATATTGATCATGGGTTAGATGGGATCCAAAATACTATTAATTATCCTGCTCTAATCATATGCAAATACATTTATTGACTTACTTTTAAACTCAAAGCAGATAAGAAACACTTTTATCCAGAGAAACTTTCATGAGTGTGTGACTGGTCAATGTGTTTCACTGATTTAGGACCAAATTTTGTCTCATTTTGAAATGTTTTGTTCATATTTTAGGTTGTGTTTGAGATTACATACAGCATTAATAAAGAAAGTACACTGGGACAAAATGTGACGTTCAGTGCTGAGGTCACGAGGTATGACATCATCATTGTGTTTCAGAAGTTGTTTGAGTGAACTCAAAGTTTGAGCATGAGCTTTATTGGCTGCTCACATGATCATTTTATCAGTAACAGATAAATGCTCCTAATAAACAAAACCTCCATGTTTCATAGTGGGAATGACAAACACTCAAACAGCAGTGAGTTTAACAAACAAAAAACCATTGGTGTGAAATATGCCATCTATATTGCCTTGATAAGGTTAGTGTTCTGCTCCATGTTTCTGTATAAACACATTTTTACCACATTTTCTTTATCTTACAGTATAATATTGTAATTTTCTTTATTTATTTTAAATGAAAGGCATGAAAATTCCACAATCCACATTAATTTTACATCAGGGAAAAGGAATCTTATGAAACCGGTCCAGCAGATCATAAAGGTATTAGTTTATGTTCTGTATCTTATATATTGTAAAAATGTTAAAAAGGCTGAATGAGAGATTTTAACAGTATTTATGTTAACAACAGAGGAATCCCCCCAATTCCCTGTACTGTACATCACTTTCTTATTTTTTCCCAATCTTTCAGGTTCAAAATGACCTCAGAGAATTAACTTTCAAAGTTTTCATCAGAGTACCAGTGAAACTTGGTGATTCTGACATCTGGACTAATTCAGATTTGCAAGTGTGTGAATTTCTTTCTTATCTCACAAACCATATAGTTATGCTGATTATTTTAATGAAATAATTTCTAAATAACATATAGAAGAAAAACTGCACCTCATCCTTCATCCATAGATTTTCAGAAACTTGTTTGAGGAACTTGCCAAGGAATTTTTTTTTTGTTTCCCTCAATAACCATTGGTTCATACAGTTTCGGAACACCGATTATATCTTCTGAGATCACACACAAATTTATTCTATATGTTGAATTGATAATGTTAAGTCAGTATATCAATAAAAAAAGACTGAAAAAAGCAGCTTTGTCATAATCCCAGCCGGATGACCAAAACTATCTAAATGAATATGGTATGATTTCTTCTCAGCGGCATCAATTAGATTTTTTCTTTCTTTCTTTCTTTCTTTCTCTTTCTTTCTTTCTTTCTTTCTTTCTTTCTTTCTTTTTTTCTTTTTTTTTTTTTTTTTTTTTCTTTCTTTCTTTCTTTCTTTCTTTTTAAAGATATCTGGCTGTAAAAGCGTGAACATGATGAAGCCTGTTATCACCAATTTTTCGTTGTCTGAAGTTATGAAAATTCATCGTGTGGTGGTGAGAGAACCTTTTGAGAAATCCCATTATGCATTTTTTTTGCACATGTTAAATATGCATCAAATAAACTCTTTCTCCTCACTCTCTCTCTCTCTCAGAACTGCTCTGTGGCGGTGTGTGCCGAGTTCAGCTGTGATATCACTCTCATAAAGAATAAAAATATACTCTATGAAATATCTGGCAACATGAGCTCTGGATGGATTGAGCAGGTATCTGACTTTTAAAGCAAATTCATAAGACAGAACAGAGCGCATATATTTAGCTGTTTGATTATTTCTCATGGTTATGATCTGTGTCTCTCTCAGATTGGACTCAGAGCTGCTGTTTTTGAGTTGGTCAGTTCAGCATCTCTGGATTATGACAAGAGCAAATATATTTTCTTTTCATCGGATTCTGAGCACACTGCACCATCTGTCCAGGTGATGGTTCATGTCAAGTCTAATGACACTCTGTTTGAAGGAATCTATAACTGAAATCTACTGTTTTTATAGTTTATTGTTTGTTTATTTGTTTTGAAATCACATTTTTTCAGACCTTTCTCTTTTTGCTTCCTGTAAATATAATGACAATAGCACGAACAACATCCTTTAACACATATCCACTTCCTGCGCATGTGTGTGTTTGCTTTTCTGTGTACAAGTGTGATATCAGAAGTGTTTTAATAATCAGGAGGTCACAGTATTTTTGTTCATTAAGGAAATGCCACAGAGTAAAAAGTTCTTGCACTGCACTTCAAACGTCTGGGGTCTGTAAGAATATTTTTTATATTTTTGAAAGTATCTTGCACTCACCAAGGCTATGTTGTCTATGTCAGTGTTTTTCAACCACTGTGCCGTGGTACACTAGTGTGCTGAAAGAGATCGTCAGGTGTGCCGTGGAAAATTATTCAATTTCACCTAATTGGGCTAAAAAACTTTCTTCTTCTTCTTTTTTTCCTTTTACAAATTAATCATACAATACTTTTTTCTTTGTATTTATTTGATTTAAACATTTTGATATAATGTCAGTATATTGTTAATATAGACTGCAGTTTCACTTTTTAAAATTTTCAGTTGGTGGTGTGCCTTGTGATTTTTTTTTTCAATGAAAAAATCTACCTTGGCTCAAAAAAGGTTGGAAAACACTGGTCTATTTTATCACATTTTAAAATATAATTTATTCCCGTGATGGCAAAGCTGAATTTTCAGCATCAGTCTTCAGTGTCACATAATCCTACAGAAATCATTCTAATATGTTTTTTTTTCAGGATTCTTAGATAAATAGAATGTTCAAAAGAATATAATTTAAGTCTTTTGTAAAATCTAAGTCTTTTGTAATATTATGAATGTCTTTCCTGTCAGTTCTGATCAATTTAATGCAGAATAAAAGTATTAATTGTTTTAAAAAGACATCTTACTGACCCCAAACGTTTCTATGGAACTATATAGCATTTAAAGAAAGGATTATAAAAGAGCAAGAGACAGGGATGTGGATCAGACACACAAAAAAATATGCATTATAACAAAAGACTGATCATGTCATATAATCCACATATCTTGTGTGGACTTATTTCCTGTCCTAGTGCCATGTTTGTAGTTCATTGTAATTCTTTATATTGATTCATTAGTCTTTCAGGTTTCATCTCGTTTCCTCATTACCCCTTTAATCTTGTTTTCCTCTGTGTATGTTTTGCCCTTGTGTTTCACTTGTTACTTTGTACACCTGCATTCATATCCTCTATCTCCGTCTCATTGCAGAACATGGTAAACAATCATGTTTAATCTTGATCAGTTAGGCTGTAAATGTAATCCTTTGGTCTGTCCTTTTCATGTATCTGATGACAGAATTAAAATGTCATATTTATCATTGAGTTCCGTTTAGCAATAGAATTCATAAATAGTTTTCATCCATTTTGTAAACTGAAGAATTTTGGAGAATTTCCTGTAGCTACAATCACTTCTGACTGCAGAAAAAACTCACTTGCTCGCATTTTTCCACTGTGTAGATTAATACTCAAGTGGAGGTGTTTGAAGAGGCGAATGTGACCAAAGAGATCATTGGAGGAGTAATAGGAGGACTGCTGCTACTGGCTCTCATCACAGCAGCCCTCTATAAGGTAAAATCAGTTTCAATCCCTGGCTCTTTCACCTGTCTACATATTCTTTATGTTTAAAAGCTTACTTCATATATAAATGCATATTTTTTCCTTTTAAAAGGCTGGGTTCTTCAAAAGCCAGTACAAGCAGATGCTGCAGGAGGCGCAGAAAGATGCAGAAGGAAAGCCAAACATGCCACAATAATGTGCAATTCTCATCATTATCTTATTAGTGAGCACCATGAGTTACCACACTATTTTAAATATTTAACTTCCTCCTTTGTAAAAACATCTTGGGTTATGTTTGTAACCTTAGTTCCGTAAGGGGTAACGAGATGCTGTGTCAAAACGCTAGGGGAATGCCTTGACATGTAGTCTCATAAAGCACTGTGAAATTGATCTTGCGATTGTGGAATGATCAGTGACGTCATGATCCAGGATCATAAAAGGGTGCTGGAAACTAGATGCGGCAGCTCAAAGAGTTTCTGAAGCAAGCCTGGAGGCACAAGGAGCTGAGGGAAACACTCCAAGTGGAGTGGGCACGGACCCTAATGGACAAGGAATTCCGTCCGATTCATAAGTAAGACAGATAGCCCCATCTATTTATCTGCTCTAAATAGTATAGATCCCAGGGCCCATTCGAGGATTAGCATGCTAGCCACATAAACCTATTAGGTGGGAGGAGAGAACCCTGAAGTGAAGCTGTCCTGCAGGAAAATGTGTTAGCCACGTCCAAAACCTAGTAGGCTATCCATCCCAAAGAGGGTTTGGAGACCTTTGGTAGGCGTAGATATGCGACCAGAGACTCTCCAAAGGGAAACAGCCTCTCGAGGCTCTGTTATGAAGGAGTGACCCTTCAGGACCCCTCCCAAACTGTAAAGGTTCACCCGTCTATAGCATACGCTTCAACAAGGAGCATCAGTTACAGGTCCTAGAGTCTAGAACCTGCAAGAACCTCAAGGAGGGGGCGACTCCCCAAAGCACCTCGACTCAGGGGTGGCAGTTGAGGAGGATCACCAATGTGAGATCGGACACACTAGGTGTCAGGACCTAGCAGAGGGGGCGGTCCTCAGGTTGTCGGAGGGCTGAGCCTGAGAGTGTCGGATTGACCCACCGAAATTAGGGAGGGTAGCGGGGGGCGACACTCTAGGGTGGAGTGATCCCTCAGGATCAACTCCAGAACCTTAAGGGATGCATCCATAGATAGCATACGCGTTGACAATGAGCATCAGTTACGGCTCTTAGAGACTAGAACCTCCTAGAAACTCTAGGATGGGGTGACTCCCCAAAGCAACAGTCCTCAGATCTGGTCACGTGCCAGAGGGCTGATCCTGAGAGCGTCAGCCCAAACCCCCGGTTTTTAAGCAAGTGTAGCGGGTTGTAACACTCTGCTTGGGCGAAGTGACCCCTCAGGATCACTCTCCACCCGTGAAGGACACACTCGTCTATAGTATTACACGTTGACATGGAGATCCGAAATAGGTCCTAGAACCAGGGTTCCTACACTATAAATGTGCATAAGCATGCTTCGTGACCTTGAAATTGCAGAGATGGGGTTACTCTTCAGAGGAAAGCCCCCTTTGGTTCTGGCCACCACTGCTGTGGTCCCAGGTACAGCAAACCGAGTAACTTACCAAAACTGGGAGTCGTTGCCCTTTGACCCAGCGCTCTGAGAGTGCTAGCAGTGGGTGTATGGACCATTATACGCTCTTGATGGCTGAGAGGGTGGCATCGATGGGCACTGATCCGTAGGAGACACACTACTCTAAGAGCAGCCTTAACACCAACATTTTAAGAGAGCAAGAAAAACATCTCGATGTCGAACCCCTAGCCTGGCAACTGGGGAGAGAGCCAGTTGTCGAGGGATGTTATTAGAACTCGCTGTATCAAAGCAATGGGTGAAAATGTGGGGTGACATAGCTAGGCCACAGAAGAAGCCTCTGAAACAGGTGTGCCTTCCCCCCCAGAGGTGAACACTTTTGAATGCTTAGTCATGAGTGACCCAGCATGCAGCCAACACTCTCAAGTGCTGACCGTGTGCGTTCCACTCCAAACAAGTCTAAATTTAAGATGTGTGTAACCTGTCCAATCTTGTGAGGGCAGGGGAAGCACACACTGTAAAACTTGTTGGTTCGCCATAAATATAAGGGTGTATAAGTCCCTATCTTTTTAAACTAGCTAGGGAAGATATACTTTTGTTTACCTGCTTCACACAAACACAACCGACAAAGAGCTTTGCTGAAGACACTCAAATATAATATAATTATATAATCCTGGATCATGGATCATCATCCTGGATCATCATCCTTTTATAATCCTGGATCATGACGTCACCGACCCACGATGATCATTCCATAATCGCGCGATCGATTTCACAGTGCTTGTCGAAACTACGTGCTAAGGCATTCCCCTAGAGTTTTAATGCAGTTCGAGCTCCTATGAAAGGGAACAACTGATAATGACAGAGTAAGAGCTATAGCTGCAATATTAAAGGACCTTGTTCTCACATGCATATTTTTTTATTTATGTTTTCTATTAAAGCTTGTTTCCAACACAGAATAAAGTTAATTGCAACTATGTCACAATTTAGACTCCGAGAATCCTGACTCTGCAGTTTACTCTGCAATTGCCACTGCCCTGTGTACTGTTTCCAATAAACATCAAGTTACTCATTTGTCTGTTGTCTGTAGTCGATCATGACACCGACGTTTATATTGTCAGGTTTTACTGTTTATTTAGACCGTAATTTCTCAAGTAATCTGTTGTGTCATCACCAGGTGCATTAGTGTTTTATTCCGATACAGCGCAAGTCTGTAAGTTTGTCCCAGTGGTTAATCAAATGTTCAAGACATACTTGTGATCTTTACATCTATTTTAACATTTGTCAAATAAAAAATACAAAAATACTTTTTGCAAAAGTCTGTTGCATTGGCTAATCAAATGTTCTACACAGACATATTTTAACACTTGTCAAATACAGGAAATACTTCATGTGAGTGGAAAGTGGTCCAATGGAAAGAACGTGTGGTTAGTTGTACAGGCCCAAACTGTATGTGTGGTAGAATGTAAAAATTCACAGGTATTGAATTGTTGTTCCTCTTTTGTCAGATGCTTCCAACCTTTTTGTATCTATGAACCACGTCTTGGACTCATCTTAACATTCATTTATTGCCTTGACTGTCCCACCTCATGCATCCTCCATATCTACATTTGACAAGTTATGATGGACCAGAACGTCTGTCTCATATTGTGCATGTTTTATGATATTTCTATATTTTCTTGCGTATTTGTTATTTTGTATACACCGTCACTACCTCAATTTCGGTCTATTTCCACTCGTTGTAAGCCTTCATGTGAGGCTAGTCTTAAAATCGTCTCGATTTTAGGATTTTGTTCCTAAAATCCCCCCTGAAGGGGAACGAGACGCTGCGTCAGAAAACGCTAGGGGAAACCCTTGACGTCAGTCACGTGAAGATGTGTACAACCAATGAGAGAATTACGTGTGTGAATGCAAGTCGCGGGAAGTGACGTCATGAACAGAGCATAAAAGCGTACCGGAACCCGGAAGTGACAGCAAAAGAGTGTCTGAAGCGGGCCCGGAGGCGCAAGGAGCTGAGGCGAAAGACGCAGCGTCTCGTTCCCCTTCAGGGAACCAGGGTTACATACGTAACCCGAGACGTTCCCTTTCATGGGAACTTCGAGCTGCGTCAGAAAACGCTAGGGGAACGTTATACCAACGTCACCTCAGCGACGCCGGCCTACGGATGTGTCTCAGCTCACTGAGAGAGCACCCTCGTTCCCGGAGCGGAATCGAGATCCAATTGATAGAATCTCATAAAGGTGTGCGGTGAGGACCAGCCAGCCGCAGCACAAATATCAGCAAGTGAAACTCCTGAGAGAAACGCCTTGGAGGTCGCCACGCTCCTAGTAGAGTGGGCCCGGACCCTCAGGGGAGAGGCATGTCCGGCCGACTCATAAGCCAGACAGATAGCCTCGACTATCCATCGGCTTAGGGTTTGTTTGGAAGCTGGAGCCCCCTCAGGGGCCCCAAAACAAACGAACAGTTGGTTTGACTTACGCCAGGTAGCAGTCCTGAGGACGTAAGCGTCCAGTACTCGTACTGGACAGACCTTGTTCTTTCGCTCCTGCTCATGATCGTCAAAGGGGGGGGGACAGAAGGCCTGTAGCATGATAGACCGAGCCACGTTCGTGAGAACCTTAGGGACATAGCCTGGCCTCGGGTGAAGAAAAACCTTCGTCATCCCGGGCGCAAACTCGAGGCAAGATGGATCCACCGAGAGAGCTTGAAGATCCCCAACCCTCTTTAGCGAGGTGATAGCCAGCAAAAGAAGGGTCTTTAGGGAGAGGAGTTTAATAGGAAGCTCCTCTAATGGTTCAAAGGGTGCCTGGGACAGGCCTTGGAGTACCAAAGACAAGTCCCAAGCAGGAACCCTGGTCTGTGCCACAGGTCTCAGCCTTAGAGTGCCACGAAGGAAACGAGAGACTAGGGGGTCCCTGCCCAAGGACACCCCTCCCAGAGGTATGTGGCAAGCCGCTATGGCAGCCACATAAACCTTCAAGGTAGAGGGGGACAACCCTGTCGCAAACTTCTCCTGCAGGAACTCCAGCACTTTGCCAACGGGACAGGTTACTGGGTTTAACTGCCTTACGCTACACCAAGCAGAGAAGAGTTTCCACTTTAGAGCGTAGAGTTTCCTCGTGGAGGGAGCTCTGGACTGAAGGATGGTCTCTACAACCTCGGCTGTGAGACCAGTTTCGAAGAACTGGGTCCCCTCAGGGGCCAGACCTTCAGCTTCAGAAGTTCTGGGCGGGGGTGAAGAACACAACCCTCCGCCTGGGACAGAAGATCCCCCCTGACCGGAATTTCCCAGGGGACTACGTCTAGGAGGGATACCAGGTCCGAGAACCAGATCCTGCTGGGCCAAAAGGGGGCCACC
This sequence comes from Rhodeus uyekii, assembly GCA_037043235.1. NCBI lineage: Eukaryota > Metazoa > Chordata > Actinopteri > Cypriniformes > Acheilognathidae > Rhodeus > Rhodeus uyekii. Next base: position 483,827 of record JAWRVZ010000145.1, on the reverse strand, counting down.
AGCGTGAGATGGACCCTGTCCCGACGAACTTTGGCCAGAACTCCCGGGAGCAGAACAATCGGGGGAAAAGCATACAAGTGTAGCCTCGGCCACACCTGCATCATGGCATCCCGCCCCAGCGGCGCTGGGTACGTTAAGGAGAACCATAGAGGGCAATGAGTATTTTCGACTGAGGCAAACAGGTCTACCTGTGCCTTCCCGAATCTCTTCCAAATCTGCTCCACCACCTCGGGGTGGAGCCGCCATTCCCCGGGCCTCGGCCCCTGCCTCGACAGGAAGTCTGCTCCTATGTTCTGGACTCCAGGGATGTGAGCTGCCCTGAGGGAGAGCAACTTGCCCTGGGCCCAGAGAAGAACTTGTCTCACCAATTTGTACATTGGACGAGAGCGATGACCTCCCTGGTGATTGATGTAAGCCACCACTGTCATGCTGTCTGTGAACACAGTGACATGATGCCCAATTAGGTCCGGGAGGAAAGCAAGTAGCGCTCTGCGGACCGCCAGTAACTCCAGCAGGTTTATGTGCCAGGACTGGTGCCGCGAGCTCCAAAGCCCTTGTGAGGAGCGGTCCCTCAGAACCGCCCCCCAACCTGTGAGGGAGGCATCCGTTGACAGAGTCACTCGTCGAGACGGAGCCCCCAACACAGGGCCTTGTGACTGGAACCAGGTATTCTTCCACAGGGTCAAGGTGCGTAGGCATCGCCTCGTGACCTTGATTGTGTGAAGCGGGTTGCCCCTCGGGGAAAACCCTTTGGTCCTGAGCCACCACTGCAGAGGTCTCATGTGTAGCAGGCCGAGCGGTATAACGCTGGACGCCGCTGCCATGAGCCCCAATACTCTCTGAAAGTGTTTGACAGTGAGTAGCTGGCCTAGTTTTATGCCCTCGACAATTGAACGAATGGAATGAATGCGCCCGGGGGATAGCCGAGCAGACATTGTTTCCGAGTCCCAAATGACTCCCAAGAAGGTGGTTCTCTGAGCAGGAGAAAGCACACTCTTCTTGGTGTTCAACCTTAACCCCAGCTCCTTCATGTGAGCGAGCACGACATCTCGATGACGTGCTGCTAACTGAGACGATTGGGCTAATACTAGCCAATCGTCTATATAATTGAGGACACGGACGCCCTGTAACCGCAACGGAGCAAGTGCAGCGTCCACGACCTTCGTGAACGTGCGGGGCGAGAGCGATAGGCCGAACGGAAGTACACGATACTGGTACGCCTTCCCCCCGAAGGCGAACCGTAGGAACTTCCGGTGCTGAGGAAAGATGGAGATGTGGAAGTATGCGTCTTTTAGGTCGATTGTGACGAACCAGTCCTCGGACCTGATATGCGTCACAATCTGCCTGAGCGTCAACATTTTGAATTTTAGACGCAAGATAGTGCGATTTAGAAGACGCAAATCCAGAATGGGCCGCAACCCTCCATCCTTCTTCGGAACTATGAAGTACCGGCTGAAGAAACCTGACTGTCTGTCTGTAAGGGGCACATACTCGATGGCCCCTTTCTCCAACAGAGAATCTACTTCCTGTTCCATAATCAGAGCCTGCTGGGGCCCTACCGCGGACGATAGGATCCCCATAAAACGGGGTGGTGAAACCCCGAATTGAATTTTGTACCCGGAGGTTACTATGCGCAGGACCCATTGAGAGATGCCCGGCAGACGCAACCATGCGGCCTGGAACTCTACTAAGGGAATCAGTCTCTCGAGACTGATCTCTGATACGAGCAGAGACACCACAGGGCCGGGGTTTCCGGACACCGTACTGGTGGAATGCTCTAGGACCCTCCTCATAGGGGGCAGTACCTCCGAGACGGGCTCCCTCGGGAACCGGACACGGAGATGACCGCCTTGGTGCGGCTTGCCTCTGGCGTCAGGAACGCTTAGAGGCAGCCTTCTTGGCATTTAAGATGTTCCTCAGATCCATCCTTTTACCAGAAGGCTGGGCCCGAGAGTGTTGTCCCGACCTCCCTTTATTTGGGGGAGGTAAACGAGATGCAAAACTCTCCTTCTGTGAGGCCCTGTATGAGGAACTGTGAGCCCGTGTTTGGCTATTGGGCTCACGTGAAGGGTGGGCGAGGAAGGACTTTGCTGAACGCCACCTGCTGCCGTGCAGCCTCCTGAAACTTATCGACAACGCTTTTTACGGCGTCGCCGAACAAGCCCGAAGGGGACAGAGGGGCGTCCAACAAAACGAACTTGTCCTTATCTTTTATGGCTGAAAGATTGAGCCATAAATGCCTCTCCGTAGCCACCCGAGCTGCCATGGAGCGACCGACAGAGAAGGCCGTTTCTCTAGTGGCTCGGAGAGACAAATCCATGGCCCGACGCAGCTCTGCCACTGCCTCGGGACCAATACCGCCACCTTGATCGAGATCGCCCAGCAAATCTGCTTGGTAGGCCTGCAGCAGTGCCGTGGTGTGCAGGCACGCTGCAGCCTGACTAGAGGCAGAATATGCTTTCCCCACCGATGATGATGTGACCCGCAACGGTTTGGTGGGGAGCGCCGGGGCTTTGATAGTGGATGCCGACTGGGGCACAAGGTATCCCGCAAGAGCCTTGTCCACCTTCGGCATCCCTCCGTAACCATAGGGATGAGCTCCGGTGAGAGTAGCATACATCGCACTGGACGACGTATGCACCCTATCGGAAGCTGGCTTTTTCCAAGATCTCGATACCTCAGTATGGAGATCCTGGAAGAAAGGCATTGCCCGGCGCTGGGGAGCGACGCGAGCTGGAAGGTAACGCTCATCCAACTTACTTTTCCTGGGACAAGCGTTCCTGGTCTCCGCCGGCCAATCAATATCCAGACGAGAGACTGCTCGCGTCACGACCTCGATCAGTTCCTCATACGCCGGTGAAGAGGGTGGCGAAGCCTCCTCAACCGGATCGATGTTAATCACTTCCTCCTCCTCAGAGCAGGATAATGATAGCACCGAAGTCCCAGTCGGATTGGAAGAAACCGTGCCTGAAACGCGTGCTTCCAACTTCCGGCTGGAACTAGGATCAACACAGTCGAACTGCGAGACGGGCTCACCCGCCCCGCAACCTTCCGTGAGATCCATTTGCGATCCCCAAGATTGAGAATGCCGCCGAGCCTCAGCCGCAGCGGTTCCAGAACCTTGAAGAACGCGAGTCTGGTTAGTATCCGCAAATACTGCCAGACGGGAGCGGAGAGTACGCAATGAGAACCTCTCGCAGTTCTCACAATCACCGCCCTCAAGCGCTGACCGAGCGTGCTCCGCTCCCAAACAGACAACGAACTGACTGTGTGTGTCCTTACCCGTGATGAAACGGGTACAAGGTGAAACACACGGTATAAATGCCTGTTCCGCCATAATCACAACGCACGTAATCCAAAAGGTAGTTTGAAACTCGCAAGCACAAACTCTCTGACACACGCACGCTGAAGACACTCAAAGCTGTCACTTCCGGGTTCCGGTGCGCTTTTATGCTCTGTTCATGACGTCACTTCCCGCGACTTGCATTCACACGCGTAATTCTCTCATTGGTTGTACACATCTTCACGTGACTGACGTCAAGGGTTTCCCCTAGCGTTTTCTGACGCAGCTCGAAGTTCCCATGAAAGGGAACTCTTGTTCTTGCGATTGTAAGCAATGATTGGCAATAAGATTGTAACTAGTTAAATGATCTAACCAGGTACAATATGATTTTCATTCTCTTTATACTCAATATTTGTTCAATTTAAGTACAAAATATACTGTAATTATCATGTTGTCTATGAATAGATATAGGATGAATAGTCCTTTTAAGGCATGAACAAACTTGTGTGTTCACAAGTGTGAACTTCCTTCAAATGCCCTTCTCTGTGTAATATGACCTTTCTAAATTTAAACATTTCACACATTCAAATATACATGTGAATCAGAAGTAGATGCTACTGCAGTGACATGGAAAAACCCAGATTATAGATTAGATGTAGATGTGAGATATAGATGTGATATAGATATAGATGTGCTCCATTGCCATTAGTGAAGAATTATACTAGTTATCATAATGTTAAGTTTGTGTAATTTCTTAATCTTCATTGTCGAATTGTCACTTTGAATGCAACAACACTGTTGACAAACATTGAAATGACAGATTTACACGATTACTATTGTGACCTCTGTTACCTGATGGAGGGAACGAGGTGTTATGTAGATGGACTGAATCTCACACTCGGGAGCCCCAAACAACTTGGCCTGTGGAATTTCATATGACACACCCTCAGACATACAGGAATAAAAGAAGATTGTGTGGATCCACTCATTCAGGTTTGTGCTGAGGAGCAGAGAAAATTTCACGCCGTGTAGTTTCAGCGTTTAGTTGAATGTTGTGGCAGGAGAGAAACAGTGCAAATGTCGGTAACCAACTTCATTCTGAGTTACAAACCAACCAACTAACAAGTGCACTCTCAAAGTTGTAACCTAGCCAATGCCCCATAGGTTGCTACAGCCTGTTCTTTGGCCTTTTCTGCTTTTGTTATAGTAAAGACAATTCACAGCTGTGCAGACCAGAAATTAGTGCCGGGGAAGTGCTCTTTTCCTTATGCAGGCAAAAAAAACAAAACACTATAAAGACCACTTCCTGCCTGGATGGAGGTGAACAGGTGGAAAATATCACATGAACTGGGAAGTAACACATGGAGAAACGTCTCTGCGGTAGGTGTTACCTGGAAGGGAGGAGCTCTACAAATGCAACGACAGGCTTAACATCAGGGTACAGCAGAGTGCTGCATCCTCCTAGGCTATACCAGGCGGCGCCTCTCTAACAGATATTTGTCGAGTAGCGGATTTCGGGACACTCAAAAATACAACATTTTGTATTACACTACAGACAGGAAATAACTATATAGGGAGCACCTAGCCCAAGTACACAGGCTGATATGAAAAACCATACTTCACGAGAACTGGGCCTGAACACAGTCCCACGACAATTTCTATGAAAGACAATAGTGCCAATTTGAGCAGATGACAGAGATTAAAGAACAGACCAGAAACAGCTTTTCGTGACATTTGCCGCTTAATGACAAGAGCTTCTATTTAAAACATACAGCGAATGCTTTTTTTAAACAATTAAATGATGATTTTTGGGAAAATCACACTAAGCAATATATACATTTCTTTATAAAGTTGGCATATTGTGCAGACTAGACAAAACTGTGTGTTTGTTTGTTTGTGTGTGTGTGTGTGTGAGAGAGAGAGAGAGAGAGAGAGAGAGAGAGACTTCCTTTTAAATGCTCTCTGTCTCATAAACAGTTTCTGGTTTCACACATTGCACACATTGAAACATGCATCTGTGAAAAAAGACAGAAAGCAAGTGCAGAAAAAGTAAAATGCCTAAGACAGCTTTTCACATTTCAAAATGTTCTTATGGAAGACAATATTCACAATGTAGCATGGCCTCGAGTTCTAGCAGTAAAAACTAGAACTGTTTTGTACCTAAACAGTACAAACTCTGCTCTTTGGCCAGTGCTGTAATAACTTCATTCAAAATCCCTCAAAAACAGCAAATTGGGAAAACAACAAGTACACTTTACAGTTACCTACACAATGTGTATCTGGTAAAAATAAAACAATGTCAAGTTATAGTTGACTATCTGGCCACATTAAAGCAGGGGATTAGTCACATGGACAGTATTGAAGCAGGGGTTTCAGTATGGGTTTTGCTGCCCTGCCCAGACAAAGTGCTCAAAATGCACAGGGCAAGCATGTATAGTGCGTTTCAATAAGAATGACAGTATATCAGAACATTTAGCCATTTATACTTGTTTTTAATGATTCAGTTTGGGTGAAAGTTATGTTGCCAGAAAATATGATATTTAAATATATACGCTTTAGACTACCTTTTTTCACTACCCAAATCAAATCCAAATTTGTTTTTTGTTTTTCCTGAGTTTGCTGTCTTGTAAATATATCAAAGTATGAATAAAACAACATGATCTGTAGTCTCAGTAATCAGTAAGTCAGTAAGTTCATGGTTGTGTTTGATGCTTAACATTTACATGTGAAGTTTGTACAAACCCACGATAACAAACTTTCAAAGCTATCAAGTTTATAAATTACCAATTTATAAAAACCAAATATAGTTGTCTTTATAAAGAAATGCTCATTTACATGTAGCTTTGGAGCCGCTGCTGTAACGCTGTAAAAACACTTCCAGTGTGAAGACTCATGCATGATGATGTAGTTACGCTGATGCAAAACCATGTAGGAATTGTAATGTCTGGCCTCATGTGCCAGAGTGTGAAGTCAGTTTTTAGGTTACAAAGGCATTGAGGCCATTGACTGGTCCTCATATTATGTCCCAAATGTGTGGGACATTATGTATCGGAGCATCCTGCCATGCAGGTTACAAATTACAGGTTAACAAATTACATAATTATAAATAAAGGTTTTCAAATTGAATATTTCATTCTGTAACGATTCATCACTCAGGCTAGGATCCATTTGCGTGCTTTATTAAAGATAACGGGGGGGTCGTACAGGCAGGGTCCAACAGGACCTAAACAGGGACAACAGAGGTAGGCAGAATCAGAGACAAGGTAACAGGCAGACAGGTCAGAACAAACAGATAACACTCACAGATCGTAATTTGGAAGTGGTCAATAGGAAGGCAGGCAGATTCAATAACGGGTAAACGGCAGTAACCGTAACAGAGAAACAGGCAGGGATAATGATGCTCAGAAATGTTTTAAGACTTTAAAATCACAGTGCATGTGTGTGAGTCTTTTTTAGTTCATGTAAGTCAGGGGTTGGGAACTTATGGCTCGCCAGCCATATCTGTTGATGGCTGCATATGGCTCTCAGACAAAACTTTGATAAAAAAAAAACAATGAACGACAGGTCGATCGCTCCGCTACCGGGGGAAGCGCGGAGCTCGTATTCATAACACATTCACTGAGATCCAATACAGGAATACCTCTACATACGAGCATAATTCGTCGTCGTCATAATGACCACGGACAACAGATGCGGAAGAATGGAATCTTTAATACAGAGCAGGCACAAAGACAATGGCAGGTAGCGGTTAACTGAGGTAAAGTGAACAACTCTTAACTGATGATGAACTTGGTGATGACAGGGAATCCAGGTAGACGAAGGAGGAGAATCTAGGAACTCGGAAGGGATAACGTAGAAACAGCGTAGAGCACTTGCTTTCACAGCGAGCGTCTGTAGATCTGTGATGAGACCAGACACAGGGTGTGGGGTGAAGGCTAGTTATATAGTGGCGTGTTGATTGTGCACAGGTGCAGGTGCTAAGTACTCAGGAGACTGTGAATGAGTGGGTGGAGCGTGGGAGTCTGATGCGGAGGGCGTGGCTGAATCCGTGACACTCGTAACTTGAATTGCTCGTATCTAGAATCATTTTTTCCCATAAGAAATAATAGAAAACAAATTGTATACAGTGTGGCAGTGTACCGGGGGAGGCAGGGAGGGAGTTGTTGATCCAGTATTGTACTTTACACGAACTTAAATTAAAATAACTTAGCTTACAAAATTTTTTTTCTACTGTGGCGAGCAGGGCGGGGTCGAGGGACAGTGAGAGTGTCACGAGAGCCGGTGGCGTGATTGAGAATGAGCGACACCTGCGAGCCACCGGTGTCTCTCGATTCTCACGGAGGAGCGGAGACTTAAATGGAGGAGCAACGACAGTGAAAGCGAGAGAGGACCAGGCCTGGATTTTATGTTGTGTTTTGTGTGGGCGGCAGTCGACCGCGAGGGGCCGCCGCCATTACTTTCGTTTTGAGTTTATGCTTTATTTATCATTAAAGTCTGTTTAAATGTCTGCCGGTTCCCGCCTCCTTCCTCCCTGAACTTTCAACATTGTTACACTGGTGCCGAAACCCGGGAGGTCGTAGGGACACGCTGTCAAAGAGCCCTCGCTGCCGGGAGGGCTCGCGGTGCTGCGGAGGTCGGGCAGCACGAGAGAAGACGAGAGGTTCGTCAGGTGCTGCCCGCGGAGGTGGCGCTGGAGCGTCGAAGGTTCATGTGGGACGGGGAGCCCTGCCGTGCTCCTGGGTCGAGGTGGGAGGCTGCCGTCCGCGAGGGAGTGGAGGAGTCGCCCGTTCGCCAGCGCGCCGGAGCCCGCTGCCGTCCGCCGTGAACGGGGAGGAGCGGGGAACGGGGACTCGCTGCCGACTGCCCTCGCCAGGAGGAGTCATCGCCGGCCGCCAGGAGGCGGAGGAGCGCCAGCCCGTCCACAGAACAGCGTCCAGTGCCATCGCACAGCACCGCGAGGAAGAAGCTCTCGAGCGGTCGAGGACCGAGAGGCAGCGTGTCAGGGAACCGGACCAAGATTTTTTTTTCTTTCTTTTTCCTCTCTCCCCTCTCTCGTCGCTGTCGCTCCTCTTGTCTCCATTTCCTTTTCCCTCGCCTCGTCTGTCCTTACCCCCAGGTACCGCGGCCGCCGTGATCGGCCCCCCGGAGGGGGGGGGGGGAGTAGAGCGCAGACTCGTGGGTACCCCCCGGCCTGCGAAGGGCGTTGGGGGTATGTGGCGAGCAGGGCGGGGTCGAGGGACCGTGAGAGCGTCACGAGAGCCGGTGGCGTGATTGAGAATGAGCGACACATGCGAGCCACCGGTGTCTCTCGATTCTCGATTCTCTCAGACTTAAAAGGAGCAGCGACGACAGTGAAAGCGAGAGAGGACCAGGCCTGGATTTTATGTTGTGTTTTGTGTGGGCGGCAGTCGACCGCGAGGGGCTGCCGCCATTACTTTCGTTTTGAGTTTATGCTTTATTTATCATTAAAGTCTGTTTAAATGTCTGCCGGTTCCCGCCTCCTTCCTCCCTGAACTTTCAACATTGTTACATCTACTTTATATTATTGTTTTGATTTTTTCCGATTTGTATTCTTTACTTTTGATCACTTTTCATACCTTTTTTTTTACCTGTTTTTGTTTAGTAAAAACTATAGTTTTCTGGAATAGCAAGAACTAAGCATAATTGAACTTAACTTTTGTATTTTTTGACATTTTTCTATTTTCTATTATTGATTTTCATTTTTTCTATTTGTATTCTTTACTTTTGATCACTTTTCTTCACTTTTCTGAGCAGCTTTATGAATACAAACACCAACTTAAGAGGAAACACTTACTGAAAAACTGTTACTGTTATTTGGGAGAGCTGTTACTAGTACATTGAAATGATTTGTGAATATGGGAGCATGATTCACAAAGACCCAGAGGAAACACTGACTTCTCGCTATGCATCAAGTTGTCACTCTTCATCTCTCACCTCAGCACCACAATTCCCATGATCCTCCCTGGTCATCACCTACACACCATTTTTAATAATCCAAACCTGCCATCACCCACCCTCATCAGCTCCACCACATTTAAGCCTCACACATCTTAGTCTGGTCTTGATGTTGTGCATCCTGTAACACCTCCATGACTCTGTGCCTTGCAGCACATACTAGTGTACAATTGAGATAGTCAAAATGTCCCTTGAGCTTTCAGTGTCTCCAGATCCTCAGTCTTCAAGAGCAGTGGCATTTTCATGTTTGAAATAATCCTTGTTTTTGTTTTTTGAGAAAATCTTAAAGTTATATCATCCTAAAATCACAAATTTTACTGCAAAAACACTACATTTAGTGAATTTATAGATTTGTACAATTTGAGTTAGATTAGAATTTGTTAGATTTGATTCTACAATTTGCAGTCAATCTAAAAGATGGCCACTTCATTAAGAAATGTTCCACTTTCAAATTTTACAATAATGGCAAGATTAGAGTGTCATGTTGAAAATCAAAAAATAATTTCTTTCAGGTTTGTGGTCCAACCATACTTAAAAACTGTGGCATAACCACTAACCTCAGAATTCCCAAAATCACAAATTGATGTTGCTTTTTTAATGGATTAATCTGGAAGTGTATACTCTGAATGGAAGTGTATACTCTGTATACTCTGAATACGATGAAGTTATATTTTTATAGAAATGTAAATTTGGTGTACTTGCGCAGTACTTTTCGGGTTGTAATCGAAAGTTTTCTCACTTCAAGTAAGATTGAATAAATACATGATCAAACCCCTGCAACTGATTCAGAATGCCACAGCTCGTCTGGTCTTCAACCAACCGAAAATAACTCATGTCACACCACTCTTCATCTCACTACACTGCCTCCCTCTCGCAGCACGTATAAAATTCAAAGCACTGACTCTTGCATACAGAACTTACACAAACTTAGAACCTTCATACTTCCACTCACTGGTACAAATCTACACACCTACCAGAAACCTTCGATCGATCAACGAGCGACGACTCGTGGTTCCATCACAGAGAGGAAAACAAACAATCTCAAGAACATTTTCATTCACCACCCCCGGCTGGTGGAACGCCCTCCCTGCCCTCATCCGGAATGCAGATTCGTTATCCAAGTTGAAAAGACTACTAAAAACATACCTCTTCCATGAGCACCTAACATGACACACACACATGGCAAAAAAAAACAAAAAAACTCTCCTTTCTCTATTCCCCATGCTTGTGCTACTTGTGTTCAGAATGTTTGAAACTTTGTGTTGTAAGCCTTCTTATGTATTTTTGTATCCTTTGGACAAATAGCTTCCATACTACTCGAATTGTAAGTCACTTTGGATAAAAGTGTCTGCTAAATGAATAAATGTAAATGTAAATGTAAATATCCTTACACAACACAGGAAGTATGTCAGGTTCGCCTTTTTGGGGGGATGGCTTACCAATATCTTCTGTTCGGCTTAGTTCTTTCACCTCACATGTTCATTATATGCATGGTCGCAGCGCTAACCCAGCTGCGCCTCCAATGCATCAGAGTTCTCAATTATTTGACGACTGGCTTTTTCTACCCAGTCGCCACAGCTAGCGGTTCAACATCAAGATTTCAACATTGTGCACATGAAAGTGTTGGGGTTGAGGCTGAACGCAAAGAAGGGTGTGCTCTCTCCTCTCCAGAGGACAACCTTCCTTGGCATTATTGGCTTTCCCTCATGTGCATCGACTGTTAGCCTTCAAAAGTTTAACTAGGCCAGCCACTCACTGTAAACCATTTCCAGCGAGTGCTGGTTTCAGGCAGCAGCTTCCTGCATTATCCCACTCGGGTTGCTACACGAAGTCGCTACAGTGGTGGCTCAGAACCAGAATGATGGGAATGATGACTGTTTGTCAGGCGCTTCAGGCTTTCCTCCCAGACCTCAGGGGCCACCAAACTGAAAGCTCAGCGTTTGATTTCCTTCATAAATCACCTTGGGGGTTTATGTGTCGTGATCACTACACAAGCTGGTGCGGTGATCCTCCTTGGTCCCGAGGGAGACTGCCTCTTCTACGGCCAGTTCACATCCCTGAGACCCAGAATGTGGGAGCAGTTCAGATGTGGCCGAGGCTTTGTCTGTATGGAGTTCTGGAGAAAGTTTGCTGTGACAAGGTGTAACAATTATAACTCTAATAAAAGGGTCAAATCATTACCAAAGGAAGAATTCATGTGTATGCTTACAGTTTACTTAGAAGTGATCACAAGCAAAACACCAGCTGTCAATTCTTAAATACCCCCCCCCAACACAAAAAAAACTAAAATCTGTCCAAATAGTGATTGTCCATGAACAGACTTGTTTGGCCTCATCATATCAGTCCTTAGTTCCACAAAAAAATAATACTCATCCGCTCTCTCCCTTGGGTGGTCTGCCAACCAAAAGTTCAACTGGAGAAAAAGATGATGTTCCCAAAAATGAGGATGAAAAAAGTATAATCCACTTGTTTCTAGGCCCCCAAAAATCACCATATGTTATCCAAAAAACTTGCCACAAGATCACTCAAGAAAAAAGACCCTTCCCTTCTTATGAGCTGACCCATCACAATAAAAGTCCTTTTCAACCACAAGTGTTATACATACAATCAGACATACATATGGGTAACATCCAGAAAAAAAATTCAAGAATTTTTTTCTTTCAGGGAACATTGTTTAGGCTTTACTGTGGGAGTGTCACAAAGGTCCATTTAACACTCTTTGATCAACTTTGTCTGGGCAGAGTGAGATCTGGGATCTATTGTTCCTCTTGGACGAAGTCCCCTTGAGATTCCAGTCAAGAAGGACCTTCTGTCCTAGGCAGTGGGCTTGATGTGTCACCCCGGCCCAGAATTATGGAAATTTTGGGCCTGGCGTCTGAGGGGGCCCAGCTCCAAGATTTTGGTCTTGCAACCGAGGTTGTTGAGACCATCCTCCACTCCAGAGTTCCCTTCCACGAGGAAGCCGTTTGCCCTGAAGTGGAGACTCTTCACTTCTTGGTGTAGCGAGAAGCAGGTGAACACAGTTACCTGTCAGTTTGGCAAAGTGCTGGAGTTCCTGCAAGAAAGATTTGCGACAGGGCTGTCCCCATCCACCCTGAAGGTTTACGTGGCTGCTATAGCTGCTTACCACGTACCTGTGGGTGGCATGTCCATTGGCAAGGACTGCCTAGTCACACGCTTCCTCGGTGGGACTTTAAGGCTGAGGTCTGTAGTACAGACCAAGGGTCACACCTGAGACCTATCCCTGGTCCTCCAGGGCCTGTCTCAGGCACCCTTCAAACCCTTGGAAGAGTTCCTCTCTCTAAAGATATGATTTTTTTCTTAGGCATTGTTACATGCCTCCCTTAGCAGCAAAAAACAAAATACACCCACTTGTGGCCTTGGGCACTTGAGATTGGTGCACGTGACAGGAAGTAAGTGTGCGACACTGTCCCATGTCTAAAAAATGTCAAAGTGCAGTGTATGAACGTACACTAAACCCACTGTATCGTGAATACCACTACGAAGCTAAGCGTATCCCATCATGCATCATGTTTGTGAACTCATGTGCCCAGAAATTGTGAGTTGTCAAGGAAAACATTACACTGTAAGTTAAATTACATATACTTTGGTAATAAAATATAAAGTTTTGCTACTGAACAGACATTTAGAAGATCATTTTAAAATTCAAATAATTGAAAATAAAGATCTTGAAAAAAAAAAACTTGAATTCCTTCGGATTGGGCAATCAAATGTTCTACACAGACATAACAGACTTAGCACTTTTCAAATGCAGGAAATACATCATGCGAGTAGAAAGTAGTTAATGGAAACACCACAAGTGTGGTTAATTGGACAGACCGAAATTGTATGTGTGGTAGAATGTAAAGATACACACATATTGAATTGTTTTTCATTTTTAGTCAGATGCTTCCACCCCTTTTGTATCTATGATACACATCTTCGACTCATCTTAGCTTTCATTTATTGCCTTGACTGTCCCACCTCATGCATCCTCTATATCTACATTTGACAAGTTATGATGGACCAACATTTCTGTATCATATTGTGCATCTTTTGTGGTAAGATATCTCTATTTTTTTATTGCTTAGTTGTTATTTTATAAAAACCGTCACTACCTCAGTTTCTGTCTATTTCCACTCTCTGTAAGCCTTCTTGTGTTGTCTTTAATTCTTAAACATTTTTCCTTTAATATTTTAAACTATTTTAACGATTTACCCGACTTCACCAGGTAAAATTGGCTTTAAATTTCTTTATATATTTAAATTTATTACAATTTAAAGCTGTGTAAAATGCATTGCAATAATCATGTTGTAAACGAATAGACAAATAAGTGATTTAAAAAATAAACAGTGTATCATTGTAGAAATTAATTTATAGCTCTTACAGGTTTAGCTATACTGTATATTGTTGATCATGAGACATTAAACATCTAATTTTAGATAAAATCATGAGTTCAGAACCTAAAGTGTTAACAAATGTAATATCTAGATCAGACATATGATATGGATGAAGGTGAAAAATGTCCTTTTAAGGCAGAACAAATTGCAATAAGTGTGAACTTCCTTCTTTACACCCCTTTCCAATTCTGTCTCATGTGACAGAAATGCACATGACATTTGAAACTGAAAAACAGTTTCACTTAAGAGGAAAATGACAAGCTAAAGCTTTTGTCTGGCATAAAGACTATATTCACAGAGTAGCATGGAATTATTTATTTTTCATTTCTTTTTTAAATGTTACAAAACATTTCAAACATTATGTGTAATGTATGATGAAATTGTCACTATAGCATGTGTTTTAGCATGGCTGCAAATGTGCATTTACCAATCAGCAAAAAGGAATTGGAATGTCAATTTTGTACATTTTAATTACTTCAAATGACAGATTCTAGTTGCTAATTAAGTCTTTATCACTTCTCAACACTTCTATTTAGCATCTCAGTCGGTGATGGCTTTTAACATTGATCCTGTTACCTGGAAAACTTTCACTGCGCCCTCACCTTCACAGAGACAAAATGTTGCCTTTGGCTATAAGATTATACAGAAAGATGCAAGGTGAGAGAAACATAACCAATGATAATGAAACCACATAAAACTGCACTGTTTGGAAAGCCGGTACTCACTGAACTGCACAGGTTTCTCCTCCAATTTTGATCAGCACTTGTGAAGAGAAGCTTATGGAGAGCAGTGTTATAAGCATAATGACTCCTTTAGCTGAACTCTGGGACAGGACAAGGCTGCCTTAACAACATCACTTAACAACCACAGTTTGTGTTTATTTGGTCTTTAGGAGTAAATCTGAAAAAAAATAATAGATAGTAGATAGAAGTGTGAAAAAACTTTTTTTTTTTTTGCCTCATTACACATAGTTAAGGATTTTACTGGTTATTGCAATGTTTATTTAAAATTAGAGTGACTTCTAAAGAATGGGCCGGTCCAAAAGTCCCATATGGTGTCTCTTTGATTGCAGCAGCCCCTGCTGGCAATAAATGAATGTACAGATTATAGATTAAGAGACTGAATTCCATGCTTTAAGGGGTTGGAGACAGAGATTGTATCAAGAACATACAAAACTGTAAATATACCATTCTTTTCTATACCATTCTACCTGTCTTCCTACACAGACATTCATAGAGATGGAATGTCCTTACAATGGCAAGCATATAACGGTACAGTAATACCTCGAGATACGAGAATAATGTCTGGTACGCAGACACTTGATTCCATATCGTATCTTACTTGAACACTACGTAACTTACATAAACTTAAATTAACAAACTGAACTTAGCTTAAGTATAAAAAAAAAAAAAACTTTTTTATTTTATATTATTGTTTTGATTTTTTTTCCGGTTTTCTTCAATTTTTTTTGCCAGACTATCCTCATTTTCACTTTCACTTGGCGCAGACCTTTTCCATGGTCATCATGTGTTTCTTCTTCTCACTACCAACCTTATCACTCACTTTCTTAGAACTCATCGCTATTATGAAGAATAATGCACAAAATGGAGAGAAAATCAGCTACTCACGGGCGATGCGTACAGAAGTCAGTTAAGAAGTGAATGTGCATCGGTGTCAGTACACGTGCTCGTATCTCGAATGTTTACTCGTATGTAGAAGCAAAATCTGCTCGAAGGCTTGCTCGTATCTTGGAATACTTCATATGTAGAGACGCTCATATCTCGAGGTATTGCTGCATTTCTAATATTTATGCAGTATTATTTGTGAAGTACAGTGGTACCTCGAGATACGAAATTAATCCGTTCCGAGGCGACCTTCGTATAATGAGTTTTTCGTATCTTGGAACACATTTTACATGTAAAATGGCTAATCCGTTCCAAGCCCTCCAAAAACACCCCATTAAATTTCATAATAAAGCTAAATTGACCTATAAACAATGAAATAACGTAAAATGTTGAAGTTTACCTTTCGAGTGAGGCTATCTCCGAAAGTGGCGGCAGAGGAGGACAAACGGCAGATAAAGTAAAGTTTCGGGTGCGGAGTGGCTGAGCTAAAGCACGCCAGCACGTACGTATAGAAGATGCATGATGGGAGGGATGCTGTCCAATTAGAGAGAAGGATCTCATGGCTTGGCTAGCATCAGGAACCAATGGGAGAGCAGGAGGATGGTGGCGAGTCTACTATAACTAAGATGGCGGCATGCGGGGTGAGTTTCAAAATTGTTATGGGGCGAATCTCGGACTTTCAGAAACCTTTCGTATCTTGAAAACTTTTCGTATGTAGAGCAGTAAAATTATTCGTCTTTGCTTTCGTAACTTGGATTTTTCGTAAGTTGAGCCTTTCGTATCTTGAGGTACTACTGTATATTTCTGCAGGCATGGAACATTCAGATGATCAAAATTAAATGAATTTCCTTGAACCCTAACACAACACAATGCAGTGCAATACACAATTCATGTAACAAGTAAAAAATTTGTTAATCAATACAATAAATTCCCTTATATCAACATGGTAATTTGGATCCTATTTTAAAGACTTTTCCTAGAGTGCAGAAAATACAAGAAAATTTGCTTGTAGCTGTTCTTTGCCTTTTGATCTTTTTATTTTTTGTAAAACTGTTTCTGGCTAGCAAACCTTCACTGTAAATGCTTGTAAATGAATGCTTTCTGTTTGTTTGTTTTCTGTTTGATTGTGTATATAAACAAGATGCCATTGATGTTTTTCCCATATGGAACACAAATTCTTACCTTCTTTCTTCCTTCTTTCAAAATTCTTTTTTTTTTTTTTGTTATAGTCTGATTGTGAGTGATCCTTTGATTCAAATCATCCAAGATCAAAAAGGATTGATTTATGACTGTGCTGTCAAACAAGGAACCTGCTCAGCGATGAAGATCAATGGTATTTGGCTTTTTTACTAAAAATTTATTTTTTCTTTTTTCAAACTGAAAACTCTATAATATAAAGAAAAAACAAAAGACTTTAAATACAA
Organism: Rhodeus uyekii; assembly: GCA_037043235.1. Lineage (NCBI taxonomy): Eukaryota > Metazoa > Chordata > Actinopteri > Cypriniformes > Acheilognathidae > Rhodeus > Rhodeus uyekii. The sequence continues at coordinate 467,119 of JAWRVZ010000145.1, read as the reverse complement.
AATCAAAGACACACACCTGAGAGAGACAGAGACAGACAGACATTGTGAAACAATGACCTTACAGACAGTGCACAGATGACACGACTGACAGGATGTGTTCCCAAGACCTCACCAACAGGAAGTGACAAAGAAGACCCAGACAGACAGGAACAAGTGTTACACAAGTACAGTATATAGTCCAGTAGGGTTTAGGGTAATGCTGTACATCAGCGTTGTTCGCTTTATCAACAAATGAACAGAGATGCTTAACTTTTAGAGAATGATTAACAGTAGAAGGTTGTTTAGCTATTTTATATCCTTATACCTTGTTACTACAATTTAGCGAATGTAATTTAAAAATATGATTTGTATTTTCTAGTGCCAAACACTCCACATTCAAAGCAATTAATTTGCTCTGCTGTTTGTGTCATTTTTATTTATTTATAAAAATGAACTCTCTGTATGTTAATGAAGTGCCTCCAGAAGCTGTCAACATGTCTCTTGGTCTTTCCATGGTTCAAAATCAACAATCTTCAAAGCTGGCGGTAAGTTCAGAAAACCACTGAGATCAGTTACAAATAAAGTAACTAAAGATCATAAGTTGCCTTTTAAGGGAACTTGCTCTAGGACGTTATGTTTTACCGAATTAAAAAAGAGGCGCGCAGAAGCGCGTTGCCTTTCTAGAGTGGAAATGAGATGTTGCAATGAAATGCATTTGGGAACTCCTCCCCTTCACGTCATTTCTGAAACCTTATAGGATAACGCCAGTTGAATACTGGCCAATCGTAGCGCGATGCGACTCTGGCAGACAGACGGAATTGTGGCTCCTTGATTCGTAGCGGAAACACGATTGGTACCGCGCATGCGCGAAAACGCGTCTACTTCCTGTCTGAGCTGTGCGAAACAATTTACGGCAGATCACAATCACGTGACTACTCGATCCGTACCGGAAATATTTCAGACATTTACACTTTGACACTTTTTACGCTTAAATGGTGCCTGAATCATTATACATTTTATTTTAATGCAAATTTAATATACAGAAATATAAATTTAAAAATGGAAAACCCAGTTTTAGTGCTTAAGGAGATTAAAATGTGCATAGATGTGATTTCAAAATCTAAAAACAACACATTTTATGTAATCTCAACTGTATTGTGAAGCAAATGTTATGATATAATATTAATGTTAACCTTATACATGCTATTTGTTAATAAAGCATTTAAACACACACAAAAGGTAAAATATATCATTAAATTTAATCAAACTAAATACAAAGTATTTAGTTTTAGTATTTATTTATTTTTAGTATTTAGTTTTACATTTGTTAGACCACATTTTTGGAAACACAGATGTGTACATAATACTTTGTATAGGAGTTTACATTTAATATTTAACTTTCAAAAGATAGATTCAACTTATATCAATATGCTTAAATGTCTGCATTTAAGAAACACAAAATAAAGATATTAATTTATTCAATTTTATTTATTCAAACATTTATTAATTCCTTCACACATACACACACACTCACTGATTGAGTAACATGGCATTGACTTTCAGTCCTTACTCATCAGCACAGTATGACAAACATGTTTCCATGTCCTCTTGACACTGAAATATAAATAAAAAGTCATGCTTTGCTTCAGAGAAGTCACTCCCTAGAACCTTCCTGAGGGCATGTTGTTGATCATCATAGTTCATCTGGAGAAAAGCAGCCTGTGTCATCTCACGGCATGAGTCGGTGTTTAGCAGCTCCACGCTGTACGAAGGTCTCTCGCAATGGCTGGCTGTTGCACCTGGTAAAATAAATACATATGAAATGGCACAAACCAATTAAAATATGTATCCAGCATACATGCAACTGCTTGGTATGTGACGACTAAAATCATTTACCTTATCAGTGTCCTCTTCCTGATCTCTTCTGTTGAGCGAAGGTTTGGTGCCGATGCATTTTGACACCCTAAAAACAGGCACAAGCGTTCCCTGAAGAAATGGGGATGCTGCTTCTGTCCAGTGTGCAAATCTCTGTCCATGCCTTTAGAAAACATGTAAATGTATAGGCACTATTCATACAATAACTTTATAGTATCACTTTACCAAAAGTAACAATACAGCCAAGATACTGACATTTTAGTCAGTCAATCCCTTCCAGGCAAAACCTCTCCATATGCCGAATGCACCACCACTGGAGAATCAATGGCACCTCCTCCTAAAAACACACACCAAAAAAAATAAAATAATAATAATCGAAACATACTAGTAGTTTGAAACTACTTGTGTGTGAAAATCCAGCTTACCTCTGTGAATGTTCATGACGTACAGGTGCTGAGAGTGAACTGCGAAATACAAATAACACTGCAAGGCTTTGATTGTAGATTATCCAACAGGTTTGAAAAATTAAACAATCTTACCATCAACATGTAGAATTGTCTACAGGAATACTTCACAGGAATTGTCTGAGGACTGTTGAGGAAAAAACTGGAAAAGTTCAGACAGTTACTTTATAAAACAAACAATACCTACTAGCATTATTTGACATGTGTAAAACTAATTAAAAAAATTATGGATACATCATGTAAAACGTACCCTAAGGTCTCTTCCTGTTTTTTCAGTCCAGGATCAATGAAGGAAATACATAAGAAATACAAAGAAATACATAATGTGTAATTAAATTATCAGAATGAATAAGAAAACTCAAGAAAACTGAGAATGAATAAGAAAAGTTATTAAATTAAAGTATTAAAGTTATTATTAAAAGTTCTTATATCATCTCTGTAATACATTACCCATTCTTTCACACTCTGGATAGCAGACCAACAGTAGCAGCAATAACCCTGTTTTGAGTGTCTCTGACTCCACTGTGAGTGCCAGTCCAAGAGTTAATGTGGCTCTCTGTAAGAACAGACCTCTTTTTCCCATTATAAATTCTCTCAGTACCTAAAATCACCTTGGTTAAATTAGTAGACGCCCGTGTCATCTTCAGACGCTGTGTAAAGTTGTCAGGAATTTTTCTCTTTGAAAAAAATTATTGCATTCCATCATAAAACGTATAAAAATCCATATTGTCCCTCACCACCAAATGACGTCACTATAAAGCGCGCACATGCGCAGTACAAATCATGCAGGTACGAAGCTGTCGTAAAATAAGAGGAAGTGGTCATAGAATCGCGCATGCGCAGAACGAAATTTGCGTTTTCGCACATGCGCAGTACCAATCGTGTTTCCGCTACGAATCAAGTAGCCACAGGTATAAATAGCATAAGCGCGTCAGAATATTGCGTCAGAATAATTGACGTTCGATTCAATTGCGTCAGAATATTTCCTTCACACTTCTCTAAACGGAATATGGAAAAATAACGTTTTCCAACTGATCACTACATTACAAAACCTTATTCGCTACATACCTTTTCTACTTTTGGGTGACCGTCAATGAGATGATATATCGTTTTTTCTCGAATATATAATCCACAGACGCACTAGTTTTGTATGTTCATATAGCTCACGGATGTGAGGTAAAAATTGCAGATAAATCTGCTGTTTTGGAATCCAGGTAAACATTTCACCAGTCCCACTAATACAGGTGTCCATGTGTAGTGTATCAATGTGTTATTAAGTAATACTAAATACAATAATATTAAATAAATAATTAAAAACAACCCCCCCGGCTTTATGCGGCTCTCCGCAGTCATGAGCTTTATTTTGTGGCTCATCATGCTGAACAGGTTGGCCACCCCTGCTCTAGGTTAATTGATGCATGTTTGTGTCAAGGCTACCTCTGTACACTTTGCCACCTGTTTCTCTGCTCTTGGGAGTTCTGGAAAGATTTTGCTGGGACGGGGTCAGTTCTTGATCCGCAGTGACCAGCCAGAGTGTGGTTTTCAGACCTCATGTCTGTCCTCGATGGCTCTGCTTAGGAGATTTCGATCAGGAGGGACCTGTTGTGCCATGCAGGGCGATTTTTACTTCACCCCCACGCAGATCTGTGGAAGCTGTGGACTTGGCCTTTGTCCATTTTAAAAGTTTAAGCGGTGACCATCGCTGCTCACCAGATTCCTTTGGGTGAAATGTCTTTAGGGAGAGAGCCATTGGTAACACGTTTCCTCCGTGGTAACTTGAGGCTGAGGCCTGCAGTACACACACGGGCACCGGCCGTGGTGCTCCAAGGTCTATCCCTGGCTCCATTTGAGCCTATCGAAGATGTTCCAGTCATGTTTCTGACTCTCAAAACATTGTTCTTCCTTGCTATTACGTCTCTTAAAAGAATTGTAAATCTGCAAGCCCTTACAGTTGCCCCTTTGTGGTTGGACCTGGGATTGTGAAGGTTTTCCTCCCCCCTAGGCCAGGTTACATCCATAAGGTCCCACTGTGGCTAGATCCGTTGTGCTGCAGGCCTTCTTTCCTCCTTCGTTTGGATATTCAGACCAGGAAAGGAGTAAACAGATTTTGACCACAGCAATAAAATTGGTTGGTTCGTGGTCTATAATCATAAATTGATTTAATATTTAATATTAATATTGAAACCCATGTTTAAATTCCTTCTCATTCAGATTTGTGGTCCAACCATTCCAAAGAAATGTGCATCAGTTACCACCTACAATGGCATGTGCTTCATCAGTGAGAACAGTGCATTTAAACCACCAATACCGATCTCTCTGAGAGGTAAATATGATGATCACTGAAGTTTCTTCTCTTTTGATGCAACTGCAGTTTTAATTATATGTTCACACTTCTGCTTCTCTTCATTTCCAGACTGTCCCGGTCAGATTGACATCGCTTTTCTTCTAGATGGATCTGGGAGTGTGGGGAGTTACAATTTTAAAACAATGAAGACTTTTGTGATAAACGTGATCAAGCGTTTTTCTGAGCGAGATGCTCGGGTAAGAATAGCCTTCAATATTATTTGAAATATTTTCAAAATTTATATTTAGCCAATAAATTTACAAACAAAAGCAAAACACCTTATTTATTATAAGAGTGTATTTTGTCAGAAAAGTGTGACATTATTGACCATGCTTATTTGTTTTTGGTTTATAGTTTGCCATAGCACAGTACTCCAAAAGTTGTGCTATTCACTACAATTTCAATCAACTCAAAATTCAAGACAGCTCGTGGGAATCTACTGTGAATAATATACCGTACCAGAAGGGAGGTAGCACTTACACTGCCACAGCCATCATAAAACTTGTGTAAGACTTGTTTGTTACATTGTTCATTTTGGAAACCGTTTATTAATCCAGATTTATTGTGGCCCATTTCAAATATAACATAGCTCATATGTGCTAATATGTGCAGATTAGCAGTTCAAATGTAAAGTATTAGGAGCTAATAATACTGATACAGTGTGAATTGAAATCAACAAGACAGAGAACCATTTCAAATTTTTGGGGGGTAAAAGAGAAGTAACCTTTTTTTAATCATTAGTTTATGTAAAGTATTAGCAGATTGCTAGACAGTTAGAAATAACTTTCAGACTTTTTTTAAAGTAATTCCAAACGTCTTCTCAGCAAACCTTAAAAACAATTGAGGTTTCATTCATGATTCATTCAAATCACTTTTAAATACCCAGGAGAGATTTATTTACAACAAATGGAGGGGCAAGACCATCAGCAAATAAAATATTGCTGGTTATTACTGATGGACAAGGACATGACAGGGATTCATTGCCACAGGCAACATCAGAGGCAAACGCAAAGAACATAATACGATTTGCGATCGGGGTAAGTTTGTTCTTCTTCACAAACTGTGCCATTAAAATCTCTGACATAAGAAACTTAAATGTTAAACTATGTCTAGTTAAACTCAGAAAATATATATAATAATATTTTGTTACACATGTTCCTGTGTAGTCACAGCACTGATAATGAAAATTGTATACACACACAACGTTCAATGTGATAAGTTTTGATAATGTCTCTTTAATAAATTTTTTTTTTTTTATCACCAGGTCGGCAGGGCTTTTAATAGCTTAAATGCAAAAAAGGAGTTGAATACAATTGCTTCTGATCCAGATATCGATCATGTGTTCAAAGTGACAGATTTTAATGCACTGAATAGTATTCTTCAAAAGCTGGAAGAAAACATTATTGCCATTGAAGGTATTTGGATTTATATCCCATTTTTTAATAAGTTCAATAATAAAATGCAATAATATATATATATATATATATATATATATATATATATATATATATATATATATATATATATATATATATTTTTTTTTTTTTTTTTTTTTTTTTTCTCCGTCTTGGCATTAACTGTTACTTCTTTCAAGTTGTTCTGTTGATCTGTTGCAGGAACCCAGACTTCAGGTGATTCCTCCAGAATGGAGTTTGCACAGGACGGATTCAGCGCAGCTTTCACGTCATCTGTAAATATAAATAAACATTTATAAATAAATATACAAATTAACCAAATCCTTTACATTAAACTCTTCAGAACAACTGAATGGTTATAGTACAGAAATTTTACAACGGTTGAAAATATATATTTTAAGATATTTAGTGTTGTTAATGAACATGGTTGTTTGTATAATTATTTTATGATTGAAAAGGCATGAATGGTGTATCTTGAGATGTTCTCTATCATGGGGTTGGCAAGTTCGGTCTAAGAGAGTTTGGCTCCAACCCTGAAAAAAACCTCACCTGTCTGTAGCCTCAGTAATCCTGCATACATTGATTAGCTGATTCAGATGTGTTTGATCAGGCTTGGAGATAAAGACTGAACTTATGTACCCCTTTTCTATATAAACCATTTTCTTTGTTTTGTTTAGGGAAGTGTGTTAGTGAGTGCTGTGGGAGCTTTCCAGTGGAAAGGTGGATATCAGCAGTATTTGCCAGAAATCTCTTTTCTTAGAGGCAGTGAACATGACAGCTATCTAGGTGAGGCTTTTCTGAAACACTCAAACACAGAAAATGTGAATGTTTCTTCTATTCAGCGAATACAAACCAGAATACTCATACTGTTGAACTATTGTATTTTGTTGTTACTTTTGTTATTTTGTAAGGTTATTCGATGGCTATTGCAACAATGTCAAGGACCAGCTTTGCTATTCTAGGAGCCCCGAGATACAAGCATAAAGGACAAGTCTTTGTATCACAACTCCAAACCAATCAATATAAACTGCTGCTGGATTCTCCCAAGGTTGTTCACTTACAGTTTTTTTTTTTTGTGTGTGTGTCCAAACCAAGGTTTGTCGAAACAATATCATTAGCTATATTTCCATTCAAAATTGTGAATTTAACTGATGCGCTTAAATTGGAATGTTGCAGAAAACATTTCCAAATAAAGCAGCATGTCCATCTGATATGTTCAAGAGCACAAAATCTTCACTTCCTGGGAAATTGGCACAAAATATGTGCAATTATAATTAAAGTTACTTCAATTGGGGATGCCCATAAATCTCTCGCACAGACAACATGCAGTAAATGCGGTTATGGTGCTGGTGTTTGGGAACGCAATCATGAGATGCTTTTGGAAGGTGGTTATATCTAATCATCCTGATAACAGACTTTGCCTCAGGCATTTCAGAATGACCAATCCAACATTTGCTGTACAGTGAAATGTATCCAATGGTTTGTCCAGTTATTCAATCACATCCACTGTTGAACCAAGGTCACATGAGATTTTTGCAGAAAGGATTTATTCTGTAAATATGTTTCCATCATAGTTTATGTGCATTTTTTCTAATTGTATAAAACATGTATCCCCCTCAATTGAGCACATACAGTTTTTATGCACCTTTTTAGAATGTATGCACATCTTGGTGTTTACATCCAACAGTGTTGCAATAAAATGTGCATAAAAACAGGTTGAATTTCACAGTGCAATAAGTAAGATATTGCAGTGTTGCAAGAGTACAAACAAATGACAATAGGCACTTTCAATCAGCAGGTAGTACAGGTCATTTTAATGTTCTAACTGATTTTTTTTTTTTAGCCTCAGATTGGTTCATATTTTGGAGCTGAGGTGTGTGTGGTGGATTTGAACAGAGACTCCAATACAGACCTACTTTTGGTATCGGCACCAACATACATGGAGTCTGACCACGAGGGCAAAGTGTTTGTTTATATCTTCACGCGTCACGTAAGCGCATAAAATATGATATCAAATTAAATAAAATAAAAATTCATAAAGTGAGATAGAATTAACATTTGTACATTTGAGTCTATTCAACCCTGTTTCTCCTCTCTGTTATTTCTTCATAGGCAAGCGTAATTTTTGCGAATACACTGTTGGGAATGGCAGGTCAGAGGGGTCGGTTTGGCTCTTCTCTGGCCAGTCCAGCAGATCTGAATGGTGACGGTTTCATGGATGTTCTGGTTGGAGCTCCTTTAGAAGAGGATGGAGAGGGCAGCATCTACATCTTCAATGGAATAGATGGAGGGATCATTTCAAAATACTCACAGGTGAAAAACATGTGTGTTGGTGGCAATTTAAAGTGATACTTCACCTAAAAATAATCATTTCTTCAGTGTTGTGATTCACCTTTCTTGCATGAATTTTCCTTAACTCACTTCATAGACTCTAATATTCAATTCAACTTTGTTCCCTCTTGAATGAAACAGAGGATTGCTGGATCATCTGTTCGACCAGACTTGCATTTCTTTGGAATTTCATTGAGTCAGTTTTCTCCAGACCAGAGTGGAGACACACTTCCTGACATTGCTGTTGGGTCCATGGGAGCAGTTCTTCTTCTCAGGTCTGTTTTCTTCAATAAAGAACATAAACATATACAAATGCACAGTTTGAGTCGTAATCATTCATACTGAATGTGTCATATGTTTCTCTTTCAGGTCCAGACCCGTCATGCTCTTGGAAACCAAAGTAACTTACAGTCCGACCAAAATACCAACTGTTGAGCAAATAGACTGCTCAAAACCACTGCAACACACCCTGACTGTGTGCTTCACCATGAGTGGATACAAACATCGCATAACAGGTTTATTAATATATAATTACATAATCACATATGGTCACATATTCTTCTCGAGGTTTGAATTATTCTGGTGTGCTCTTAAATTTGCATTGCTAATATTTTTGGCTTTTATGATCAGATTTGACTGCAAATATTAATTACACCATAATATTGGATGCCAAACGACCAAAATATCGAGGAAACTTCTCACCCAAAAACCGTCTCCTCAGTGATGTGATAAACATTGGGTTGCAGGAAGTGTGCAAAAGGCATGCTTTTTTTGTAGAGGTAAGCATCAAATGTCATTTTTGTTTAGCATTTATGAGTAGATTTTCAATGAATCTGAATAAAATGCATATCAAGTCTGACACAAGTATAATAGTAAAGTATTTTGTTATTAACATCTCTTATTATTTCTCAATTCCATAAGGCTTGTCCAGAAGATGCTCTGAACCCGTTGTCCAATCAGTTAACATTCACATTTGATGGTCTTCCATCAAGAAGTATGCAGAATTTGAGACCGGTACTGGCGCCACAGACAAAGACCACCACAGACCACAATGTAAGAGTTCATCCTTGACAAGAGGAGAAATTAGCAGAACTTCATTACAAATGAACAATTCATGAATTTTTCAGTGCTCTCACATTGTTTTACAGCTGGATTTTGGGATAAACTGTGGAACCGATAATGTTTGTGTTGACGACCTCCGAATGGATTTCAGTTTCTCTGGGTGAGCAAACCATTCGTTTTGTTGTTGTTTTGAGGAAACCATTATTGAAGTATCTCTCTTTGGTTTCTGTGATGCAGATCTACAAACATAGAGGTTGGGATAATGCAGGAGTTCAATATGACAGTGTTTGTAGAGAACAGAGGAGAAAACTCATACAACTCTCTCTTCACCCTCAAATACCCCTTTGGACTTTCATACAGGATATTCACATCTAAACAGGTGAACATTGTAATACAATGATAATTCTAAATTAAAATAACTATCAAACACTGATCATGCAATGCATTTTTCAATAAGAAAGCCACATAATTATATAGTTCATTTAATAAATATTTTCAAACCACGTAACAAATTGAATGTTAATTAGACACATGTTTTATATGAGTGCACATATGTTGAAACATGCTAGACATTCTCTATGAGCAGGGCAGAGTGGAGTGTGTGTCTCAGGATGCAGAGCGAGGAGTTACACTGGGAATCACCACTTGCCAAATCAGTAAACCCATCCTCAGAGGAAACACTCAGGTCAATAATCACACACCTGACACGAACGCTTGCTCATGTGGAGGAATGCATGTTAATGGTTAAACTCAGAATCATTATCTTGCTCCAGAACGATTAATCACACTTGTTCTCATTTAAGACATTTCTTTTTACATTTCATGAGAATTGTTGCGCTTTCACATAAGCACAACTCAAGGGAATGCAAAATAAACCCAATGAGGATTTTGACAGTCAAGATTCATGTTTGGATTTATAACAATTAATCCAGAGAAGGTTTGCTCACAGATTTAGTCACTGATGGGCAGGATGATACTTCATTGATTTGATCAGAATATTATAATGGAAACACTGAACACACTGTACATATTTACCTGTGTTTTCAGACCATCGGTGCATGGTTGTCAAGTTCTGAAGTTTAAAACACACAAGTAAAACACACAAATTCTTGATATCTGTTAACCTTTCTCATGAAAGCTTCTGAAGGCTTATTACTGATACAAAATAATTCTAGAGAAGCAGATAATATTGATCATGGGTTAGATGGTGTCATGGACTCAGCCACGCCCCCTGTGCCAGACTCCCACGCTCCGCCCACTCGTTCACAATCCCCTGAGTACTGAGCACCTGCACCTGTCCCTAATCAAGGAAACACTATTTCACCAGCCTGCACCCAGCACTCAGTGTCTGGTCTCACTTATGCTTCAGACTCCCTCTCTGTGTGTACGCCAAGCTACTTCTCCAAGTGTCACTCCATCCAAGGTTCCAACGATCTCCAAGACTTCTGTCAAGACTCTTCTTCAGATAAGCCACTTCCACAACCCCTTCACTCCTGCACTCTGTTCACCAGTTACTGTTTCTCGTGCCCTGTGCTCAAATAAACTGCCTGTTTGTACTCACGTCTGTGTCCGTGCCTTGTTATGACAGAAGACCAGACCATGAGACAGGCCGAGACAGTGGCTGGTGATACCCTGTCGCCGCCTCACTATCCACTCTTTGATCTCATCCACATGCTGCAACAAGGAACTTCTTCACCATCTGCCTCTGCCAGTCCCGTGGCCCGGCCAGCGCCCTACGCTGGTGAGGCGGAGGAATGCAGTGGATTTCTGCTTCAGTGTTTGCTATATTTTGAGATGCAGGCTCATCAATTCAACACCGACCGCTCCAAAATAGCATTCATCATCACTCATCTCACCGGAAGAGCCCGGCAATGGGCCAGTGCCATTTGGGAAGTGAACGGACCGGTCACGCACTCCATAGATGCTTTCATCAGTCACTTCCGTGAGGTGTTCAGTCGGTCTACGGATCCCATGTCCATCCATGATCAACTTCTCCGTCTACATCAAGGTGACCTTTCTATCCATGATTACACTCTCCAGTTTCGTACCCTAGCAGCAGCCAGCGGCTGGAACGAAACCGCGCAGCTATCTGTGTTCCGGCAAGGGCTCAACCCGCAGATCCGAATCCACCTCGCCATCTATGATGATAATACCGGGTTGGAAAACTTCATCCAACGATCTATCATCATCTCACAAAATCTCACTGCCTGTTCAACCTCCCAACCTCAGCTGCATTCCCCGCCTCCACCGAGGGAGCTCCATCCTCCAGCACCAGAGCCCATGCAATTGGATCATAACCGCCTGTCACCATCAGAACGAGAGAGACGTTTGCGTTTGCACCTCTGCCTCTACTGCGGGGGGTCGGGTCATCGTCGGGCTTCCTGCCCGACCCGACCACCGCGCCCAGCGGTAAGTACCATTCGTGCAGAACCTGTCATTCATACTCTGCCTAAAACTGATGTCATGGTAACTACCTCTTTCTGTTCCGTCCCAGCCAAGGCCTTAATCGACTCCGGTTCGGCAGGAAACTTCATTTCTGCCGAACTCCTGCATAAACTCCATGCCAAGAAGCATTTCCTGTCTCAACCGTACCAAGCCCACTCTATCCTGGGAAAACCGCTGGGTCGGAGGTGCATTCGCTACGTCTCCTCTCCACTTACCCTCCAAATTGGATGTCTCCATCAGGAAACCCTTCCATTACTGGTGCTGGAGGGTTCTACCGCCGACCTCGTCCTGGGACGCCCGTGGCTGTCAACCCATTCACCCAACATCAACTGGGAATCAGGGGAGGTACTTCAATGGAGCAGTCTCTGCCACTTAAACTGTCTGTTACCTGTCAAGAAACCTCATTGCAGAAACGCGCCTTCACCAAGGTCTGACCATATCTCGGTTGCCACCACCAGTGTTGAGAGTCCCGCTTCTGCCTGCCTTCCAGAAATTCCACCTGAATACCGGGCGTTCCAGGACGTGTTCAGTAAACACCGAGCCACGGAGCTTCCCCCTCATCGGCCATGGGACTGTGCCATCGACCTGCTGCCTGGGTCAACGTTTCCTCGTGGACGGATTTACCCCTTGTCCATCCCGGAGCAACAGGCCATGGAGGAGTACATCCGGGAGGCTTTAGACCAAGGATACATCCAACCGTCCAATTCCCCTGCCGCTGCAAGTTTCTTCTTCGTGGGCAAGAAGGACGGAGGCTTGAGGCCCTGTATTGACTATCGACACCTTAACGCCCAAACTATCAAGATCCGATATCCTCTTCCCCTGGTCCCTGCTGCACTGGAACAGCTGCGGGGAGCTCGCCACTTCACGAAGTTGGACCTGCGCAGCGCATACAACCTGATCCGCATCAAAGCCGGCGACGAATGGAAAACTGCCTTTATCACCCCATCTGGTCACTATGAATACCGTGTCATGCCCTTTGGTTTATCTAACGCTCCTGCAATCTTCCAAGCCTTCATGAATGAGATTCTCCGTGACTTCCTGAACCGTTTTGTACTGGTATATATCGACGACATCCTGGTTTACTCCCAAAACATGGAAGATCACCACCGACACGTTGCGCAGGTCCTTCAACGGCTCAGGGAACACCACCTTTACCTCAAACTGGAAAAGTGCGAGTTCCACCGCAGCCAAACCCACTTCTTAGGATACATCATCGACCAGTGCGGTGTCAAGATGGATCAGGGGAAGGTAAGAGCAGTGCAGAGTTGGCCACAACCCACCACAGTAAAAGAAATGCAACGATTTCTCGGCTTTGCCAACTTCTACCGCCGCTTCATCCACCGCTTCAGCACCATAGCCGCACCCCTCTCTGCACTGCTCAAACAAGGGCCCAAGTCTCTGTCCTGGTCACCGGAGGCCTCCAAGGCCTTCCAAGATCTCAAGGAGGCCTTCTGTACAGCTCCCACTCTCGTTCATCCCGATCCCGATCTTCCGTTTGTGGTGGAAGTGGACGCCTCCAGCGTTGGAGTGGGAGCTGTATTGTCCCAGCGGCAGGGAGAGCCTCCACGACTCCATCCATGTGCCTACTATTCCAAGAAGCTGACCCCGGCGGAGCGCAACTATGACATCGGGAACCGTGAGTTGCTAGCCATCAAGTTGGCACTGGAAGAATGGCGACATTGGCTGGAGGGAGCCCACCACCCTTTCCAAGTAATCACTGACCACCGAAATCTGGAATACCTCCGTGATGCCAAACGGCTTAACCCACGCCAAGCCCGGTGGGCTCTATTCTTCACCCGGTTCACCTTCACTGTCACCTATCGCCCCGGCAATAAGAACCTGAAAGCAGATGCACTATCACGTCAATTCCTCTCCGACAACCACTCTCCACCACCAGAACCCATTCTCCCTCCAGCCGTCATTGTAAGTCCCATCCAATGGTCCCTAGACCAGCTCATCGCTAACGCAACTCACGAGGAACCTGCTCCGCCGGGGGGTCCTGAGGGAAGGACCTACGTGCCAACCAGTCTTCGACCGTCCCTCATGGACCAAGCACACACCTCTCCGGGCTCTGGACACCCAGGCAGCCAGCGAACCCTCTCGCTCCTCCAAGGACGTTATTGGTGGCCCAATATGGCCCAGGATGTCTCCCGGTATGTCAGCGGATGCTCGGTCTGTGCCACCACCAAAACTCCACGTCACCTGCCTGAAGGCAAACTCCTGCCATTACCCATCCCTCGTCGTCCCTGGTCCCATCTTGGTGTGGATTTCATGACCGATCTGCCACCATCCGAAGGCCACACTTGCATCCTGGTGGTGGTGGATCGGTTCTCAAAAGGCTGTAAACTGATCCCTCTGAAAGGCCTGCCCACGGCTCTGGAAACGGCGGAGGCCCTTTTCAACCATGTCTTTCAACACTTCGGCCTCCCCGAAGACATCGTTTCAGACCGTGGGCCCCAGTTTATCTCTCGGGTATGGCACGCTTTCTTCACTCTCCTCGGTGTCACAGTTAGTCTCAGTTCCGGATATCACCCTCAGACCAACGGCCAGACTGAGCGGAAGATCCAGGAGATCGGGAGATACCTCCGGTCATACTGTGGTCGCCACCAAGACAGTTGGATCCGCTTCCTTCCGTGGGCCGAATACGCACAAAACTCCCTCCGGCAAGACACCACACACCTCACACCCTTCCAATGTATGCTCGGTTACCAACCCCCTCTGTTTCCGTGGTCAGGTGAGCCCACGGATGTGCCAGCGGTCCACTTCTGGTTTCAAGAGAGCGAGAGGGTGTGGGACTCAGCTCACGTCCACCTCCAGCGGGCAGTCCGTAGGCAGAAGTTTCAAGCCGATCGACACCGCGGACCCACTCCCAGGTACCACCCAGGGCAATTGGTTTGGCTCTCAACGAGGGATATTCGCCTACGGCTGCCCAGCCGGAAGCTGAGTTCCCGCTTCATAGGTCCTTTTAAAATCCAGAGGCAGATCAACGATGTCACTTATCGGTTACAACTCCCTGCACACTACATAATTTCACCTTCCTTTCATGTATCCTTGCTCAAACCCTACACTAATCCCATTCTGCCTTCTTCCACAGAGTCTGGCGCAGATGCGGTACCCCCTCCACCTCTGGACCCGGCGGACCAAAACATCTACAGGGTGACCACCATTCTCGACTCCCGACGACGAGGCGGCACTCTGCAATACCTGGTAGACTGGGAAGGATTTGGCCCCGAGGAACGCTCTTGGGTGGCCCGTGACGACATTCTGGACCCCTCCTTGCTGGACGAGTTTCACGCCACCCATCCCAACAGGCCAGTGCCTCGGGGCCGAGGCCGGCCTCGTCGTCGTCCGCCGCGGTCCTCAGGAGCTGCCCGTGAGGAGGGGGGTACTGTCATGGACTCAGCCACGCCCCCTGTGCCAGACTCCCACGCTCCGCCCACTCGTTCACAATCCCCTGAGTACTGAGCACCTGCACCTGTCCCTAATCAAGGAAACACTATTTCACCAGCCTGCACCCAGCACTCAGTGTCTGGTCTCACTTATGCTTCAGACTCCCTCTCTGTGTGTACGCCAAGCTACTTCTCCAAGTGTCACTCCATCCAAGGTTCCAGCGATCTCCAAGACTTCTGTCAAGACTCTTCTTCAGATAAGCCACTTCCACAACCCCTTCACTCCTGCACTCTGTTCACCAGTTACTGTTTCTCGTGCCCTGTGCTCAAATAAACTGCCTGTTTGTACTCACGTCTGTGTCCGTGCCTTGTTATGACAGATGGGATCATGATTAAAATACTATTAATTCTTCAGCTTTAATCATATGGAAATATACATTCAGTTACTGACTTTAAACTCAAAGCAGATAACAAACACTTTTATCCAGAGAAACTTTCATGAGTGTGTGACTGGTCAACATGTTTCACGTATATATGACTTACAACAATTTTAATTGGTTCCAAATTTTGTATCATAACTTTTTTTGTTCAAATTTTAGGTTGTGTTTGAGATTACATACAGCATTAATAAAGAAAGTACACTGGGACAAAATGTGACGTTCAGTGCTGAGGTCACGAGGTATGACATCTTTGTGTGCAAGAAGTTGTTTGAGTGAACTCAACGTTTGAGCATGAGCTTTATTGGCTGCTCACATGATCATTTTATCAGTAACAGATAAATGCTACTAATTAACAAAACCTCCATGTTTCATAGTGGGAATGACAAACACTCAAATAACAGCCAGTTTAACAAACAACAAACCATCAGTGTGAAATATGCCATCTATATTGCCTTGATAAGGTTAGTGCTCTGCTCCATAATTCTGTATAAACAAATTTTTTTACCACATTTTCTTTATCTTACAGTATAATATTGTAATTTTCTTTCTTTATTTTAAATGAAAGGCATGAAAATTCCACAATCCACATTAATTTTACATCAGGGAAAAGGAATCTTATGAAACCGGTCCAGCAGATCATAAAGGTATTAGTTTATGTTCTGTATCTTATATATTGAGTATATTGTAAAAATGCTAAAAAGGCTGAATGAGAGATTTTAACAGTATTTATGTTAACAACAGAGGAAACCCCCCAATTGCCTGTAATGTACATCACTTTCTTATATTTTTCCCAATCTTTCAGGTTCAAAATGACCTCAGAGAATTAACTTTCGAAGTTTTCATCAGAGTACCAGTGAAACTTGGTGATTCTGACATCTGGACTAATTCAGATTTGCAAGTGTGTGAATTTCTTTCTTATCTCACAAACCCATACGGTTATGCTGATTATTTTAATGAAATAATTTCTGAATGACATAGGGAAGAAAAAATTCATCCTATCCTTCATCCATACAATATCAGAAACTTTTTGGAAATACCACCAATGAAAACTGACAGTATATTAATGTTTGAAAGCAATGACTCAACCAGGACAAATTACAAGGGGCTCATGAAAGTATATGTATGTATGTATATGTGTGTGTTTGTATATATATATATATGTATGTGTGTGTGTGTGTGTGTGTGTGTGTGTGTTTGTGTGTGTGTGTGTGTGTATACAGTACAGACCAAAAGTTTGGACACACCTTCTCATTCAAAGAGTTTTCTTTATTTTCATGACTATGAAAATTGTAGATTCACACTGAAGGCATCAAAACTATGAATTAACATGTGCAATTATATACATAACAAAAAAGTGTGAAACAACTGAAAATATGTCATATTCTAGGTTCTTCAAAGTAGCCACCTTTTGCTTTGATTACTGCTTTTCATACTCTTGGCATTCTCCTGAAGAGGTAATCACCTGAAATGGTCTTCCAAAAGTCTTGAAGGAGTTCCCAGAGATGCTTAGCACTTGTTGGCCCTTTTGCCTTCACTCTGCGGTCCAGCTCACCCCAAACCATCTCGATTGGACTCATCAGACCAAAGCACAGATTTCCACTGGTCTAATGTCCATTCCTTGTCTTCTTTAGCTCAAACAAGTCTCTTCTGCTTGTTGCCTGTCCTTAGTAGTGGTTTCCTAGCAGATATGCTTCCATGAAGGCCTGATTCACTCAGTCTCCTCTTAACAGTTGTTCTAGAGATGTGTCTGCTGCTAGAACTCTGTGTGTTATTGACCTGCTCTCTAATCTGAGCTGCTGTTAACCTGTGATATCTGAGGCTGGTGACTCGGATGAACTTATCCTCCGCAGCAGAGGTGACTCTTGGTCTTCCTTTCCTGGGCCGGTCTGCATGTGAGCCATGTGAGTTTCTTTGTAGCACTTGATGGTGTTTGTGACTGCACTTGGGGACACTTTCAAAGTTTTCCAATTTTTCGGACTGACTGACCTTAATTTCTTAAAGTAATGATGGCCACTTGTTTTTCTTTACTTAGCTGCTTTTTTCTTGCCATAATACAAATTCTAACAGTCTATTCTGTAGGACTATCAGCTGTCTTCTGCACAACACAACTGATGGTCCCAACCCCATTTATAAGGCAAGAAATCACACTTATTAAACCTGACAGGGCAAACCTGTGAAGTGAAGACCATTTCAGGTGACTACCTCTTCAGGAGAATGCCAAGAGTGTGCAAAGCAGTAATCAAAGCAAAAGGTGGCTACTTTGAAGAACCTAGAATATGACATATTTTCAGTTGTTTCACAATTTTTTGTTTTGTATATAATTGCACATGTGTTAATTCATAGTTTTGATGCCTTCAGTGTGAATCTACAATTTTCATAGTCATGAAAATAAAGAAAACTCTTTGAATGAGAAGGTGTGTCCAAACTTTTGGTCTGTACTGTATATATATATATATATATGAAAAAATGGAACGTATAATCAACATGTAATCTGGAAATTATTTTTATTTTCCCTCAATAACCATTGGTTTTACTGCAGATCATATAGTTCTGGAATACAGATTATATCATCTGGGTTGAAAAAATGAACCGTGGTTCATTTAAAATGTTGAATTAATAATGTTAAGTCAGTACACTCACCTAAAGGATTATTAGGATCTTGTTGATGCTAGAGGTCAGAGGAGAAGGGGCCGACTGATTCAAACTGATATAAGAGCAGTTTTGACTGAAATAACCACTCATTACAACCCAGGTTTGCAGCAAAGCATTAGTGAAGCCACAACACGCACAACAGCAGAAGACCCCACCGGGTACCACTTATCTCCACTACAAATAGGAAAAATAGGCTACAATTTGCACAAGCTCACCAAAATTGAACAGTTGAAGACTGGAAAAATGTTGCCTTGTCTGATGAGTGTCGATTTCTGTTGAGACATTCAGATGGTAGAGTCAGAATTTGGTGTAAACTGAAAGAGAACACTGAAAGAGAACTGTGCAGGCTGGGGGTGGTGGTGTAATGACTGGAAAAGCAGCTTTGTCATAATCCCAGTAGGAGTACCAAAACTATCTTAATGAATATGGTATGATTTCTTATCAGCAACATCAGCTTGTCACATTTGCTGACAGAAAGTGTGATTTTCTTTCTTTCTTTCTAAAGATATCTGGCTGTAAAAACGTGAGCATGACGAAGCCTGTTATCACCAATTTTTTGCTGTCTGATGTTATGAAAATTCATCGTGTGGTGGTGAGGAAACTCTTTGAATTTTGTCATGATTTGCCTCATTTGTTTTCCACTATGCACTTTTTAATATGGTAAACATACATCAGTGAATCTATCTCTCTCTCTCTCTCTGTCTCTCTCTCTCAGAACTGCTCTGTGGCGGTGTGTGCCGTGTTCAGCTGTGATGCCACTCTCATAAAGAATGGAAAGATACTCTATGAAATATCTGGCAACGTGAGCTCTGGATGGATTGAGCAGGTATCTGACTTTTAAAGCAAATTCATATCTCAGAACAGACCATATTCATTCATAAATATTTGATTATTTCCTATTGTCATGATCTGTGTCTCTCTCAGATTGGACTCAGAGCTGCTGTTTTTGAGTTGGTTACTTCAGCATCTCTAGATTATGACGAGAGCAAATACATTTTCTTTTCCTCTGATTCTCAACAAACTGCACCGTCTGTCCAGGTGATTCATTGATCATTCATCAAATCTTATGACAGTAAGAAGCTCTGTTTGGAAGGAATATTTAACTGGAATCTACTATTTTTATTGTTTGTTTATTGTTTTATTCTATTATTTTTTTTCAGACCACATACCTTTCTCTTTTTGCTTCTTGCAAATATAATATCACTGGCACTAAAAATATTCTTTAACACATCCACTTCCTGTGCATGTGTGTGTTTGCTTTTCTGTGTACAAGTGTGATATCAGAAGTGTTTTAATAGTCAGGTCGTCACAGTATTTTCGTTCATAAAGGAAATGCCACAGAGTAAAAAAAAATCTTTGTGGGAAGATGAATTTCCTGTTACAATCACTTCTGACTGCACTAAAAAGTCACTTGATCACATATTTCTTTTGTGTAGATTAAAACTCAAGTGGAAGTATATGAAGAGGTGAATCTGACCAAAGAGATCATTGGAGCAGTAATAGGAGGACTGCTGCTACTGGCTCTCATCACAGCAGCCCTCTATAAGGTAAAACCAGTTTTCACCTGTCTATACAATCTCTATGTTTAAATGCTGACTTCATGTATAAGTTTGCATATTGTCTCCCGTTACTAGGCTGGGTTCTTCAAAAGCCAGTACAAGCAGAGGCTGCAGGAGGCGCAGGAAGATGCAGGAGGAGAGCCAAACATGCCTCAATAATGTGCACTCCAACTGCTGCTATAAGACACAAGCAATGTTTTTTGGGCTTGAGAGGGAAACAACATATTTCGGCGTCATTTAGACAACTTAATGAAATTTAAAACTGCATAATTTTGAACTTACCTTAGATCAATACTCATTATCTTATCAGTGAGCACAACGAGTTACCACAAGATTTCAAATATTTAACTTCCTCCTTTATGAAAGCAACTGTTTGAACTATAGCAGAAATATTGGAGGACCTTGTCCTTTCTATAGAAGCTTATTTCCTCCACTGAATAAAAATATATAAAAAAGTTAATTGCGCCTTTCTCACAATTCAGACTTTCAATTGTAACACATAAATAATCACAATTGTGAGGAAAAAAGTCAAAATTGCAAGATATAAACTGTCAATTGTGAAAATTCTGAATTGCGCATTATAAAGTTTTGTTCAGAGGAAAAATGTCAATGGACTATTCTAACATTTTCCCTCAATTGTAAGTTTATATGTTACCAGAGTAACAGTAACAGAGGTGGAAAAAGAATAAAAAGCTTCTATAGTTTTTCTATCACGTTTCTTCTGATTTTCATTATGGATTTCATCATATAAGGATTTGCTCTGGGCATATTTGGAAATATTTGATGCTTTTTTGCTTCATATATTGTTTGTTTCTTATTATTTTGCATTATTGGTATATTTAAATATTATTGGTATGGAAAACAACAAAAGCAAAAATTAAATAATTTGGGCATTAAACATTACACTTCTATTTTTGTCATTTATTTATGTGTATAACTTAATTTGTGTTTGAAATAAAAATTGAAGTTTGAAAGTAAGTGAGGAAAGTGTGTGCGTGTGTGAGAGAGAGATTCAATCTCAGATTGAGTTAAAGCAAACCCAAAAGACACGTGAAACCCTCATGAAATCAATGTAAAAAGACTCGTTAACCTGTACAGAAATAAAGGCTGTTGGAATTAAGGCTCAAAATGGAACACTTGAAAACGCCCCAATCTGCTTGTATTTAATAGACAATATTTTTACAGTTTACTTGGTGATAGAATAAATAAATTACTTACCACTGCACCAAAGTAAACCATCAGGCTATTGGATGACTTTACCAAAATAGTTTTTACTGCAAGCTTTTTTCAAGGTAAATTTAGGGGGTCTTTCTTGAATAAATCTACCCCATCAAGGTCTGCCAGAAATCTTGGATCACATCGCAAAGATGGCTCGATCATCTTTGCTCAACATCAGGAGGATCAGGCCATTCCTCACTGAGCAGGCTACACAACTTCTGGTGCAGGCCATGGTCGACTATTGCAACGCTCTTTTGGTTGGACTTCCTGCAAGTACGATCAAACCTCTGCAACTGATTCAGAACGCCACAGCTCGTCTGGTCTTCAACCAACCCAAAAGGACTCATGTCACACCACTCTTCATCTCACTACACTGCTTCCCTCTCGCAGCACGCATTAAATTCAAAGCACTGACTCTTGCGTACAGAACTTACACAAACTCAGCACCTCCATACTTCCACTCACTGCTAAAAATCTACACACTTAGCAGAATCCTTCAATTGATCAACGAGCAACAACTTGTGGTCCCATCACAGAGAGGCAAAAGATCAATCACAAGAACATTTTCATTCACCACCCCCGGCTGGTGGAACGATCTCCCTGCCCTCACCCGGAATGCAGATTCCTTGTCAAAGTTTAAAAGACTACTGAAAACACACTTCTTCCATGAGCACTTAAAATGACACACACCACACTTCACCAAAATAAAAAGATCTTGTCTCTCTCTATTCCCCATGCTTGTACTACTTGTGTATAGAATGTTCAAAACTTTGTATTGTAAGCACTCTTACGTACTTTTGTGTCCTCATGACATATCGCTCTCTGTACTCCTCAAATTGTAAGTCGCTTTGGATAAAAGAGTTTGCTAAATGAATAAATGTAAAATGTAAATCCGTGCCGCGATAAAAAACAAAAAAACAAAACTGTGGCTTTGCCTCAATGGAGGGTGTGACTGGATAACTGGACTAAGCCACAAGAGCCACAATTGCTTCTCAGAATGCAGCAACTTCCAATTTTAATGCAGATATTTCACAGAAAGTGACGATATTGTTCAGTTTAACACATTAGATTGAAACTGCTTTATTTGCAAATGTGTTTTGCAATATTCCAATTATGCAAATAAGTTAAGGCCCAGTCACACAGCGAAGAACGCACGAATTACGCACAGATTTTCGTTTCTGCGCGGAGTGCGCGGAGTGTGCGTCACATGCGTAATTCGTCGGTGGAACGAACGAGGACCGTCAGTGATTGTAAGTGGATGTGCGTCGAAGATGGTTTGTGCGTGATTTTGAGTTTTGAACGGTTAAAAAATTTTCCGACGCACATCTGTGCATCGGTGTGCGTTATTCATGAGTCGGCGTGCATAGTTTATGCGTTGAGAATGCGTGACATGCGCGGGACACGCGTCGGCCGCAAGTGCTTATGCGTTGGAACTGGTTCGAAAGTGCGCACGTCCACGTCCGTCCACTGACGCCCCACCTTCATATCACGCATGAACCGCACACGTATCACGTTCATTCCACTGAAATCCATTGACAATGTAGATTCTGAAAGTGCTTGTACGTGGAACGTTCGCGAAGCGTGCGTGTTTGGACGCGCTCCGTCAGTGATTCATGCGTCAGGCGTGCGTCGAATGTTCGTGGAACACTTTGGTCATTTTCTCGACGCACAAGCACGCACAAACCCAATCTGTGCATGATTTGTGCGTTCTTCATGCTTTTTCGGCTGTGTGACTGGGCCTTTAGACTCGCAAATTTGGATGGAACCATATCTGTTTTTGATGAAGCCCTTCCAACACTTAGGCTGTGATATCCTTGCATTCAAGCGTTGAGACACCAGAGACATACAATGATATGCATCACAGTCCAGAAAATGGAGTGAAGTGTGTACAAAATGGTTAAAGCTCTGCTCCAAATGAACCTCTACAGACCTGAAATGTTTTTCTCTGAATCCCCACTTTTTTGTTGTAATTTGCAATTGATTGTCGGGTATAAATCTGATACAGAGCTTGCCTCAATCCGGACTCAGGAAAAGTGCACACCGAGGGTACATATCGTACTGGGTGCTTGCACCTAAAATGACAAACACGACATCCTATGAGCAACGGATTTAATGGACACATGCATTCTGCTACCATTGTTAGTCCAGAAGACCACAGTTACACATAATGTTTACCATTCAGGACAGGGCCCTCAGTCTGATGGCATCGAAAAGTTGCAAAATTTGATGGCACAAAAAAAGAGTGTGGCAGCAAATAGCAGTGAGGTTTAGGTAATGAAGTCTGGCTCATGTATTTAGAATATGCAGATTGTATTGGTGTTTCTTTTGTGTTAAGAACCAACATTGAACACAATACAGTTGTTATGCATGTTAAATATTGCAGTTTTGGACACTTGTTATGAATAGACTTCCTTACAAAAGTTTATTGAACTGACACTGTATTTTGGGAATTCGGAAAGAAATCTTACATATTTCCTGTCGTAATCATGTGTGTATGGTGAATACATTGGCCGTATGCTGAAAAAAGAAAACTAGATTAAACAAACTCACTACAGACACCAAACACCAGCTTCAGTTTAGAACTAAACTGATGGTTTGCTCAAAGCTGTTGATCTTCTGAATTTCAAACAATGCTAAAACTTCTTGCTTCTCTGTATTCTGGTTCAGCTCTTTTTCTCTTGCTAAAAAGTATGCATGTTAGATTAGTTTAAGTGAGAGTTTGCTGGACAAAAAAGATCCTGCTACATCAAATTAATTCTATTAACTGATCTATTTATGGTGGTGATTCATTTGTCATATTTTCCTTGAGCTAATTTGCCACAAAATTCACAACCATACATCACATAGCAAAAATTTCTTCTCAAATACTTTTCTTTGAGAGCTCCATTGACATCTATTTTATGAATATTTAATTAGTTCATAAATGGCAAAATCTTTCATTTAATAAAGAAACACTATCTGTATAAAAATCCTTTCTACTATGTTAAGACCTCTTACCCTGCTCCCAAACCTAAACGTACCCATTTTATACAGAATATGAAAATAAATAAATATAACGGACAAGGATGGTCACAGGATGACAAGTCCACAGGCTCCAATATGAGAGGGCTTTAACAGTAAAGTAAACTCATGTAGAGACAGAAGGTGTAAAGGGTGTGCGTAACAACAAACAAAGACCAAAAACTCCCTATGAACAAGGAGGAACTTAAAAACATAATGGTGATGAACTGGTTGTGGCCTGTTTATGGTGAAATTATGTTCTTTCCATGTACGGATTATGACCCCAACAGTGCTCACTGGAACATTCGGAAGTTTTGAAATCCTTCTGAAACCAATGCCATCAGAATGTTTTGCAACAATAAGGTTGCAAAGGTATTGAGCGAGTTCTTTGCTTTTTACCCATCATGAGATGTTTCTTGTGTGATACCTTGGTAACAAGACCTTTTTATCAGTTTGGACAGAACCAGCTGATATTATTTTGCATTAACAAAGGGCAGGATTGCTTTCTAATTGCTGATTTCCTTGGCTTTCCATGCCTTTTTGCACCTCCCTTTCTTCATGTGTTCAATCCTTTTTCCCTGTGTTATTTAACATTATTAAACATAACTTAATTTACAGACATCTATGGTTTGATTTCTTTGCATGTGTGGATTGAACAGGTTGTTACCAACATCTGGTGAACATTTCTTGTCACACAGCACCTTTAGAAATATATTTATTAAGAAAAATGGTGACGTGTTCAATACTTATTTCCCCCGCTGTAGGTTTGGGTATGTGGTTAGGGGTGGTGTAATTTGTGCATTCTTGTTTCATTTTTTCACATCTGAGCTCTGCCCCCCTTTGGATGCGAGGAAAGGTTGCAAGAAATGAAAATGCAGAAAGAGGAATATAAAGAAACCTGATTTGAATATTGGAAAATTATTGGTCACTCAATTAATATGTGCGTCTGAACTCTGGAAGTGTAAAATGAGACAGTGGACAGAGGACAGTGAAGGATGAGAGGGGACCTGTCAGGAATAAAACACAAAACTGGATTAAAGTGCAAATGAGGAGGATTTATTACAGGTGTGATGAATAAGAGAAAGTCACAATGTCCAGAGAAAGCAGGCGGCGCAGGGACTCAATGGGCTGATGAGTGAAGACGCTGTGTTGTGATAATCCCAGGGTGTAGGTGGTGGTGAGTGAAACACGGAACACTGGAAATCCAGAACACGGAGACACGCTGACACTCTGACACCGGAACATGGGAGCACAGACACAGGAACACTGGCAAGACTGACATGGCAACACATGGAAGGCATAGACTCGACAACAAACAGGTGGTGAGACAGGAACTAAGTAGGCAGATGAGATATGGATCAGGTGCAGGAGATAATGATGGTGGAGGTGATCAGTGACCACACTTCCCACACTCACCTCGCATACACACACAGGCAGTAATTGGGAGACAATGAATTCATGAACCGTGACAGGACCAGGCCTAGATTTTATGCTGGGCTTTGTTTCAGTTTAAGGGCAGGTAACTGCCATTTCTCTCTTCATTTTTTCTTTGTTAATTTTGGTATTAAAGTATCTTGAATGTTCATCAGTTCCTGCCTACTTCTTCCCTGAGCCTTTCACGTCATACCAATCAATTTGAGTATTGAAAAGCACCCCCTATGAAAACAAGACACATGTACTGAGGAGCTAATTGGCAGGAACACATGAAAGAATAACATGAGTATGGCGGCGCGTGCACACGCAGCGGCTAGGAGACTTGACTCCAAGTTTAATTTCGTTACACTGTACTTGTACATGTGAAATGACAATAAATTATCTATCTATCTATCTGAGGGGAATATGACTGACAAAATGCAAAATAAAATACATGGAAGAAGAAAAACAAACAATGTACACTGTAATGTGCAGTGTAGTTTCTTTTTTTCATTTTTAGTCAGAAGGCACTGCAAAGCAAATTGCATCTCTAACTACTATCGTCACCATAATGTGCAGGTCAAGCTCAAGACATCTGACAACTTCTAAATTAAAAAATTGAGATCTGCTGCTGAGTCTTCAAGTCTGATTAAAAATATTCTTTAAAGTTATAGGTCCCGTCTGATCTGCCGGACCCTACCTTGCACCACCGTGGTTGGACTCTATTTTGATTATTATTATTATTTTTTTTTTTGGTTTTAGACTTTTTCAGGATGTTGAGGACCTTCTGGACTCTGTTTATGAAGATTTTTTTTTTCTTCATGTTGAGGACTGCTTAGTTTTTTGTTGTTGTTGCTTTTAGCTAGTGATGGGACATATGAAGCGAGGCTCCAGAACTGGTGTCGAGCAAAAAGGGGCGTTCCAGATGAAGCCCCGATTCGAAGCGTGTATCGTTTCCGTGAAAGTCACGTGACGATGACAAACGAGGCCTCGGTT
The DNA here is from genome assembly GCA_037043235.1 of Rhodeus uyekii. Lineage (NCBI taxonomy): Eukaryota > Metazoa > Chordata > Actinopteri > Cypriniformes > Acheilognathidae > Rhodeus > Rhodeus uyekii. Next base: position 440,537 of record JAWRVZ010000145.1, on the reverse strand, counting down.
TCTGTTAATGACGTCATTGCTTCATTCTGAGTATCACTTCCGCATAAAGGTGGTTGAAAACCTCGCGACACTTGGGCTCCTTTTGGTCACGTCCGACCGGGGGAAAATTTATTGGGCTGGTTGATAAAAATGTAGGCTGGTTTTTGATGCAACTGGCGTGTTTTTATTTTTTGACTAGAAATATTGTTTTATTATTTTTTACATTAAAACGAACGTTACAATAAAGTATAATATGTAATTATACACACACACACATATATATACACATATATAATATGTATAGCCTATATTAGTAGTAGTGTTATTAATATTGCTATTATTATTATTATTATTATTATTATAAGACTAGACTGTTCTAGGGAAAGCTTAGAAAGTTGGTCTAGTGCAAACGTTCTAATGTTGTCCAGCATCATCGGTGCCTTGTGAAATGGTGTTTTTAAAGGCAGGAGAAGTTGTCAAAAAAAGAAAAGAAATCGCCTTAACCCTAAAACAGTTTAAAAATAATATTTTTTGGATAAAAACTCCTAAAGTATATCCTCTTCATTATTTTTCTTGTTTCCAAAAATCACAGTCCAAGATACACAAGCACATTCACTGCCCTCTGCCCAGTTAAACCCAGACACTTATTATAATTATAATTTTCCCAGGTCTGCCTATGACCAAACAATTGATTTACATACATTTGATTTATTTATTTATCTTTTATTTATCCGGGAAAATCCCATTGAGATATCATAATCTCTTCTTCCAGGGAGACCTGGTTAAAAAACGGCAGCACACATGGTTTCAGACAAATTATATAAAAAAAAAAACAGACAATCCAAAAATAGTTGGATATAGTTGATAGTCCCATAAATTTCAAGCCAATACATTTATTACAAAGTTATGTTAACACAATCATTATATACCACAAGACCAAACACATTTTAAATACACAGTGTATCACACACCACATCAGGCACATCTGTAATGTATCTGATTGTTTTTTACTCTTTGGCCACTAGATGGTTTTGTGAGCAAATGATGTTCGACGCTTCATGGGGCTTCATCTCTCCATCACTACTTTTAGCCTGTTTGTCTTCCCTCCCTCCCTCTCCAGTTGTCCCTATGGTTTGTTTTCCCCTTTTTCCAGTCATGATATCTGTTTGATTATGTTTCTGTGGTGATGTTTCGGTCTTGTTTCAGTTTGTCTGGTGTTCAATGTAGGGACGCCAGGTGGCTTGTTCCCTCGTTTCCCTTAATTGATCCCATCTGTCTCTGCTCATTACCTTTTTTAATGTGTTCCCTATTTAATCTTGGTGTGTTTGCTGTCTCGTGTCATTGTCATTTTATGGATGTATTCTCTGTTATCCTGATCCTTGTTTGGATGTTTCCTGCCCTGATTTCCCGGTTTGCTTTATGATCTTGGTTATGTTTCCCCCTTGTGGGTTGTTCTTTTGTGTGTTTATTGTAATATCTGTTATAATAAATTCCTCCCTTTCACCCTGCACTTGAGTCCTCCCTGGTCGTTCCATGACAGAACAACACGAACTCCGTGACAAGAGCAAAGATTTTGAAATCCACCAGATATTTTGCCAATGTCATTTCCCTTTTGTGTTTTTTTTACTACCTACAAATAACTTGCAAGTCTGTTGATGGCTACACACTTTTTTATGTTGTTGTAATAATAAGATACTAATTTTATTATCCATATCAGTATTTGTAAAAAAAAATAATAAAGAATGACTTTTTATCCAACAGTCACCAATGAGGCTGTCAACATGTCCCTTGGACTTTCAATGTCTCCAGATCCTCAGTCTTTAAGAACAGTGGTACATTTCATATCTAAAAGATCACCAAATAATTAAGAAATAGTCCAGCTTCAAATTTTACACTAATGTACAGATTAATTTCATGTTCAAAATCAAATCTTAATTTTTTCAGGTTTGTGGTTCAACCATACCCAAGAACTGTGATGTAACCAATGGCATGTGTTTTGAAATCATCCAGACAATGTCGTGAGCAGACAATGTCTGTGCCAACACTGAAAAAAAGGTCACATTTAGATTTTAAATGGTGTCGCACTTTTTTAACAGGTTCCATCTAATATATTTTGTTGAACTGATGTAACATTATCTACAGTATTACCTAATTATTATTATTTTTTTACATAAACTTAATGCAATCGTGTTTAGTTAAATCAAATTAACTACCTTGCTTTTGTTTGAATTAATTAACTCGTTCAACTAAACCATATTTTGTTGCACTCAAACTGATGTTACTTTTTTAATGGATGGATCTGGAAGTGTAGACTGGAATTGTAAAATTTTAATAGATTACAGTAGTTTTTATAGAAATGTAAATTATGTGTACTTGCACAGTACTCTCCGGGTTGTAGACTAAAGCGTTACCTCTTCACCAAGTAAGATTGAATAAATATAGCTAAAAATCAACACAAGTTCATGTAGTTCAGGACGCGTATGCCTTGAAGGACGCTGTGTCCATTTATTCAGTGTGGGATTATTGAGCTAGACCGACGGAATTACCCCGATATTGGCACACCTTGCCCCCAAAGGCAATCCCTGGGAGTTTCTTGTGTTGTGGAAGGATAGGTATATGAAGTATACGTCCTTGAGATCTATCGTAATAAACCACTCCTCAGACCCGATCTGTTATACGATCTACCTCAAGGTTGACATTTTAAATCTGAGCTGCATGACTGCATGAATACCAACAGAAGTGATTGGTTTCTCTTTCTGGGAAAGGTACACATTGATGGCCTTTCCACATCAAAGCTTTTACCTCTTGTTCCATATTCAGAGCCTCCTCAAGAGCCACCAACTGCTAGAACTTGGGCGGGTAGGAGCCCTAAACACCCCTTTCTGATTGTGCGTGGAACCCTATAGTTTCCTGGTTCATGTCGTCACTCACCTCTAAAGTCCTTTCATACCATTTGTTTGATTTCACATGTGCAATTAAAGAGAGCTTTTTTTATCTTGAGCATTTGTTTTCTTAAGCTTCATTTTTTTCATATGTTCAATATGCAGTGGAAGCCCATTTTGGCAAAAAAAAAATCGCGCATGAAAACGCAAAATTCTGACATACTTAAGTTGAAATTATGACTTACTAAGTCATAATTATGACATACTAAATCAAAATCATGACTTACTACATTGAAATTATGATTTACTAAGTCGAAATTATGACTTACTACATTAAAATTATGACTTACTACGTCATAATTATGGCATAAGTCAAAATTATTACTTACTAAGTCAAAATTATGACTTACTACATCGAAATTATGACTTACTAAGTTGAAATTATGACTTACATTGTCGAAAATTTTTGACTTACGTCAAAACGCAGTACCCTGAACGTACACTAAACCCAATATATCTGAAATACCAGTCTGAAGCTAACCGTATCCCATCAAGCATCATGTCCCCAGAAATTGTGAGATGTCGAGGAAAACATTCCACTCTAAGTTAAATTAGTTCGATGTTACATATAATTTTGTAATAAAAGATAAAGTATTGCTACTGAACAGACATATTGTTATGAATACAAGCTACGCGCTCACATATATATACTGACGCACACACACTATATTTCCCATCATGCAGTTCATTGAACTGATTACTGCACCAGCTGGACACCATTACATGAACTATAAAAGACTCACATGCATGCACACACATTGCGAGGTCTTGATTTACTACTGTTATCATTTCTGAGCGTTTAGTCCCTTGTTTGATTGATCTCCTGTTGCCGACCCTGTTGTTTTCCCGTGTTTGATTCTGTCTGCTTGTCGTGATCTCTGCTTGGTATTACGCTTGTGAATGTTATCTGCCAATCTTGACTTCCCCACCTGGATTATCGTTTTTGTATGCTCTCTGCCTGTCCTGACCATCTGCCTGTACGACCATTCTTAATAAAGACACACGATTGGATCCCTGCCTGTGAGTACCATTTGTTACACATATAAAAGCTAATTTTAAGATGCAAATTATTGAAAATAAAGCTCCGTAAAAACTTGCATGTTTGCAAAAGTTTGTCGGATTGGGTGGTCAAATGTTCTACACAGACACATTTTAACACTTGTCAAATGCAGGAAATACTTCTTGTGGGTAGAAAATTGTGTAACGGAAAGACCAGAAATGTGGCTATTTGGACGGGCCCAAAATATATGTGTGGTAGGATGTAGAAATACACACAAATTGAATTGTTGTTCCATTTCAGTCAGATGCTTCCACCCCTTTTTGTATCTATGATTCTCATCTTGGGCTCATCTTAGCATTCATTTATTGCCTTGACTGTCCCACCTCATGCGTCCTCCGTTCGACAAGTTATAATGGACCAGAATTTCTATATCATTTTGTGCATCTTTTGTGGTAAGATATTTCTATATATTATTGTTTATTTTTTATTTTGTAAACACTATCACTACCTCAATCTGTCTACTTCCTCTCTCTGTAACCATTCTTGTGTTTTCTTGAGGTCTTAAACATTTTTGTTCCATTTTTGTCTGATTGAAAGCAGTGAGTGGAAATAAGACTTTAACTGTTTACCTGATTTGTAGAATTGGCTTTACATTATTTTTTATATTCAAATGTATTAATTTAAAGCTGTGTGAAATGCATTGCAATAATCATGTTGTACACAAACAACATGAAAAAACAACAACAACAACAACAACAACAGTGTAATAGTGTTGGAATTCATTTAAAAATGAATATGTTACATTTATATAGCACTTTTCCAGAGCTCAAAGCTCTTTCCATAGTAGAGGGGAATCTCCTCAACCACCACCAATGCGCAGCACCCACCTGGATGATGCGACGGCAGCCATATTGTGCACTCGCCATATAGAACACTCACCACACATCAATTATAGTATTGGGAGGATTAGGAGGCCGTGATGGAGAAAAGCAAATTTGGCCAGGATGCCGGGGTTAAACATTCATGAGAAAAGCACTGCAGAAATGACTCATAAATGCACATGACAGTTTTTTTTTCACATATTTAAATATTTATCGAAAAAATTCACTTTAAGGGAAACCAAACAAGCTAAAACTTTTGTCTGGCACAAAAACTGCATTCACAGTTTACCATTGAGTTCTTTCTTTTTCGTTTCTTTTTTAATTGTTACAAAACATTTCAAACATGTTATGTTGAATGAAAATGTATGATGGAATTGTCACTATAGCATGTATTTCAGCATGGCTGCAAATGTGTATTGACCAAACAACAAAAATGAATGGAAATGTCAATTTTGAATATTTTAATTGTCAAATGACAGATTCTATTTGCTAATTCAGTCTTCATCACTTCTGATCACTTTAGCATCTCAGTCGGTGATGGCTTTTAACATTGATCCTGTTACCTGGAAAACTTTCACTGCGCCTTCACCTTCTCAGAGCCAAAATGTTGCCTTTGGTTATAAGATGATTCAGAAAGATGCAACAAGGTCAGAGAAACATGAACACTAATAATGAAACCAATAAACAGCAAAAAGAAAATGTGTGGAATGCACAACATTTTCACTACCAGTACTCACAGTAATGAAATGACAGATTGACATGTCTCGGTTACTATTGTGACCTCCGTTCCCTGATGGAGGGAACGAGGTGTTATGTAGAAGGACTGACACTGGGGATCACACTTGGGAGTCAATTCTATATCATACTCAATTCTAATTTGTGCATTCTCGTTTCCTTTCCTTGAATCGGAGCTCTGCCCTCCTTAGGATGTGAGGGAAAGCGGCAAGGAAAGAACATCGAAGGAAACCTTACTCATATATTGGAATATTCTTGATAATTTGATTAACATCAGGACACACTTTTATAAGACACACATGCCAGGATAACATGAGGGGAATATGACTGCATATGACAAATTACATAATAAAAGACATGGAAAATTGAACAAACAAAATTTAATACAAATGTGACAAAAGCTCATACAATGTGCATGACAAAATGCCTTTCATTTGAATTTCTAAGTTAAACTTTCTGCTTGTGATTTGTGCAGTGCATTTTCCTTTTTCCTTTTTAGTTAAAAGCCACTGCAAAGCAAATTGCATTTCTAACTAATTACTATCGTCAATATAATGCTGACATGCACTGACATGCTGACATCTAAATTAAAACATTTTTGTGACTGTTGTGGTTCAGTTAAAAGATTCTTTGAAAATTAATACAATTTCACTAGAGAGCAAAGTTTTTGTATTCCACGTAATGCTTTGCCAATTGTAGTATTCCCCCCCCCCCCCCCCCAGAGTATACAAATATTTTGCAACACTAACTGAAAATAATTTACAGTTTGCTGATGACTACACGTTTTTGTTTTAAATGGTTTGTAATAAGTTCAGATTTGTATTGATTCTTACTCAGACTTACCCATCTCACCCTGCCAACCAAATATTTAAACATGTTCTCATGTTATTTCTGTCTTCTTCCATAGTCTGCTTGTGAGTGATCCTTTAATACAACTCAGTCAAACCCAAAGAGGACAAAAATATCTCTGTGCTGTCACTGGAGGAAACTGCAGTCCACTACCCATTACTGGTACTTAGATTTTAAATTATGCTTTGAAGTGTGTATATGAGATAGTAGTTTGATTATCCTTGATAGTATTTCTTAAAAAAGAAAAGAAAAGTAAAATCACTTTTTTATTCAACAGTCACCAATGAGGCTCTCAACATGTCCCTTGGACTTTCAATGTCTCCAGATCCTCAGTCTTCAAGAGCAGTGGTGAGTTTTATAATTGAAATAATAGTTTTTGTGAGAATATAAAATCTTAATACTTTGTTATGATCAGAATACTAGAATACTGCTAGATATTGCGCATTTATAGATTTGTATAATTTGATATAATTTATATAATTTAGATTATAATTTGCCAGATTCAATTCTACAATTTACAGTCAATCTAAAAGATGGCCAAATAACTCAATGTTGAGCCTTCAAATTTTACAGTAATGTCCAGATTTGAGTGTGTCATGTTGAAAATCAAATCTTAATTTCTTTCAGGTTTGTGGTCCAACCATACCCAAGAACTGTGATGTAACCACTTACAATGGCATGTGTTTTAAAATCAGTTCAGATAATGTTGTGAGCAGATCTGTGCCAAGAACCCTGAGAGGTAAATGCACGGCATTTATACAAAATCAAAGCAAGTCTCCTTCATATTCTATGACATTATTATTCAGATTAAATGAAATTATTAATTTATCCAACTTCAGAATGCCCAGTATCACAAATTGATATTGCTTTTTTAATGGATGGATCTGGAAGTGTATTCCCTGAGCAATTTAATAAGATGAAGGCATTTGTTATTGAAATGATCAAAAGTTTTATAGACCGTGATACACAGGTATGATAATCCATGCATTTTTAATATACAGGGAGTGCAGAATTATTAGGCAAATGAGTATTTTGACCACATCATCCTCGTTATGCATGTTGTCTTACTCCAAGCTGTATAGGCTGGAAAGCCTACTATCAATTAAGCATATTAGGTGATGTGCATCTCTGTAATGAGAAGGGGTGTGGTCTAATGACATCAACACCCTATATCAGGTGTGCATAATTATTAGGCAACTTCCTTTCCTTTGGCAAAATGGGTCAAAAGAAGGACTTGACTTACTCAGAAAAGTAAAAAATAGTGAGATATATTGCAGAGGGATGCAGCAGTCTTAAAATAGCCAGGTAAGAAAGGCAGAAAGTCGACCACCACTGAACAAGACACACAAGCTGAAACGTCAAGACTGGGCCAAGAAATATCTCAAGACTGATTTTTCTAAGGTTTTATGGACTGATGAAATGAGAGTGAGTCTTGATGGGCCAGATGGATGGGCCCGTGGCTGGATTGGTAAAGGGCAGAGAGCTCCAGTCCGACTCAGACGCCAGCAAGGTGGAGGTGGAGTACTGGTTTGGGTTGGTATCATCAAAGATGAGTTTGTGGGGCCTTTTCGGGTTGAGGATGGAGTCTAGCTCAACTCCCAGTCCTGCTGCCAGTTTCCGGAAGACACCTTCTTCAAGCAGTGGTACAGGAAGAAGTCTGCATCCTTCAAGAAAAACATGATTTTCATGCAGGACAATGCTCCATCACACGCGTCCAAGTACTCCACAGCGTGGCTGGCAAGAAAGGGTATAAAAGAAGAAAATCTAATGATATGGCCTCCTTGTTCACCTGATCTGAACCCCATTGAGAACCTGTGGTCCATCATCAAATGTGCGATTTACAAGGAGGGAAAACAGTACACCTCTCTGAACAGTGTCTGGGAGGCTGTGGTTGCTGCTGCACGCAATGTTGATGGTGAACAGATCAAAACACTGACAGAATCCATGGATGGCAGGCTTTTGAGTGTCCTTGCAAAGAAAGGTGGCTATATTGGTCACTGATTTGTTTTTGTTTGGTTTTTGAATGTCAGAAATGTATATTTGTGAATGTTGAGATGTTATATTGGTTTCACTGGTAAAAATAAATAATTGAAATGGGTATAAATTTGTTTTTTGTTAAGTTGCCTAATAATTATGCACAGTAATAGTCACCTGCACACACAGATATCCCCCTAAAATAGCTAAAACTAAAAACTACTTAAAATATTGATACAAAAATATTCAGCTTTGATATTAATGAGTTTTTTGTGTTCAGTGAGAACATGGTTGTTGTTCAATAATAAAATTAATCCTCAAAAATACAACTTGCCTAATAATTCTGCACTCCCTGTAATTCAAACATGATTCTTTTTACCTACAACTTTTTTTTTAAGTATCAGGCACTAAATCTGTCTGTCTGTGTTACAGTTTGCCATTGCACAGTTTTCTGATGAATGTGTCATTGAGTACAAGTTTCTACAAGTCAAAAGCGCCAAGAAGTGAGAAGATGCAGTGAAACAGATAAATCAACGGGGAGGATATACTAACACTGTGACAGCTATAAGACATCTTGTGTGAGACATGTCTCAATTGGATTTCTTTTATCTATGCCAATAAAAGTAATATTACTTCTGGCAGAAAGACTTGAAATGTAGACACACTGAACATCGTAACCCCCGTTCCCTGAAGGAGGGAATGGAGATGTTATGTCGGACTGATGTCATGGGGTCTCGCTTGAGAGCCCAATCACCTCCAAATATAACAAAACGCGCCAATGAACGTTGGCTAGTGAGATTTGCATGCCGAGTTCCGCCCAAACGCCATCCGGGTACAATGTTTCGTTGTGTGTTGCTATGTAACGCTTGCTAATCTGCATTCTTGTATTTCTGGAGAGCGAGAGGCGGCGCCTGAAATGGCTGCGGCCCGGAAGCTTGCTCCAAAATTTATTTTGTTATACTGTACTTGTACATGTGTAATGACAAATAAACGAATCTTGAATCCTGGGTAGAAATAGGACCGGCATTACTCACTTCATTCATATTTTGCTGAGGAGCCGAGAAGTATCCCGGTCTCAGCGGTGGCTCAGGACTGTACAAGGGAACGTAATGTCTCCGTTCCCTCCTTCAGGGAATGGGGGTTACAATACTAACCTAGATGTTCCCTATCAGTCAGTCACATTCGACGCTACGTCGGACTGACATCATGGGGTCCCTATGGAAAGCGCCACAGGCACTGAGCCGTGTTAAGAGAATCGGAGATGCAGATGTTGGCAAGCAGTGGCGTGCCAACTAACAACTGCCACCCGTAGACGTAACCTACCTATCGGCCTACGTAAGCCGACTTAGGCCTCCACGCCCATTGGGATGGAAGGGACAGGCCATACGCGGGGAAGGTTAAGCTGGTGTTCCAAACATGAAGCTTCATGGGGAAGAGGGCTTCGGATCTCAATTCCTGTGGATCAGCTCGACCAGCTTAGTTGTCCATGCTGGGGGGAGCGTACAGAGGCTACGGAGACCACACCCTGCCCAGGGGGGAGGTAATGTGTGGTAATACACACATGGACTGACCCGAGGGGAAGTAGGACATATGGAATGTCTCTATGGTAGATCCTACTCCCAGGGAGGAACCTGTACCAAAGAGACGGGCAGAGCAGAGCTGCCAAGGGAAAGACACGGGTGTACCAAGAGGGAAACCATATCATGGAGCATACACATATGGGATTACCAAGAGGGAATCTCGCCATATGGGCGTCTAGTACAGTAAAAGGGATGACCACCAGTGCATGCACATGAGCACTGGGCCTGGCGCCAGACGTCTCCACCGCGTCCGCCACCGAAGGATGCAGGAGGAACTTGAATCAGGGTTCGCCAGACGGGGGACTCAACGGGGAATGCCGCTGCAAACAGGACACCGAGCCTGTCTTCCCAACATCACCTGTTTGTTCCCAGCACACAGGAAGAAACTGGCTCCACTTGGAGATTGTAAAATCTTGCGAATTTATTAGGTGTTGCCCAGCACGCAGCTTTACGGATGTCTGTCAGAGAGGCACCACGCGCCAAAGCCCAGGAGGAAGCAACACCCCGTTTGGAGTGAGCCCTCCCCCCCAGGGGACATGGCTCGCTCTGAGCCTGGTATGCCAGGGCAATGGCACCACTATCCAGTGGGCCAACCTCTGTTTGGAGACAGCGTACACCTTCAGAGAACAGACTGCACTTCAAAGCATACGCCTGCTTCGTAGAGGGGGCTCTAGCTGAAGTGATAGTGTCTATCATTGCCGGTGGTAGGTCACTTAGGTCTTCTGCGTCCTGTCCAGGGACCACACATGGAGGTTCCAAAGATCTGGACACGGGTGCCAAATAGTGCCCTGTCCCTGAGAAAGCAGATTCTTCCTCAAGGGAATGTGCCAGCGAGGAGCGAGAGATATTGAAACCTGGTCCAGTTGGGCCAATACGGCGCAACCAGCAAGACTTGCTCCTCGTCCTCCCCGACCAGTGGTAGAGGCATCTGTTTTGACAAAAACATTCCTGGACACTTTTCCTTGTGGATCTCCAACCCGTAGAAAAGCAAGGTCCGACCAAGAGCTAAACGTTTTGCAACAAGTCGGTGTGATTGCCACAAGGAATGTGGTAGTGTTCAACCGGTGTTGAAGTGGTCTCATATGCATCAACCTGAGCAGTGTTACAGCGGCTGTGGATGACATATGCCCCAGGATCCTCTGAAACTGTTTCAGTGGGACCTGATTACTTTCAACACTGACTGTGTACGTTCGTTGGTAAGACATGCTGACATGGAGACCGAGTCCAACTCCAGACCGAGAAAAGAGTTGCTCTGCACAGGGGAGAGCTTGCTCTTCTCCCAGTTGACCCGAAGCCCCAGATGGGTGAGGTGTCTGAGCACCAAGTTCCCGCGACTGGGCCAAAATGAGCCAGTCATCGAGGTAGTTCAGGATGCGGATGCCCACTTCCCTGAGGGGGGAAAGGGCAACCTCCGCGATTTTGGTGAAGTCGCAGGGGGACAAACCAAAGGGGAGGACTTTGTACTGGTATGCCCTTGAACTTAAAGCAAAGAAACGTCTGTGACGAGGGAGTATTGAGACATGGAAGTACGTGTCCTTCAGGTCGATTGCTGCAAACCAGTCCTTGGAACGGATGCAAGTGAGGATGCATTTCTGCATTAGCATTTTGAATGGGAGCCTGTGCAGGGTCTGATTCAAAACACGCAGGTCCAGGATTGGTTGGAACCCACCGCTTTTCTTGGGAATGATGAAGTAGGGACTGTAAAACCCCGACTCCATCTCGGCCAGAGAGAAAGGCTCGATTGCACCCTTTGCCAAGAGGACAGCAATCTCTGCCCACGGTACAGGGACATCCTTGCCTGCCACCGAGGTAGATAGGACGTCGCTGAACCTGGGGGGGCACCTGGCCAACTGAATCGCATAGCCAAGTCTGATTGCCTGAATGAGCCAACAAGACGAAGTGGAAAGCACTAGCCAGGCTCCCAAACTCCGAACGAGAGGCATCAAAGGGATGACAGACGTCCCGGAGAAAGGGTGGTGAGTGGGGTGCACTCACCTGGCTCCACAGCCCCCGTGAGGGGCCTGGCAGTGAGGGGCAAGGAGGTCGAGCGTCCTTGACCTGCCCACTCCCTGTCCGTGGTGAAAGAGAGGTCGGCTGAGAGAGAGGAAGCGGGGCGTCGCTCACTGTCAGCTCGGACTGAGTATGACCCAGAGATAAAGGAAACTGCTCTTTTATAAAAAAAATGTGGGTACCACTGGCCCTGGGGCCAGCAGCGGAACAGAAAGAGTAGAAAGACAGAAATATTCTCGACCCGGCCCTCCTCCGGGGGAAGGAGTGGTGCCGTCATCAGCTCCTGGCCAAGAGCAGTACCTGCCATCTCTGGGTCACCCGTCTCGGGGCCGCTTAGATGTTTTCTTGGTGGGTTTAGCAGTCTGGACAGGAGGCTTCCGGCCCAGCCAGACCATTTGGCCATCATGCAAGAATGGCCATCATCTCCCGGTCTGATTCCACACGAGCAGCAGCTGCAGAGAGGGGCTGCTCGGCTTCCTCAGTGGAGGATGTCAGCCCACTCTCCGATGCAGCGATCGACATCCGATCCTCTTCCGGAGCACCAAACTAGACACGAGGTGCCACACATGAAGGACCAGGTGGCTTGCCTGGCAGCTCAATGGCACACGGCGTGCAAGAGGAGTGGGAGGTTTGTGGGGGCTGGCCCGATGAAGAAGCTGCCACTGTAACCCTCCCAGAGTGCTAACCAAGCCCTCAGCTCTACCGGAGAGAAGCGGAGGGAGGATGGCTAACAACAGAGGTGACTTGTACCTCTGTGTTAAAGAAGGAGAGTCAGGATCGCAACGCTGACATGGTCATGCCCCCGCAATGAAAGCATGAACCATCTACGAGCGCTCTCTCAGCGTGCTGTCTGCCCAGACACGTGAGATGGTGATCATGGCCGTCAGATGAGGTCAGGAAACGATCACATCCAGAAACACACGGACGAAAAGACATCTTAAAAAAGAAACTGATCATCCGCGTTTGCTCTTTTAGGAAACTGCTCTCTGCACTGCAGTAATGCTGGGAACACGTACACAACCGTGCAACCGTGCAACCGTGCACCGGTTTTGCTGATCAAGGAGAGAATCCTGCTTTTTTAGAGGATGTGATCCTGGTGGAACGGTTACCATAACCGCTCGGCACAAAAGCAAAAGTATGAAAGAAGTGAGTAATGCTGGTCCTATTTATAACCGGATGCTGGGTGGGCAGAATTCGGCATGCAAATCTCACTAGGCAACGTTCATTGGCACGTTTTGTTATATTTGGAGGTGATTGGGCTCCCAAGTGAGACCCCATGACGTCAGTGCGATGTAACGTTGAACGTGAGTGACTTAAAGGGAACAGGATATTTAAGGAGCACTTCTAATTTAATTAGATTAACATTAATATATCCAAAAAGAAAAAAGACAATGTCTGAGCAACCATTCAGAATGGTTCAGACCCTTCAACATTCTCATGCGCAGTTCCCCCCCGACCCCTCCGTCAACAATCTCGCGCGCACCCCCCCTCCCCCCCCGGTCCGGGGGAAAATGGAAAATTACCAAACGTTTACCGGTACGCGAACACAAAAAAAGTTGGGGACCACTGGAGTACATGAATGAGTGGATTCACAAACTACAAACCACTCAAGGTATTTTGTTTTCTTGAGTGTATAATAAGAACAACAGCATTGATAATATTAATAATAATAATAATTTGAACAAGGTTTCAAAGACACAAGCAAGGTTTTTATTTGTATTCTAAGTAGTTGCATAACTGTTTTACTGATTTTTTTTCCCATTAGGAATTATCTATTTGTAAGTTCTGGAGGTGCAAGACCATCAGCCAGTAAGATTTTGGTTGTTATCACGGATGGTAAATCAACTGATTCATTTTTGACCGAAGCTGTTCAACAAGCACAAGCTAAAAATATAACACGATATGCCATTGGAGTAAGGTTTGATTTGTATGTAAATTTCGCTTCAGCTAGATTAAAAGAATAATTAAATTAGTTTTGCAAAACGTGCTTTAATTTATACTGATTCAGATCTAGATGCTTAGGCAAAATCAAAATGCATCCTTTCCTGATGTGATTGTAATAATTTTGAAAGATTTAAAACTTTCTTTCAAGATCTAATATGGCCATTTTGAAAGCATTGTGCATTAAAATTACTTTAAACAATCAATCATTTACTCGTTGTCATCATGGAAGACTCACAGACGTTAGATGGAACAGGTTTTATTTCGGCAGGACACAAAAACAGTAAGCGGTTGCAGGACAGTGATGGCAATGGCAATGAAAGGTAACAGGCAAATCTCATTGAGGCGTGGTAGGTGGATGGCTGGCAAAGGCTCGGAATGAGAGGGAGAGTTCAGGTAATGCTCAGGAGGAGAGTTCAAAGTAGCTTGGTAGCGCGGGTAGAGTCCAGGTAGCAATGATGAGACCAGACACTCTGTGTGGGGTGGGTGCTAGTTATATAGTGAGGGTGTGATTGACTGCAAGTGCTCAGTACTCAGGTGATATGGAACGAGTGAGCGGAGTGAAGGAGTCTGGTGCGCGGGGCGTGGCAGAGTCCGTTACAGTACCCCCCTCCCCACGAGCAGCTCCGGAGGACCGTAGGAGGCGACGACGAGGACAGCCTCCACCCCAAGGCGCTGGTCGGTCGGGATGGGCAGAGTGACAGTCCTGGAGAAGGGACGGGTCTAGGATATCGTCCCGGGTTACCCAGCACTGTTCCTCGGGGCCGTATCCCTCCCAATCGACCAGGTACTGAAGTAGGCCGCCTCGTCGCCGGGAATCCAAGATCTTGTGCACCCGGTAGATGTTCAGGTCCTCCGGATCCAGGGGAGGCAGTGGTACAGCTTCAGCACTAGAGTCTGTGGGAGGAGACCCAACGGGTACAGTGAAGGGTTTCAACAGTGAGACATGGAAAGAAGATAACATGGATCTTCCATGGAGCTGGACTTCGTTTATCTGCCTCAAGATCTTGAATGGACCTGCATAGCGGGGACTCGGCTTTCAGATACTGGGGAGTGGGTCCTCTCCGTCGGTCCGCTTGAAGCTTCCCAGACCCTCTCGCTCTCCTGGAACCAATGTCGGACAGCTGGAACTTCCGTGGGCTCACCTGTCCAAGGGAAGAGAGGGGGTTGATAGCCAAGATAGCACTGGAAGGGTGTGAGGTGTGTGGACTCTTGCCTTAAAGAGTTTTGGGTGTACTCGGCCCACGGAATGTACCGGTTCCAGCTTTCCTTATGCTAGTTGGATGGCTGTCGAAGGCTCGGGATGAGTAGGAGAGTTCAGGGAATGCTCGGGAGGAGAGTTCACGGTAGCGCGGATAGAGTCTGGGTAGCAATGATGAGACCAGACACTGTGTGTGGGGTGAGTGCTGGTTCTATAGTGAGGGTGTGATTGCCTGCAGGTGCTCAGTACTCAGGTGACATGGAACGAGTGGGCGGAGTGAAGGAGTCTAGTGAGTGGGGTGTGGCAGAGTCCGTTACACTCATCCTCATGTCATTCCAAACCTGACTTTATTTCTAAATGAAGAATATCCTTTAAAAGAATGTTCTTACAATAAAAGTTAATGGGGGTCTAACGCTGTTTTATTATTGTATAGATAAAAACATTACAAACATTCTTCAATAAACCTTTTCATTTAATAAAAGAACAAAACCCATGGTGGGGCGGCATGTTGATAGCCATCAGCCATTTCACCCTGTAGCCTAAGACTGGTTGCCCACTGAAGCTAAGCAGGGTTGAGCCTGTGTTGGTCCTAATGCACCAGTATAGTGACGGGGACACTGTACTGCAACAAGCACCGTCCTTTGGATGAGATGTTAAACTGAGGTCCTGGCTCTCTGTGGTCATTAAAAATCCCAGGATGTCCTTCGCAAGAGCAGGAGTTTAATCCTGACATCCTGGCCCAATCTGCCCATTGGCCTTTGTCCATCACGGCCTCCTAATAACCCCCCCCCCCCATACTAATTGGCTTCATTGCTCTGTCTCCTCTCCTAAGCTAGTGGTGAGCGTTCTGGCACTGGTTGCCGTCGCATCATCTAGGTGGATGCTGCACACTGGTGGTTGTTGAGGAGTCAACCCCCCTAAGCGCTTTGAGCTCTGGAAAAGCGCTATATAAATGTAACTAATTATTATTATTGTTATTAAGAGTAAAAAATGACAAGATTTACATTCTTAAAATATAGGGTATATCAAAAACAAGAAAAGGTTAAGGACAAAAGGAAAAGGACATATATTCATTGAGTTCCAAAATTGTTGGCACCCCTGAAAGTATTTCTCACAGATAACTATTACATTAAAATCCATTACATTACAGTTATCTCCATTTACATTATATCCTTCATTTTTCTTAGGTTGGCAATGCTTTTGAAGATGACGAAGCAACAAAGGAGTTGACAAATATTGCATCTTTTCCCACCAATGAGCATGTGTTCAAAGTAAACGATTTTGACGCACTGGAAAGCATTCGTGAAAAACTCAAAGAGAACTGTCATACAACGGAGGGTGCTGGCGTGTGATGCAGAGGAACGAGGAAACTCGGATGCAAACAGAACTCAGGTTTATTGATAAGGCACTTTAAATAGAAACATAAACGCACTCGAGGGTGCAAACGCAAACCTCATGGAGTAAACTGGGGAACACAGGAAACATCCACACGCGACATGACAACCGAGGAACTTTGACGAACACCGACAAACACAAAGGGACACAGGAGGGTATTTATGGAGACGAGGAAACTACACACAGCTGACGGGACTTGGGCAGTGATTAACGAGACAGGTGTGGAACAATCTAGAAGGACCCGGAAGGTGAGAGACGAGACAAGACTGTGACAGTACGCCCCCTCCCGCAAGGCGTGACCTCACGCCGAGTGAGCAACACCTTGCGGAGGGGAGGGAGGGGGAACAGGAGGAGGACAAGACAGACCAGACAATCAGAAGAAACAAGGGTGGGAGGGTGGGCAGCCTGGAGACCGGGTTACCCGGAGTCATGGAGGTCTCCAGGGTGGTACCGGGGCTATGGGGAACCAGGGTAGCACCGGGGAAATAGGGCGCCAGGGTGGCACGGCAGTCCAAGGGGAAATAGGGCGCCAGGGTGGCACGGCAGTCCAAGGTGGCTCAGGGACGGCCGGCGGCGGAGGCTCTGGGAGGGCCTGCGGCGGAGGCTCTGGGAGGGCCTGCGGCGGAGGCTCTGGAGGGACCGGCTCTGGAGGGAACGGCTCTGGAGGGACCGGCTCTGGAGGCTCTGGATCTGGAGGGACCGGCTCTGGAGGGACCGGCTCACCGGCGGAGGCGGTTCGGGCCACGGGAGATCTGGCCAATCCAGAGGCCCGGGCAGGTCCAGCGATTCAGGCCACGGCGGGAGTTCCAGGTCAGTGGGATGCTCTGGCAGGCTGGGCTCGGACTCTGGCTGGAGGCTCTCGGGCTCTGGCTGGAGGCTCTCGGGCGCTGGCTGGGGACGCGCAGGAACTGCCGTGAAGCTCGGGCGCGCTGATGCAGGCACTTTCTGATTTTCAACGGGCGCAGGAGTGGGCTGGGGAGCTGTGGGCGCGATCGCAGCCTGACCAGCGGGATGTACTGGTCCAGGCTGCACTCTAGCGGGCACAGATGCAGCCGCACAAGGAGCGGGCGTTGACTCAAATGAGCGCGCTGCTGAAGCGGGAGCGGGAGACTTTGGCTGAGGGTATAGGCGTTCCACGCATTTTACCACTGTTTCCATCCAAGTCAGACCCGCGGTGTCTAGAGGATCATGGGTGAAATGACGGGCCGCCCCGATCCAGAATAGTGTGGTGATCGTTTGGTCCAGTAACGGTGCGTCGCACGCCACCAGGGAAAAGTCCAAAACAAAACGACCAAAGTCCTCGCTGCGCATTAGCGCAATAGTCAGCAGCCTTTCCTCAAAGTCCATACTGGCACGAAGTCTATTGGGGGTGACAAACCCGGTCGGTGTTTCTGTCATACAACGGAGGGTGCTGGCGTGTGATGCAGAGGAACGAGGAAACTCGGATGCAAACAGAACTCAGGTTTATTGATAAGGCACTTTAAATAGAAACATAAACGCACTCGAGGGTGCAAACGCAAACCTCATGGAGTAAACTAGGGAACACAGGAAACATCCACACGCGACATGACAACCGAGGAACTTTGACGAACACCGACAAACACAAAGGGACACAGGAGGGTATTTATGGAGACGAGGAAACTACACACAGCTGACGGGACTTGGGCAGTGATTAACGAGACAGGTGTGGAACAATCTAGAAGGACCCGGAAGGTGAGAGACGAGACAAGACTGTGACAAGAACATTGTTGCTATTGAAGGTATGTTTGACAGAATGTTTACATTTATCTGCTGTCATGTGAGTACATTTACTTTGCTCATTAAAATAATAGTGATAAATATAGTTAACGTGTGGTTTTATTTGCTAGGAACCCAGACCTCTGGAGATTCATCTCGAATGGAGTTTGCACAGGACGGGTTTAGTGCAGCATTTATATCAAATGTAATTCTTTCCATTTAACTCATTTTTAATTTTTAAGTTGAAAAATATGTTCAGTTTTATATTTAATTAAACAACAATTTACTTAATGTTGTCATTAAAACAAAGTTACATTAGGTCAAATGAACTGCTAGAGATTGTAAGCTTGTAGCTCGTGCTATAAAAATGAAACCCGGATGTTCACTTCCATCAGGGCAAATATGGTTGAATTCATGAATCAAGTTAATTTATATTATTTTCAAACATAGATATCCATTTGCTGTGTAAAACATTTGCTGTTTTAACTCTTATTCGGAAAGATAATATCTTAAATAATATTATTTACTCTTATGTTATCTGCTTTTAGACGGATTTGATAATGACTGCAGTGGGAGCTTTCCAGTGGAAGGGTGGATATCAGCTGTACAAACCAAATGTCAAGTCAGATGATTTTCAAGCTGGAAGTGAGCATGACAGTTATATGGGTGAGATCTCTTCTTCAACTGTGTGAATCAAAATAAAATAGCCAAAACATCACAATACATTTTGAGTCTATTTTCTTCAGGTTATTCTTTGGCAATAGCAACAATATCTGGATCAAAGTATGCAGTCATGGGAGCACCAAGACACAATCATAAGGGACAAGTAACTGTTTCAAGAATTGGTGGAAGGGACTTAAAGCAGCTGGATTCTCCTATGGTTGTAATACTCTTAAAAAAAAAAAGAAAGAAAAAGAAATCTTATGTAAAATGTGCTGTAAAATGTTAACACTATATTGCATATATTCCTCTTTTTTTCAGCCTCAGATTGGTTCATATTTCGGAGCTGAGGTGTGTGTGGTGGATTTGAACAGTGACTCCAATACAGACCTACTTTTGGTTTCGGCACCAACGTACATAGAGTCTTTCCGGGAGGGCAAAGTGTTTGTTTATATCTTCACTCATCAGGTAAATGTTTTTTTTTTCTGTTACGATTCATTAAAAGTTTTTGTTTTTATTCTTCAAGTAAAATTTAATAAATGCACATTTGTTTATGTTAATCCATGTTTCTGCTTACTTTGGTATATCTCCATAGGAAAAATTCACTTTTTCGGATACACTGTTGGGAATGTCAGGTCAGAGGGGTCGGTTTGGCTCTTCTCTGGCCAGTCCAGCAGATCTGAATGGTGACGGTTTCATGGATGTTCTGATTGGAGCTCCTTTAGAAGAGGATGGACAGGGCAGCATCTACATCTTCAATGGAATAGATGGAGGGATCATTTCAAAATACTCACAGGTGAAAAACACATGGGTTGGTGGCAGTTTAAGGTGATAGTTCACCTAAAAATAATTCACCTTTCTCGCATTAATTTTTCCTTGACTTACTTCATAGACTCTAATATTCTAATATTTTTGCTCCCTCTTGAATGAAACAGAGAATTGCTGGATCATCTGTTCGATCAGGTTTGCGGTTCTTTGGGATTTCATTGAGTCAGTTTTCTCTAGACCAGAGTGGAGACACACTTGCTAACATTGCTGTTGGGTCCATGGGAGCAGTTCTTCTTCTCAGGTCTGTTTTCTTCAATAAATTACTGCAATAAATAGAAATACAGTGTTTCAGCCATAATCATTTATACTGTATATGTCATATGTTTCTCTTTCAGGTCCAGACCCGTCATGCTCTTGGAAACCAAAGTAGCTTACAGTCCGACCAAGATACCAACCAGTGAAGCAAAACAATCACTAGAAATCACCATGAGAGTGTGTTTCACCATGCGTCCATACAGACACAACATAAGAGGTTTATCCAACATTACAAATATTATTTTGTTATAGCTAATGTTTAAGTGTGCAAATTTTCCACTGTGGTGCTGCCAAAACCTTTTTTTTCTGAGAATCACAACCTGCCTGACTCTGCAGTATCAGATCAACCAATGGCGTGAGTTTTGGGGTGGGACTATCTGTTGAACCAACCAATGGCAGCTGAGGGGAGTCTTCACAAAATCTGTCTAAAAATTGCTTTATATTGGCAAAAACTAAAGCTTTAAAAGTTTTTTTTTTAGAAAATAAAAGAAAAATTATAAGGTCTAAGGGAGACCGGGGGCAACTGTCTTTTTATGTATAATTTCTTCATAACTCACAGATTACTTAAAATACACTAGTCATGACTTGATACAATAAAAATAGGTGCACTAATTAATACAACTGATATATATCCAATAATATCGACAAAACTATAATACTGAATTAAATGCAAGAAGTCAAAGTTATGTTTGGTGGGGGAGATTTTAAAAGTGTTTTGGGGGAAATTGTAACACTGAAAATGTAGTCGTCATAACTCTTTAAAAAAACTTAAATCTTGGAAACCTTACTACTTTCAAACATTTGAATGGTAATGTATTCATGTAAATATGCTAAAAATGTATAAATATGATATATTTAATTTAAAAAAAGATAACTTTTGAAATATGAAGAAACTGTCCTCCAAGTATTGCTTTTATATTTCTAAAGCAGTTTTATGTGTATCATTCAGACCTATGCAAATATTAATTACACATTAATACTGGATGCCAAGCGACAGAAATATCGAGCAAACTTCCCAAACAAAAAGCGGCTGCTCAGTGATGTGCTGAACATTGGACTGAATGCAGAATCTTGCAGAAGTCATCCTTTCTTTGTAGATGTAAGTCTGAAACATCACCACTTTTTTACAATTAGTTTTTACAATCTAACTCTTTTGAAATTAGTCAGTTTTTCTGTTTGTAAGACATAATAATTATTAATGAAATCTCACTGGGAAAAAGTAGTACTAGTAAGATGTAACAATTTGGCAATACAAACTGAATGTCATTGACCTGTTCTTTGCTCTCTTAGGCTTTCTCAGAAGATGCTCTGAACCCGTTGTCCAATCAGTTAGCGTTCACTTTTGAGGGTTTGCCATTGGCCAGAATGGAAAACATAAAGCCAATATTGCTGCCAAAGACTAAAACCACCACAGACCACAGTGTAAGAGGAAAACTGATTTTTGTTTCAACCTGTGAATCATTCAGATGGAACATTAAAGCACATCCAAAAAAAAAACTTCTGTCATCATTTATGCATTCTGCTTTTCACTAAAGTTATTCTTTATTTTGTTAAACACAAAGGAAGACATACAAAAAAACTATGCTTGTCCATCCAATGCAAGTCAAAGGGGTTCAGTGCTTTGGACCTTATTGACTTTCATTGGATAAGTTGAAATATTCTTCAAAATATCTTTTGTAAATGATGACTTAGAGAAAGTAAGTCTGAAAAACACAAGAGAGAGTAAATGATGATAGAATTCTAATTTTGGGAGGGAATTATCCAACTCATAACTCATAGTATTATTTTAATATATTAATTTCTGTTTATCCACTGTAATACAGTGATGCAGTTTTATATTATTTAAGACTCTACTGTTTATCTAAATCTCATCTTTTTTCACAGCTGGATTTTGAAATAAACTGTGGAAAGGATGATATTTGTATTGATGACCTCAGGATGGATTTCAATTTCTCTGGGTGAAAATATTTACACTAAATTATTCTGTATTATTCACATGAATAAATAGAAACAGAGTAAGAATGGAGATGCAACTGCGACAAGTCATGAAATCATTCTTGTTATTCTCTGAGTATCTGTCTTTGGTGTCTGTGATGCAGAGCTACAAACATAGAGGTTGGGATAATGCAGGAGCTCAATGTGACAGTGTCTGTAGAGAACAGAGGAGAAAACTCATACAGCACCCAGTTCACCCTCAAATACCCCTTTGGACTTTCATACAGGATATTCACATCTAAACAAGTGAGACCAGAATGATTTTATTAAAAAGAATCACAATTAGATGAAAAAATTAATCATATCTAATATACCTGATGGCAGTTCTCTTTCATCATCTTGTGTTTGAGATCCATCTATGAGAAGTGCGTCTGTATCTGCCCCCCTCTGCAAAAGCATCCAATTCCACAGTCTGTCATATGCGCGTGCACAATGGCTGGTAAGGGACCGCCCTCACCAAAGTACACAAAGCACCTGCACACGCTATCTTTCCTCAGTTGAGATTCCCTTCTCGTGAATTCGAGAGGACATATTGCTCCGATTGACCTCCACTGGACATGATTTTCTCGCTCTCCATTTAAACTGTGTCATCCTGCAATCCGTTCATACTGCACTTCACTCTGTCGTTCCTTTCTCATTCCCTCTGTCACCCCCGCCATCGAATCCTTCATTGCCCATCCAACAAAATTTAGCTCTCTCTAACAAAATAATAACTTCTCTGGGTCCGTCCATCAGGCTCACTGCTAGCTATCAGAGCTTTGAATATCTCCTCCCTGCTTTCTGCTTATCAGGCCAAGCTTCTTTAAGTAAGGGTTCACAAGTAAGTGCCCCACTTACTGCACAAGAAGCGAATGTGTGCACACAAGAAAGCGCATACAGGTGCTTTATGCATTTTGGTAAGGGGTGGTCATCTTACCTGGCACCTAACTATCAAACCAAACTCTGCAATTTCAGATTGTACATAGATGCACTTCCTGTAGGTGGATTTCTCACTCAATGTTTCAAAGAACCGGGGATTCAAACTGTATTGTTTTTTAGACAATCGCAATGGCACTTGGTAATTGAATTGGCTATGGGTTATTAGTTATACATGGACAGTTATACTTAATTTTCTGCATGAACAGGGAAGAGTGGAGTGTCGATCTCTTGACAGTGAGCATAGAGGTTCATTTGGAGAAACCACCTGCCACATCAGTGAACCCATCCTCAAGAACAACGCTCAGGTGAGATCACTTTTTAAACTGTGCTGTGTGTTCTTCTGTTCAAACACTCATCGTTTCATCTGTGTCCACTTCTAGGTTGTGTTTCATATTACATACATCATCGATAAAGAAAGCCCATTTGATCAAAGTGTGACATTCACCGGTCAGATCAAAAGGTATGACACATTTTATTATTATTAAATGAGTTCATTTGAGGTTATTTGAGTTCACTCAGTGTACAAATACATCACTTAATGACCTGTTGCTCACATGTGAGAAAGTGATAACTAAAAATAAATGTGACTACTTCTCAAACCCCTTCTCTTACAGTGCGAATGACCAACACTCTCAAACCAGTCAGTTATTCAGACAGAAAAGCATCGGTATCAAATTTGCCATCTACATCGCTTTAATAAGGTTAGTGTTTTGCTTCAGCACTCAGATTTGACAACAGATATTGTTTCCACTTGGCCAGTGTAATATTTGTGGATCTAAAGCAAAACTAAAGCATTATGTTCAGTGTTTTATTTTATTTTACAGTAAATCTAATACAAAACTGAATTTTTAAAATTTTAGAGAACAACAAAATACTAGTTATCATTATATTACTACAATTTATTTAAATGTGTGTATATATATATGTACATATACAGAATAAAATAATGTTATATGAAGATATATTATTAGATTTTAAGATGTTAAATCTATATCATTCGCGCATACACACACACACACACACACACACACACAAACGATTTCAATTACTGACATATTTTCCCTTTTTTTTAAATAAGCCATGAAGATTCAAGCCTCTACATTAATTTTACTGCACAGAAAACTGATCTTGAAAGACCAGCCAGACAAATACTAAAGGTACTGTAATGGCATTCACACAGAACTGGATTTCACTGATTTCTTATTCTCTGTGTCATGGCAAAATAATTGTAATCTACTGTATTTCTGTCTTTCAGGTTGAAAATGACTTTAGAGATTTAACTTTCAAAGTTTTCATCAGAGTCCCAGTCATTTTAGGAGAGAAATTTATCTGGACTGACAAAAATCTACAGGTACGTAAATATGAATGGTTTATATGAACATGCTAGAAAGAGCCCATCTACTGTAGATTGATTCAGAATTGTCAAGTTAAAAAACAAGTTTGCATGTTGTATGTGCTTTTAGATTCCAGACTGTGTGAAACAGACGGATGAACAGCCACCTGTAAACAGGTTTGTGGAAGCAATTAAAAAGGATCGTGTTGTGGTGGGTATTTGAGTCTAATTTCCTGATCTACCAAAAATAAATCCATGAAATATAATTCCATGTTCCTTGACCCATTGCTCTGGATGTGTGTGTCAGAACTGCAATGTGGCGGTGTGTGCCGTGTTCAGCTGTGACATCACTCTCTTTAAAAATGAAAGGAAACTCATATGAAATATCTGGCAACGTGAGCTCTGGATGGATTGAGCAGGTATCTGACTTTTAAAGCAAATTCACAACACAGAACAGATTGTATTTATAACAGAAATCTCTCTCAGATTGGACTCAGAGCTGCTGTTTTTGAGTTGGTCAGTTCAGCATCTCTGGATTATGACAAGAGCAAATATATTTTCTTTTCCTCAGATCCTCAACACACTGTGCCGTCTGTCCAGGTAATGCATTTTCTTCACAAATCAATGAAAAATTTATAAATACAATTTAGAATATGTCTATTTTGAAATAACGTTTTTAAATTTAAACCCAAAAGACTTTTTAAACCCCAATGATTCATTATACAAATAATAGAACATAATATAATTTTAACAACATTGTTTTAACCTATAGGACTATAATGTGTGTTATATGTTCATGTTTATGTGTGTGTGTTGTGTGTTTGTGTGTGTGTGTGTGTGCATACATAACACTAGAAATTACTTGTTCCAATCTATTCATGCTAAGACTTTGCACGCTTCAGACCTCAATTATATATTTTTATATGTGCATGTGTTTTGTCAGAGTAACGCTGTATTTGTGTATGTGTAGATTAAAACTCAAGTGGAGGTGTTTGATGAGGTGAATCTGACCAAAGAGATCATTGGAGGAGTAATAGGAGGACTGCTGCTACTGGCTCTCATCACAGCAGCCCTCTATAAGGTAAAACGTCTCAGGTTATGTATGTAACCATAGTTCCCTGAGAGGGAACGAGATGCTGCGTCATAGCGCTGTGGGAACGCCCCACAGCGCTATGACGCAGCTCGAGTTCCCACGAAAGGGAAACAGTTTTCACCTGTCTACAATCTCTATTTTTAAATGTTTACTTCATGTATGATTGCATATTTTCTCCCTTTAAAAGGCTGGGTTCTTCAAAAGCCAGTACAAGCAGATGCTGCAGGAGGCGCAGGAAGATGCAGGAGGAGAGCCAAACCTGCCACAATAATGTGCATTCAACTGCTGATATAAGATACAAGCAGTTTTGAACAACACCTCAGTGTTGCAAAATATTCCAACCTAATTTAGAAAATTTCATGAGAATGAAAAGTGGACACATTTTTTCCATTAATATATAACATAATTGTCATGTATCTACTCCCTTATCAGTGAGCTTGCCACAACATATATATTTCCAGCATTTCATATATTTAACTTCCTTGTTATGTTATGAACACTGATAAACACTGAGTATGAACTAGCAGAAATACTGGAGGAATATTCCTCAAATATACATTGTTTTTGAGACATTGTAGCATTGTGGCTCATCAGATTCTCTGATCCGATGTTCTGTAATGTTTTAATGCTTTCTGCTTAATATAAAACTGTATAGTTCAAAACATCATTTTTATTGGCAGATCATTTCCATAATTTTAGATAATGATCCATTCATTATTTGTGGATTTAAAAGTCAGCCGATGAGTGTGTGGTGTTTGTATGGCTTCAATCTTTTCAGTTGCAGCAAGCCTAAAAACCTTCAGCTATTCACACCAAAAAGTGTTTTAGTGTCCTCTGTGTTCCAGCATAGCATCAGGACCTCTTTCCCGAAGCCTTCCTCCAAAAAGTAACAATCGTCAGATCTGTTTTCTCCTGGGAAGGCTCCGGGACTGCTGGTTTGACCCTGAGCTTGAGTAAATAAAGGCTACATAATTGCTTTAAGAGTTTAATTTTTAACATGAGTGTAATAATATAATTGAGCTGCTTGCATTAATATAAAATAATATAGTTTTTGCCAAAACAGATGATACCATGCAAGCTTCATTTCTTATGGTTGTGAAAGGCTCCTCTATTCTTGTAACTAAGACAGAAAGCTTCTGTGAACTTTGTGCTGCTTCTGGCAGTGGAAACTTCAGAAGAGCTTAAACAGGCCAGAGTGTAGCTTAACAAAGTGTTTAGTCGAACAAGTCACTGCATCTGTGTCAGTCTGACAGCACATACAGGGTCATCCTAGTGTGTCAAATGCAGATGACTGTGACACTTATGGCTCAGGGTGTTTGAGAGTTATTTTAAACAGGCTGCTGGTGTTGGTGGAATGAATCATAATCAGACTCGGGTTAAAATGGACTATTTACTATTATTCACCAGTGAGATTTCAAAACATTACATGCCACAAATGAGTTTTATTTCATTGCTAAATGAATCATAACAGTGGGTGTTTACAGACAATTTAGAATTAGCAACAAAACTAAGCTTTTCAATCAGAAGATCAGGGGGAAATGGTTTGTTATTAAATATTGTATCCAACACACTAAATGAGTGTTATAGTTGTAGATGTGTGGCTGGCGTGCGATGCAGAGAGAGGCTTGGAACACGGAGTCAGAAACAAAAACACTTTAATACAGAAACGGAAAATAAACGGCACATAAGAGTGCAAAACAAGGAGGCATCCACACGTAGAACATCCACAGCAAAATAACGTTAACAACTGACAATCTGGGGAGTGAACAAGGAGAACTTAAACACTGGCTAAGATAAACTGAAACACAAAACACCTGTGAATAATAAGTGCTGATGGGAACTGAGTGACGGTGAGATAAGGAATGGGGAACATGTGACAAAGACAAAGACTAAGAGTCCTGAGTAATGTGAAAATAACATAAACGTGACATTACCGAGACAACATAAACGAGACTGAGGTATCCGAGAGTCCAGGAGGTCTCCAGGGTGGTGCCGCCTTCCAGGGTGGCTCAGGGAGGACCACCGGCGGTGAGGCCGGCTGGAGTGCCGGCGGTGGTTCAGGCGGGGCCGGCTGGACCGGCTGGAGTGCCGGCGGGGCCGGCTGCGGAGTCTCTGGCTGGGCCGGCTGCGGAGGCTCGGGGATGTCCCGGAATTCCGCCGGGGGCTCGGGCCATGGCAGTTCAGGCTCCGGCGGCTCCGGTCACGGCAGTTCAGGCTCCGGCGGCTCGGGCCACGGCAAACAGAAAAAAAAATTACTGGCCATGTGCCAGAATATGATTTATGATGTATGATGTATGATTTATGATTTATGACCAACAAGTGTACTTTTGTCAGCATCAACCTCAGTTTCCGGACAGTTTGTGCTTGTGAATTGTTTTTTCAGGTGATGATCAACAGACTTAGGAGTCATTTCCCCAGTCTTGAGGAAGTAGTAAAAGGTGATTCTTCCAAACACACCAATAGAATGTAGCATTATACATCATCATATAACATGTAGATCATTATTTAAAGAGCAAAGTTAAATCTTCCAAGACAGCTGTCTCCATCCTGTCTTTTCTGTGAGAGAGGATGTCATTTTACAGTTATGCTCTTTGTTTGATGGGGTTGGATAAATCTTCTGGCAGGTGTTAGGAGTCAACACATCTAAGATAAGATCATCTGACATTTACCTATGCTGCAAAAATGAAAGCTATTTATTATTGTTTTGAGTGTTTTAAATAAAGGTACATCTTAGCTCTTATTTCACAGTCATGGAAAATGCTTGTAATACTGTGACAAAAATATAATAAATACAACAAACACGTTTTTCACTATTGGATCATTGTGAATTATACATAGATAGGGTCATCAGTTTTATTTCTATAACACTTTATACCGTACAAATTCTTTAACATACTCAAATTCAATTGTAAAGTAACTCTAGCAAGCCAATAGTGTGATTATTTATTTTAAATAACTGTAAAGTACATCAATTGTTCAACTTGTGCACTAATACTGTACAGTGTATTTGTACACACTCTCACACACACACATATGTATATCCTCCATCCCTGACACTTTGGACCCTCTTCATATCGCCCCAATAGATCGACTGAAGATGCCATCTCTCACGTCCTCCACTCCTCCTCCACACACATCGACAGCAAAAGTGGCAACTATGTAAGACTGCTATTTATTGACTATAGCTCAGCCTTTAACACCACAGTTCCCATTAAGCTAACTGCCAAACTCCTGGATCTCGGCCTGAATTCTTCTCTCTGGATTGAAGATTTCCTCGCTGGCAGACCTCAGGTGGTGAGAGTAGGACAGTTCACCTCCCCCTCCATCACCGTGAATGTGGGAGCTCCACAGGGCTGTGTCATGAGTCCCCTGCTCTACTCTCTCTACACACATGACTGTTTGTCCACACAAAGCTCCACCTCTATCATCAAGTTTGCTGATGATACTGTTGTACAACTGTCTCTTTCTGAATGTTAGCAAGACCAAATAACTGATTGTTAAGTATTTAAGTATTACGTATGTTAAGTATTTCTTAATAAGTTATTGTTATTTGAAGAGACAGCAACGGACATACTCCTCTCTAATGATCAGCGGGACAATAGTAGAGAGAGTGAGTAGCTTCAAGTACCTGGGTGTGAACATCTCCGAGGACCTGACCTGGACTGCACACATGATAAAGGCGAAAAAGGCCAGGCAAAGACTGTACCACCTGCGCCAGCTGAGGAAATTCAGGGTTTCACCAGCTATCCTGAAAACTTTCTATTTAGGGGCGATAGAAAGTGTGAAAACTCTGTGTTTGGATCTTGTCTCTTCAGAGAAGGCAAGGCTGAGAGAATGGCTTGACGTGAATGGTCTCTCTTCTGTCATTATTTCAGATTTTAAATCTTCCTTTTTGAGAGCAAGTGGGGAACATTCAGGACCGACTTTATCAATTGTGATCATGTTGTCATCTCTGATCTCCTCACCCCAGTCAGATCCATAAGTATGCCTTGGTGAACTATGTAGCATATCTCTATTTGGCTGGGTTGATTTGAATCTGGTAATTATTGGAGCTGCTTGAGCAGAAGCTATATACATTTTGTCACTTGGGACTCCATTTGAGCTTGACGCTTGAGGTTTGGAGGAACTTGTACTTTGTTCAGGTAGAGTTGGAAAAATTGGTTTGTTAGGCGGATGCATTACTGTTGCTGCCGATTTTGCTAGTGCTGGTGAAAACTTATTTTCAGCTTTGGCTATTATATTCGTCCAATCAGGATCAAACAAATCATCTGACATATATTCATTGGCAAAACAACTGGCATGTATGTTCGTTATCAACACAGTTCTTTTTATCAGATTCAGTCAATGTCTCATATCACTTTTTATTATCAGGTAAATACAAGTTTATTTTTAGTTCTTACCTGAAACGATTTTGACAATGCCTGAGATGCAGATCCTAAGTTCGTGATACCAAATTGTAGACTTGAAAAACAAGCTTTTGTCCCCTTGTTGTTTAAAATCACAGGACCGGACACCTGTAATTTTGCCAAGAGATCTCTTATTTATTTTAGAGGAACATCTGGCTTCTATTAAAAATTGAAATGTATATATGATCCTATGTGCCCCTAACACAAACATGCATTCAAGCCTCCTTGTCCTGTGAAAACCTAAACTACACTTTCCTATTCTTGTATAACACTCACACTTTTGTTCATGCAAACTACAATCTAGCTTATACACTAGAAACATAATACAACAAATTCTAAATAAAACAAAGAAAAACAGTATTAAGTAACACAATTTTAGTCTTCACTTTTTATATCCATCAGTTTGGACAGAACCAGTTGATATTAATTTGCATTGACGAGGGGTAGCGATTGCTTTCTAATTACTGATTGTCTTGGCTTTCCATGCTTTTTGTACCTCCCTTTCTTCATGTGTTCAATACCTTTTCCCTGTGTCATTTAACATTATTAAACATAACTTAATTTATGAACATCTATGGTTTGATTTCTTTGCATGTGTGGATTGAATGTATTGTTCCCAACATCTGGTGAAAACTGCATGTCAACAGCACCTTTAGAAATATATTGTATTTATTGAGAACAATGGTGAGGTGTTCAATACTTATTTCCCCCACTGTAGGTTTAGGTATGTGGTTAGGGGTGGTGTAATTTGTTTCGAATTTGTGCATTCTTGTTTCCTTTTTTCACGTCTAAGCTCTGCCCCCCTTTGGA
The DNA here is from genome assembly GCA_037043235.1 of Rhodeus uyekii. Taxonomy (NCBI): domain Eukaryota; kingdom Metazoa; phylum Chordata; class Actinopteri; order Cypriniformes; family Acheilognathidae; genus Rhodeus; species Rhodeus uyekii. Next base: position 410,015 of record JAWRVZ010000145.1, on the reverse strand, counting down.
TGTAGGAAATGGAAACAGGAAATGTTGCAATAAATGAAAATGCAGAAAGAGGAATCTAAAGAAACCTGATTTGTATATTGGAATATTCTTTTTCACTCAATTAATATGTGTGTCTGAAACTCTGGAAGTGTAAAAGTGTAGGAAGTGTAGGGATGAGACAGTGGGCAGAGGACAGTGAAGGATAAGAGGAGACCAGGTCTGGAGTTTATGCTGGGCTTTGTTTCAGTTTAAGGGCCAGTCATCCATGAGGGACTGTCATTTCTATCTTCATTTTTTCTTTGTTAATTTTGGAATTAAAGTATCTTGTACGTTCGCCAGTTCCTGCCTATTTCTTCCCTGAGCCTTTAACGTCATACCAATCAATTTGAGTATTTAAAAGCACTCCCTATTACTGTAAGATGCAAATTATTGAAAATAAAGCTCTTTAAAAACGTGCATTTTTGCAAGTGCGTTGCATTGGATAATCAAATGTTCTACACAGACATATTTTAACACTTGTCAAAGACAGGAAATACTTCATGTGAGTAGAAAGTGGTCTAATGGAAAGAAAGCAAGCGTGGGTAGTTGGACGGGCACAAAATATATATGTGGTAGGATGTAAAAATACACACATATTGAATTGTTGTTTCTCTTTTGTCAGATGCTTCCACCCCTCTTTGTATCTATGAACCACATCTTTGCTTTCATTTATTGCCTTGACTGTCCCAACTCATGCATCCTCCATATCTACATTGGACAAGTTATGATGGACCAGAATTTCTGTATCATATTGTGCATGTTTTATGGTAAGATATTTCTTTCTTTTATTGCTTATTTATTTTTTTGTACACACCATTACTACCTCAATCTGTCTATTTACACTCTCTGTAACCTTTCTTGTGTCGTCTTGAGGTCTTAAACATTTTTGTTCCCTTTTGTACGATTGAAAGCAGTGAGTGGAATTTAGACTTTAACTGTTTACTGTAGAATTGGCTTTACGTTCTTTTTATATTCAAATATATTAATTTAAAGCTGTGTGAAATGCATTGCAATAATGATGTTGTACACAAACAATTCATTTCAAAGCTCTCACAATTTTAGTTTTACTTTATATTGTTGATCCATTATTGATCATAAGACATTAAACACATCTAATTTTAGACAGTCATAAGTTCAGAATCTAAAGCATTAAAAAAATGTAATATCTAGACCAGATATATGTTATGGATGAAGGTTAAAAATGTCCTTTTAAGGCAAGAACAAATTGCAATATGAGTGAACTTCCTTCTCTACATGCTCTACATCCTTCTGTCTCATTTGAGCTGTGCATTAGCTGAGAAAAGCACTGCAGAAATAACTCATAAATGCACATGACAGATTTTTTTCACATATTTATGTATTTATCGAAAAACTTCACTTTACAGGAAACCAAACAAGCTAAAACTTTTGTCTGGCACAAAAACTACATTCACAGTTTACCATTGAGTTCTTTCTTTTTTGTTTCTTTTTTATTTGTCACAAAACATTTCAAACATGTTATGTTGAATGAAAATTTATGATGGAATCACTATAACATGTATTTCAGCATGGCTGCAAATGTGTATTGACCAATCAGCAAAAATGAATGGAAATGTCAATTTTTAATATTTTAATTGTCAAATGACAGATTTGGGTTGCTAATTCAGTCTTTATCACTTCTGATCACTTTAGCATCTCAGTCGGTGATGGCTTTTAACATTGATCCTGTTACCTGGAAAACTTTCACTGCGCCTTCACCTTCACAGAGCCAAAATGTTGCCTTTGGTTATAAGATGATTCAGAAAGATGCAACAAGGTGAGAGAAACATAAACATAATAATAATTAACTAATAATTAAAACAATAAACAGCAAAAAACAAAAAAAAAACATTTTCACTACCAGTACTCACTACACTGCCATCATCTGTCCAATGAGACAGGAACAGATATATCACCCATTGCTTGTTTTGTTTTAAAGTGAGCTTTAGATGCAAATCAAAAGTAGATGCTACTGCAGTGACATGGAAAACCTCAGATTATAGATTGTGTGCTCCATTGCCATTAGTGAAGAATTTTACTAGTTATCGTAATTTTAAGTTTGTGTGATTTCTGAATTGTCATTGTCAAATTGTTACCTTGAATGCAGCAATACTGTTGACAAACATTGAAATGACAGATTTACACGTCTTGGTTACTATAGTGACACCTGTTCCCTGATGGAGGGAACGAGGTGTTATGTAGATAGACTGAAAGTAGGGATCATACTTGAGAGCCCCAAAAAACTCTGATACTTTGAGAAAAGGCCAATTTGAATTGGCAGGTGGAATTCTCATATGGCTCCTCCTCGTTAAATGGAAATGAAAAGAGATTGTGGATACATCACATGGGATTGGAGACAGGGAATATGAAAGATGTTCCTATGAAAGACAATAGTGAGTTGAACAGATGACAGAGATGAAAGAACAGACCTTTCTTGACATTTGAGTTCTCAGTGTAATGCTGTGTAATTTCTTCCAGTTAATAATGTGCATGGAGTCGCTTAATATATTCTAGTATATATTATAATATATTAAGATATATTTATACAATTAAATCAGAGCATTTGTGATTCAAAATCCCACTAATCAATACCCCAATTTCTTTATAATGTTGGCATATCATGCAGACCTAGAGTAAACTGTGTGTGTGCGTGTGAGAACTTCTTTTAAACGCGCTCTTGGTCTTTTTCTGTCTCACATATGGTTTCTGCTTTCGCACATTCAAATATGCATCTGTGAGAGAAGCACTGCAAAAAATAACTCAAATGCACAAGACATCTTTTCACACTTTTATATTCATAGTGAAGACAAATATACTTAAAAGGAAACCAAAAAAAACAAGCATGATTTCTCAAAATGCACAGACTAAGCACGTCTAGTGTGTTTTAACTAGAATAGAAGTATATCAGAAAAGAAAATGAAGGCTCAAACATATTTATAGAAGATTTAGCCATTTAAACTTGTTTGTAATTATTCAGTTTGGGCGAAAGAATGGTGCATTATAAAAACTACAGTAAACTAGCCAGAAAATATAATGTATACATTTATAAACTTTCCAATAGTTTATTATGCAATAGACAGAAAAGTATGTACATGTACAGAGAGTCAGCTGAAGGATCCATCTGCAGTTTATATTCAGTAAATAGACAGAGAACAAACAGGGATACAGCAGAATCATAGACAGGGACGGACGAGGGTCAAAGCAGGTGGCAAGATACACAATCCAAGAGAAACAGGCAATTGTCAAGACAGGCAGCAAACGGGCAAAGAATCAGTAAACAGTCCAGGGTCAAAACACAGGAATACTTCCAGGTAGTGATGGGTCATCTGAAGCGAGGCTCCGGAGCTGGTGTCGAGCAAAAAGGGGCTTTCCAAATGAAGCCCCGATTCGAGGCTTGTATCGTTTCCGCGAAAATCACGTGACGATGACAAGCGAGGCCTCGGTTTCTATTGATGACGTCATTGCTTCATTCTGAGTGTCGCTTCCGCATAAAGGTGGTTCAAAACCTCGTGCTTCTTGTGCTGTGTTGCCAGATTGAGCGGGTTCCCGACCAATTGGGCTCCTTTTGGTCACGTCCGACCGGGGAAAATGCATTGGGCTGGTTGATAAAAATTTGGGCTGGTTTTTAATGCAACTGGCGGGTTTTTATGTTTTGACTAGAAATGCTATTTTATTATTTTTTACATTAAAACGAACGTTACAATAAAGTATAATAAGTAATGTTGACATTTTAATTATGGTTCAGTTTAGCCAATAAGGTTCTCTCCTGTCCTATATATATTATATGTACAGCCTATATTAGTAGTAGTGTTATTATTATATATAATATTGCTATTATTATTATTATTATTATTATTATTATTATTATTATTATTATTATTATTATTATTATTATTATTATTATTATTATTATAACACTAGACTGTATAAGGGAAAGCTTAGAAAGTTGGTCTAGTACAAATGCTCTTATGTTGTCCAGCGTCATCGGTGCCCTGTGAAAGGTTGTTTGGGTGTCATTCCTGTTGCAGTTTGCTGTTCCACAATTCCAGTCCCATAAGCACTGCACTATTGTACTCCCAATCAGCACTGCAATATTTATAATAATATTGCAATATATGTAATATATATATAATATCATTGTGCACTCACAATAATTTATTTACAATCATTTGGGGCATTCACTGTTATCACTAACCCAAAGAACTACTGAATAGTTGAACACAAAGTTGTGTGTTTGTGTAAGTTGTGTGTGCATAGGTTAATACAAGCAGAGTAAAATACTTTATTTAATACACAGGCAATAGAAAAGTGTGTGCCCACTCCATGACGATTTGGTTGCTCAGGATGAATAGATTTGTGTGCGATACATTGCTTTGCACAGCAGGTGTCACTAGGGAGCACACTGTTTCATGAGGCTTCAGGTAAACGAACCTTTTGGTGAACCAATGGGCTGGAAAGCCTCAGTGGTTCAGGAAGCCTCATTTTCCCATCACTACTTCCAGGGAAAAGTGTTCAGAAATGATCACCACAGCAAATCAAGACTTCGCAAAGGTGTGTGTGTGTGTGTGTGGTGTGCTAATATAGTGTTGTGTGTGATGTGCTGCAGGTGCGCATGCAATCAGTCGCAGGTCTGGGTGTAGATGGGAATTGTAGTTCGAATGGTAAGTCAATATTCTGGTGAGAGCTCCCTCTGGTGATCCGGAGGAAGAGGAGAGGGCGCCTCACCTGTAATAGTAGGCTCTAGCATTACTCAAATCAAACTCAAGTTAGAGGGGTTTTTTTCAGTTTACTGTTTTATAAAATAACAAATTGTGAATGAAACAAAATGATCAGATAAAATGAGGCAAGATAGTATTCATAGCACAAACAATACCAGATGACTGGATAGTGCACAAGGAGAAACTTAAATGCGCAGTGATGATGAGCTAATTGATGAACAGCTCTGATAATAGTGCTGGTGTCCATGAAAACAGATTAGTGGTGGGAAGCTGAACAATGTAGCTCATTACTGAAAATAATAAAACAAAAGGCCACCAATATGAAACTGTGAACTCTCTGTGAACCGTGACAATATCAAATAACTTTTCATATAACTGCATGTGCTTTAGTATGTTAAACACATCAAACTTCTTTAAAGCATGACAAAAGGTTATTAAAACATAATGATTTAAAACATACTTTAATAGTAAAACCTTTCATATATTGTTATTGCACTAATTGAAAGTGTACTTAAGTGTTAAACACAAGAGTAGCTAACAATGCTGTAACAGTGCTGACGTGGAGACAGACGAAGATGAAAAAGAAGCAAAACCAAGTTGCTTAATTACAGTGAAAGTCCAAAAACATGACACATAAATCATAACATACAAAACAAGAACAAAACCATGGGTGCTTCTCAATTCTAATTTGTGCATTCTTGTTTCATTTACTTGCACTTGAGCTCTGCCCTCCTTAGGAGTTGCTTTTTGTTTTAAATGTTTTGTAATATGTTCAGATTTTTATGATTCTTACTCAGCCTTACACATCTTACTCTTCCAACCAAAGTTTTAAACATGTTCTCATGTTATTTCTGTCTTCTTCCATAGTCTACTTGTGAGTGATCCTTTAATACAACTCAGTCAAACCCAAAGAGGACAAATATATCTCTGTGCTGTCACTGGAGGAAACTGCAGTCCACTACCCATTACTGGTACTTAGATTTTAAATTATGCTTTGATGTATATGAGATAGTAGTTTGATTATCCATAAGAGTATTTCTTAAAAAAAGAAAAGAAAGTAAAAACAGTTTTTATTCAACAGTCACCAATGAGGCTGTCAACATGTCCCTTGGACTTTCAATGTCTCCAGATCCTCAGTCATCAAGAGCAGTGGTGAGTTTCATATCTGAAATAATCTCAGTTTTTTTTTGAGAATATAAAATCTTAATGCTTAGAGAAATTTTAATATCCTAAAAACACCATGAGAGTACTCCAGACACATGCTAGATTTTGTACATTTATAGATATGTATAATTTGATTTAGATTTAAATTTGTCAGATTTGATTCTACAATTTGCAGTCAGTCAGATGGCCAAATAAATCAGTTGCGCCTTAAAATGTTACAGTAATGTCCAGATTTGAGTGTGTCATATTGAAAATCCAATCTTAATTTCTCAGGTTTGTGGTCCAACCATACCCAAGAACTGTGATGTAACCACTTACAATGGCATGTGTTTTAAAATCAGTTCAGACAATGTTGTGAGCAGATCTGTGCCAAGAACCCTGAGAGGTAATGCACGGCATTTATACAAAATCAAAGCAAGTCTCCTTCATATTGTATGACATTATTATTCAGATTAAATAAAATTATTAATTTGTCCAACTTCAGAATGCCCAGTATCACAAATTGATATTGCTTTTTTAATGGATGGATCTGGAAGTGTGTACCATGAGGATTTTAATAAGATGAAGACATTTGTCATAGAAATGATCAAAGGTTTCATAGACCGTGATACACAGGTAAATTATAATATATTATAATAGAATTTATACATGATTCTTTTTTACCCACAAAGTATCAGGCACAAAAATCTGTCTGTCTGTGTTACAGTTTGCTATTGCACAGTTTTCTACACAATGTGTCATTCATCACAAGTTTCAACAATTCAAAAATGCCATGACATGGAAAAATGCAGTGAACGAGATAAATCAACAGAAAGGATGGACTAACACTGCGACAGCTATAAGACATCTTGTGTGAGACATGTCTCAATTGGATTTCTTTTATTTATGCCAATAAAATTAATATTACTTCTGACAGAAAGAAGACAATGTCGGAGCAACCATGTATGAATGTTAATGAAATTGAATGTTAAGAATGTTAATGAAATTGAATACATGAATGAATGGATTCACAAACTACAGTCTTTTTAATGTCTTTTCAAAGTTTATTTTAATAATAATAATAATAATAATAACCTTGAAGAAGGTTTAAAGACAAGCAAGAGTTGTCTTTGTATCTTAAGTAGTTCCATAATTGTATTATTGATTAAATATTTTGTACTTTTTTTCCCCATTAGGAATTATCTATTTGTAAGTTCTGGAGGTGCAAGACCATCAGCCAGTAAGATTTTGGTTGTTATCACAGATGGTGAATCAAGTGATTCATTTTTGACCAAAGCTGTTCAACAAGCACAAGCTAAACATATAACACGATATGCCATTGGGGTAAGGTTTGATTTGTATGTAAATTTCGCTTCAGCTAGATTAAAAGAATAATTAAATTAGTTTTACCAAACATGCTTTAGTTTGTACAGATTCAGATCTAGATGCTTAGATCAAGACGCACATCAATCCTGATGTGATTGGTCTTGTAAAAGTTTTGAAAGATTTAAAACTTTCTAACAAGATCTAATATGGCCATTTTGAAAGCATTGTGCATTAAAATTACTTTAAACGGTCAATCATTTACTCGTCCTCATGTCATTCCAAACCTGACTTTATTTCTAAATTTAGAATGTCCTGTAAAAGAATGTTCTCAAAATAAAATATTTTCTTACAATAGAATATTTTTGTATCAATATTTTAAGTAATTTTTAGTTTTAGCTATTTTAGGGGGATATCTGTGTGTGCAGGTGACTATTACTGTGCATAATTATTAGGCAACTTAACAAAAAACAAATTTATACCCATTTCAATTATTTATTTTTACCAGTGAAACCAATATAACATGTCAACATTCACAAATATACATTTCTGACATTCAAAAACCAAACAAAAACAAATCAGTGACCAATATAGCCACCTTTCTTTGCAAGGACACTCAAAAGCCTGCCATCCATGGATTCTGTCAGTGTTTTGATCTGTTCACCATCAACATTGCGTGCAGCAGCAACCACAGCCTCCCAGACACTGTTCAGAGAGGTGTACTGTTTTCCCTCCTTGTAAATCGCACATTTGATGATGGATCACAGGTTCTCAATGGGGTTCAGATCAGGTGAACAAGGAGGCCATATCATTAGATTTTCTTCTTTTATACTCTTTCTTGCCAGCCACGCTGTGGAGTACTTGGACGCGTGTGATGGAGCATTGCCCTGCATGAAAATCATGTTTTTCTTGAAGGATGCAGACTTCTTCCTGTACCACTGCTTGAAGAAGGTGTCTTCCAGAAACTGGCAGTAGGACTGGGAGTTGAGCTTGACTCCATCCTCAACCCGGAAAGGCCCCACAAGCTCATCTTTGATGATACCAGCCCAAACCAGTACTCCACCTCCACCTTGCTGGCGTCTGAGTCGGACTGGAGCTCTCTGCCCTTTACCAATCCAGCCCATCCATCTGGCCCATCAAGACTCACTCTCATTTCATCAGTCCATAAATCCTTAGAAAAATCAGTCTTGAGATATTTCTTGGCCCAGTCTTGACGTTTCAGCTTGTGTGTCTTGTTCAGTGGTGGTCGACTTTCTGCCTTTCTTACCTTGGCCATGTCTCTGAGTATTGCACACCTTGTGCTTTTGGGCACTCCAGTGATGTTGCAGCTCTGAAATATGGCCAAACTGGTGGCAAGTGGCATCTTGGCAGCTGCACGCTTGACTTTTCTCAGTTCACGGGCAGTTATTTTGCGCCTTGGTTTTTCCGCACGCTTCTTGCGACCCTGTTGACTATTTTGAATGAAACGCTTGATTGTTCGATGATCACGCTTCAGAAGCTTGGCTATTTTAAGACTGCTGCATCCCTCTGCAATATATCTCACTATTTTTGACTTTTCTGAGCCTGTCAAGTCCTTCTTTTGACCCATTTTGCCAAAGGAAAGGAAGTTGCCTAATAATTATGCACACCTGATATAGGGTGTTGATGTCATTAGACCACACCCCTTCTCATTACAGAGATGCACATCACCTAATATGCTTAATTGGTAGTAGGCTTTCCAGCCTATACAGCTTGGAGTAAGACAACATACATAACGAGGATGATGTGGTCAAAATACTCATTTGCCTAATAATTCTGCACTCCCTGTATGGACAAAAACATTAGAAACATTCTTCAATTTTCCTTTTCATTTAATAAAAGAACAAAAGGTATGGTGAGACGACATGTTGATGAATAAATGTTGACAGTATTTACATTCTTAAAAAAATATGGTTATCATATCAAAAACAAGAAAAGGTTCTAAAAATCCATTACATTAGTTATCTATTTAGATTATCTCCTTCATTTTTCTTAGGTTGGCAATGCTTTTGAAAATCCAAAAGCAACAAAGGAGTTGACAGATATTGCATCTTTTCCCACCAATAAGCATGTGTTCAAAGTAAACGATTTTGACGCACTGGAAAGCATTCGTGAAAAACTCAAAGAGAACATTATTGCTATTGAAGGTATGTTTGACAGAATGTTTACATTTATCAGCTGTCATGTGAGTACATTTACTTTACTCATTAAAATAATAATAATAATAATAAATATAGTTAATGTGTGGTTTTATTTGCTAGGAACCCAGACCTCTGGAGATTCATCTCGAATGGAGTTTGCACAGGACGGGTTTAGTGCAGCTTTTATATCAAATGTAATTCTGTGCATTTAAATTATTTGACACCAAAATAATGAAATAAATATTGTTATGGAAAGAAAAAAGATGAAATAAGTGGGATTAGAAATAGTTTTACTTGAATTATGAGACACAGAATTTCTTACTTTATTGTTTTGTTTGATTTAATTAATGTATTTGCATGCTATCAAAGCTTTTCACAATAAAAAATAAATAAATTATTTTTAATTATTGAGTTGAAATTTATGTTCAGTTTATATTTAACTGAACAACAATTTACTGAATGTTTTCATTAATACAAAGCTACATCAGTGTCAATTGAACTGCTAGAGCTTGTAAGTTTGTAGCTTGTGCTATATATATATATATATATATATATATATATATATATACACAATATATATATATATATATATATATATATATATACAATATATATATGTGTGTGTGTGTGTGTGTCTAAAATGTATATATAATAATTAATAAATAATATTATTTATTCGTATAATGTTATCTGCTTTTAGACGGATTTGATAATGACTGCAGTGGGAGCTTTCCAGTGGAAGGGTGGATATCAGCTGTACAAACCAAATGTCCAGTCAGATGATTTTCAAGCTGGAAGTGAGCATGACAGTTATATGGGTGAGATCTCTTCTTCAACTGTGTGAATCAAAATAAAATAGCCAAAACATCACAATACATTTTAAGTCTATTTTCTTCAGGTTATTCTTTGGCAATAGCAACAATGTCTGGATCAAAGTATGCAGTCATGGGAGCACCAAGACACAATCATAAGGGACAAGTAACTGTTTCAAGAATTGGCAGAAGGGACTTAAAGCTGCTGGATTCTCCTACGGTTGTAATACTAATTTTTTTTTTAAATGTTGTGTGAAATGTGCTGTAAAATGTGCTGTAAAATGTTAACACTTCACACATTAATGTAAGTGAGATTAAAATATATAACTGTAACTATATTGCATGTATTCCTCTTTTTTCAGCCTCAGATTGGTTCATATTTTGGAGCTGAGGTGTGTGTGGTGGATTTGAACAGTGACTCCAATACAGACCTACTTTTGGTTTCGGCACCAACATACATGGAGTCCGACTGGGAGGGCAAAGTGTTTGTTTATATCTTCACTCATCAGGTAAGTGATTTTTTGTGCCATTCATTAAAAGTTTTTATTTTATTTTATTTTATTTTATTCTTCAAGTATGATTGAATAAATGCACATTTGTTTATGTTAATCCATGTTTCTGCTTTCTTTGTTATATCTCCATAGGAAAAATTCACTTTTTCGGATACACTGTTGGGAATGGCAGGTCAGAGGGGTCGGTTTGGCTCTTCTCTGGCCAGTCCAGCAGATCTGAATGGTGACGGTTTCATGGATGTTCTGGTTGGAGCTCCTTTAGAAGAGGATGGACAGGGCAGCATCTACATCTTCAATGGAATAGATGGAGGGATCTTTTCAAAATACTCACAGGTGAAAAACACATGGGTTGCTGGTAATTTAAAATGATACTTCACCTAAAAATAATCATTTATTCAGCCTTGTGATTCACCTTTCTCGCATTAATTTTTCCTTGACTTACTTCATAGACTCTAATATTTTTGCTCCCTCTTGAATGAAACAGAGGATTGCTGGATCATCTGTTCGACCAGGCTTGCGGTTCTTTGGGATTTCATTGAGTCAGTTTTCTCTAGACCAGAGTGGAGACACACTTCCTGACATTGCTGTTGGGTCCATGGGAGCAGTTCTGCTTCTCAGGTCTGTTTTCTTCAATAAAGAACAAAGATATACACAAATACACAGTTTGAGTTATAATCATTCATACTGTATGTGTCATATGTTTCTCTTTCAGGTCCAGACCCGTCATGCTCTTGGAAACCAAAGTAACTTACAGTCCGACCAAAATACCAACCAGTGAAGCAAAACAATCACTAGAAATCACCATGAGAGTGTGTTTCACCATGCGTCCATACAAACACAACATAAGAGGTTTGTTCAACATTAGAAATATTCCTTTGTAATAGTTAATGTTTAAGTGTGCAAACTGTCCTATATGTAACTAGTTTCAGCAATGCCATCAAACTCCAGGGAAAATTATAAATACAGTTACTGTCTTTGTCACTGTGGTCCTATCAAAACCTTTCTCTTAGAATCACAACCAGCCTGACTCTTTTTTTAAATGTTTATTTTTTTTAAATATACAGTTTTCTTTATAACTCACAGATTACTTAAAATACACTAGTCATGACGTGATACAATAAATAAATATAGGTGCACTAATTCATACAATGATATATTTCCAATAATATCGACAAGATTATATTGAATTAAATGCAAGAAGTCAAAGTTATGTTTGGTGGGGGCGATTATAAAAGTGTTTGGGGGAAATTGTAACACTGAAAATTTAGTCATATTAACACTTTCAAAAACTTAAATCTTGAAAATCTTAACTACTCTCAAACATTTGAATGGTAATGCATATAGTGTATATGTATATTTATATAAATATGCTAGAAGTATATAAATGTTATATCTTTGATTTACAGAGTAAAAACAAAAGAAAGCTTTTTTGAAATATAAAGAAACTGTCTTCCAAGTATTACTTTTACATATGTATTTGTAAGGCTGTTTTATGTTTATCATTCAGACCTATCTGCAAATATCAATTACACATTAATACTGGATGCCAAGCGACAGAAATATCGAGCAAACTTCCCAAACAAAAAGCGGCTGCTCAGTGATGTGTTGAACATTGGACTGAATGCAGAATATTGCAGAAGTCATCCTTTCTTTGTAGATGTAAGTATGAAACATCACCACTTTTTGACAATTAGCTTTTCCAATCTCACTCTTTTGAAATTAGTCAGTTATTCTGTCTGTAAGACATATTAATTTCTTATTGTAAAAAGAATCACTTATTGTAATTTTCAGTGTGAAAATGTATTTATTGTACCTTAGAGTAAGATGTAACAATTTGGCAATACAAACTGAATGTTATTGGTCTATTCTTGCTCTCTTAGGCTTTTTCAGAAGATGCTCTAAACCCGTTGTCCAATCAGTTAGCATTCACCTTTGAGGGTTTGCCATTGGCCAGAATGGAAAACATAAAGCCAATATTGCTGCCAAAGACTAAAACCACCACAGACCACAGTGTAAGAGGAAAACCGACGTTTGTTTCAACCTGTGAATCATTCAGATGTAATATTACATATAATAAAAAATAAAACTTCTGTCATCATTTATATTTTCTGCATGTCACTTAAGTTATTCCTTATATTGTTGAACACAAAGGAAGACATAAAACAAGACTATGTTTTTCCATCCAATGCAAGTCAAAGGGGTTCAGTGCTTTGGACCTTATTGACCTTAATTGGATAAGTTGAAATATTCTTCAAAATATCTTTTTTTGTAAATGATGACTTAGAGAAAGTAAGTCTGAATAACACAAGAGAGAGTAAATGATGACAGAATTCTAATTTTGGGAGGGAATTATCCAACTCATAACTCATAGTATTATTTTAATATATTAATTTCTGTTTATCCACTGGAATACAGTGATGCAGTTTTATATAATTTAAGACTCTACTGTTTATCTAAATATCATCTTTTTTCACAGATGGATTTTGAAATAAACTGTGGAAAGGATGATATTTGTATTGATGACCTCAGGATGGATTTCAATTTCTCTGGGTGAAAATATTTACACTAAATTATTCTGTATTATTCACATGAATAAATAGAAACAGAGTAAGAATGGAGATGCAACTGCGACAAGTCATGAAATCATTCTTGTTATTCACTGAGTATCTGTCTTTGGTTTCTGTGATGCAGAGCTACGAACATAGAGGTTGGGATAATGCAGGAGCTCAATGTGACAGTGTCTGTAGAGAACAGAGGAGAAAACTCATACAGCACCCAGTTCACCCTCAAATACCCCTTTGGACTTTCCTACAGGATATTCACATCTAAACTAGTGAGACCAGAATGATTTTATTAAAAAGAATCACAATTAGATGAAAAAATTAATCATATCTAATATACCTGATGTCAGTTCTCTTTCATCATGTTGTATTCGAGATCCATCTACGAGAAGGGTGTCTGTCCCTGCCCTCTGCAAAAGCATCCAATTGCAATATGTCATAAGCGCGTGCACAATGGCTGGTAAGGGACCACCCTCACCAAAGTGCACAAAGCACCTGCACACACTATCTTTCCTTAGTTGAGATTCCCTTTTCGGGACCTCTGGATTATTTGTATTCGAGAGGACACATCACTCCGATTGGCCTCCGCTGGACGTGATTGTCTCGCTCTCCATCTGTCACTCCCCGCCATCGAATCCTTCATTGTCAGACACATCAACCATCTTCATGGTGGGCTGCTCGCACCATCCAAGCATGTTCTCTCTAACAATATAATCACTTCTCTGGGTCCGTCCAAAGCTGTCAGAGCTTTGAATATCTGGTCCCTGCTTTCTGCTTATCAGGCCAAGCTTCTTTAAGTAAGGGTCCACAAGTAAGTGCCCGATTTACTGCAGAGAAGCGAATGTGCTCACAGAAGAAAGTACATACAGGTGCTTTATGCATTTTCGTAAGGGGTGGTCATCTTACCTGGCACCTAACTGTCAAACCAAACTCTGCAATTTCAGATTCTACAGAGATGCACTTCCTGTAGGTGGATTTCTCACTCAATGTTTCAAAGAACCGGGGATTCAAACAGTATTGTTTTTTTGGCAATCGTAATGGCAATTGCCAATTTAATTGGCTATGGGTTATTAGTTATACATGGACAGTTATACTTAATTTTCTGCATGAACAGGGAAGAGTGGAGTGTCGATCTCTTGACAGTGAGCATAGAGGTTCATTTGGAGAAACCACCTGCCACATCAGTGAACCCATCCTCAAGAACAACGCTCAGGTGAGATCACTTTATAAACTGTGCTGTGTGTTCTTCTGTTCAAGCACTCATCGTTTCATCTGTGTCCACTTCTAGGTTGTGTTTCATATTACATACAGCATCGATAAAGAAAGCCCATTTGATCAAAATGTGACATTCACCGCTCAGATCAAAAGGTATGACACATTTTCTGGGAGTTATTTGAGTTCACTCAGTGTACAAATACATCACTTAATGACCTGTTGCTCACATGTGAGAAAGTGATAACTAAAAATAAATGCGATTACTTCTCAAACCCCTTCTCTTACAGTGCGAATGACCAACACTCTCAAACCAGTCAGTTATTCAGACAGAAAAGCATCGGTGTCAAATTTTCCATCTACATTGCCTTAATAAGGTTAGCGTTTTGCTTCAGAGCTCAGATTTGACAATAGACATTGTTTCCACTTGACAGCCAGTGTCATATTTGTGGGTCTAAACCAAAACTGTCAGGGGTGCGTGCAGAATGAAGACGAAGAAAGTTGATACATTTTATATTTATTCAAACAACAAGATACGGGAATCACACGGTACTGTAATGACGAGAATGGACACAGACCAACACAAGACTTAAACACACAGAGGATGATTAGGGAAGCGGGAACAGCTGACGGGACTGATGAGGTAATTAGTGCAGATACAGGTGAGACAGATGACATGAGGAGTGAACAAAAGGGGAGTTAACAGGTAAACATGACAACCACAAAGACAGGGATGACAGAACCGTGATAAAAACTAAAGCAATATATTAAGCATTTTATTTTATAGTAAATATAATACAAAAGAAAATGTATTAATACATTTTGAATATTTTAAAGAACAACAAAATACTATTATTTTGTTACTACCATTTATATATATAAACATACACACACATATATACACAGAATAAAATAATGTTATATGTTATCTATTATGCGATTTCAAGATATTAAAAATACCTTGCACACACGGGAGAATGGGAGTGTGTGACGCAGATCAAGATGTACGAGCACGAGGATCTCAACGAAAATATACTTTAATAACAAACGATAAACAAAAGACTTAGAAGAAATAGAAGAAAATAAAAAAGGCACTCAGTGGTTCAAACCTGGAAACGCGAGGCGAGGCAAACCACGAGGCGACATCCACACACTGACGTAACTACACAACTTCAAAGACCGACCAAGACAAGGAAGCACAAAAGGGTATATATATATATATATATATGACAAACACAGGATTAGAACAGCTGACAAGACTTGGGCAGTGATTAAATGGACAGGAGTTTGCAGGACCTGGAAGACGCTTAAAGAAAAACAGACATGACAGATGCGACAGGACAAGACTGACACACACACAAATGATTTAAATTCCTGACATTTTCCCTTTTTTCAAATAAGCCATGAAGATTCAAGCCTCTACATTAATTTTACTGCACAGAAAACTGATCTCAATAAACCAGTCAGACAAATACTAAAGGTACTGTAATGGCATTCACACAGAACTGGATTTCACTGATTTCTTATTCTCTATGTTCTGACAAAAGAATTGGAATTTACTTTCTTTCTCTCTTTCAGGTTGAAAATGACTTTAGAGAATTAACACTCAAAGTTTTCATCAGAGTCCCAGTCATTTTAGGAGAGAAATTTATCTGGACTGACAAAAATCTACAGGTACATAAAAATGAATGGTTTATATGAACATGCTAGAAAAAGCCCATCTACTGTAGATTGATTCAGAATTGTCAAGTTAAAAAACAAGTTTGCATGTTGTATGTGCTTTTAGATTCCAGACTGTGTGAAACAGACGGATGAACAGCCACCTGTAAACAATTTTGTGGAAGCAATTAAAAAGGATCGTGTTCTGGTGGGTGTTTGAGTTTCATTTCCTGATCTACCAAAAATAAATCCATAAAATATTATTTAATCTTCATTGACCCATTGCTCTGGATGTGTGTGTCAGAACTGCAATGTGGCGGTGTGTGCCGTGTTCAGCTGTGACATCACTCTCTTTAAAAATGAAAGGAAACTCTATGAAATATCTGGCAATGTGAGCTCTGGATGGATTGAGCAGGTATCTGACTTTTAAAGCAAATTCATATCTCAGAACAGACTGTGTATATTTATAACTATTTGATTATCTTGATCTCTCTCAGATTGGACTCAGAGCTGCTGTTTTTGAGTTGGTCAGCTCAGCATCTCTGGATTATGACAGGAGCAAATATATTTTCTTTTCCTCTGATCCTCAACACACTGTGCCGTCTGTCCAGGTAATTAATTTTATTAATTTAATATTAAATTAATTATAATACTTAATTTAATATTTAAAATTGTTTTGAAATAACGTTTATAAATTTAAACCCAAAAGACTTTTTAAACCCCAAATATTCTAAACACAAATGATTAGAACATAATATAGTTCAAACAAACAAATTGTTTTTACCTATAAGGCTATAATGTGTGTTATATGTTCGTGTGTATGTGTACATACATATACTAGAAATTACATGTTCCAATCTATTCATGCTAAGACTTTGCACGCTTCAGACCTCAATTATATATTTTTATATGTGGATTGTCAGAGTAATATTGTATTTGTGTATGTGTAGATTAAAACTCAAGTGGAGGTGTTTGATGAGGTGAATCTGACCAAAGAGATCATTGGAGGAGTAATAGGAGGACTGCTGCTCCTGGCTCTCATCACAGCGGCCCTCTATAAGGTAAAACCAGTTTCAATCCCTGCCTTTTTCTCCCGTCTACACTGTCACGGATTGGCAAGGACGAAGATGAGATCCAAAGGAACTTTTATCAAAGGCAGTGTGCCGAAACAGTAGTGCATACATAACAAGTGTATCACACAAACACTACTATAGGTTCACACTCACATATAGTTGGCGCCAACAACAACCGACCACTGAAAGGTGAAAAGGGAGAACTAAATATACAAGCAATGATTAACAAAAGACAAACACCTGTGAAGATTAGTGACCATGGCAACGGAAAGATCTAGAAGAGAAGAGCATGTGACTAAAAGAAAGCAAAATAAGAGTCCCAAACTAGCAGTGCTGTGACATACACAATCTCTGTTTAAATGCTGACTTCATTTATAACTGCATATTTTCTTCTTTTACAAGGCTGGGTTCTTCAAAAGCCAGTACAAGCAGATGCTGCAGGAGGCGCAGGAAGATGCAGGAGGAGAGCCAAACATGCCACAATAATGTGCACTCAACTGCTGCTATAAGACACAAGCAATTTTACTAATAAACTAATAATTTTACTTCATATCACTACTCCCTTATCAATGAGGTTGCCACAACAAAGTATTTATATCATTTCATATATTTAACTTCCTTGGTTTCTTATGAAAACAGATAATGGCTGAGTATGAACTAGCAGAAATATTGCAGGAATATTTCTCAAATATACTTCGTTTTTGAGACATTGTATCATTACGTCTCATCAGATTCTCTGATCAGATGTTCTGTGATGCTTTAATGCTTTCTGCTTAATATGTATATATATATATATATATATATATATATATAAATGTTTTGACAAATTATTTCCATAATTGTAATACTAAATTAAGAAAGTACCAAAAGCTCAACTTAAATCATTTTGGCTAGATAATGATAATTAGTTACATTTATATAGCGCTTTTCCAGAGCTCAAAGCGCTTGGGAGTGGATCTGCTCAACCACCACCAGTGTGCAGCATCCACCTGGATGATGCGACGGCAACCAGTGCCAGAACGCTCACCACACACCAGCTTGTACACTCACCAGTCAATTTACTGGGGCATTAGGACCAACACAGAACTCAGGGTGAGCACCCCCTGCTGGCCTCCTAACACCTCTTCCAGCAGCAACCTAGTCATTCCCAGGACTCCATCTCCCATCCATCTCAACCCTGCTTAGCTTCAGTGGGCAACCAGTCTTGGGCTACAGGGTGACATGGCTGCTGACAATGATACATTCATTATTTGTGTATTTAAAAGTCAGGAAACGATGAGTGTGTGGTGTTTGTATATCTTCAATCTTTTCAGTTGCAGCAAGCCTAAAAACCTTGTCTATTCACACCAAAAAGTGTTTTAGTGTCCTCTGTGTTCCAGCATAGCATCAGGACCTCTTTCCCCGAAGCCTTCCTCCAAAAAGTAACAATCGTCTGTTTTCTCCTGGGAAGGCTCCGGGACTGCTGCTTTGACCCTGAGCTTGAGTAAATAAATGCTTTGTTTATAATGAGGAGGATGTTTTAAGCTTTGAAAATTCCAAGATGTTTTAACGATGCAATGAGCATTGTCAAGAGATTTTGGCAGATTTAATTAATCATGATGTCTTTAAAAATTGTGTAATATTCATAGGCTACATAATTGCTTTAAGAGTTTAATTTTTATCATGAGTGTAATAATATAATTAAGCTGCTTGTATTATTAAAAATAAAATTGTTTTTGCCAAAACAGATGATATCATGTAAGCTTCATTTCTTATGGTTGTGAAAGGCTCCTCTATTCTTGTAACTAAGACGGAAAGCTTCTGTGAACTTTGTGTTGCTTCTGGCAGTGGAAACTTCAGAAGAGCGTAAACAGGCCAGAGTGTAGCTTAACAAAGTGTTTAGTCGTACTGAGGCAGAGAACAGTACTCCAAAATAATTTAACATAATTCTTTAGTGATGATCACAACACAACCTCACAAAACAGATTACCCTCCTTTATCAGCTTGTAGAATCACACCTAGACAGGCTCACATCAGCGGTGAAGATCCGCTGTAATTCCCTTTGTCGATTAAATCACTCAATAGGAAGAATCAGCCTGTCAGGTTCAGTATATTCTTAGAGTTGCTTGTGACTTCTATCCGGATCAGGAAATGAAATTTTTTGGCTAGAAAAAAATATTACTGACCATGTGCCAGAATATGATTTATGATGTATGATTTATGACCAACAAGTGTACTGTTGTCAGCATCAACCTCCGTTTCCAGACAGTTTGTGCTTGTGAATTGTTTTTTCAGGTGATGATCAACAGACTTTCCCCAGTCTTGAGGAAGTACTAAGAGGTGATGCTTCCAAACACACCAATATAATGTAGCATTATACATCATCATATAAAAGGTCATTATTTAAAGAGCAAAGTTAAATCTTCCTAGACAGCTGTCTCCATCCTGTCTTTTCTGTGAGAGAGGATGTCATTTTACAGTTATGCTCTTTGTTTGATGGGGTTGGGTAAAGCTTCTGGCAGGTGTTAGGAGTCAACACATCTAAGATAAGATCATCTGACCTTGTTTTATACTGCAAAAGTGAAAGCTATGTAAAAAATTGTAAAGTGTTTTAAACAAAGGTACATCTTAGCTCTTATTTCACAGTCATGGTAAATATTTTTATCACTGTAAAAAAAATAAAAAATAAATACAACAAACACTTTTTCACTATTGGATTATTGTGAATTATACAAATATAGGGTCATCAATTTTATTTATATAACACGTTATACCGTACAAATGCTTTAAAACAATCAAATTCAATTGTAAAGTAGCTCTAGCAAGACAATAGTGTGATTATTTATTTCAAATAACTGTAAAGTACATCAATTGTTCAACTTGTGCACTAATACTGTACAGTGTATTTGTACCTACACACATATATACGTATATATATATATATATATATATATATATATATATATATATATATATATATATATATATATATATACACAGTAATACCTCAAGATACAAGCGTCTCTACATACGAGTATTCCAAGATGCAAGCAAGCCTTTGGGCAGATTTTTGCTTCTAAATAGGAGTGAATATTCGAGATACGAGCACGCATACTGACGCCGACGCCGATGCCAATGCACATTCACTTCACGTCTTCGCTGACTTCTGTACGCGCCGCGAGTAGCTGATTTTCTCTCTATTTTGTGCATTATTCTTCATAATATCGATGAGTTCTAAGAAAGTGAGTGGTAAGCATGGTAATGAGCAGAAGAAATGCATGATGACAATGGAAATGAAGCAAGAAATTGTGGATAAATATGAGCATGGTACCCGCGTAAGTGACCTAGCAGCAGGAGCATCAGGAGAAACTGTGAACTGAGGAGTTGATCGAGCTGTATATGATGGACATACACAGGTGTTGCAAGAGCTCAGCACTGGCGAGGAAGAGGGTGAACCGGAGGAAAACATTTCTACAAGTGAAATTAAGGAAGTGATGGCTATGTGGCACAAGGTTTCTGATTTCATTGAAACGAAACGCCCTGATAAATTGTCCACTGGTATATATATCAACTCCACTGTATATATATATATATATATGTAGTTATATTTTATTCAATTTAACTTTTTAATTGGTGACTGACATCCTTTTCCACTTAACAGTTTAAAACTTGCCTCTGAAGTCTCACTGGCTGTGCAGAGATTGTGGCTCATTTCACACATCCAGATCAACACTTTTAAAACACTTCAGGTTAGTACATGAACACTATGGCTGCAGACAAGCTTGTCCATGTGCATATACTGACTGTCCATGCACTTTTAAAACATGGAATACACTGAGGTCCCACTTAAGCAGATGACATGGCAGTGAGAAGCAACCTCAAAGGCAAAATACTAGTGAAATAACAATGAAAAATTGTCATATTGCAATTACTTTTGCAAGTGTGAAAAAGCTAACTTTTAAAGCTAACGATGCTTTCTTTTTACACTTTTCAGAATGTCACCATCGTATTTAAATTTATTCATTTAGCAGACGCTTTTATCCAACTTTCAATTTGAGGGGTACAGAAGCAATTTGTCCTGAGGATACAAAACTACATAAGAGTGCTTACAATACAAAGTTTTGAACATTCTATACAAAGTAGTGCAAGCCTGGGGAATAGAGAGACAAAAGAGTGCACAAGTTGAACAATTGATGTGCTTTACAAAAAATAAATTGTGTTTCATTCTTGTTGCCTTTTTTCACGTCTGAGCTCTGCCCCCCTTTTGATGCGAGGAAAGGTTGCAAGAAATGAAAATGCAGAAAGAGGAATCTAAAGATATATTGGAATATTCTTTGTCACTCTTGGTCACTCAATTAATATGTGTGTCTGAAACTCTGGAAGTGTAAAAGGACTGAGGGATGAGACAGTGGACAGAGGACAGTGAAGGATGAGAGGGGACCAGGCCTGGATTTTATGCTGGGCTTTGTTTCAGTTTATGGGCAGGTAACTGCCATTTCTCTCTTCTTCAGTTTTTCTTTGTTAATTTTGGAATTAAAGAATCTTGAATGTTCACCAGTTCTTGCCCATTTCTTCCCTGAGCCTTTAACGTCATACCAATCAATTTGAGTATTAAAAAGCACCCCCTATGAAAACAAGACACAAGTACTGAGGAACCAATTGGCAGGAACACATGAAAGGATAACATGAGGGGAATATGACTGACAAAATGCAAAATAAAATATTGTTATGAATATGAGCTCTGCGCTTCTCTCCATGCCCTCCCCTCACACATATACTGACACTACACTACACACTACATTTCCCATCATGCAGCACACTGGACTGATTGCATACACCAGCTGGACTCCATTATGTCTGTTTGTTACACCAGCTGTTATCTATCACCTGAACTATAAAAGACTCCCTCATCCATTCACACACCGCAAAGTCTTGTTTTGTATTGCATACATTCTGAGCGGTTAGGCCTGTCCTGATTGTCTGTTACCGATTCTGCCTGTTTGCCCGTGTTCTGATTCTGTTCTGCCTGCCCTGCCCTGCCCTGCCCTGCCCTGCCCTGCCCTGCCCTGCCCTGTGCCTGGAATATCGCTTGTGATTGTATCTGCCTGTTTTGACTACTCGCCTGGATTATCGTACCTGAATCTGTCTGCCTGCCTTTCTGACCCCTGCCTGGATTACCGTTTATGTATGATCTCTGTTTGCCCTGACCTTCTGCCTGTACGACCATTCTTAATAAAGACAAGCAATTGGATCCCTGCCTGTGAGTCACCCTTCGGTTACAAATACATGGAAGAAGAAAAACAAACAATGTACACTGTAATGTGCAGTGTAGTTTTTTTTTTTCCGTTTTTAGTCAGAAGGCACTGCAAAGCAAATTGCATCTCTTACTACTATCGTCACCACAATGTGCAGGTCAAGCTCAAAATTAAAACTTCTAAATTAAAAAATTGAGAGCTGATGCTGAGTCTTCAAGTCTGATTTAAAATATTCTTTAAAACATTAATAGTTTCACAAGAGAGCAAAGATTTTGAAATCCACCAGATATTTTGCCAATGTCATTTCCCCTTTGTGTGTTGTTTTTTTCACACACGGCATTCAAATGAACTAACTACAAATAACTTACAAGGCTGTTAATGACTACATACCTTATACAAAAATGTGTTGTTGTAATATAAGATAAGATAGTCATCTTATTATCCATATCAGTATTTGGAAAAAACATTTTTTTTTTAACTTTTTATTCAACAGTCACCAATGAGGCTGTCAACATGTCCCTTGTACTTTCAATGTCTCCAGATCCTCAGTCTTCAAGAGCAGTGGTACATTTCATATTTGAAATAATCATTGTTTTTTGAGAATATAAAATCTCAGGGCTAAGAAAAGTTGTATCCTAAAATACCATCAATTTTATTGCAAAAAAACGCTTGATTTGGTGAATTTACAGATTCATATAATTTGTGTTAGATTACAATATAATATATATTTGTTAGATTTGATTTTACAATTTGCAGTCAATCTAAAAGTTGGACAAATAATTAAGAAATTTTCCACCTTACAGTAATGTCCAGATTCATTTCATGTTGAAAATTGTGGTCCAACCATACCCAAAAACTGTGATGTAAGCACTTACAGTGGCAAATGTTTTGAAATCATGCAGACAATGTTGTGAGCAGATATGTGCCAAGAACCCTGGGGAAAAAATGTATGGCTTTCTACAAAATCAAAGAAAGTCTACCTCATACTGTACGACATTATTATTCAGATTAAATTTTATAAATATTATGAAATTATTATTTTCTCCAACTTCAGAATGCCCAACATCACAAATTGATGTTGCATTTTTTATGGATGGATCTGGAAGTCTAGAATTTTAATAAGATTACGGTATTTTTATTTTTATGTGTACTTAATTTACCCGCAGTGCTCCCCAACCTTTTTTGTGCCGCGGACCGGTAAACGTGTGATAATTTAAATGCGGACCGGGGGTTGGGGACCACTGCTCTACAGGTTGTAGACTAAAGCGTTACCACTTCACCAAGTAAGATAGAATAAATATAGCTAAAAATCGACACACGTTGATGTAGTTCAGGACTCATATGTCTTGAAGGACACTGTGTCCATTTATTCAGTGCGGGGAGAAAGTGCATGGTTATTGAGCTAGACCGACGGAATTACCCCGATATTGGCACACCTTGCCCCCAAAGGCAATCCCCGGTAGCTTCTTGTGTTGTGGAAGGATAGGTGTATGAAGTATACATCCTTGAGATCTATCTGTGATACGATCTGCCACAAGGTTGACATTTTGAATCTGAGCTGCATTAATACCAGCTAAAGGGATTGGTTTCTCTGCTTGGGAAAGGTACACAATCATGGCCTTTCCACATCAAATCGTCTCTTGTTCCATATCCAGAGCCTCCTCAAGAGCCACCACTGTGGGTAGAACCGCTAGAACTTGGGCGGGTAAGAGCCCTAAACACCCCTTTCTGATTGTGCGCAGAACCCAGTGAGATATATTCGGTAGAAGCTCCCACGCTTCCAGAAATTCTATCAAGGAAACCAACCTCTTGAGACTAGCCTCTGGTGTTTTTCAAGAAACCAATTTGGTGCCTTGAAACCGGCAAAGAACAACCAAACTGACCACTCTTGAACCCTCCTCGGAGGAAGTGAGCATCCCAGTGCTGCTATGGACACCGAAGAGGCACTGAGTGCTGCTTCCTGAAGTATCTAAAAAGATCTAAAATGCTGCTTGCTTGCCATGGCTTTTACTTTCTCAGATGGTAGAAAAACAATACCAACTAGAGAGGATAAAGTTCGTCGAGACAAACTTTAGAAGTTGGCTGAGAACGTCGCACCAGAAACTTTAATTTTGCATGTTAGTAGCACAATTTAACATTAACTACGAAGTACGTTACAAAACCAGAAATGAACAGGTTGCTAAGGTGTTCTGGGTGGTTGCTAGGGTGTTGCTAGGCAGTTGCTAGGGTACCTGGGGTGGTTGCTAGGGTGTTGCTAGGTGGTTACTAGGGTAACCAGAGTGGTTGCTAGGGTGTTGCTAGTTGGTTGCTAGGGTATCTGGGGTGGTTGCTAGGGTGTTTCTAGGCGGTTGCTAGGGTAACCAGGGTGGTTGCTAGGATGTTACTAGGTAGTTGTGAGGTCTTCTGGGTAGTTACTATGGCATTCCTAACACAATTTAACACTTAGCTAATCACTATTAGCATGTAGCTATTCACTGCTAGCATGTGTAGCATGTTGACAGTCCTGTTTGCTAGCATGAGTCAATAGAATCAACCGCCATGTCTCTATGACGCTCAGATCCA
Source organism: Rhodeus uyekii (assembly GCA_037043235.1). NCBI lineage: Eukaryota > Metazoa > Chordata > Actinopteri > Cypriniformes > Acheilognathidae > Rhodeus > Rhodeus uyekii. Next base: position 385,011 of record JAWRVZ010000145.1, on the reverse strand, counting down.
GAGATAAAGGTCTGGCTAAACGGTTGCTAGGGTACTCTGTTTGGTTGTTAGTGAGTGCCTTCATAGTGATCCTGAGACACTCATTGGTTACCTGATTAAAAAGAGCCCTCCCCCTTGAGTCTATGATATTGTGATGCAGAGTTATGTTTAATACAAAATCCCTATGTACGTTACCATGAAACATGAAGGGAATGAAACAGGAAACAGGAAGTGCAAGCACTTCCTTTTTCCTGTCCAGGATTAGAAATATTAGGGTAGAATGGCAGCATCACTGATTCTCATTGGATTAGAAACTGTTGATAGAAGCGCCCTTGCACTGATACTGTGTTTAGATTTGAATTTTGACAGTTGGTCTTTGAAAGCTTTTGGCTCATTCTGAACATTCCGCAATGAAAGTCAATGGGATTTTTCCGTTTTTTCCGGCCTGTTCTGAATTTGGGGTCTGTAGCACTAAAGCTGTAGGAGGAGATACATTGTAAATTTTTGTCCGTAGCATTTCAATATGTTGGCTGCTTCTCAGCCAACTTAACTAAGACAAACGATTCACACATAGCACTACTGAAGACACAATAGCTGCCACTGCTCTGTTTGACACACCTCTCATAGTTTCCTGGTTCATGACATCGCACACCTCTGATATCCTTTCATACCATTGGTTTGATTTCACATGTGCAATTACAGAGAGCTTTTTTTTAATCTGTTAAATATATAATGGAAGTCCAATTCCGCCACATAAGAAAAACGCAAAATTATGACTTACTAAGTCAAAATTGAAAATAAGACTACCGGTAAATTGAGATTATGACTTACCAATTTGAAATTATGACTTACTATGTTGAAAAAATGACTTGCAACGTTGAAATTATGATTTACTTAAGTCGAAATGCAGTGCCCTGAACGTACACTAAACCCACTGTATATGAAATACCACTCTGAAGCTAAACGTATCCCATCATGCATCATGTGCCCTGAAATTGTGAGATTTTACACTCTAAGTTAAATTAGGTATTACGTATAATTTGGTAATAAAATATAAAGTATTGCTACTGAACAGACATGTAAAAGATCCCTTTAAGATGCAAATTATTGAAAAGAAAGCTCTGTAAAAACTTGCATGTTTGCAAACGTTTGTCGGATTGGGTGTTCAAATGTTCTACACAGACACATTTTAACACTTGTCAAATGCAGGAAATGCTTCTTGTGGGTAGAAAATTGTGTAACGGAAAGACCAGAAATGTGGGTATTTGGACGGGCCCAAAATATATGTGTGGTAGGATGTAGAAATACACACAAATTGAATTGTTGTTCCTCTTCAGTCAGATGCTTCCACCCCTTTTTGTATCTATGATCCATATCTTGGACTCATCTTAGCTTTCATTTATTGTCTTGACTGTCCCACCTCATGCGTCCTCCATATCCTCACATCCTCCGTTCGGCAAGTTATGATGGACCAGAATTTCTGTCTCATATTGTGCATCTTTTGTGGTAAGATATTTCTATATTTTATTGCTTATTTTTTTTTATTTTGTACACACCGTCACTCCCTCAATCTGTCTATTTCCACTCTCTGTAAGTCTTCTTGTGTTTTCTTGAGGTCTTATACATTTTTGTTCCCTTTTGTACGATTGAAAGCAGTGAGTGGAAATAAGACTTTAACTGTTTAACTGATTTGTAGAATTGGCTTTACATTATTTTTATATTCAAGTGTATTCATTTAAAGCTGTGTGAAAAGTACTGCAGTAAACATGTTGTACACAAACAACATGAAAAAAACAACAACAGTGTAGTTGTGTTGGAATTCATTTCAAAGCTCTCACAATTTTAGTTTTACTGTATATCGTTGATCCATTATTGATCATAAGACATTAAACATCTATTAGTTCAGAACCTAAAGTATTAACAAATTTAATATCTAGACCAGATTTATGATATGGATGAAGGTGAAAAATGTCCTTTTAAGGCGAGAACAAGTGGCAATATGAGTGAACTTCCTTCTCTAAATGCCTTTCTAATTCTGTCTCATATGAGCTGTGCTTCCATGACAAAAGCACTGCAGAATTAACTCATAAATCCACATGACAGATTTTTTTTTCTTCACATATTTATTGAAAAACTTCACTTTAGGGGAAACCAAACAAGCTAAAACTTTTGTCTGATTCTTTATTTTTCGTTTTTTTTTTTTTAATTGTTACAAAACATTTCAAACATATTATGTTGAACGAACATTTTTGATGGAATTGTCACTATAGCATGTATTTCAGCATGGCTGCAAATGTGTATTGACTAATCAGCAAAAATGAATGGAAATGTCAATTTTGAATATTTTGATTATTTCAAATGACAGATTCTATTTGCTAATTCAGTCTTTTATCACTTCTGAACACTTCTATCACTTTAGCATCTCAGTCGGTGATGGCTTTTAACATTGATCCTGTTACCTGGAAAACTTTCACTGCGCCTTCATCTTCACAGAGCCAAAAAGTCGCCTTTGGCTATAAGATGATACAGAAAGATGCAAGGTGAGAGAAACATAACCAATGATAATGAAACCAATAAACAGCTGAAAAATGTGTGGAATGCACAACATTTTCACTACCAGTACTCACAGTAATGAAATGACAGATTGACATGCCTCGGTTGCTATTGTGACCTCCGTTCCCTGATGGAGGGAACGAGGTGTTATGTAGAAGGACTGACACTGGGGATCACACTTGGGAGTCAATTCTATATCATACTCAATTCTAATTTGTGCGTTCTCGTTTCCTTTCCTTGAATCAGAGCTCTGCCCTCCTTAGGACGTGAGGGAAAGCGGCAAGGAAAGAACATCGAAAGAAACCTCACTCATATATTGGAATGTTCTTGATCATTTGATTAACATCAGGACACACTTTTATAAGACACACATGCCAGGATAACATGAGGGAAATATTACTGCATATGACAAATTACATAATAAAAGACATGGAAAATTGACCAAACAAAACTTAATACAGATATGACAAAAGTTCTGACCTCTACCGTATTTTCCGCACTATAAGGCGCACCCAAAAGCCGTGATTTCGGCCCAAAAAAATAAATAAATAAATAAATAAATAAATAAAAACGGGCGTGCGCCTTATAGTCCGGTGCGCCTTATCTATGGACTGAGTTCCAAAATCTATAAACTTGTTTTTGGGTGATTTTGATAAGCGCTCAGCTTGATTGACTGTCGGACCATTTCACACTGACACAGTGATAAACCAATCACAGAACATTATGTAATACCATATGCTTACCTCCTGAAATCTGACTCCCTGTCACTCTGCGCTTCCTGGAGCATATTCCCTTATCAATCCATGTTTTCACACAGCAAACACCCAGAACGCGCAAGCGGGGTAAAGTTAGTTTTGTTTTTTATATTCCTCACACATTCAGCATAAAATGGCAATAACTCTAAAATGACTCACTCAAAAAAAAAAAAATCTTAACAATGTATACTTATGGATACATATGTCTTAATGTTTCACAAGCTTATTTTTCATTATTTCCGCTAGATATAATGAGCAAGGAGCCGTAAAACCCGTCTGAATGTGAGTTTCACCTGAAAAGCTTGTCTCTTTGCCAAGATGTGAGTAAGGGACCGTGGGAAAAGTGCAATTTCCTTATGGAGAAAGCTATTGGTAAAAGAAAGGTAAATTTGGACATGCAATTCACTTTTTGAAAAGACAGGTTTAAACGTTGTCCACTGTATCCCTTTAATGAATGCCACTGGTCTCATGTCTACACACACTTAAATTATAGCAGAAATCGAAAATAACTTGCACTTTTCCCACGGTCCCTTACACACAGCTCATCAAAGAGCAAGCTTTCCCGGCGAAACTCACATTCAGACGGGCTTTACGGCTCAGTGTTCGTTATATACAGCCAAAAAATGAAATGGAAGCTTGTGAAACATTAAGATATATTTCTTTTTTGTGATAAGGTTGTTAAGATTTTTTTTGTGTGAGTCGTTTTGGAGTTATTGCCATTTATCGTTGAATGTGTGACATATCGAAAACAAAACTAACTTTACCCCGCTGAACGAGCACAGGTTTTGAGTACTTAAATTAATACAAAGAAAACAAAATAATGTGTATAAAGGATGTGAGATGGATTGAAACTGTAAACTTCCTGAGCTTTGTCAGGATGAGAGATAAAGACACCAGCAAAACTGTTGATTTTCTTGAATAGCAGGAACTAAGCATAATTGAACTTAGCTTTCGTTTTTTTTTTAACTTTTCTATTTTATATCATTGTTTTAATTTTTTTTCGATTTGTATTCTTTATTTTTGATCACTTTTCATGCTTTTTTCGTTTAGTAAAATCTGTACTTTTCTTGAATAGCAGGAACTAAGCATAACTGAACTTGGCTTTAGTTTTTTTTTACTTTTCTATTTTATATCATTGTTTTTATTTTTTCGATTTGTATTCTTTATTTTTGATCACTTTTCATGCTTTTTTCGTTTAATAAAACTGTAATTTTCTTGAATAGCAGGAACTAAGCATAACTGAACTTAGCTTTCGTTTTTTTTTTTTTTTTTTTTTTTTTTTTACTTTTCTATTTTATATTGTTGTTTTGATTTTTTTCGATTTGTATTTGTTACTTTTGATCACTTTCCTTACCTTTTTTCGCCTGATTACCCTAACTTTCACTTTCACTTGGCGCAGACCTTTTGACGAAATATCTGTGGAGGGACATCTGCTTCTCCTTTATCCACAACAACAGAAGCCTCTCCATCTCATAATTTATATTCGAACACAACTTCAATATAATCCTCACGCCCTTGGAAGGATTTACATTCTTGATAACATCGTTCTGCTTTAGGATGGTACATATCGTGGATGTACTGCGATCATAAGTGCGTGCTAGATCTCTCACGCGGCACCGCGCTCATATTTATCCACAATTTCATGCTTCATTTCCATTGTCATCATGCGTTTCTTCTTTTCACTACCATCCTTACTACTTCCTTTCTTAGAATTCGTCGCTATTATGAAGAATAATGCACAAAATAGAGAGAAAAATATCTACCGTATTCGCGGATGAATCGTACAAGTCAGTGAACACATGAAGTGAACGAGTGTCGGCGTCGGCCTCAGTACTCTAATATTTACTCCTATATAGAAGCAGAAATCTGCCCGAAGGCATGCTCATATCTTGGAATACTCATATGTAGAGTCGCTCTACAGGAAAGCTGCATCTTCCAGGTGCTGCACACTGCCATGTGCTTCTGTCTAATCACTACACCAGGAAAATTGCCAAGCTGTTAAATTCAGACACAGAAGATGATGACTTTAATTGATTAAAACAATGTGAGTGTATTGTTATACAGTAGAATAAAGTTCAGTAAAACTCACTGTTTTGCTTCCATTACCTTTTTGTAGACCATATGTTTTACCGTGCGTCTTATAATGAATTTGCGCCTTGTGTACGGACTAAGTATAAAATAGAGTGGCAGCCGAGACTGCGCCTTATAATACGGTGCGCCTTATGGTGCGGAAAATACGGTAAATTAAAACATTTTTGTTACTGCTCTGGTCCAGTTAAAAGATTCTTTGAAAATTAATACAATTTCACTAGAGAGCAACATTTTTGTAATGCTTTGCCAATTGTATTAATCCCGCCCCCCACACCTTTTTGTTGTAAATGTTTTGTAATATATTCAGATTTTGTTGATTCTTACTCAGACTTATCCATCTTACCCAACCAACCAAATATTTAAACATGTTCTCATGTTATTTCTGTCTTCTTCCATAGTCTGCTTGTGAGTGATCCTTTAATACAACTCAGTCAAACCCAAAGAGGACAAATATATCTCTGTGCTGTCACTGGAGGAAACTGCAGTCCACTACCCATTACTGGTACTTAGATTTTAAATTATGCTTTAGAGTATGTATATGAGATAGTACTGTAGTTTGATTATCCTTGATAGTATTTCTTTAAAAAAAGTAAAATCACCTTTTATTCAACAGTCACCAATGAGGCTCTCAACATGTCCCTTGGACTTTCAATGTCTCCAGATCCTCAGTCTTCAAGAGCAGTGGTGAGTTTATAATTGAAATAATAGTTTTTGTGAGAATATAAAATCTTAATACTTAAAATTTTTTTATGATCAGAATACTCCAAATACAATACATGCTAGATTTTGTGCATTTATAGATTTGTATAATTTGATATAGTTTAGATTATAATTTGTTTGACTGTAAATTGAAGAATAAAATCTATCTAAATGATGGCCAAACAAATCAATGTTGCGCCTTCACATTTTTTATTAAGGTCCAGATTTGAGTGTATCATGTTGAAAATCAATCTTAATTTCTCTCAGGTTTGTGGTCCAACCATACCCAAGAACTGTGATGTAACCACTTACAATGGCATGTGTTTTAAAATCAGTTCAGATAATGTTGTGAGCAGATCTGTGCCAAGAACCCTGAGAGGTAAATGAAAGCAATTCTCCTTCATACTGTATGACATGATTATTCAGATTAAATTAAATTATAAATTTCTCCAACTTCAGAATGCCCAGTATCACAAATTGATATTGCTTTTTTAATGGATGGATCTGGAAGTGTATTCCCTGAGCAATTTATTAAGATGAAGGCATTTGTTATTGAAATGATCAAAAGTTTTATAGACCGCGATACACAGGTATGATAATCCATGCATTTATAATATAATTCATACATGATTCTTTTTACCTAAATTTTTAAAGTATCAGGCACTAAATCTGTCTGTCTGTGTTACAGTTTGCCATTGCACAGTTTTCTGATAAATGTGTCATTGAGTACAAGTTTCTACAAGTCAAAAGCGCCAAGAAGTGGGAAGATGCAGTGAATCAGATAAATCAACGGGGAGGAAATACTTACACTGCGAACGCTATAACACATCTTGTGTGAGACATGTCTCAATTGGATTTCTTTTATCTATGCCAATAAAAGTAATATTACTTCTGGCAGAAAGACTTGAAATGTAGAAGAGGACTGAACAGGATATTTAAGGAGCACATTCTAATTTAATTAGATTAACATTAATTTATCCAAAAAGAAAAGAAAAAAGACAATGTCTGAGCAACCATGCAGAATTTTAATGAAATTGAATACATGAATGAGTGGATTCACAAACTACACAAAGTATTTTGCTTTCTTGAGTGTATAATAATAATAATAAGAAGAAGAACAACAACAATAATAATAATAATTCCAACAAGGTTTCAAAGACACAAGCAAGGTTTTTCTTTGTATTCTAAGTAGTTGCATAATTGTATTACTGTTTAAATATGTTGTACTTTTTTCCCATTAGGAATGATCTATTTGTAAGTTCTGGAGGTGCAAGACAATCAGCCAGTAAGATTTTGGTTGTTATCACGGATGGTGAATCAACTGATTCATGGAATCTGATTGAAGCTGTTCAACAAGCACAAGCTAAACATATAACGCGATATGCCATTGGGGTAAGGTTTGATTTATATGTACATTTCGCTTCAGTTAAATTAAAAAATAATTAAATTAGTTTTGCAAAACGTGCTTTAATTTATACTGATTCAGATCTAGATGCTTAGGCAAAATCAATAAATATGCATCCTTTCCTGATGTGATTGGTCTTGTAAAATGTTTTGAAAGATTTAAATCTTTCAAGATCTAATATGGCCATTTTGAAAGTATTGTGCATTAAAATTACTTTCTTAAAATAAAAGTTAATGGAGGTCTAATGCTGTTTTATTATTTTATGGACAAAAACATTAGAAACATTCTTAAACCTTCCTTTTCATTTAATAGAAGAACAAAAGCCATGGTGGGACGGCATATTGATGAATAAACGATGATAGGATTAACATTCTTAGAAAATAAAGTTATTGAAAATCAATCATGTCAAAAACAAGAAAAGGTTAAGGACAAAAGGAAAAGGACATACATTCAGTCAGTCAGTGAGTGCCAAAATTGTTGGCACCCCTGAAAGTATTTCTCACAGAGAACTATTACATTAAAATCCATTACATTACAGTTATCTCCATTTACATTATATCCTTCATTTTTCTTAGGTTGGCAATGCTTTTGAAGATGACGAAGCAACAAAGGAGTTGACAAATATTGCATCTTTTCCCACCAATAAGCATGTGTTCAAAGTAAACGATTTTGACGCACTGGAAAGCATTCGTGAAAAACTCAAAGAGAACATTGTTGCTATTGAAGGTATGTTTGACAGAACGTTTACATTTTTCAGCTGTCATGTGAGTACATTTACTTTGCTCATTAAAATAATAATAAGTTAACATGCTGTTTTATTTACTAGGAACCCAGACCTCTGGAGATTCATCTCGAATGGAGTTTGCACAGGACGGGTTTAGTGCAGCATTTATATCAAATGTAATTTTGTGCATTTAAATTATTTGACACCAAAGTAATTTAATAAATATTGTTATTGGAAGAAAAAGATTAAACATGTGGGATTATAAATAGTTTTACTTGAATTATGAGACACTGAATTTCTCGCTTTACTGTTTTGTTTAATATAATGAATGTCTTTGCATGCTATCCATGCTTTTCACAATAAAAAAGTAACTTTTTGTCAGTTTTATATTTATTTGAATGGCAATTTACTTAATGTTGTCATTAATACAAATTTACATCAGTGTCAGTTGAACTTCTAGAGCTTTTAAGCTTGTAGCTCATGCTATAAAATATGTATTTATGTATAACATATGTATATGTATGTATAGTATTTGAGAAATAATACTATTTAATCTTATAATGTTATCTGCTTTTAGACGGATTTGATAATGACTGCAGTGGGAGCTTTCCAGTGGAAGGGTGGATATCAGCTGTACAAACCAAATGTCCAGTCAGATGATTTTCAAGCTGGAAGTGAGCATGACAGTTATATGGGTGAGATCTCTTCTTCAACTGTGTGAATCAAAATAAAATAGCCAAAACATCACAATACATTTTAAGTCTATTTTCTTCAGGTTATTCTTTGGCAATAGCAACAATATCTGGATCAAAGTATGCAGTCATGGGAGCACCAAGACACAATCATAAGGGACAAGTAACTGTTTCAAGAATTGGCAGAAGGGACTTAAAGCAGCTGGATTCTCCTATGGTTGTAATACTCACATTTTTGCAAAATGTTAACACTTCACACAGTAATGTAAGTGAGATTAAAATATGTAACTATAACTATATTGCATCTATTCCTCTTTTTTCAGCCTCAGATTGGCTCATATTTTGGAGCTGAGGTGTGTGTGGTGGATTTGAACAGTGACTCCAATACAGACCTACTATTGGTTTCGGCACCAACGTACATGGAGTCTGACCGCGAGGGCAAAGTGTTTGTTTATATCTTCACTCGTCAGGTGTGTGGTTTTTTTTTTTTTTTTTTTATTCATTAATAGTGTTTTTTTAATAATTATTATTCTTCAAGTAAAATTTAATAAATGCACATTTGTTTATGTTAATCCATGTTTCTGCTTTCTTTGTTATATCTCCATAGGAAAAATTCACTTTTTCGGATACACTGTTGGGAATGGCAGGTCAGAGGGGTCGGTTTGGCTCTTCTCTGGCCAGTCCAGCAGATCTGAATGGTGACGGTTTCATGGATGTTCTGGTTGGAGCTCCTTTAGAAGAAGATGGACAGGGCAGCATCTACATCTTCAATGGAATAGATGGAGGGATCATTTCAAAATACTCACAGGTGAAAAACACATGGGTTGCTGGTAATTTAAAATGATACTTCACCTAAAAATAATCATTTATTCAGCCTTGTGATTCACCTTTCTCACATTACTTTTTCCTTGACTTACTTCATAGACTCTAATATTTTAATATTTTTGTTCTGTCTTGAATGAAACAGAGGATTGCTGGATCATCTGTTCGACCAGGTTTGCGGTTCTTTGGGATTTCATTGAGTCAGTTTTCTCTAGACCAGAGTGGAGACACACTTCCTGACATTGCTGTTGGGTCCATGGGAGCAGTTCTGCTTCTCAGGTCTGTTTTCTTCAATAAATTACAAAAATATATAGAAATACAGTGTTTTAGCCATAATCATTCATACTGTATGTGTCATATGTGGCGATTTCAGGTCCAGACCCGTCATGCTCTTGGATACCAAAGTAACTTACAGCCCGACCAAAATACCATCCAGTGAAGCAAAATCACTAGAAATCACCATGAGAGTGTGTTTCACCATGCGTCCATACAGACACAACATAAGAGGTTTGTTCAACATTAGAAATATTCCTTTGTTATAGTTAATGTTTAAGTGTGCAAACTGTCCACTAGTTTCAGCAATGCCATCAAACTCCAGGGACAATTATAAATACGGTTACGGTCATTGTCACTGTGGTCCTATCAAAACCTTTCTCTGAGAATCACAACCAGCCTGACTGCAGCATCAGAACAACCAATGGTGCAGGTTTTGGGGTGGGACCATCTGTTGAATCAGCCGAGGGGAGTGTTCACGAAATCTGTCTAAAAATAGCGTTATATTGGAAAAAACTAAAGCTTTAAAAGTTTTTTTTTAAAGAATGAAAGAGAGAATTAACATCAGTGGGAGACTGGGGGAAACTGTCTTTTTTATGTACAATTTTCTTCATAACTCATAGATTACTTAAAATACACTATATATTTCCAATAATATCAACAAGACTATTATATTGAATTAAATGCAAGAAGTCAAGGTTATGTTTGGTGAGAGCGATTTTAAAAGTGTTTTGGAGAAATTGTAACACTGAAAATGTAGTCATTTAACACTTTCAAAAACTTCAATCTTGGAAACCTTACTACTCTCAAACATTTGAATGGTAATGTATTTATATAAATATGCTAGAAGTATATAAATATTATATCTTTGATTTAGAGAGTTAAAAAAACTTTTCTGCTTTTATATATGTAAAAAGTACATATAAACAAGTATTTATTTATATGTATGTAAATATGTATACTATTGCTTTTATATGTGTATGTGTACGGCTGTTTTGTTTATCATTTAGAACTATCTGCAAATATCAATTACACATTAATACTGGATGCCAAGCGACAGAAATATCGAGCAAACTTCCCAAACAAAAAGCGGCTGCTCAGTGATGTGTTGAACATTGGATTGAATGCAGAATCTTGCAGAAGTCATCCTTTCTTTGTAGATGTAAGTCTGAAAAATCACCACTTTTTGACAATTCATTTTTCCAATTTAACTCTTTTGAAATGAGTCAGTTTTTCTGTTTGTAAGACATAATAATTATCAATGAAATCTCACTGGGAAAAAGTATTTCTTGTACCTTCTAGTAAGATGTAACAATTTGGCAATACAAACGTCTAGGTTACTATTGTAACCCCCGTTCCCTGAAGGAGGGAACGGAGACGTTACGTCGGACTGACGTCATGGGGTCTCGCTTGGGAGCCCAATCACCTCCCAATATAACTAAACGCGCCAATGAACATTGGCTAGTGAGATTTGCATGCCGAGTCCCGCCCCACCCGGCTTCCGGGTATAAATAGGACCGGCATCGCTCACTTCATTCATATTTTGCTGAGGAGCCGAGAGTGTATCCCGGTCTCAGCGGTGGCTCAGGCCTGTGGCCGGGGGACGTAACGTCTCCGTTCCCTCCTTCAGGGAACGGGGGTTACAATAGTAACCTAGACGTTCCCTATCAGTCAGTCACGTTCGACGTTACGTCGGACTGACGTCATGGGGTCCCTATGGAAAGCGCCACAGGCACTGGCCGTGTTACGAGAATCGGAGATGCAGATGTTGGCAAGCAGTGGCGTGCCAAGGACAACTGCCTCTGCGGACGTAACCTACCCAGCGCCCCGCGAAAGCCGACTTAGGCCTCCACGCCAATCGGGATGGAGGGGAAGGCCAACGTGAGGAAGGACTAAGCTGCTGTTCCTGCGTGAGCCTCACAGGGAAGAGAGCTTCGGATCTCAATTCCGCAGATCAGCTCGACCCGCTTAGTTATCAACGCTGGGCGAGCGTACAGACGCTACGGAGACCACACCCTGCCCAAGGGGGAGGTAATGTGCGGTAGGACACATATGGACTGACCCGAGGGGCAGTATGACATATGTAAGTCCCCATGGTAGGTCCTACCCGAGGGAGGAGCGCGTACCAAAGAGACTGGCAGAACAGAACTGCCAAGGGAAAGACACGGGTTTACCAAGAGGAAAACCGTACCGTGGAGCGTACACATATGGGATTACCAAGAGGGAATCTCGTCACATGGGCATCTAGTCCAGTACAAGGGCTGACCACTGGGGCATGCACACGAGTACTGGGCCTGGCGTCAGACGCCTCCGCCGCGTCCGATACCGAAGGATGCAGGAGGAACTCGAATCAGGGTTCGCCAGACGGGGAACTCACCTGAGGAGTAGATAAGCGCTCGTATCCCTTTATTAAGGGGCATGGCGCTGCAAGCAGGACACCGAGCCGGTCACCTGTTTGTTCCCAGCACACAGGAAGAAACTGGCTCCACCCGGAGATTGTAGAATCTCGCGAATGTATTAGGTGTCGCCCAGCCCGCAGCTTTGCAGATTTCTGTCAGAGAGGCGCCACGTGCCAACGCCCAGGAGGAAGCAACACCCCATGTGGAGTGCGCCCTCACCCCCAGGGGGCATGGCTCGCCCCGAGCCTGATATGCCAGGGCGATGGCATCCACTATCCAGTGGGCCAACCTCTGCTTGGAGACAGCCTTTCCCTTCTGCTGTCCCCCAAAACAGACAAAGAGCTGCTCGCAGCTTCTAAAGCTCTGCGTGCGGTCCACATAGACACGTAGTGCACGGACGGGACACAGCAACGCGAGGGCTGGGTCTGCCTCCTCCCGGGGCAGTGCTTGCAAGTTCACCACCTGATCCCGAAAGGGAGTGGTGGGAACCTTGGGCACATATCCAGGCCGGGGCCTCAGGACAACGTGAGACCAGGCCGGCCCGAATTCAAGGCACGTTTCACTGACCGAAAATGCCTGCAGGTCTCCTACCCTCTTAAAGGAAGCGAGTGCAGTCAGGAGCACTGTCTTGAGAGACAAGATCTTGAGCTCCACTGACTCGAGGGGCTCGAAGGGAGCTCTCTGTAGGCCTGAGAGAACGACAGAGAGGTCCCAGGAGGGAAAGAGGGGCGGCCTAGGAGGATTTAACCTCCTGGCCCCTCTCAGGAACCTGATGACCAGGTCGTGCTTTCCAAGAGACCTGCCATTGACGGGAACATGATGAGCTGCAATGGCGGCGACGTATACCTTCAAGGTAGAGGGGGACAGCCGCCGCTCCAACCCACCTTGAAGGAAGGAAAGCACAGAGCTGATCGGGCAAGTCCGGGGGTCTTCCCGCCGGGAAGAACACCACTCAGAGAATAGACTCCACTTCAAGGCATATGCCAGCCTCGTAGAGGGGGCTCTAGCCGAAGTGATAGTGTCTACCACCGCCGGTGGTAGGGCACTTAAGTCTTCCGCATCCCGTCCAGGGACCACACGTGGAGGTTCCAAAGATCTGGACGCGGGTGCCAAATGGTGCCCTGTCCCTGAGAAAGCAGGTCCTTCCTCAAGGGAATGCGCCAGGGAGGGGCTGTCGCGAGGAGTGAGAGTTCTGGAAACCAGGTCCGGTTGGGCCAGTATGGCGCAACTAACAAGACCTGCTCCTCGTCCTCCCTGACCTTGCACAGGGTCTGTGCAAGAAGGCTCACTGGGGGGAACGCATATTTGCGTAGGCCCCGGGGCCAGCTGTGTGCCAGTGCATCCGTGCCGAGGGTCCCGTCGGTCAGGGAAAAAAACAACTGGCAGTGGGAGGATTCCCGGGAAGCAAACAGGTCTACCTGCGCTTCCCCGAATCGACTCCAGATCAGCTGGACCGCCTGGGGGTGGAGTCTCCATTCTCCCGGGAACGTGAGCTGTCGTGAGAGCGCGTCGGCTGCACGATTGAGCTCGCCCGGAATGTAAACGGCACGCAGCGACCTGAGCCGATGCTGACTCCAAAGGAGGAGGTGGCGGGCAAGTTGCGACATGCGACGGGAGCGTAGACCACCCTGATGGTTGATGTACGCCACGGTCGATGTGTTGTCCGTGCGGACCAGTACATGCTTGCCCTGCAGCAACGGTCGGAACCGGCGCAAGGCAAGGTGTACCGCTAGCAACTCGAGGCAGTTGATATGCCACTGCCGCCGGGGTCCTGTCCAGGAGCCCGAGGCAGCATGCCCGATGCACACGGCACCCCAGCCCGTGGTGGAGGCATCTGTTGTAACAACAACATGCCTGGACACTTGCCCTAGGGGAACTCCGGCCCGTAGAAAAGCAAGGTCTGACCAAGGGCCGAACGTCTGGCGACAAGCCGGTGTGATTGCCACACGGAATGCGCCTTGGTGCCAAGCCCACCTCGGGACTCGGTCCCGTAACCAGTGTTGAAGTGGTCTCATATGCATCAATCCGAGCGGTGTTACAGCGGCTGCGGATGACATATGCCCCAGGAGCCTCTGAAACTGTTTCAGTGGGACCACTGTTTTCCGCCTGACTACTTTCAGGCAGTTCAACACTGACTGTGCACGTTCGTTGGTGAGACGTGCTGACATGGAGACCGAGTCCAACTCCAAACCGAGAAAAGAGATGCTCTGCGCAGGGGAGAGCTTGCTCTTCTCCCAGTTGACCCGAAGCCCCAAATGGTTGAGGTGTCTGAGCACCAAGTCCCTGTGCTCGCACACCCGATCCCGCGACTGTGCCAAAATGAGCCAGTCGTCGAGATAATTCAGGATGCGGACTCCCATCTCCCTGAGGGGGGAGAGGGCAGCCTCCGCGACTTTGGTGAAGACGCGGGGAGACAGGGACAAACCAAAGGGGAGGACCTTGTACTGGTATGCCCGACCCTCGAACGCAAAGCGAAGAAACGGTCTGTGACGAGGGAGAATCGAGACATGAAAGTACGCGTCCTTCAGGTCGATTGCTGCAAACCAGTCCTGGGAGCGGACGCACGTGAGGATGCGTCTCTGCGTTAACATTTTGAACGGAAGCCTGTGTAGGGTCCGATTCAAGACACGCAGGTCCAGGATAGGCCGTAACCCCCCACCTTTCTTGGGAACGATGAAGTAGGGGCTGTAAAACCCCGACTCCATCTCGGCTGGAGGGACAGGCTCGATCGCGCCCTTCGCCAGGAGGACAGCGATCTCTTCCCGAAGTACAGGGGCGTCCTTGCCTTCCACTGAGGTAGTCAGAACGCCGCTGAACCTGGGGGGCCGCCTGGCGAACTGAATCGCATAGCCGAGTCTGATTGTCCGAATGAGCCAACGAGACGGAGTGGGAAGCGCTAACCAGGCACCCAAACTCCGTTCGAGAGGCACCAAGGGGACGACCGACGAACCCGCGGGGGGGCAGCAGGGAGCTCTGAGGCCCAACCCAGGAGGCATGGCGTCCTGGAGTCGTGGCAGTGCGTGTGGTGCACTTACCTGGCTCCATAGCCCCCGTGAGGGGCCTGGAAGGGAGGGGCAAGGAGGCAGCGCGTCCTGGGACTGCCCGCTCCCTGTCCGTGGCGAAAGAGAGGTCGGCTGAGAGGGGGGAAGCAGTGCGTCGCCCACTGTCAGCTTGGACCGAGTATGACCCAGAGATGGAGGAAACTGCTCTTTTATTGAAAATGTGGGTACCACTGGCCCTGGGGCCAGTGGCGGAACAGAAAGAAACAAAAGATTCTCCGCCCGGCCCTCCTCCGGGGGAAGGAGTGGTGCCCTCACCAGCTCCTGGGAACGAGCAGGTCCTACCATCTCTGGGTCGCCCGTCTCAGGGCCGCTTCGATTTTTTCTTGGAGGGTTTAGCGGTCTGGACGGGCTGCGTCGCCTTCCTGCGGGGGGGAGGGGCCGGACGGGAGGTCTCCGGTCCGGCCGGACCCTTTGCAGCCGCAGGGGGGCGCCCTCGGCGGCGAGCAGGCTGAGGGACAGCCCGCGGCGGTTTGGCAGAATCCCGCCGGGGCAAGATGTGGCTTATCGCCTCAGTCTGCTTCTGCACCGTCGAGAACTGCTGAGCGAAGTCCACGACGGTGTCGCCGAAGAGGCCAGCCTGGGAGACGGGGGCGTCGAGAAAGCGAACTTTGTCGGCGTCCTTCATCTCAGCCAGATCCAGCCAGAGATGGCGCTCCTGGACCACGAGTGTGGACATCGTCTGGCCGAGGGCCCGCGCCGTGACCTTAGTCGCCCGGAGGGCGAAGTCAGTCGCCGTGCGCAGTTCCTGCATCAACCCCGGCTCAGAGCTACCCTCGTGCAGCTCTTTAAGAGCTTTTGCCTGATGGACCTGCAGGATGGCCATGGCATGCAGGGCAGAAGCTGCCTGTCCAGCGGCGCTGTAAGCCTTGGCAGCCAGGGCTGCCGTCGTCTTACCCGCCTTGGACGGGAGGCGCGGACGATTGCGCCAGGTGGCAGCATTTTGCGGGCACAAGTGCACCGCAACTGCACGCTCCACCTGGGGAATGTCCGCGTAACCCTTGGCAGCCCCGCCATCGAGGGTAGTGAGAGCGGAGGAGACCAGAGAGCGGCTTCGGGCAGTAAAAGGTGCCTTCCACGACTTACTGACCTCCTCATGCACTTCCGGGAAGAAAGGCACCGGAGCGGAGCGGGGCTGTGAACCCCGCTCCGCACCCAGAAACCAATCATCCAGCCGCGAGCGCTCGGGCGACGGTGGAGGGTTCCACTCGAGCCCGATGCCCGCGGCAGCCCGGGAAAGCATGGCCATCATCTCCCGATCTGATTCCACACGAGCAGCGACGCCCGAGGGGCGCTGCTCGGCTTCCTCACCCGAGGATGACAGCCCACTCTCCGATGCAGCGATCGACATCCGATCCTCATCCGGAGCGCCAAACGAGACCCGAGGCACCTCACGTGGGGGACCTGGCGGCTCATCTGGCAGCTCGACGGCACACGGTGTGCAAGAGGAGTGGGAGGTTCGTAGGGGCTGGCCCGACGAGGTTGCTCCCACTGTAACCCTCAGGTCTCCCAGAGTGCTAACCAACCCCACAGCTCTACCATGAGAAGCAGAGGGGATATGGGTAGCAGCAGAGGGCGCTCGAACCTCTGTATCACAGAGGGCGAGCCGCGACCGCAACACCGACATGGTCATGCCCCCGCAATGAGAGCATGAACCATCCACAAGCGCTCTCTCAGCGTGCTGTCTGCCCAGACACGAGAAACAGCGCTCATGGCCGTCAGATGAGGTCAGGAAACGACCGCATCCAGAAACACACGGACGAAAAGGCATCTTGAAAAAGACGCTGATCGTCCGCGTTTTGCTCTTTTAGAGGAACTGCTCTTCCAACCGAGGCACACAGGGGGGTACACGTTGCTGGGAAGACGCGCACCACCGCTGTCGCACCGTATTTCCAGCCGGAAAGGAACGCGCTCTTTTAAGGTGATCAGAATGAACGGCTGCTTACAACCGCTCGGCTCCGAAGCAAAAGTATGAATGAAGTGAGCGATGCCGGTCCTATTTATACCCGGAAGCCGGGTGGGGCGGGACTCGGCATGCAAATCTCACTAGCCAATGTTCATTGGCGCGTTTAGTTATATTGGGAGGTGATTGGGCTCCCAAGCGAGACCCCATGACGTCAGTCCGACGTAACGTCGAACGTGACTGAGGCCAGAATGGAAAACATAAAGCCAATATTGCTGCCAAATACTAAAACCACCACAGACCACAGTGTAAGCGGAAAACCAATTTTTGTTTCAAACTGTGAATCATTCAGATGGAACATTAAAGAGAAAGCTGATCCAAAAATAAATCTTCTGTCATCATTTATGCATTCTGCTTGTCACTTAAGTTATTCTTTATTTTTTTGAACACAAAGGAAGACATAAAAAAAGAATATGCTTGTCCATCCAATGCAAGTCAAAGGGGTTCAGTGCTTTGGACCTTATTGACTTTCATTGGATAAGTTGAAATATTCTTCAAAATATCTTCCTTGTAAATTATGACTTACAGAAAGTAAGTTTGAATAACACAAGAGAGAGTAAATGATGACAGAATTCTAATTTTTGGGGGAAAAATCTAACTCATAACTCATTGTATTGTTTTAAAATATTAATTTCTGTTTATGTAATGTAATACAGTGATGCAGTTTTATATGAATTAAGATTTTACTATTTATCTAAATTTCATCGCATTTCACAGCTGGACTTTGAGATAAACTGTGGAAATGATGATATTTGTATTGATGACCTCAGGATGGATTTCGATTTTTCTGGGTGAGCAATTATTTACACTAAATTATTCTTTATTATTCAGCACACATGAATTGAATGGAAACATGGTGATGCAACTGTGACAAGTCATGAAATCATTCTTGTTATTCTCTGAGTATCTGTCTTTGGTTTATTTGATGCAGAGCTACGAACATAGAGGTTGGGATAATGCAGGAGCTCAATGTGACAGTGTTTGTAGAGAACAGAGGAGAAAACTCATACAGCACCCAGTTCACCCTCAAATACCCCTTTGGACTTTCATACAGGATATTCACACCTAAACAAGTGAGACCAGAATGATTTTATTGAAAAAGAATCACAATTAGATGAAAAAATTAATCATATCTAATATACCTGATGGCAGTTCTCTTTCATCATCTTGTGTTTGAGATCCATCTATGAGAAGGGCGTCTGTATCTGCCCCCCTCTGCAAAAGCATCCAATTGCACAGTCTGTCATAAGTGTGTGCACAATGGCTGGAAAGGGACCCCCCTCACCAAAGTACACAAAGCACCTGCACACGCTATCTTTCCTCAGTTGAGATTCCCTTCTCGGGACCTCCGGATTATTTGTATTCGAGAGGACATATCACTCCGATCAGCCTCCGCTGCACTTCATTCTGTCATTCCTTGCTCATTCCCTCTGTCAGCCGCCGCCATTGAATCCTTTATTGCCAGACAGATCAACCCTCATCATGCTGGGCTGCTCGCACCATCCAAGCATGTTCTCTCTAACAAAATAATCACTTCTCTAGGTCCATCCATCAGGCTCACTGCTAGCTATCAGAGCTTTGAATATCTCATCCCTGCTTTTTGCTTATCAGGCCAAGCTTCTTTAAGTAAGAGTCCACAAGTAAGTACCCCACTTACTGCACAAGAAGCAAATGTGCTCACAGAAGAAAGTACATACAGGTGCTTTATGCATTTTTGTAAGGGGTGGTCATCTTACCTGGCACCTAACTGTCTAACCAAACTAAACCAAACCAAACCAAACCAAACCAAACAAGATTTCAGATTCTACAGAGATGAACTTCCTGGGATTTCTACACTCAATGTTTCAAAGAACCAGGGATTCAAACAGTTTTTTTTTTTTTTTTGAGCAATCGTAATGGCAATTGGGAATTGAATTGGCTATGGGTTGTTAGTTATACATGAATAGTTATGCATCATTTTCTGCATGAACAGGGAAGAGTGGAGTGTCGATCTCTTGACAGTGAGCATAGAGGTTCATTTGGAGAAACCACCTGCCACATCAGTGAACCCATCCTCAAGAACAACGCTCAGGTGAGATCACTTTTTAAACTGTGCTGTGTGTTCTTCTGTTCAAACACTCATCGTTTCATCTGTGTCCACTTCTAGATTGTGTTTCATATTACATACAGCATTGATAAAGAAAGCCCATTTGATCAAAATGTGACATTCACCGGTCAGATCAAAAGGTATGACACATTTTTTGGGAGTTATTTGAGTTCAGTGTCCAAATACATCACTTAACAATGACCTGTTTCTCACATGTGAGAAAGTGATAACTAAAAATAACTGTCTATTTATCAAAACCCTTCTTCTCTTACAGTGCGAATGACCAACACTCTCAAACCAGTCAGTTATTCAGAGAGAAAAGAATCGGTGTCAAATTTGCCATCTACATTGCCTTAATAAGGTTAGTGTTTGACAATAGACATTGTGTCAAGCTTCTGCCACATTCGGTCTAGTAATCTCTTGTTGTTGTGTCAGCGCTCTGACACTACTGTAATGTCTCGAGTTTTGTGTGTGTGCACGGGGCTTTGAGTGCTCTTGTCTGTTTAACGTCTTGTGTGGGGGTTATAGTGTTCCGATCCCCAGACGGTCTTGTCTAGTTTCGGTTTGTGTCGGGGTTCGGACATTCATGACCCATGTGTTCGTCCTTGTTTTGACGAGAACAGTTGTTTGCTTATTCTTGCACGCTCTATTTTGAGAGTGGGTGCGGTTTGCTTGATTCTGCGTCCCCTCATGTCTGTGTGCAGTCTTGTAATCATGCGGTTTGTATGCGGTTTGTGTTTCCTTCGGCCACGTGCTTTCATGTTGTGTTTTCTTGTCACACGCAGTTTGGTTGTCACCAGCTGTGCGTCGTCTTTGTTTAATGTGAACATGCAGTGATGCCCGTCCGCATTGGCTGCATGTTCATGTCTTGTCTATTTCCCCGCCCGTCTTGTTCCCCTGGTTAACTTTAATTTGCCCCAGCTGTTTCCCAATCAATTACCCTCCCTTCGTGTTTGCTGCCTTTTGCTGGTTTCTCATCGTTTAATGGTTTTGTTCATGCTGTCCTAGTTAAGTTTCTAGTCAAGACTAGTCTTGTTCGTGTTCATGTTCTCGTCTTGTTTTTCCCCCTCTGGATGGTTTTCTTGTTTTTGTATAATAAAACCCCCATGCTCTCGCATCATTGAGTCCTGACACATTGTTTCCACTTGATTGCCAGTGTAATATCTGTGGATCTAAAGGAAAACTAAAGTAATATATTCAGTGATTTGCTTTATTTTACTGTAAATCCAATACAAAAGAAAATGTATTAATAATTTCTGAATATTGTACATTTTAAAGATGATCAAAATACGAATTATATATATGTATATAGTTTGTGTACTGGTTTGCAGCTAGTGCGATGATCAGTCCAATGAACGGCATCATGGGAAATGTAGTGTGTGTGTCAATATGCATGTGAGTGCTCCCTCCGGTGGCCAGGGAGGGGAGGCGCAGAGATCATATTCATAACAGAGCTTCCCTCATACGAGCGCTTCCTGGTGTGTGAAAGCTAATCACCACCATGGCAGCGGCGAAGGTGCAAGGTTCCAGGGTGGTGCCGGGGGAATGAACCAGGCTGGTTCAGGCAAGGCCGGTGGGTCTGGGAGGTCTGTCAGGATATGCGAGTCTAGGAGGTCTGGCAGGACAAGTGAGTCTACGAGGTCTGGAAGGTCCCAGGACATAGACGAAGAGCAGAAGGACTCAATCGATGCTGCTAGCTCAGGAGACCGAGGCGTAGGTGTGGTGACGACCTCCCGAAGTCGCGGGTGGAGCCGAGGACGGGAGGAGCCAGGGCGAAACCGACAGGTCAACGTGCCGAGGTTGAGAGAAGGCAATCTGAGGCTGGAGGAGAAGTCACTGATTCCCAGACTGCCGACGAGGATGGAGGCGGTAGGACCTGCGACGCGGATAACCCTTGCATCCAAACCCCACTGAAATGTAAAAATAAGAAATGTTTTTACAACTCACTCGGTGAGAAAGTTCAATGAATTTAGCAACATACTCCAACAGGGGCCGGACGTTTTGCCGGAGCGAAACCAGGCGAAACTCAGCCTGTAACGAATCGTCCATCATGAAAGACAGCTGGATCTTGAGTGGTGAAGTCATCTGTAACGGATGATACTCACAGGCAGAAATCCAAATGCCTGTCTTTAATAAGAATGGTCGTACAGGCATACAAAAACGATAATTCAGGCAAGGGTCAAAAAGGCAAGCAGACAGAATCAAGAGTCGTTGTACAGGTGAGGAAGTCAGGGCAGATGGAGAACAATAACAAGCAAAATACCAGGCAGAGATCAGGACAGGCAGACAGAATAAAACAAGAGAAAACAACAGGGTCGGTAATGGGAAGATCAGACACGGGTATAAACACTCAATAATGTTCACAGCAGCAAAACAAGACTTTGCAATGACAGTGCAATTGACAGAGTCTTTTATAGCTTGTGTAATGGTTTACAGATGGTGCGATAATCAGTCCAATGAACAACATCATGGGAAATGTAGTGTGTGTGTCAGTATATATGTGAGATCTACCTCCGGTGGCCAGAGAGGGGAGGCGCGGAGCTTGTATTCATACTATTTTCCAGAAAATCAAGTATTGCTCATAGAGAACTATTACATTAACACAAGTTTTGCTATACACATGTTTATATCCTTTGTGTGTATTGGAACAAAGCAAAACAAAAATGGAGGAAAAAAGTTAATTTTATATAATTTCACACAAAACTTATTGGTACACTTAACTATATATCTGGTTGCAAACCGTTTGACAGAAGTAATTGAAATCAATCACTTCCTATAACCATTCTTACACCTTTCACCTGGAATTTTGGACCACTCTTCCTTTACAAACTGATCCAAGTCTCTCATTTTAGAAGGGTATCTCATATTGAATATTTTAGTTTAATTTTGTTCCAATACACACAAAGGGAATAAACATGTGTACAGCAGAACATGTGTCAATGCAATACTTTTCTGTGAGCAATACTTGATTTTCAGGAAAAATGTTGTACAGTGTGAATAGGTGCAAATAGGTGCAGTGTGTGACATTTATACAGTGTTGTGACATATTTTTCCTTTTTTTAAATTAGCCATGAAGATTCAAGCCTCTACATTAATTTTACTGCACAGAAAACTGATCTCGATAAACCAGTCAAGCAAATACTAAAGGTACTGTAATGGCATTCACACAGGATTTCACAACTGGACACAACTGGATTTCACTGATTTCTTGTTCTCTATGTCATGGCAAAATAAGTGTATTTTTCTTTCTTTCTTTCTCTCTTTCAGGTTGAAAATGACTTTAGAGATTTAACTTTCAAAGTTTTCATCAGAGTCCCAGTCATTTTAGGAGAGAAATTTATCTGGACTGACACAAATCTACAGGTATGTAAAAATTAATGGTTTATATGAACATGCTAGAAAGAGCCCATCTACTGTAGATTGATTCAGAATTGTCAAGTTAAAAAACAAGTTTGCATGTTGTATGTGCTTTTAGATTCCAGACTGTGTGAAACAGACGGATGAACTTCCATCTGTAAACAATTTTGTGGAAGCAATTAAAAAGGATCGTGTTCTGGTGGGTGTTTGAGTTTCATTTCCTGATCTACCAAAAACAAATCTATGAAATATAATTTCATCTTCCTTGACCCATTGCTCTGGATGTGTGTGTCAGAACTGCAATGTGGCGGTGTGTGCCGTGTTCAGCTGTGACGTCACTCTCTTTAAAAATGAAAGGAAACTCTATGAAATATCTGGCAACGTGAGCTCTGGATGGATTGAGCAGGTATCTGACTTTTAAAGCAAATTCACAACACAGAACAGACTGCATGTATTTATAACAGAAATCTCTCTCAGATTGGACTCAGAGCTGCTGTTTTTGAGTTGGTCAGTTCAGCATCTCTGGATTATGACAAGAGCAAATATATTTTCTTTTCCTCTGATTCTCAACACACTGTGCCGTCTGTCCAGGTAAAGTATTTTCTCCACAAATCAATGACAAAATTGAAAAAGATCAATGGAAAACAAAACAAAACAAAACAAAATAAACCACAAATATTCTAAACAAAAATGATTCATTATACAAATAATAGAACATAATATAACTGAAACAAAATTGTTTTAACCTACAAGGCTATAATGTGTTGTGTGTGTGTGTGTGTGTGTATACATACATACACTAGAAATTACATGTTCCAATCCATTCATGCTAAGACTTTGCATGCTTCAGACCTCAATTATATATTTGTACATGTGTTTTGTCAGAGTAATATTGTATTTGTGTATGTGTAGATTAAAACTCAAGTGGAGGTGTTTGATGAGGTGAATCTGACCAAAGAGATCATTGGAGGAGTAATAGGAGGACTGCTGCTCCTGGCTCTCATCACAGCAGCCCTCTATAAGGTAAAATCAGTTTTCTACGCAATCTCTATGTTTAAATGCTGACTTCATGTATAACTGCATATTTTCTCCCATTACAAGGCTGGGTTCTTCAAAAGCCAGTACAAGCAGATGCTGCAGGAGGCGCAGGAAGATGCAGGAGGAGAGCCAAACATGCCACAATAATGTGCATCATTGTGCTATAAGATACAAGCAATTTTGAAAAACACCTCAGTGTTGCAAAATATTCCAAACTGTTTTAGAACATTTCTTGAGAATGAAAAGTGGACACATTTTTTCCATTAATATGACATAATTTTACTTCATATCACTACTCCCTTATCAGTGAGCTTGCCACAATGAAGGTATTTATAGCATTTCATATATTTAACTTCCTTGTTCTATTATGATAATGTAAAACTATATAGTTCAAAATATTTTTTTTATTGGCAGATCATTTCCATAATTTTAATAATAAATTAAGAAAGTACCAAAAGCTCAAATTAAATCATTTTGGCTAGATAATGATCCATTCATTATTTGTGGATTTAAAAGTCAGGAAATGATGAGTGTGTGGTGTTTGTATGGCCTCAATCTTTTCAGTTGCAGCAAGCCTAAAAACCTTCGGCTATTCACACCAAACAGTGTTGTAGTGTCCTCTGTGTTCCAGCATAGCATCAGGACCTCTTTCCCAAAGCCTTCCTCATAAAAGTAACAATTGTCAGATCTGTTTTCTTCTGGGAAGGCTCCGAGATTGCTGGTTTGACCCTGAGCTTGAGTAAATAAAGGCTACATAATTGCTTGAAGAGTTTAACATGAGCTTAATAATATAATTGAGCTGCTTGCATTAATATAAAATAAAATAGTTTTTGCCAAAACAGATGATACCATGCAAGCTTCATTTTTTTATGGTTGTGAAAGACTCCTCTATTCTTGTAACTAAGACGGAAAGCTTCTGTGAACTTTGTGCTGCTTCTGGCAGTGGAAACTTCAGAAGAGCTTAAACAGGCCAGAGTGTACCTTAACAAAGTGTTTAGACGTAAAATTCACTGCATCTGTGTAAGTCTGACAGCACATACAGGGTCATCCTAGTGTGTCAAATGCAGATGACTGTGACACTTATGGCTCAGGGTGTTTGAGAGTTATTTTAAACAGGCTGCTGGTGTTGGTGGAATGAATCATAATTAGACTTAGGTTGAAAATGACTGGTTGCTATTATTCACCAGGGAGTTTTCAAAACATTACATGCCACAAAGGAGTTTTATTTCATTGCAAAATGAATCATAACAGTGGGTGTTTACAGACAATTTTAGAATTAGCAACAAAACCAAGCTTTTCAATCAGAATATCGGGGGGAAATGGTTTATTATTAAATATTGTACCAACCACCTGAAATGAGGAGGCAGAGAACAGTGCACCAGAATAATTTAACATAATTCTCTAGTGATGATCACAACACAACCTCACAAAACAGATTACCCTCCTTTATCAGCTTGTAGAATCACATGTAGACAGGCTCACATCACCCGTGAAGATCCGCTGTAATTCCATTTGTCGATTAAATCACTCAATAGGAAGAATCAGTCTGTCAGGTTCAGTATAATCTCAGAGTTGCCTGTGACTTCTATCCGGATCAGGAAATCGCCTAGCCAGAAGTTGGACCCCAAACTATCTGACACATTTACGCCCACAAACGGACTGCCTTCACCACTTGAGACACTATTGTCCCTAGGGGACTTTTCACATTCCCTAACTAGTGAGAGCTTTTTGCTAGAAGAAAATATGACTGACTGTTTGTCAGCTTTAACCTCAGTTTCCCGACTGTTTGTGTTTGTGTCTTTATGGTCTCTAGCACCCCCACTGGAGTTTTCAGAACATCCCACCAACCAGGCATAATGTCTGTGAATCATACAATACAATAATAATGAGCTTAATAAATAAGAAGCATTGATAATAAATGAGGCAATGCTTTAGATCAGAAGTGGGCAATTAATTTCCCCATGGGGCCACATGAGAAACTGGGGATGTTGTAGAGGGCCGGACCAATATACTTAACTCAGTTTTGCCTAATTTATTGTACATCTCTTTGTAACAAACATTATGATGAAAATGTGAAGCACAGAATTATACCACTATTTAATAAACATTCACAAAAACAGTTGATTCAAAACCTAGCATCACAACTTTACACAAAAAAGCAAGTATTTCAAAGACTTGCATCGCATTGAGACATTTAACATTAAAATTAAAAAGAGTTTAGCAGTCTGACAGCCATTAGAAAGAAACTATTGCAGAACCTGCTTGACCTGCATCAAATGCTGCAAAACCTTTTTTCCAGAGGCCAGCGAACAGGCCATGATGTGGATGTGACAAGTCTTTGATGATATTCCTTGCCTTGAACAGACACCGCTTTTGGTTGGTTTATGTCCTGAACAGAGGGGAGGGATGACCCTGTGATATTCTCTGCAGTCCTTACTACTCTACTCACATGCCCCTAGTCCAAGGCAGTGCAGCTATTGCCCCACACCGAGATGCAGTTGCTGAGAATGCTTTCCATGGTGCTACAATAGAATTCTGTCAGGATGGGCGGTGATATATGGGTTCTCCTCAGCCAGTGCAGGAAGTGCAGTCGTTGTTGTGCCCTCTTGACCAAGGACCCAGTGTTCACAGAGCAGGTGAGGTCGTCTGTGATGTGCACCCCCAGAAACTTGGTACTTCCAACTAATTCCACAGCTGTGTTGTTGATAAGAAGAGGAACATGGCAGGGGCAGTTTTTTCCTGAAGTCCAGAATGATCTCTTTTGTTTTGGTGACATTCAGGATCAGATTGTTTTCAATGCACCACTTCACCTGCTGCTACACCTCTTCTCTGCAGGCCTGTTCATTATTGTCCATGATGTGTCCTATTACTGTCGCGTCTCCGGCAAAACTAGAAAACTTCGGGACACAGTCATGTGTCATCAATGTGAACAACAGGGGGCTCAAGACACAGCCCTGAGGAGAGCCTGTGCTGCGAGAGATGACACTGGAGGTGTTCTTGCCAACACTCACTGACTGTGGTCTGGCAGTGAGAAAGTCAGCCAGTTGCATAGAGGGGTGCTGGAGCCTAGCGGTCCCAGTTTGTCCATCAGGTGTTGAGGGTTGATAGTATTAAAAGCTGAACTAAAGTCCGAAGTCCACATGGGGTGTTCTTCTCCTCCAAGGCTCAAGTGTAGAGCAGAAGAGATGGCATCCTTAATGGAGCGGTTTGGCTGGTATGCAGACTGGAACAGGTTGAACATGAGAGGAAGTTTGGAGATGACGTGGTCCTTAACTAGTCTCTCAAAGCACTTCATCATGATGGGAGTTGCAACTGGCCGGTAGTCATTGAGTGGGGTGACTTGATTTTTCTTTGGCACAAGAATGATAGTTTCAGTCTTAAAACGCGATGGAACTTTGTCTTGGCTCAGTGAGATGTAGGATGTAACATTATACATCATCATATAAAAGGTAGGTCATTATTTAAAGAGAAAATTTAAATCTTCCTAGACAGCTGACTCCATCCTGTGTTTTCTGCGAGAGAGGATGTAATTTTACAGTTACTCTCTTTGTTTGACGGGGTAGGGTAAAGCTTCTGGCAGGTGTTAGGAGTCAACACATCTGTTACAACTCGGGAAACATGTGCGATGCAGAGAGGGAGACGAGGAGAACAGGTTTCCAAATGAAACGTAACTTTATTCAAAACCAAAAATACTTTAAATACAAACTGAAAACGACACACTAGTGCAAAACTTGAAGAAACTGAAAATTACTAGAAGTAATCGTTATCCACACAATGCGCACCATCCAGATACATCAACATGGAAACATCAACAACCAACAAAGATAAGGGGAAAACAAGAGGGCTTTATACACAGGAGAATAACGAACACCTGTGGAGACTAACGATGAAAGTGGTGAACAAGAAGGGTGCAGGAAGGGCACGAGAGGAAACACAGAAGGGACCCAGAAGTGAAACAACACCTTACACGACACACAGGAAGTAACAAATGACATGACACACAGGAAGTGACAATAGACCTCACTGACAGGAAATGTAACATTGACCTCACAGGAAGTGCACAGATGACATGAAAAGCAGGACTAAGGGTAACAACATCTAAGATAAGAACTTGTGACCTTTACTTATGCTGCAGAAATGAAAGTAATTGAAGTTTTTTTTATTTTATTTTTTTTAATAAAGGTATCTCTTAGCTCTTATTTCATAGTGATGGTAAATATTTTTAATACTGTTTGCTTTATCTTCAGATTGTTTACACAGAAATATAGTAAATACAACACACTCTTTTTTCACTAATGGATTATTGCGGATTGTACATATATCTACATTTTACATTTACATTTATTTATTTAGCGGACGCTTTTATCCAAAGCGACTTACAATTTGAGGAATAGAGAAATCAATTCATCCTGAAGATGCAAAAGTGCATAAGAGTGCTTACAATACAAAGTATCAAACATTACAAATACTAGTAGTACAAGCCTGGAGAATAGAGGAAGGTTTTTAGTTATTTTAATTAAAGTTGAGCATATATAGTGTGTCATAGCTATCAATTTTATTTCCATAACATTTTATACCTTACAAATTATTTAACATACTCAAATTCAGTTTAACATACATAAGTTCAGTAGCTCTAGCAAGCCAATAGTGTGATTGTTTATTTCAAGTAACTTTAAAGTACATCAATTGTTCAACATGTGCACATATACTGAACAGTGTATTTGTACACACACACACACACACACACACACACACACACACACACACACACACACACACACACACACACACACACACACACACACACACACACACAGCATACTTCAATTATAGAAATCTTATCAATTTTATCTGTGACTGAAAAAAACTGAATTACTTTCAGATTGTTAATTTATATTTAAACTATGTAATCCAAATGAATGGAAATTTGATATACAATTCAAATACATAAATCTTAAATTTATGTATTTGAATTATATACCATTATAAACCATTTTTGAGAGTACGATTAATATGAGAAATATAATCATCTAAGAATTATTTATTTAAAATATATTGTTTTTGCATTTTTACTTTTTAAATATAGGTAATGGCACTCAGTATCGGCGAGTATCAAAAATGAAAGTATTGAACTCATTCTGGAAAGTGTGAACAACTGCTAGTATGAAAGGTGCTCTTTAACTCCACAAACTATGGGCTGTTCACGTCACAAAGCGATCACAGATGGTAGAGACACACAACTTTATTTTGGACAATGCTGTTGGTTTGGATTTCAAGTTATTTTGGGTATGGAATTTTTAAACCCTCTCAAACCTAATGGTTTTGCCACAAAGTGGTACTTCTGACTTCTGAAAATAATTGGTCAGTTATTTTTTAATCATAGCAATGGTTTTAAAAAAGCGATTGAGGAAAAGGAGGTTTCATTTGTAAAGTCTTGTTTTCTCTGCGGTAGTTCCTCTTCAGTCACATGCACCAATATATTCACACTGTTTTTACCTCTCAGTCCCACCAAAGACTCTTTGGTTTCTTGTTGTGCCCTTTTTGTATCACCCATTTTTATGCAGAAATGGATTGGAATTTATGGTTGCTGTTGTGTGTGTTTTGTGGTAAGATCAGTTTTTTCTGTAACTAAATATGTGGCATAAGCTATACTGAAAGGAAATAAAGAAAATAATTATACAAGAGACAATAACTCCTCAATTATACTTACTGTAAAGCAAACAAATTGTGGATTCTATGTGGTATTTTGCTTAATTAAATTCCAATATTGGCATTATTTCAAGTAATTTTTTTGTCTAATCTGATGGATATGCAATGCTATAAATCTATTTAACTCTATAAAGACTATTGCATCATTTGATACACAAATTTCTCAAAGGACAAAGGACTCAAAATTAAATGATCAAAATTAACATTTGCTGAAAAGCTTGTTGTATATCTACAATGTCCCATCTGCTGTTTAAATGATGTGTAGTTTGTTTGTTTTCAGTAAATAAAATGTGTTTTAGAATGTTGGTAAAAAAAAATCTCCACCTTTAGGTTGCTGCACATGTATCTTTATGCTGTGAAATCTTTTAGAAAATAAACCCAATATATACTTTTTTTGTTGGACTGAAGAAACTTATTTTAAGATTTATTAGATTGTCCATGCATGCTAAAATTGGAGCATGAAATATGCTACATCAGGCTTTTGAACCACATCTATTTGTACATCATTGTATTCCACTGCATTATATTTTCTCAGAATAAGGTAAAGACTTGTCATTTTCCTTTCTTTTACATGTTAGCATGTGAGACATTATTGGCCTTCAACATTGATCCTGTGCCCTGGAGATACTTCACAAACAATCCAAACAGTGGCTTTGGCTATAAAGTGGTACAGAAAGATGGAAGGTGAGCTCACCTTCTGTCACCACAGACCACTCAACCGTTGGCCATTTAAACTGATTATGTTGATAACAAATGCTTTAAGAATTAAATGATTATTTAAATCTAGCACCGGTGTAGATATTATGGTTTTAGTTAGCATGTAATTTGCTGTCCAATCATAGAAACATCTGAAAGGTTTAAAAAAAAAAAAAACTCCAAGAACACTTAAGAGTGCAATTTGAACCACTGAAGTACATATTTATATGTGATTTTACAATTACGTCTAATGACTTTGAAAATACCAAATGTTCTGAGAAGCATTTTTGGTATATATATTCTTCAGTCATTTCTGTTTAAAAAAAAATTTTTGTCACGTAAATAAATAAAATTACAATTTCACATTTGTAATGATGAAGTTGCAATTCAGTACATTTAAAATATATTAACTTTAAAAGCAATATTAACCCACTAAAGTTAAAATGTTAATAAAGTACTTTACATGTGCTTTATGTGAGTCGACATAGCAAAATAAGTGTACTTCAAATCACGACAAAAGATGATTAAAACATAATAATTTAAATGATACTTTAATATAAAACCTTTAATTTGAAAATGATAAAAATATATTATTATTAAGTAAGTTAAGAAACATAGGTACTTCATTTTGCAGTGATGACATTAACATAGTAATAGCTGTGACAAGCCATAAATTATGCACGATTAACCAAATGCATCTAGGCTTAAACCTAAACTAAAATGACTGTAGTTAAATGTACTATAATGAGGATGAGGGTAATAATGAGGATTAAACAAGTGTAACATAACATAACTTATGAAACGTTTTTTGGAGGCAATAGCTGAATGTTTTTGTCTAGTTAAACATATTTGTAGAATTTTAACACAGTTTCATATTGAATTCCAGCTAATGCTTTGCCAGCAGTTTTAATTTCCCCTTTCTTTGATTTTTCATTATATTTTGCAACACTAACTAAAAATAACTTAAAAGTATGCGTTCAGAGGATTTAGATTTTTTCTCAATATGTTCTCACATTTTTCCTGTCTTCTTCCATAGTCTGCTTGTGAGTGATCCTTTAATACAACTCAGTCAAACCCAAAGAGGACAAATATATCTCTGTGCCGTCACTGGAGGAAACTGCAGTCCACTACCCATTACTGGTACTTAGATTTTAAATTATGCTTTGAAGTATGTATATGAGATAGTAGTTTGATTATCCATAATAGTATTTCTTTAAAGAAAATCCTCTTTTTATTCAACAGTCACCAATGAGGCTGTCAACATGTCCCTTGGACTTTCAATGTCTCTAGATCCTCAGTCTTCAAGAGCAGTGGTGAGTTTCATATCTGGGAGGGGTCATGAACTGCATTTGCCATGAATACCAGTGAAGAATCCTCAGTCAGACGATTTCCATGATAGTACAAATGCCTCCTACTTATCAAAATATGAATGAAAAATGTCTTTCTCAATTCATGGCCCCTTAAATAATCTAGATTTTTATAAGAATATGAAACCTCAGTGATGTTTTCTACATTGTTTAATAATGGTTAGAGATATTTTGTTATAATATCCTAAAAATACAAAAATATCTTAAATGTATTATGCTGTCAATTGTGCTGCAGAAGCATGAAAGATAAATGCAAGATTTGTTGGATGTATACTGTATTTGTGTATTAAATTGTTACATTTGAACATAAACTTTGCAGTCAATCAAAAAGATTGCAAAATAAATAAAAAAATGTTGTACCTTCAAATTTTCCAGTACGGTCCAGATTAGAGTGTGTCATATTGAAAATCAAATCTTAATTTCTCTCAGGTTTGTGGTCCAACCATACCCAAGAACTGTGATGTAACCACTTACAATGGCATGTGTTTTAAAATCAGTTCAGACAATGTTGTGAGCAGATCTGTGCCAAGAACCCTGAGAGGTAATGCACGGCATTTATACAAAATCAAAGCAAGTCTCCTTCATATTGTATGACATTATTATTCAGATTAAATGAAATTATTAATTTCTCCAACTTCAGAATGCCCAGTATCACAAATTGATATTGCTTTTTTAATGGATGGATCTGGAAGTGTAGACCCTGAGGATTTTAATAAGATGAAGACATTTGTTATAGAAATGATCAAAAGTTTTATAGACCGCGATACACAGGTATGATAATCCATGCATTTGTTAGAGCATTTATTTTATGCATAATTTGTTTACCCCCAATTTTCAAAGTATCAGGCATTAAATCTCTCTGTCTGTGTTACAGTTTGCTATTGCACAGTTTTCTGATGATTGTGTCATTCATCACAAGTTTCAACAAGTCAAAAACGCCAAGAAATGGGAAGATGCAGTGAACGTGATAAATCAACAGAGAGGATATACCAACACTGCAACAGCTATAAGACATCTTGTGTGAGACATGTCTGCTGATATTTCATTTGGATTTCTTTTGCCATTCTTTGCCATTAAAAGCAACATTGTTACAATCTTTTACAATGTTAATAGAATATTTAGTGAGGTTTGAGGAGAACATTCTAGTTATATATATATATATATATATATATATATATATATATATATATATATATATATATATACTGCATATATTTGTTTGTTTATTTGTAAATGTAAATACTGAGTGTGCAAAAACGGTTTTATAGAGCTTAGAATTTGAACAAGCTATCAAAGACAAGCAATGAAAACTTAATAAGACAAGTATCCTAAATAGTTGCACAGTTGTATAATTGATTAAATATTTTGTACTGTTTTTCCCTTTAGGAATTATCTGTTTGTAAGTTCTGGAGGTGCAAGACCATCAGCCAGTAAAATTTTAGTTGTTATCACGGATGGTGAATCAACTGATTTATTTTTGACTAATGCTGTTCAACAAGCACAAGCTAAACATATAACACGATATGCCATTGGGGTGAGATTATAGTTTTACTCTTTTTTTTAACATATTTTTAACATTTTTTTTTAGCACATTGTGCTCTAATTTAAATTGATTCAGATCTAGATGCTTAGACAAAATCAACATGCAACCTTTCCTGATATGATTTGTTTTGGAAAAAAGTTCCTATAAGTTCTGACATAGCCATTGTTAAAGTTTTGTGCATTAAAATTACTTTTTGCTGGAAAGGCCAATTCTGTCAGGGTTCTGTCACATTCAGTCTTCTCATTTCTTCGTTTTGTGGCAGACCTCTGGCCCTACCGTAATGTCTTTTGTGTGAGTGTGGATTGGAGCTTGCTCGAGCCGTGCACTTTTTGTCCTTTGTCTTGTGTGCGGGGCGTAGTGTTCGATCCCAATTCTTGGGAGTTTAGTATAGTCATGTTTAGTCTTAAGCTCTAGTCAAGTCAAATCCAGTCTAGTTTAATCTTGTTTTTCCCCCTTGGGGTGGTTTCAGTTGAGTTTTTGTTTTGTTTTTATGACAATAAAATCCCCTCTCGTGCATCTTTGAGTCCTCCCCTCATCCCTCCCTCAAAAAACAGTCCAACACTTAGCCCAGGATGGGGCTGGTGGGATGAGCCAGGGTGACTCAGGTAGATCCAGGTTCTCAGCAGAGGACCAGGATGGAGCCGACGGAACGAGCCAAGTGGGCTCAGGCAAGGCCAGCGGGTCAGGATAAGGACTAGATACAGATAAGGATTTGACTAGGTTTCACTAGAATTAACTAGGATTCAACTAGGCTCCACTTGGATTCAAATAGGTCTCAACTAGAAATCAGGACAGAATACAATGAAGCAGCACGACAGCAAATGAGGGAATTAAATACACACAGGAGGAAAGGTAATTGATTGGGAAACAGTTGGGGCAAATCAAACTAATGACAAGGAAACAAGGAGGGAGGAGAACACAAAGACTAGACACAAACATGCAGCCAATGCGAACGCCCATTGCCGAGTGTTCACATTAGACAAAAGACGACCAACAGCTGGTGACAACAAAACTGTGCGCACAACATGAAAGCACGCGGCCAAAGTAAACACAAACCGCGTGCTTACAACACTGCAAAAGGACACGAGAGAACGCGGTTTCAAGCACGCTTAACGTAGAGTGTGTGAAAACGAGCAATCACTCGCTCATGACAAGGACGGACACACGAATCACAAATTAGAGTAACGAATCCCGACAAAAAAACGAAACTGAACCAGACCAAAGTATCGGGACCGGACATCATAACTCACACACAAGACGTTAAGGGCCAGTCACACAGCTGATCACGCACGAATCACTCACAAATCACACACAGACTGGGTTTGTGCATGCTTGTGCGTCGAGTAATTTACCAAAGTATTCCACGAACATTCGACGCACGCCCGACGCATGAATCGCTGACGGAGCACGTCCAAACGCGCACGCTTCGCAAACGTTCCACGTACAAGCACTTTCAGAATCCATATTGTCAGTGGATGTCAGTGGGATGAACGTGATATGTGCGCGGTTCATGCGTGATATGAAGGTGGGGCGTCAGTGGACGGACGTGGACGTGTGCGGTTTCAAACCAGTTCCGACGCATAAACACTGATGGCCGACGCGTGTCCCGCGCATAGTCACGCATACTCGACGCATAAACTACGCAGGCCGACTCATGAATAACGCACACCGGCGCACGGTTGTGCATCAGAAAAAATCGTAACCATTCAAAACTCAAGATCACGCACAAACCGCCTTCGACGCACATCCACTAATAATCACTGACGGTCCACGTTCGTTCCACCGACAAATTACGCATACGACGCACGCTCCGCGCAGAAACGAAAATCTGTGCGTAATTCGTGCGAGATTTATGCGTTTTCGCTGTATGACTGGCCATTTACACAGACAAGGCTCGTGCACACACACCAAACTCGAGACGGTAGTGTTAGAGCTCTGCCACAAAACCAAGAAATGACTAGACCGAACCCTGACAGTTGATGAGTAAAAGATGACAGGATTTACATTCTTAAAAAAAGTAAAGTTATTCAAATCTATTGCAGTACATTAAAATCCATTACATTAAAATGATATCCATTGATTTTTTTTAGGTTGGCAATGCTTTTAAAAATCTGAAAGCAACAAAGGAGTTGACAGATATTGCATCTTTTCCCACCAATAAGCATATGTTCAAAGTAAACGATTTTGACGCACTGGAAAGCATTCGTGAAAAACTCAAAGAGAACATTATTGCTATTGAAGGTATGTTTGCAAAAGGAATGAAAAATTAATGACAGACAGAATGTTTACATTTATCATGTGAATACAGTTACTTTGATCATTAAATTAATAATAATACATATTAACGTGTTGTTTTATTTGCTAGGAACCCAGACCTCTGGAGATTCATCTCGAATGGAGTTTGCACAGGATGGGTTTAGTGCAGCTTTTATATCAAATGTAATTCTGTGCATTTAAATTATTTGACACCAAAGCAATGAAATAAATATTGTTTTGGAATGAAAAAGATAGTAGTTAGAAAGTTAGAAATAGTTTTACTTGAATTTTAAGACACTGAATTTCTCACTGAATTGTTTTTATTTGATTTGATTAATGTCTTTGCATGCTATCCATGTTCCCTTTCAAGGGAACTCGAGCTGCGTCATTGCTATGGGAACGCCCCGCGTCATCAACTCTTGAAGCGCAATAGAAAACACCTGTGAGAATGACGCGGATGACGTCATGAGTCAGGAA
The DNA here is from genome assembly GCA_037043235.1 of Rhodeus uyekii. Lineage (NCBI taxonomy): Eukaryota > Metazoa > Chordata > Actinopteri > Cypriniformes > Acheilognathidae > Rhodeus > Rhodeus uyekii. Next base: position 349,068 of record JAWRVZ010000145.1, on the reverse strand, counting down.
ACAAAAGGCAAGCCGAAACCGGCAACCACACCTTTTTCATCTTCAACAAGCGCTGGAAGGCTGCTGTGAGATTGTCCTGGAAGAAAAAGTGTGAAAAGTGTGTTAACATGTCTGAATCATTTAAGCGTTGTGCATTCCCCTGTGGCTGTGGTCTATCTCCTCGGGAGCCACTTCCCAGTGCGTAGTAGTAGCTCCAACCGTGCTCTGGCCTAGGCTTCGCGGTTGTTGTAGCTCGATTGTGATGGACCCCTTAGGCAGGTGCCTTAAAACAGACCGTTTCAAGATCGCCTCTAGTGAGATGCGACCCTAGCAACGTACGGATCTGGTACCGGGCAGCACTTTAGTGCTTAAGTCCCCGTTTGGTTTTTGGTTCACCTACGCCTTGTTACCTTCGGGTCTTGGCGGTCTTGCGGCTGCAGTAGCGGCTACACGGTTTTCACTTGTGACGCACTTGATGTGCGGTGGTCCCTCCCCGGAGGGCCATCACCTTGGGGCTCCTGGGGGTGTTTGGTACACTTCCCAGGCTCGCTTTGCTGGGCCGAGGGCAACGACTGCTGCCACAGAGTTTCATGGTTGACTCCTACGCATGGTGTGAGCTCCCAGTTTCCCTAAGGGGGGAGCCACCGTCGTGCCGCGTAGTAAGTTCCTGGGAGTACGCTGTCCTGCCACGGCCGAAGCCTTGGCCCCGTGGCATCAGCAGTTGAGCTTGGGCGGTCAACCGCTCTTTTTCAAGCTCTCCTCCCTGAATGTGAGTCGGCAAGGCATGACGCATGTTAGGCCGCTCTGGATCCCCCTGGGACCACTGCCCTAGGCATCTCCGGGGGGTTTATGTTACCAATTCCGTTTTTCCCCTGTTGTTGCCATGCCTCCCTCCAAGTTTAAGACCTATGCATGGTGTGAGCTCCCAGCTTCCCTAAGGGGGGAGCCACTGTTGTGCCGCGTAGTAGGTTCCTGGGAGTACGCTGTCCTGCCACGGTCGAAGCCTTTGGCCCCGTGGCATCAGCAGTCGAGCTTGGGCGGTCATCCGCCCCTCTTCAAGCTCTTCTCCCTTTATGTATATATGGTCCTGGTAGCCAGCGGGTTTGGCGCATTTACTGGAGGGTCCCCTTCGGGGGGCCATCTTCCTAGCGTCTCCAGGGTGGTGTCAGCGTTAACCCGGGAGGCCCCGGGTGCCTCGTTATTCCCCTGGTGCTGGGCGTACCTACCTTCTGAGGAAGGTTCTACGCGTCACTGGGTTGTGGTCGGTCTTCTACTAGGAGCCACTTCCCGATGCGTAGCAGTAGCTCCGGCTGTGCTCTGGCCTAGGCCTGACGGTTGTTGTAGCTCGGTGCGTGTTGGACCTCCTTGGCTATAAGGTGACCCCTAGGCAAGTGCCTCAAACCAGACCATTTCGAGAAGTACCTCAGGTCAGGTTTAACTCTCACTACTTACGGTTCTGGGCCGGGCAGCACAACAGTGCTTAAGTCCTCATATGTATTTCGGGTTCACCTCGCCTACGCCTTGTTACCTTCGGGTTTGAGGCGGTCTTGTGGTTGGGTGGCTGCTCCTCGGCTGGCGCTGCGATGCGCAGTCTGTCGGTGGCCCTCTCTTAGGGCCACCACCTTGGGCGTCCTGGGGTCAATTTGTGGTAGACACTCCCCAGTTTCGCTACTGGGCCGAGAGCCGCTACCGCAGCCGCGGAGTTCCGGCTCACAACTGAGGTCGTGAGTCCGGTCTCCTCACTGAGGGGGTCTCCCGCAGGATTTAAGGTTACTCTCCCTGGCTGAGGCTAGGAGAGCACAAGGGCCGCTTTGCGGTTCCTCCTTCTGCGGGGGTTTTTCCCTCTCGTCATGGGTCAGGAGGTCTGCAGCCCAGTGCGAGCATTGGGTATGGCTCTCCCGGGGCTGAGGCCCGACGAGCCATGCAGATCACTCAGTGGGGCAAGTTCTAGCTGAGGCTATCTTGCCGTGAGAGACTGGTCTTCCCGAGGGTGCCAGAACATCTCCACTGGAGCTCTTTGGGGCATGCTTTTCCGCTAGGGTGGCGTTGGTATAGCGTTCCCATAGCGATGACGCAGCTCAAGTTCCCTTGAAAGGGAACGTCTCAGGTTACGTATGTAACGAGACGCTGCATCATCAGCATCAGCCCTAGCTCTCCCGCATGCCGCGCTTGTTTCAGACGTTCGCAAGCTGTGGTTGCCGGTTTCGGCTTGCCTTTTGTTTCCTGGCTCATGACGTCATCCATGCGTCATCATGTTTTCTATTGCGCTTCAAGAGTTGATGACGCGGGGCGTTCCCATAGCGATGACGCAGCGTCTCGTTCCCTCTCAGGGAACTATGGTTACATACGTAACCTGAGACGTTTTTTACGATAAAATAAGTATTTTATTGATCAACAATTTACTTAATGTTGTTATTAATACAAAGTTACATCAGTGTCAATTGAACTGCTGGAGCCTGTAAGTTTGTAGTTTGTTCTATGAAAATATTTATGTCTAAAATGTATATGTAATTGAGAAATAATATTATTTCTTCTTATAATATTATATGTTTTTAGACGGATTTGATAATGACTGCAGTGGGAGCTTTCCAGTGGAAGGGTGGATATCAGCTGTACAAACCAAATGTCCAGTCAGATGATTTTCAAGCTGGAAGTGAGCATGAGAGTTATTTGGGTGAGATCTCTTCTTCAACCATGTAAATCAAACTAAAATAGCCAAAACATCACAATACTTTTTAAGTCTATTTTCTTCAGGTTATTCTTTGGCAATAGCAACAATATCTGGATCAAAGTATGCAGTCATGGGAGCACCAAGACACAATCATAAGGGACAAGTAACTGTTTCAAGAATTGGCAGAAGGGACTTAAAGCAGCTGGATTCTCCTACGGTTGTATTACTCAAAAAAAAAAAAAATTCAAAATGTGCTGGAAAATTTTAACACTTCACACATTAATGTAAGTGAGATTAAAATATATAACTGTAACTATATTGCATGTATTCCTCTTTTTTCAGCCTCAGATTGGCTCATATTTTGGAGCTGAGGTGTGTGTGGTGGATTTGAACAGAGACTCCAATACAGACCTACTTTTGGTTTCGGCACCAACGTACATAGAGTCTGACCGCGAGGGCAAAGTGTTTGTTTATATCTTCACTCGTCGGGTAAGTGTTGTTTGTTTTTTTTAGATTCAATTATAATTTTTTTACAACCCACTAAATTTTCACTTTACAACAAGGAAAGTACACAGAATTTACAGCGTAAATTTCAGTAGTTATAGTGTACCTGTGTAGTTATAAAGTACATAGAGTACGTGTAGTTATGAGGGAACAATTCATTTAAGACAACGTTTTTTTAATTCATCAAATAAGATTGAATAAATGTACATTTGTGTTATCTCTCCCTGTTTCTCCTCTCTCTGTTATTTCTTCATAGGCAAGCGTAATTTTTTCGGATACACTGGTGGGAATGGCAGGTCAGAGGGGTCGGTTTGGCTCTTCTCTGGCCAGTCCAGCAGATCTGAATGGTGACGGTTTCATGGATGTTCTGATTGGAGCTCCTTTAGAAGAGGATGGACAGGGCAGCATCTACATCTTCAATGGAATAGATGGAGGGATCTTTTCAAAATACTCACAGGTGAAAGACACATGGGTTGGGATCACATTTCATCTAAAAATGAATTGGATTACTTTTCCTTGACTTACTTCATAGACTCTAATTTTCAAATATTTTTGTTCCCTCTTGAATGAAACAGAGGATTGCTGGATCATCTGTTCGACCAGGTTTGCGGTTCTTTGGGATTTCATTGAGTCAGTTTTCTCTAGACCAGAGTGGAGACACACTTCCTGACATTGCTGTTGGGTCCATGGGAGCAGTTCTGCTTCTCAGGTCTGTTTTCTTCAATAAATAACTAAAATATACACAAATACAGTGTTTCAGACATAATCATTCATACTGTATGTGTCATATGTTTCTCTTCCAGGTCCAGACCCGTCATGCTCTTGGAAACCAAAGTAACTTACAGTCCGACCAAAATACCAACCAGTGAAACAGAGCAATCACTAGAAACCACCATGAGCGTGTGTTTCACCATGCGTCCATACAGACACAACATAAGAGGTTTGTTAAAAATTTTAAATATTCCTTTTTGTTGTAGTTAATGTTTAAGTGTGCAACTGTCCAATATGTAGCTAGTTTCAGAAATGCCATCAAACTCCAGGGACAATTATAAATACTGTTACTGTCTTTGTCACTGTGGTCCTATCAAAACCTTTTTTCTGAGAATCACAACCAGTCTGACTCTGCAGCATCAGAACAACCAATGGCGTGAGTTGAACCAACCAATGGCAGACGAGGGGAGTGTTCATGAAATTCGTCTAAAAACAGCCTTATTTTTCGAACTCCATTTGATGTTGCTTTTGGAAGAAGCTAAAACTTTAAAACCTTTATTTCCTCTCAGAGAGAAGGCCATGCAAATTCAGATAATTGTACTTTAAGGTAGTTTGAATTCTACGTGTAAAAATAAATAAAAATAAAACATTGATAATTAAATGTTTCTTGAGCAGAGAATCGTCATATTACACTGAAGACTGGAGGAATTAATTATTTTATATTTGTATTTATTATTATTATTATTATTATTTCCTATTGTAACAGAGGGTACTCACCAGCAGAGATCCAAGTGCGTGTCTTTATTAAGAATAGGCGTACAGGCAGAAGATCAGGGTAAACAGAGAGCATACGTAATCGATAATCCAGGCAAGAGTCAAAAAGGCAGGCAGACAGAATCAGGTACGTTAATTCAGACGGGGAAGTCAAGACGGGCAGATAACATTCACAAGCGTTAATCCAGGCAGAGGTCAGGGCAAGCAGAACAGAATCAATCACGGGTAACAGGCAGAATCGGTAACAGGTTAAACAAGACAGGATAATAACTCTCTGAATGATAACCGTAGTAAATCAAGACCTCGTGATGTGCATGCATGCATGTGAGTCTTTTATAGTTCATATAATGGTGTCCAGCTGGTCAAGTCAAGTCAAGTCACCTTTACTTATATAACGCTTTTTACAATGTAGATTGTTTCAAAGCAGCTTTACAGTGGTCACATGAAAACATTATAAACAAAAGTTTGTTTGGCTGAACGGCAGCCTTAAAAGAGCAGGCGAATCAATACAATTGATGAATATTAAGTGTTACTTTTTAATTATTGATTGATTTGATTGATTGATAGTTTGATTATTATATTGATAATTCAAGTCTAATATTAAGTCTAATTTGGTCCAATTGGAGATGGGTTCATGATCGTCACAGGGGAGGGTTAATAGAGTCATGGTTTCCGCAGACACTTCAGGGCAGTGCTGTGCTCGTGTCCAGGTCCTTCATCTGATCTGGATACAGCCTGGATCCTGCTGACCACGGTAACCTCGGAATAAACAGAGACCAATATCACCGTAGATGCCATTCTTCTTCTGATGTATCGAGTACATCAGATGTTATGGGAATGTTCCCGGTTCCGGCTGACCTAAATTATGCAGCCTATCAATCATTTTACATGATTTGGATAAAAAAATTTATGTATAATGTGTTATGTGTATGCCAGGTTGAAGAGATGTGTTTTTAGTCTAGATTTAAACTGACAGAGTGTGTCTGCTTCCCGAACTGTAATAGGAAGACTGTTCCAGAGTTTAGGAGCTAAATAGGAAAAGGATCGACCGCCAGAGTTGACTTTGATATTCTAGGTATTATAAGCTGGTCAGTATTTTGGGATCGCAATAGACGTGAAGGACTATAATGTGTTAAGAGATTGCTCAAGTACTGTGGAGCTAAACCATTTAATGCTTTGTAAGTAATTAGCAAGATTTTAAGATGTATTCGGTGTTTAATAGGAAGCCAGTGCAGGTTTGACAGAACTGGGCTAATATGCTCATTCTTCCTGGTTCTAGTAAGAACTCGAGCTGCTGCATTTTGGACCAGCTGGAATTTGTTTATTAAGCGTGCAGGGCAACCACCTAGTAGAGCATTACAATAATCTAGCCTTGAACTCATGAACGCATGAACTAACTTTTCCGCATTTGTCTTTGAGAGCATATGTCGCAATTTAGATATATTTTTAAGATGGAAGAACGCCGTTTTACAGATGCTAGAGACGTGGCTTTCAAATGAAAGATTGGTATCAAAGAGCACACCCAGGTTTCTAACTGACGACGAAGACTTGACAGAGCAGTCATCGAGTGTTAGGCAGTAGTCTAGATTATTCCGTGTGGAACTTTTTGGTTTAATAATTAGAATCTCTGTTTTTCAGCTGGTGTGACAATTAGTCCAATGTGTGGGTTTCTGGCAAATGTAGTGTGTGTGCGTCAGTATATATGTGAGCTCCCTCCGGTGGCCAGAGAAGGGAGCGCGGAGCTCATATTTATAACACATATATGCGTATTGTTGAGCATATATAAGTTTGAACCTTTTTCAAAAAGATAAATCTGACTAATCTCCAGTTTTTAAATGTAAAAAAATCATCTTTAACATATATGTATTTGTAAGGCTGTTTCTCTGTTTATTATTTAGACATATCTGCAAATATTAATTACACATTAATACTGGATGCCAAGCGACAGAAATATCGAGCAAACTTCCCAAACAAAAAGCGGCTGCTCAGTGATGTGTTGAACATTGGATTGAATGCAGAATATTGCAGAAGTCATCGTTTCGTTGTAGATGTAAGTCTCAAAATTCACTTTTACTTTTTTTTACAATTAATATTTTCCTATCTCACTCTTTTGAATATCTGAGTCAGTTATTCTGGCTGTAAGACATAACAATTCTGAATGAAATCTCAAGGGGTAGCTCACTTAGGCTTTCTCAGAAGATGCTCTGAACCCGTTGTCCAATCAGTTAGCGTTCACTTTTGAGGGTTTGCCATTGGCCAGAATGGATAACATAAAGCCAATATTGCTGCCAAAGACTAAGACCACCACAGACCACAGTGTAAGAGGAAAACCGATGTTTGTTTTCAACCTGTGAATCATTCAGGTGTAATATTAAAGAGAAAGCTGATCCAAAAATGAATGTTCTGTCATCATTTATGCATTCTGCTTGTCAATTAAGTTATTCTTTATTTTGTTAAACACAAAGGAAGACGTAAAAAAAGAATATGCTTGTCCATCCAATCCAAGTCAAAGGGGTTCAGTGCTTTGGACCTTATTGACTTTCATTGGATAAGTTGAATTATTCTTCAAAATATCTTCTTTTTGGAAGATATCTAACTCATAACTCATTGTATTATTTTAATATATTAATTTATGTTTATCTACTGTAATAAAGTCATGCAGTGTTATATTATTTAAGACTGTACTGTTTATCTAAATATCTCATTTCACAGCTGGACTTTGAGATAAATTGTGGAACTGATAACGTTTGTGTTGATGACCTCAGGATGGATTTCAGTTTCTCTGGGTGAGCAAATATTTACAATTAGCTATTCTGTAGTACATTAAAGATCATCAACAATGACAAGTTATGGAATCATCCTTGTTATTCACTGAGTATCTCTCTTTGGTTTCTGTGATGCAGAGCTACAAGCATAGAGGTTGGGATAATGCAGGAGCTCAATGTGACAGTGTTTGTAGAGAACAGAGGAGAAAACTCATACAACACTCTCTTCACCCTCAAATACCCCTTTGGACTTTCATACAGGATATTCACATCTAAACAAGTGAGACTAGAATGATTTTATTAAAGGGCCTCACAATTTGTCTTCGAATCAAGTAAAATTTTTCTGAAAGGCAGTGTTTTAGGCAAATGGAATGTTTATTACCCTTGAATTTGGTATGGGCTTATTATTGAATGAATGTTACTAAATATTTTTCTGCATGAGCAGGGCCGAGTGGAGTGTCGATCTCTTGACGGTGAGCAAAGAGGTTCATTTGGAGAAACCACCTGCCACATCAGTAAACCCATCCTCAAGAACAACGCTCAGGTGAGATCACTTTTTAAACTGTGCTGTGTGTTCTTCTGTTCAAGCACTCATCGTTTCATCTGTGTCCACTTCTAGGTTGTCTTTCATATTACATACAGCATCGATAAAGAAAGCCCATTTGATCAAAGTGTGACATTCACCACTCGGATCAACAGGTTTTAAATATTTTTGTTGTTGTTTTGAGTGAATCAATCAAATGTATCGCTTAACCATAAGCAATTGCTCACGTGTGAGAAACTGATAACTTAAAATACCTGTAAATGCGACTACTTACTTACAGTGGGAATGACCAACACTCTCAAACCAGTCAGTTATTCAGACAGAAAACCATCGGTGTCAAATCTGCCATCTACATTGCTTTAACAAGGTTAGTGTTTTGCTTCAGCACCCAGATTTGACAAGTGGCTCACAAAGACAAAGGGCTTAAAAGGAAAGAGTTTTTAATATAATACTCTACTGATGAAAAGAATGGGAAAGAACCAGATTACATACACATTACACATCACAGAACTGAATAAACTGATTGATTAAAAACATACAGAGATTGTTAAAGTAAAACACAATACCTGGGTAATTCAATTAATGGCCATGTCAACTGACAAGAAGAGAATGTCAAACACAAAATAATGACGACTATAACGGCCACTCTATGTTCATGTTGGTAATGTAATGTACCTTTAAGATGGCATATGTTGTTGTGTGCGCGCTCTTCTGGTGTGAGCGCGCACGCACTGGGAGGAGTCTGTTATGAGTGAGGAGAGAGATGGCCGCTCTACCGCTGACTGTTGTATAGTATAATATAGTATAATAAAGTATAATAATAAATAGTATAATAAAGTGGAATCCAGTTATGTCGACGGTCCCTGGGTTGCAAAAAAGCATTGAGATAACCGAAGATCGAGAAAACTAAGGATTCGAGAAAACCAACAGCCAATATGGCGATTTGTTTGATAAAAATGTACATACACTGTATATGTTTGCTAACAACAAAAGGCATATGTGCAGCAACTAACAGCAGAGATTGTAACGGCTACTTTATGTTTATGTTAGGAATATACCTTTAAGACAGCGTATGCTGTTGTTGCACACTGTTCTGGCGTGAGCGCGTGTGGAGGAGAGTGTTTTTGAGTGAGGAGTGAGATGGTCGCTCTACTGCTGACTGTTATGTAGCATAATCTACTGTTTCTAATTCCTTCTTTTATTTGTGATGTTTGTCAGAGTTTTTTTTTTTTTTTTTCTGGTTTGTACTTGCACTCTTTACATGTTTGAGAAGAGTGTACTGGTACGAAACCCATCTATAAAGCTCGTCATCTGGGTAGTCCAGAGAACCACTCTGACAGCCGGTGCAAGATTTGCCAGTATAAGATAAAAACCACCTTCGATTCTCAATACAAACCTTTAATTATATTCTCCAACATTGCAAACACAATTACGCTCACAGCGTAAACACAGTCACACATAAACACATTCGCTCATAACAGTCATTTCGCTCTGACACAGTTCTGAAAAGTATTGCACATGCGGTTACTATGGTTTCGCTGCTGCACGGCACTGTGCCACAAGAGTGATTGAAGCGTCATTGGAGTGAGCGACTATACAGACCGTGATAGAGGAGTGTGCTGGTACGAAACCCATCTACACAGACTCGTGTGACCAGTTCAATCACCTTGAGTTTTTCTTCTGGTCCTGTTTTCATCTGGGCAAACTTCAACCACTCTGACAGTCGGTACAGACTGAAAAGGTTGAGTAGATGGCTGCCAAAGATTACATTGAAGGAGGGAGGGTGAGAGGGAGCTTTAGATGCAGTAGTAGAGCTGGAGAGGGACAAAGAGACTGGCAAAAAAATCGGAGCTCCTCGAGATGGATCCAACGAGACCAAGCGCACCCGGAGGGGGTTCGGGGTTCAAATTTTTGACCGTTTTCGTCGATTCCAAATTAAAACAGCTGTTCCCGGTCAAGCCACGTTCCTCTGCGTTGTATGTGTCGATGTCAGCACGACATTCCCCCATGCGCATCGCCTTTATCCTGTCCACAGTCAACTACATAAAGCTAGGTCAGCTGCTCACTGTCAGGCACTTCCAGAGAATTCTGGGTCTCATGACAGCAGCCTTCAATGTTACCTCACTGGGCTTGCTCCACAGGAAACTGCTGCAGTGGTGGCTCAAAACCAGAGGGTTTTCCCTGAGGGGCAATCTTTCCCGTCTGATCAAGGTCTCAAGGCGCTGCCTCCAGGACTTGCATCAGTGGAAGAATCCCTGGTTCCTTTCCCAGGGGCCTGTACTGGGACCAATCTGTCGCCACGTGATGCTCTCGACAGATGCCTCCCGCTCGTGCTGGGGGGCGGTCTTGAGAGACCGCTCAGCTCAGGGTCTGTGGAGTGGACGTTGCCTCTCCCTACATATAAACTCTCTGATGATGGCCGTCTGGTGGGCGCTTCAGGCCTTCCTCCCAGACCTTTGGGGACACCATGTGGTTGTCCAGTCCGAAAACACATCGGTGGTCTCCTATATAAATCACCAAGGGGGTCTCTGCTCTCGTCAGCTTTGCAAGCTAGTAGGGCAGATCCTCCTCTGGGCCCGGGGGAAATTCTGCTCCCTCTGAGCAGTGTACATTCCGGGATCCCAGAACACGGGGGAAGACTTCCTGTCGAGGCAGGGGCTGAGGCCCGGGAAATGGAGGCTCCACACCGAGGTGGTGGAGCATATTTTGGAGAAGTTCGGTCGAGCTCAAGTGGACCTCTTCGCATCCCAGGAGATGACTCATTGCCCACTGTGGTCCTCCCTTTTCCCCCCAGCCCCTCTAGGGCTGGATGCGATGCAGCAGGAGTGGCTTAGGCTACCCCTGTACGCGTTTCCCCCCATTGCTCTGCTCCCGGGGGTTCTAGAGAAAGTTTGCCAGGACAGGGTCCATCTCACCTTAGTTGCCCCACGGTGGCCGGGCAGGGTGTGGTTCTCAGACCTAGTGTCCCTCATAGATGGCACTCCTTGGGAGATTTCTTGGGAGAAGGGGCTCCCCTTGCTGATATTTGTGATGTGGCTGGCTGGTCCTCACCGCATACCTTTATTAGGTTCTACCAGTTAGACCTTAACCCTGCTGTGGGGACAATGGCCCTTTCGTAGTGAGCTACGTTAGCTTGGCCTACTCCGTGCGCTGAGGCGGCATGGGTGTTCCTCTTTCCTATATGCGTTATCGACGCAGCGCGAGTTCCCTTAACAGGGAACGTCTTGGGTTACTTACTTAACCCTAGTTCCCTAAGAGGGAACGAGACACTGCGTCTCCTGTCCTCAGCTCCTGCGCATGCCGGGCTTGTTTCAGACACTGGTCAAGCTACCGCTTCCGGGTTACGGCGCGCTCTTTATACTCCTGGCTCTTGACGTCACCCTCGGCGAAGTGCACTAGCACACGTGGATTTCATTGTGCTTCAAGAGACAATCACGCTAAGGCGTTCCCATATGCGTTATCGACGCAGTATCTCGTTCCCTCTTAGGGAACTAGTGATACATAAGTAACCTGGGAAGTTTTCTATTATAACATATTTTCTATTTTAAAACGTGATTTATTCCTGTGATTTAAAGCTGAATTTTCAGCATCATTCCTCCAGTCTTCAGAGTCACATAATCCTTCACAAATCATTCTGAAATGAGGATGTTATGCTCAACAAACATTTCAAATTATTATCAATGTTGGAAACAGTTGTGCTGCTTAATTTGCTTTCAAAACTCTTTGAAATGAGTAGGGAAAGCAATTTCACTCAAAGGCCAGACATTTTGTAGAGAATTTTTTGAATATGTGGTTTATGGGTATTCTCTATAGGCGTAGTGTATTTAAATATATACATACTGTACAGATAGTATATTGTATCCACCTACACTAAACCTACCCTTAAACCCATCACAGAAAACTTTTGTTTTTTAAGCCATTTGGTCTACAAGGACACAGGAAGTTTATTTTGTAATACCCATATCATTATACATATTTGTGTCCTCATAAAGCACATATACCTGTACACACAAATAATCTGTATAAAATTACTGACTGACAATGTTTTCCCTCTATTTCAAATAAGCCATGAAAATTCAAGTCTCTACATTAATTTTACTGCACAGAAAACTGATCTTCAAAGACCAATCAAACAAATACTAAAGGTACTGTAATGGCATATCCATGAACATAAAAATCAATTCAATAAAAATGTTCTGATTGAAAAATATATTTCAAATTCTTGTCATGGCAAAAATTGTATTTGAATGTCTTTCTGTCTTTCAGGTTCAAAATGACTTTAGACAATTAAGTTTCAAAGTTTTCATCAGAGTCCCAGTCATTTTAGGAGAGAAATTTATCTGGACTGACACAAATCTACAGGTACGTAAAAATGAATGGTTTATATGAACATGCTAGAAAGAGCCCATCTACTGTAGATTGATTCAGAATTGTCAAATTAAAAAACAAGTTTGCATGTTGTATGTGCTTTTAGATTCCAGACTGTGTGAAACAGACTGATGAACAGCCACCTGTAAACAATTTTGTGGAAGCAATTAAAAAGGATCGTGTTGTGGTGGGTGTTTGAGTTTCATTTCCTGATCTACCAAAAACAAATCCATGAAATATAATTTCATCTTCCTTGACCCATTGCTCTGGATGTGTGTGTCAGAACTGCAATGTGGCGGTGTGTGCCGTGTTCAGCTGTGACGTCACTCTCTTTAAAAATGAAAGGAAACTCTATGAAATATCTGGCAACGTGAGCTCTGGATGGATTGAGCAGGTATCTGACTTTTAAAGCAAATTCATTTGACAGAACAGACTGCATATATTTAGCCGTTTGATTATTTCTTATTGTCATTATCTCTGTCTCTCTCAGATTGGACTCTCAGCTGCTGTTTTTGAGTTGGTCAGCTCAGCATCTCTGGATTATGACAAGAGCAAATACATTTTCTTTTCCTCTGATCCCCAACACATTGTGCCGTCTTTCCAGGTAATGAATTTTCTTTAGACACACACACATTTAAATAAAACTTTTAAAAATACATAAATTGTTGAACCTATAAAGTTATATTCTACCCTGTAAATGTATAATTTTTCAGTTTGTGCATAAGTAGAAATCCTTGCATGTTTCAGGCCTTAATAATATTATGCTTCTATGTGCATGTGAATTGTCAGAGTAACACTGTATTTATGTATGTGTAGATTAAAACTCAAGTGGAAGTATATGAAGAGGTGAATCTGACCAAAGAGATCACTGGAGGAGTAATAGGAGGACTGCTGCTACTGGCTCTCATCACAGCGGCCCTCTATAAGGTGTGTGTATGTTCAACTTTGAACCTTTCATTTTCACCTATCTAACTTGGGTTTATTTTTTCAATATTGTGATGCATATACCTTCATTATCATTTCCTTTCAGGCTGGATTCTTTAAAAGCCAGTACAAGGAGCTGATAGAAAATGCAGGACAAAGTGATGGGCCAACCACTGGATAATTATCAACATTAATAGCGAACCACAGTAGCAGTGCAATAAAGATTAAATATGAATATACATGCAATTATATAGTACAGCTCTGGCCAAATGTTTTAAGAATGACACAAATATTAATTTCACAAAGTCTGCTGCTTCGGCGTTTTTAGATGTTTTTGTCAGATGTTACAATGGTCTACTGAAGTATAAAATCAAACATTTCTTAAACGTCAAAGGCTTTTATTATATTAAGATTATGCAAAGGGTCAATATTTCCAGTGTTGACACTTCTTTTTCAAGACCTTTGCAATTAAAAATGGCATGCTGTCATTCATCTTCTTTGCCACATACTGACTTTTTGACGGAATTGGTGGGGTTTTGTTTGTCAACCCACGTTTTGAGCCATTTTATGTTCATGCCTTTATTTTGACTCTCCCCTGTGAAGACCTCAAGAATCCAATCTTCAACCGAACAGAACTTGATTAAATATTTTGAATGTCTCAATTTGATTTCTGCCCTGAAATTCTATCTATGTCAGAATCTTGCACTGCTTGTTTGTTGGCCAGAGGAGAACTGCTCCCCTGACTGAGCCTGGTTTCTCTCAAGGTTGTTTTTTCTTGTGGTGGAGTTTTGCTTCCTTGCCACTATCGCCTCTGGCTTGCTTAGTTGGGGACACTTCATCTCACTTTGGTTACAGATGCATTAACATTTGTCTGTTGCCATTCCTGAACAAGCTCTGCAATGGTGGTCCCCAATCCTGCATCTGAATCAACTTTAGGACTTTCGTGCATGGCAATTACTACACTTTCTTGGGTGCCCTGAAGCCTCCTTCACAATGAATCAACCTCTCTCTTTGAAGTTCTTGTTGCTTCAATAAACAGTTGATTTAGCTTACCAGCAGCAAAAACCCAGTTTTTTTGTGCAAAACAATGATGACTGCACGTTTCCTTGCAGGTAACCATGGTTAACAGTGGAAGAACAATGATTTCAAGCACCACCCTCCTTTTAAAGCTTCTAGTCTATTATTTTAACTACAGCCTTGTTCTGGTCAACACTCTGAGGCAGGAGACTTTATTATTGAAAATTACTATTTGAATCATTCTCGAAACGTTTGGTCACAGCTGTACATAGTATATGTATGCATGAAAATATTATTGTTAAATTGCTTGTATGATCATCGTAAGTGTTTCATTAACAAACCCTGCAAACTGTTTATCTAATAAAAGGGCCTGCAGTAAAGTTAAAAGTGCCAATGCTTTAAATAGAGGAGAAACAACTGCGACCAGTCACTGACCACTGAAGCATGTGCTTCACGTGTGTTCACTAGACTTTTAAAATTGACTTAAATCAGCATCTTGGAAACTCGCAGGAAGTGTGAGGGGAACTATTTGAAATGAGAAGTGAAGGCAGTGCATGTCAGCAACTTCACTCAAAAGCCAGACGACTTTCATTGTCGGAAATGGAAATTTCTCTCAGACTGATCAAAGTCATTCGATCAATCTTCTGGAATTAATAATTTTCCCACAGTAAAGAAATCCAAAATTAATCTCCTTGCATCTTCTAAAGGCTTACAATTTAGTATTTTTTTATCTGTTTCTTTTTTGGCAAATATTATATATAAAGGTAACTTTCATTTCTGATGCACTATATATATATATATATATATATATATATATATATATATATAGAAAAGGTCTAATAATGCTCATTATAGATAGTATATCACAACCAATGACATTTTTATTTCTAAAAATCATATTAAATATTTTTACTTTTTTGTGTCAGTCTCGTCATGTCTTTCACATCCAGGTCCCTTCTGTGTATCTTTCCATGCCCTTCCCACACCTGTCTTGTTAATCACTTACCTTGTTAAGTTTCGTCAGGTGCTTCCCGTCTCCTCTTGTTATTAATACCCTGTTTTTATTCCCTTGTGTTTGTCATTTGTTAACCTACGAGTATATGTGTGTTGACATCGTCGGCGACTTCCATTAGTTTTGCATAAAGTGTGCAGTTTTTATTTATATTTAAAGTCTTTTTTTCCGTTTTTGAATAAAGAGAGTTTCCGTGTGAAACCTGCTGTCCTCCTCGTCATCATTTGTTTGTGCACCAAGCTAAACGCAAAACATTGTAGATATTTAATTTAATATGCACACCCAATTAAAGATTGCAGTGAAAGATCATTAGTACCACAGTACAACAAATGTGTATCAGCCCATACAGATGTCAGTCTAACAATATAACAGCACTTTAGGCAAAAAGTAAATTAAAAATAGACAAAAACACTTAAACAACTGAAATTACATAGATCCTACTGTCCATATGTAATGTAATTTGTGGAAACTAGTTCATATAATTTCTGTAAAGAAAAACATTAATATTCAGTAAAATAAAGATTTTTGAAACATATTTAACATGCATCTACAGTATTTACAGAAGTATAATATCAATATTTCACAATACATAGAAATTGATAAGATGCAGGATATGGAAATAATGATTTAACTATTTAAAAGAATTGTTAAAATTGATCGAAGATATAAACAAAATATAGTGAGATCAAAACTCTTTGCATTAGTGTAATTGACTGAGCACATGTCCCACTTATGCAATATTAACATTTTTGCCTATTTTTGTACCTACATTACCATTCAAAAGTTGGACTTTTAACATGGTTTTGAAAGAAATCTCTTATGCCCACCAAGGTACAGTAAAACATAACTGTACAAATGCGAAATATTATTACAATATCAAATAAGTGTGTTCTATTAGTGTATTTAATAATGTAGCAAATTGCTGCGATCTCATCATTTGAGACTAAATGTTTCATAACATTTGAAGTGCATTTACTGTCCCTATTGATGAAGTCTGGGTAAATAAAAGTATTCATTTCTTTTTTTTTTTAACTTGAATTTATATTTAGAGGTGGATTTTTAGACATAAAATGAGAAAGGTATTGCTATAAGAATAGCAAAATATGATAGCAAAGATTTTTGTGGAAGGGATGTTGCAGAAGATTGAATTTGAGGTTGTACGATTGGCGACTGAGGAAGAGGAGAAAGAGGAGCAAGAGAACGAAGACCAGGACAGTTGATGCTGTTGTCAGAATCATTTCCAGCGGAGGTAAACTGCACAAAACCTGGAGGATCGCTGCACATGAAGGAGGAGATCCATTCCTGATAGCGGGATACTCTGGTGTAAACACCGGGATAATCAGGTTGAGCACAGCCGAACCCGAAGCTGACGACACCGGACTGCACCCATACAGACCCGTTCTGCCTGCTCACCATCGGACCTCCTGAATCGCCCTGAGAACACAAATCAATGCAGTCATTGTACAATATACTTTCCTTCAGCAATGATGTGTTCAATTGATTGAAATTTCATCATTTTGAATAGACTATATGTGATCCTGATTCATATAAGACAAATGAATGTGACAGAGATAAGAAACATTTGCGTTTTCAACATATTAGACATGAATTAGTGAATGTGTGCATATTTAAAAAAAACTACAATTAGACATAGAAGTTCTTTTTTTAATCTATTATTTATTTAGTAATAAAGTATGGTGTTTTACCACCACTTTCATGGCAGCGGTACTACTGAGGTTGCAACAGTAACCAAGATGTTTTGGGACACTAAGGGACAGGAAAGGGTTTATGTACCTGACATGAGACATTGCCTCCTTTCAGTAGACCAGCACAGATCATGTTGTCTGTTATATTTCCAACTCCATGGAGACAGTTGCACTGTCTATTACCAATTACAGGAACCTTGACTTCCTGTAGAACTTTAGGAGACGGGAGGGACACTGTAGAAACGACAAGAGAAGTTATTTTAATGTTGAGTTTAATGTGACTAATAAGTGAAACTGGAATGAATTCTCACCTCCTTCACCAACGTTTCCCCATCCAGTGATCCAGCTGTCTGTGCCGCTGTGAAACACACTGAGATCCGCTGCTAGACACACGGGTCTGATGTAGTCAGTGAAGATGACGGGAGAACTCAACTTGAGCAGAGCGATATCACTGTCATTTGTAAGAATGTTGTAACTGGGATGTTTGACGACTGCAATTACATTTCTGAACACTTCATTGGGGTTGAAGCCCTCCTGAGTCTGTCGCCCCAAAACCACACTTAAATAAAAGATGTAATCACTGAAATATAGAAATACAAAGAAACAAATAAAGTAGTTAAGAAAAGTTTAAACCTGTAAACCCTGACTGAAGATTTCCAGCCCAACTACAGCATAAAACCTGCCCATTTTAAAATATACCAGCCCAAAATGCGTACTGTTATAACTAATATAAATATACTAATACTCGGTTGTTGATGGGACGGTACAGCATTACATATTATACTTTATTGTAAAGTTTGTTTTAATGTAAAAGTTAATGAAATAACATTTCTAGTCAATAAAATAAAATAAAATCCCGCCAGTTGCATCGAAAACCAGCCTAAATTTTATCAACCAGCCCAATGCCTTTTTTTTCCCGGTAGGACGTGACCAAAATGAGCCCAATCTGGCAACACTGCAAGCAATGGTTGCCAAACAGGAAGTAGTTGAGGAGAGAATAGATCACAGTCAGAATTCAGATGAGGGCTCTCTCTGCTGGCGTGGCATTACAATAAGATAACTTAAATCAATTCAGCTCAATTAAGATGTAATCTACTCAAAGCATCTATGAAAGCTGAAGTATTCAGTTGAATGAGTTTACCTTTCAACGCAGTGGGCAGCGGTCAGCACCCACTCTCTGTTGATGAGAGAACCTCCACAGAAGCGACTGCCACCCAGAAGAATGATAGCCTGCCACGGCCATTGTCCAGCTGAAGCGTTCTGACCTCCTACTGTCCTGTTGCCGGTGGTAAAATTGGTCCTTCCACACACCTGAGCACTGGGAGGATCATGTGAGGCTGCAAACACAAAAGACACAATGCTGTTTTACACAAGAAGGTCTCGAGCCGTTCTGCAGCACATCATTTGATGAAAGATTAAAGGTAAAATGGTCAATAAATTTTCTGAGCTGCATACAAAATTCAGCTGAAATCTGATGCTACATGTGCCAGTTTGAATGTACCGTACATTCTGCTATAGATATGTTATTTGCATAGCGAAAAATAGAGGTATCAATTATTTTACTATATTCAACTAGAAACCAAATTGTCAATATAAGGTGTACCTTGATTGTCTGTTTGTTCACATAATCCTGCAAAACAAAACAGAAGCAGATGTTATATATATATATATATATATATATATATATACACTCTATGACACACACTATTTAAAGAAGCAAACAAATTCAAATGCTTTGATACATCAATTAGAAAATGCTAAATTACACATTTCTTTGATAGACATTTACCATTTCTTTTTGATGAATTGTCGACACGAAATGCCCATCGACCACTGACGTTGACATTGCTTGTGTATGGCAAGTTTGCAATGTCAGAAACAGGAATCGAAAAGAAAGTAGTTGAACAAATCGTGTCATAGCCAGACTGTAAAAAATAAACAAACTCAAATGAATCAAAAAACATTTCACACTGCTAATAAATATCATAAAAACGTATGTGAAAATATATTGACACATTTTCCACCCTGCTTTACCTGTACGGCATAAGGGAAGGTGATAGAATCATAATGAATGAGTGTAAATGACATGTTTTTTCCAGAAACCAAAACCACTTGGAAGGTCGACTCCTGGAAGAGAGTGGGTTTTCCTCATTAATACAAGCATCATTCTGGATATGCCATGCGTTCAATGAAAATCAAGAAAAGTACATGGTAATTGAAAGAAAATCTTACTCCCACACTGTTTCCATAGTACGGTACTTTATCCCATGTAGCAATAAAAACCCATGAGGCAGAGAAGTTCAAGTTGGGGTAATATTGGTTTATGTCTCTTGAAGCCCGAGTCAAGAGATGATCATCTGTTACTTGCCGGTAAGAAATGGTTCCTTTATATGTATTATCAATGTCTGTCCACAGTGGAGCGATGATGTCTCTGGTAGAGTATGCAGGAATATTATCGGGATACCACTGGTGAAATGACCCATCAAAGGTCAGGTCTCCGTTATTATTCACCTGCAGGATCAAATTCTGATTTTCAAGTAACATACTCTATGTAGAACTTATATTATTGAATATCATTCATGAATGCTTCTTACAAATATTTTGTCATATACATGTCCAAAGTACACAAATGGCTGCAGCAATGGGATCGGTGGAGAACTTCCATCATCCGACTGTGGGTTTTTCTCATCTTCTGCATCTCCATATGGGTAGAAGATTCCTAATATTTCCAACAGGGATATTATGAATGTTTAAAGTTTTATAGGAAACTCATATGTTTTTATAAAGTTTGCCCATGTTATATTTCATGGCACAATGAGTGACGTTACCCTCCTCAGGACCGCCATCAACACGGAATACCCAGCGTCCCGGCACATTGACATTGCTGGAGTTGAAGAGTTTATTTTCATCAGGCACAGGGATTGAGAAATAATTTGTTGATTTTATTGTGTCATAGCCAGCCTGAGTAAACAACAAAACAAAATAATAATAATTGGTTTTATTTAAGGTCCCATTGTTATAATTAGTACTGTGATTGTCTTGTTCTTAACGATTTTTAAGATTCTTATTCTGTCCAACCTGAAAAATTTGATCAGTTGAGGAGATATTTCCATAGTTCATTATGACAAAGGAAAGACTTCTGCAAATAATTAGAACAACTTGGAAGGAGGATTCCTAGAAAAAGTAAGTTTTAATGAGAAAAGACAGTTATCATTTTTTATAAACAAAATGTATTTAACAAAACTATGCTAAATGTATGCAATCCTTTTAAAACTATATCAATCTCTAACAACATTTATACTAAATTTAGGATTAAGAAGATTACCGTAACCATTCAATCTACACACCGTCAAAGAGTTGTTCCAGTACGCCACCCTATTCCAGGTAGAAATGAGAACTGCATTTACTGAGAACCCAAACAGTTTGAAATACTTTTTGACATCATTTCTCGCCCGGTCCAGAATTCGGCCTTGAGTTACCAAGCGGTAAGAGAATCTTCCATCGACACTACAGTCAAACATTGCCCATAGTGGAGCTATAATGTCTCTAGTAGAGTTGGCAGGAAAAGCCTTGGGGAATCTTTCATAAAATGGTTCATCAAACGTCAAATGTCCATTACTGTTGATCTATAGTAAAGACATGCAGATTTAACTGAAGCAGAATGACCCTCAGTGTACATTAATGTACTTCAAATGTATTTTTAACACAATACTCACATATATGTTCTGGTATTTGCGTCCAAAGTACAAGAAAGGATACTGCAAGTGCACAGCTGGTGAGCTTGCATTACTTTGACAGCAATTCTGAGAGACAGCAGAGCCAGTCGGATAGAACAAACCTGGAAAAAGCAACATGTCACTCCATATTATGGCTTTGGTGCAAAGATTAAAATGTAATCAAGTTTAGAAGAAGAAAAGTTGTATTACCATGTTTTGGTGGCAAAGTGTCAACGCGAAAAGCCCAACGGCCCATAACATTGACATTTGTGGAGTGGGTCAGGTTACCGATGTTAGAAACAGGAATTGTATAATAATCTGATGAATCAACAGTGTCATATCCAGCCTAAATGATGATTACAACATGATTGTTAAAGGTTTACGGATAAGAGCAGCTGTAGATAATTCTACCAAGAAAAAATATCACGTTACTGTAAAACAGTGTTTCCCAACCCTGTTCCTGGAGGCACACCAACACTACAGGTTTTCCAACTCTTCCTAATTAAACACACCTGATTCAACTCATCAGCTTGTTAGTAGAGACTCCCAAGACCAGAAATATATGGGACAGATAAGGGACACATGCAAAATGTGTACTGTTGGTGTGCCTCCAGGAACAGGGTTGGGAAACACTGCTGTAAAACAATTCTGTATTGTATCTCTACAAATACATCTTAACTGTCCAGAATATTGCAAAAGTAAAAAAATAAAATAAAAAAAAATACAGAGATTTGAAAAACTTTCTCACCGTTGCAATATGCTCAGTTTGTGGAATACTGCCATAATTAAATACAATAAATGACAAACCAGAACCTGAGATCAGCAGTAATTGAAAAGATGAATTCTGAAGAAAAAAACAACACAATATAAAATTATCAGAGTCACAAGACAAAGAAAACAATCAATGAAACCAACTTTACCTGTGCTGTAGTGTTGGAATATCTAACATTATCCCATGTAAAAACCAAAACTGAGTCTGCAGTGAAATTTATTTGAGGAAAATATTGACGGATATCATTTGTTGCTCGCTGTAGCACTCGCACACCCCTGAATTCATGAAAGTAAAGGTCACTGTTGTCAAAATCTATCCATAGTGGAGCAATGATGTCTTTATTAGTGTAAGCAGGAAGAGTTCGAGGACTTGATGGAAACAACGGCCATTTGAAAGTAAGAAATCCATTTTTATGAACCTAAAAGGGGTTTCAGGGAACAGATGAAACAGAAAAATACTTTTAATGGCTTAAATGGTTGGTGATAAATTGCTTTTACAAAAGTCCAGACACAGTTGCATTAATGAGTGTCCTCACATAAATATAGCTGTATGTGAGCCCGAAGTAAGAAAATGGTCTCTGAAAATAGAGAGGAAAGCCAGAAGATCCAAATCCATAACGCTGTTGAAGTTTGTGCTCATTCCTGAATGGATAGAACAGTCCTGAAAGCATACACATTTATTTATCAGCATTTTAATTTATTTGCAACTCTCATATGTGCTCAATATATTAATTTCTCAATAAATTAATCTGCATGTTTTGAACAACTATTAAACAACTCTAGTTTCCTTTCATCGTAACCCCTTTCTCTCTACTTGCTTTTCCTCTGTGGTCTCGGAACCCCACACAAACTGACACTATGCTCCACATTAACACCTCAGACACCCGGTGGCCATTCAGAACATTCTCCTCTCTTCTCTTCCCCCTCCGCTTCCTCCCAATTTGACACATGCAACTGCCAGATTCTCCTGGCCACCCTCACTGACTTCGCTAGGCATCACAGGTACTGTCCGTTGGTGAGTTCACTCATACCTCACTGGCAGAGGTTTCATGGAGAGGAGGTGTGTCTGAGTGAGTTTTTTCTCTTTAGAGTCACATTAGGTAATCAATGGGGTGCCTCAAGGTTCAGCGCTCTCTCCTCTACTTTTCTCTATTTACACAACCTCACTGGGCATGATCCTAAGGGCACATGGCTTCTCCTACTAATGCTATGCAGTGGTATCTTTAAATTAAACCTGATGACCACACTTTCAGACATCTCTGGTTGGATGAAGGAGCATCATCTGCAGCTCATCCTTGCAAAGACAAGTAATCCCTGCAAACCCATCAGCTGATTAAAACATTATGATGAAATTGGGGCTGGGGTTGTGCAACTAGGAACCTGGGGTAGTGTTTGTGCTCTGCAACATTATGAAATTCAGACCATTCCTGTCAGAATAAGTGTCACAGCTACTCGTCCTAGCTCTTGTAATTTCAAGACTGGACTACTGAATGAGCGATGCTTTTTTGTTCCCTTACAATGTGGCAAAAAGTCTGAATCTTTTACTCACTCTGTTCCCCTCTGGTGAAATGAGTTGCAAACTTCCGCTCAAACTGATGAGAACATCACATCTTTCAAGAAGTAGCTGAAGACACACCTTTTCAGCAAGCTTTTCTATGTGCACTTAACCACTCCACTCTCTTAAACCAATCCCCTCTCACCACTTTGAAAAGAAAAAAATCTTCTCTTGCATAAATCTAGTTGTCTAATAAACCTGCCATTTTAAACTGCAACAATTGTTGGCTCTTTGATGAATTCTATTTTCCTCCTTTTGTAAGTCGTTTTGGATAAAAGCATCTGCTAAGTGCATGAGTAGAAATGGAACTTTAAGATGACACACAATATAGTCTGAGTATTTTTAATAATTACATTACTCTACCATTGTTTTCTTGTCCAGTGTCAGTTCGAAATACCCATCGGCCCGTGACGTTGACATTGCTTTTGAATGACATGCTTGTAATTTCAGAAACAGGAATTGAAAAGAAATCTGTTGAATCACTTGTGTCATATCCAGACTGTCAATCAAGCAAAAAGACAAAAATCTCAGTTACACTTATCATAGTGATAAAAATTATTTCTTTTGATTTCAGTGTGTTTTTCAAATCACTTTACCGTAACAGGATGTACAGGTCGGGCGATTTTGACATAATGCATAAATATGAATGACATGTTTTTGCCAGACACCAAAACCACTTGAAAGTTTGATACCTGGAAGACAAAGGGAATTACTGCATGAATACAGATAACTTTGAATACTGTCTCCTTCTCAAAAATATCTGTGCAGGAAACTACTGCTATTTTAATCTAATCTTACTGTGTGCCTGTTTCCATAGTACGGTACTTTATCCCACGTTGCAATAAAAGCCCATGAGGCAGAGAAATTCAAGTTGAGGTAATATTGGTTAATGTCTCTAGAGGCCCGATTCAAGAGATTGTCATCTGTTACTTGTCGGTAAGAGATGTTTCCTTTATATGTAATGTCAATGTCTGTCCACAGTGGAGCGATGATGTCTCTGGTAGAGTATGCAGGAATATTATCGGGATACCACTGGTAAAACGATTCCTCAAAAGTCAAGTACCCCTTGTTATTCACCTGAGACCAAAACAGTGAAAGCTCATTCATCTAAACTTTTAGTTAACATTCTTATTGTGGAATATAAAGCTACTCATGATGCTTCAATAACATTAAGATAGTGCACAATGTCATTGTCAAAGTGAAAATGCTGCTTACATATAGTTGATTATAAACTCTCCCAAAGTACACAAATGGCTGCGTCAGGGTGATCAGTGGAGATCCTCCAAAATCCTCTGCAGGGTTCTTTATATCCTCCTCACCATATGGGTAAAGAATTTCTGCAATTGAAAAAAGGTATATCCTAATGTCATATTGTAAATTATATAGTGGTTAAAATGGTTGAGTGTTTTAATAAAGTCCAATTGCAAAATATCCTAAATTACAATTGTACAAAATATATGAAGGCCCTTTTTTCCCAATAGTATTCCAACAGCTTACAGCGGCTTTGTATATTTCACAAGTTCACACTACAAATGATTCAGAAGCAGTAAATGGTATGCGTATTTGGCGTGCTGTCCGAGGAAAGGACTCCGAGCTCAGTATTTAGCCTGAACCTAGATCACTCCCCCCAAAATTGCAACCAAGTCGGACAGCCACTGGCAAGATGTTGATGACCCCTAAAACAGGCTCCGGTAGGAGCAAGAAGGCACGTCGCCACCGTGGTGGTGGAAACCCCTCTGGCCACTGCAAGGACAGGAGGTCCATCACTACCGTGGCAGTGGAAAGCTCTCTGGGCCGCTGCACTTCACTGCCGTGAAAACCGATTCTGAAGAGACTGGGCTCCCTTGAGAGCAGGAAGGCACATCACAGCCACAGCAATGGAAAAATCTTCCTGAGACACTGAGCCACCACGAAAGCAAGGAGGCATGTTGCGCTGGAGCTGAGAATTGAGCGGGAACTGAGCGGAGAATTCGAGAGAACTGGCTCCTGCGGGAGCATCACGGCTGCAACAGTGGAGAATTTGAGAACACTGGCTCCTGCAGGAGCGTCACTGCTGCGGCAGTGGAATAATTTCCCCTTAGGGCTGACTCATGCGGGAGTGTGGGGGAACATGATTGTTTACCATCATCTCTTCCTTGCGGTTAGGTAAGAATGAGTGGTTTGAAGGGAAAATGGCTTGAAGAATGGAATTGAGAGGCATCGAGAAATATCAACTCTGAATAGTGATATACTGGTTGGTAATGGGTCCGCCTTTGGCAGCAGCCTTAACTTCATTGAGGATTTGTGTTCTAGTGTTGCTGGCGACAGGGGTGGTTCCAAGCAGAAGACTTCTGTGGAATTGCATCAGCATTGCAGAAAACAGGATGAAAGGAGATTTTGCATGGTGGAGAGAGTTAGGAGGAATAAAGGCCAGGGCCAAAGCCACTTGTGGAGACAGCCTCATGTTTGGGTTAACACCTGGAGCCCGGAGAGAGATTCGAAAGGGGTAGAACAGGAAGATAAAACAGGGTGTCTGGGCCTGGGCCACTAACAGAGGCAGCCTAACGCTAGAACCGGAAGTTAGGGCTGCAGGCCAAACTTAAGACAAGGGGTTGGAGATAGGTATGTGCTGTCGTGGCTGAGCCTGCACCGCTGGCTGAGGCAAGCCCGTGCTTGAATGGAAGCATGTGTCTGGAAAAACTGCAGTATGTTGCTCATCTGAGTGGAAGGGAGAGCGAGACCTGGCAAAGGCGGAATCTGGGGCACGGCCCAGACTTACAGAGGACCTACTGCTGCGACCTAACGATCGAAGATCTGGTTTTGCAAGGGAGAGTGATGAAGACTTATGGAGCGTGGGTTTGAGGCATTTTTGAAGGTAGAGTGGATTTGGAGATGGTACAGCTGGCTGGAGCTGGACATATACTTTAATTAGTTCTGCTTTGGTCATCATCCTTTCACAATTGATGCAAGTGCTGAGGTGTTGAAGTTGAATATGAAAATGGTGGATGTCTTGATGGTGGAGGTGAGGGCAAGCCTTGGCATCATGGGGTACGAAAAGCGGTGCTGCAGGGCTGGCAACTGCGTGGTATTGTTGGAAGCTCGGTTGCGGTGTTTTGTTGAGCGCAAGAGCTCCTTTCATCAGTGGGATATGGCGAAAGAACTTGAGAGAAAGGGGGTTGGTACGCTGACGCTTAATTCCGTATCGTCCCTCACATGAACACTACGTAACTTATATAAACTTAAATGAACATAACTGAACTTAGCTTATGTATTTTTTTAAACTTGTAATTGTTTTGCTTTTTTCGGTTTGTTTTATTCCCTTTTCTCACTTTTCTCACTAGTCTCACTTTCACTTGGCACAGACCTTTTAACGAAATACCTAACAAGGAGATTTTTTTTGTCTCCCTTTAAAAATAAGTAAGGCATGTCTCGTCAAAAAGTGCCGAAGCACGAACTGTAGACAATTTATCAGGGTGTTTCTTTTCAATTAAATCAGAAACCTTCTCTCAAATAGCCATCACTTCCTTAATTTCATTAATAGAAATGTTTTCCTCCGGGTTCACTCTCCTACTCGCTACTGCTGAGCTCTTGCAACACCTGTGTATGTTCCATCATCTGCAGCTCGATCAACGCCTCAGTCGACAGTTCCTCCTAATGCTCCTGTGTGCTAGATCACTCACGCGGACACCGCGCTCATATTTTTCCACAATTTCATGCTTCATTCCCATTGTCATCATGCGTTTCTTCTTCTCACTACCATCCTTACCATTCACTTTCTTAGAACTCATCACTATTAAGAATAATCCACAAAACAGAGAGAAAAATCACCTACTCGCAGGCAATGTGTACAGAAGTCAGCGAACACATGAAGTGAACGTGCGTCAACACCAGTATCATATTTACTCATATCTAGAAGCAAAAATCTGCCCGAAGGCTTGCTCGTATCTTTGAATACTCGTATGTACAAACGTTTGTATCTCGAGGTATTTAGTGTTGCTGAAATCAAAGCACCAGGAAGGATTAGAGCTGCTCTTGGTTGTGTGAGCTGATGGGCATAGAGTGCGAGCCGAGACTCAATCTGCAGCGTAGTTTGCTGAGGGCTTGCTGCAGCCTGACGCTGGAGGAAAGGCCGGTCCTTGTGGGAAGAGGGCGGCATTGCCCGACACTTGAGCTTGCTGCTCAACAAGCCTCATTATCCTTTTTCAATGGCAAGAACGATTAAAATGGCAGAAGTAGAGATGCTCAATGTGGATGTTTCCCTCGCGGTGGCGAGGACAGGCCTCGCATCTCACTGTGCGTTTGCTTGTTTGTTGCTCGGACCCCGTTCTTTTGGTCTGACACCTGTGATATAATGCTGAGGGTGATATAATATAATCAGCATGGTGTTAGGGGGAGGAGAATAGCTCCTGAGGCCAGAGGATTTTGTAGAAATTTAATCTGAGTGAAGAACTCGCTTCCGGCGGTATTGCAAATGGAAGGTGGAGTCAAAATGCCGTAAACTGTCAAGAGGTGTAGGTGAGTCGAACATGTCTATACATACTTCCTCTCAAGCTGATAGGATGAGGTGTAATTGCTGATGACGAGTTGATTGCATTAATCCTTTGAACGTGCTCCTCCCGAACTTTGTTAATAAAACATCATTTAGTTATTGCACTGGTCAGAGACATTTTCTGCATCTTTTGTAAGTTGTGATTGGTCTGCTTTGACCAGATATGGTACATGGTTTCAAGAATGTAATTGCACAGAGTCAAAGGATTACCCTCTTCAGGTCCACCATCGAGACATTCACATTGCTGGAGTTGGAGAGTTTATTCTCATCAGGACACAACTGGGGTAGTGTTTGTACATTAGAAAAATCTGACCTTGCTGTCAGAATAAGTGTCACAGCTACTCGTCCTTGCTCTTGTAGTTTCAAGACTGGACTACTGAATGAGCGATGCCTTGTTGTTCCTTTACAATGAAGAGTTACACTGAATCTTTTACCCTCTCTTTTCCTCTTTGGTGGAATGAACTGTCAACCTCCACACATCTTTCAAGAAGTAGCTAAAGACACATCTTTTCAGCAAGCTTTTCTACCTGCACTTAACCACTCCACTCTCTTAAACCAATCCCCTCTCAACACTTTGAAAAGAAAAAACATCTTCTCTTGCATAAATCTAGTTGTCTAATAAACCTGGCATTTTATCCTGCAGCAATTGTTGGCTCTTTGATGAATTCTATTTCCCTCTTTTGTAAGTCGCATCGAATTAAAGCATATGCTAAATGCAGGAATGGAAATGGAAATTTAACATTGCGTAACATTGATATGCAATGCAGTCTGTGCATTTTTAATTGTTAAATTACTGTACCAATGTGTTCTGGTCCAGTGTCAGTTCGAAATACCCATCGGCCCATGACGTTGACATTGCTTGTGAATGACATATTTGTAATGTCAGAAACAGGAATTGAAAAGAAATCTGTTGAATCACTTGTGTCATATCCAGACTGTCAATCAAGAAAAAAGACAAAAAGCTTAGTTACACTTATAGTGATAAAAATTATTTCTTTAAATTTCAGAGTATTTTTCAAATTACTTTACCGTTGTAGGATTTAAAGTTGGGGCAATATTACCATAATGCATGAATGTGAATGACATGTTTTTGCCAGACACCAAAACCACTTGAAAGTTTGACTCCTGAAAGATAAAGGTAATTACTACATAAATACAGAAAACATAGGATACTCTTTCCTTATCACAAATTTATGTGCAAGACACTTCTGCTATTTGAATCTAGACTTACTGTGAGCCTGTTTCCATAGTACGGTACTTTATCCCACGTTGCAATAAAAGCCCATGAGGCAGAGAAATTCAAGTTGGGGTAATATTGGTTAATGTCTCTAGAGGCCCGATTCAAGAGATTATCATCTGTTACTTGCCGGTAAGAGATGGTTCCTTTATATGTATTGTCAATGTCTGTCCACAGTGGAGCGATGATGTCTCTGGTAGAGTATGCAGGAAAATAATCGGGATACCACTGCTGAAATGACCCATCAAAGGTCAGGTCTCCGTTATTATTCACCTGCAGGATCAAATTCTGATTTTCAAGTAACATACTCTATGTAGAACTTATATTATTGAATATCATTAATGAATGCTTCTTACAAATATTTTGTAATATACATGTCCAAAGTACACAAATGGCTGCAGCAATGGGATCGGTGGAGAACTTCCATCATCCGACTGTGGGTTTTTCTCATCTTCTGCATCTCCATATGGGTAGAAGATTCCTAATATTTCCAACGAGGATATTATGAGTGTTTAAAGTTTTAGAGGAAGTTGTATGGTTTTATAAAACAGTTTGCCCATGTTATATTTCATGGCACAATGAGTGACGTTACCCTCCTCAGGCCCGCCATCAACACGGAATACCCAGCGTCCCGGCACATTGACATTGCTGGAGTTGAAGAGTTTATTTTCATCAGGCACAGGGAATGAGAAATAATTTGTTGATTTTATTGTGTCATAGCCAGCCTGAGTAAACAACAAAATAATAATAATGAGAATTGATTTTATTTAAGGTCCCATTGTTATAATCAGTATTATGATTGTCTTGTTCTTAACGATTTTTAAGATTCTTATTCTGTCCAACCTGAAAAATTTGATCAGTTGAGGAGATATTTCCATAGTTCATTATGACAAAGGAAAGACTTCTGCAAATAATTAGAACAACTTGGAAGGAGGATTCCTAGAAAAAGTAATTGAGTTTTAATGAGAAAAGACAGTTATCATTTTTTAAAAACAAAATGTATTTAACAAAACTATGCTAAATGTATGCAATCCTTTTAAAACTATATCAATCTCTAACAACATTTATACTAAACTTAGGTTTAAGAAGATTACCGTAACCATTCAATCTACACACCGTCAAAGAGCTGTTCCAGTACGCCACCCTATTCCAGGTAGAAATGAGAACTGCATTTACTGAGAACCCAAACAGTTTGAAATACTGTTTTACATCATTTCTCGCCCGGTCCAGAATTCGACCTTGAGTTACCAAGCGGTAAGAGAATCTTCCATCGACACTACAGTCAAACATTGCCCAGAGTGGAGCTATAATGTCTCTAGTAGAGTTGGCAGGGAAAGCCTTGGGGATTCTTTCATAAAATGGTTCATCAAACGTCAAATGTCCATTACAGTTGACCTATAATAAAGACATGAAGATTTAACTGAAGCAGCATGACCCTCAGTGTACATTAATGTACTTCAAATGTATTTTTAACACAATACTCACATATATGTTCTGGTATTTGCGTCCAAAGTACAAGAAAGGATACTGCAAGAGCACAGCTGGTGAGCTTGCATTACTTTGACAGCAATTCTGAGAGACAGCAGAGCCAGTCGGATAGAACAAACCTGGAAAAAGCAACATGTCACTCCATATTATGGCTTTGGTGCAAAGATTAAAATGTAATTAAGTTTAGAAGAAGAAAAGTTGTATTACCATGTTTTGCTGGCAAAGTGTCGACGCGAAAAGCCCAACGGCCCATAACATTGACATTTGTGGAGTGGGTCAGGTCACCAATGTTAGAAACAGGAATTGTATAATAATCTGATGAATCAACAGTGTCATATCCAGCCTAAATGATGATTACAGCATGATTGTTAAAGGTTTACGGATAAGAGCAGCTGTAGATAATTCTACCAAGAAAAAATATCACATTACTGTAAAACAATTCTGTATTGTATCGCTACAAATACATCTGAACTGTCCAGAATATTGGAAAAGTTTAAAAAAATAAAATAAATAAAAATACAGAGATCTGAAAAACTTTCTCACCGTTGCAATGTGCTCAGTTTGTGGAATACTGCCATAATTAAATACAATAAATGACAAACCAGAGCCTGAGATCAGCAGTAATTGAAAAGATGAATTCTGAAGAAAAAAACAACACAATTTAAAATTATCACAGTCACAAGACAAAGAAAACAATTAATGAAACCAACTTTACCTGTGCTATAGTGCTGGAATATCTAACATTATCCCATGTAAAAACCAAAACTGAGTCTGCAGTGAAATTTGTTTGAGGAAAATATTGACGGATATCATTTGTTGCTCGCTGTAGCACTCGCACACCCCTGAATTCATGAAAGTAAAGGTCACTGTTGTCAAAATCTATCCATAGTGGAGCAATGATGTCTTTATTAGTGTAAGCAGGAAGAGTTCGTGGACTTGATGGAAACAACGGCCATTTGAAAGTAAGAAATCCATTTTTGTGAACCTAAAAGGGGTTTGAGGGAACAGATGAAACAGAAAAATACTTTTAATGGCTTAAATGGTTGGTGATAAATTGCTTTTACAAAAGTCCAGACACAGTTGCATTAATGAGTGTCCTCACATAAATATAGCTGTATGTGAGCCCGAAGTAAGAAAATGGTCTCTGAAAATAGAGAGGAAAGCCAGAAGATCCAAATCCATAACCCTGTTGAAGTTTGTGCCCATTCCTGAATGGATAGAACAGTCCTGAAAGCATACACATTTATTTATCAGCATTTTAATTTATTTGCAACTCTCATATGTGCTCAATAAATAAATTTCTCAATAAATTAATCTGCATGTTTTGAACAACTATTAAACAACTCTAGTTTCCTTTCATCGTAACCTCTGTTCTCTCTACTTGCTTTTCTTCTGTGGTCTCGGAACCCCACACAAACTGACACTATGCTCCACATTAACACCCCAGACACCCGGTGGCCATTCAGAACATTCTCCTCTCTTCTCTTCCCCCTCCGCTTCCTCCCAATTTGACACATGCAACTGCTAGATTCTCCTGGCCACCCTCAGGCATCACAGGTACTGTCCGTTGGTGAGTTCACTCATACCTCACTGGCAGAGGTTTCATGGAGAGGAGGTGTGTCTGAGTGAGTTTTTTCTCTTTAGAGTCACATTAGCTAATCAATGGGGTGCCTGAAGGTTCAGCGCTCTCTCCTCTACTTTTCTCTATTTACACAACCTCACTGGGCATGATCCTAAGGGCACATGGCTTCTCCAACTAATGCTATGCAGTGGTATCTTTAAATTAAACCTGATGACCACACTTTCAGACATCTCTGGTTGGATGAAGGAGCATCATCTGCAGCTCATCCTTGCAAAGACAAGTAATCCCTGCAAACCCATCAGCTGATTAAAACATTATGATGAAATTGGGGCTGGGGTTGTGCAACTAGGAACCTGGGGTAGTGTTTGTGCTCTGCAACATTATGAAATTCAGACCATTCCTGTCAGAATAAGTGTCACAGCTACTCGTCCTAGCTCTTGTAATTTCAAGACTGGACTACTGAATGAGCGATGCTTTTTTGTTCACTTACAATGAGGCAAAAAGTCTGAATCTTTTACTCACTCTGTTCCCCTCTGGTGGAATGAGTTGCAAACTTCCGCTCAAACTGATGAGAACATCACATCTTTCAAGAAGTAGCTGAAGACACACCTTTTTTTTAGCAAGCTTTTCTACCTGCACTTAACCACTCCACTCTCTTAAACCAATCCACTCCCACCACTTTGAAAAGAAAAAAAATCTTCTCTTGCATAAATCTAGTTGTCTAATAAACCTGGCATTTTATCCTGCAACAATTGTTGGCTCTTTGATGAATTCTATGTTCCTCCTTTTGTAAGTCGTTTTGGATAAAAGCATCTGCTAAGTGCATGAGTGGAAACGGAACTTTAAGATGATACACAATATAGTCTGAGTATTTTTAATAATTACATTACTCTACCATTGTTTTCTTGTCCAGTGTCAGTTCGAAATACCCATCGGCCCGTGACGTTGACATTGCTTTTGAATGACATGCTTGTAATTTCAGAAACAGGAATTGAAAAGAAATCTGTTGAATCACTTGTGTCATATCCAGACTGTCAATTAAGCAAAAAGACAAAAAATCTCAGTTACACTTATCATAGTGATAAAAATAATTTCTTTTGATTTCAGTGTGTTTTTCAAATCACTTTACCGTAACAGGATGTAAAGGTCGGGCGATTTTAACATAATGCATAAATATGAATGACATGTTTTTGCCAGACACCAAAACCACTTGAAAGTTTGACTCCTGGAAGACAAAGGGAATTACTGCATGAATACAGATAACTTTGAATACTGTCTCCTTCTCAAAAATATCTGTGCAGGAAACTACTGCTATTTTAATCTAGACTTACTGTGTGCCTGTTTCCATAGTACGGTACTTTATCCCATGTTGCAATAAAAACCAATGAGGCAGAGAAATTCAAGTTGGGGTAATATTGGTTAATGTCTCTAGAGGCCCGATTCAAGAGATTGTCATCTGTTACTTGTCGGTAAGAGATGTTTCCTTTATATGTAATGTCAATGTCTGTCCACAGTGGAGCGATGATGTCTCTGGTAGAGTATGCAGGAATATTATCGGGATACCACTGGTTAAACGATTCCTCAAAAGTCAAGTACCCCTTGTTATTCACCTGAGACCAAAACAGTGAAAGCTCATTCATCTAAATTTTTAGTTAACATTCTTATTGTGGAATATAAAGCTACTCATGATGCTTCAATAACAGTAAGACAGTGCACAATGTCATTGTCAAAGTGCAAATGCTGCTTACATATAGTTGATTATAAACTCTCCCAAAGTACACAAATGGCTGCGTCAGGGTGATCAGTGGAGATCCTCCAAAATCTTTTGCAGGGTTCTTTATATCCTCCTCACCATATGGGTAAAGAATTTCTGCAATTGAAAAAAGGTATATCCTAATGTCATATTGTAAATTATATAGTGGTTAAAATGGTTGAGTGTTTTAATAAAGTCCAATTGCAAAATATCCTAAATTACAATTGTACAAAATATATGAAGGCCCTTTTTTCCCAATAGTATTCCAACAGCTTACAGCGGCTTTGTATATTTCACAAGTTCACACTACAAATGATTCAGAAGCAGTAAATGGTATGCGTATTTGGCGTGCTGTCCGAGGAAAGGACTCCGAGCTCAGTATTTAGCCTGAACCTAGATCACTCCCCCCAAAATTGCAACCAAGTCGGACAGCCACTGGCAAGATGTTGATGACCCCTAAAACAGGCTCCGGTAGGAGCAAGAAGGCACGTCGCCACCGTGGTGGTGGAAACCCCTCTGGCCACTGCAAGGACAGGAGGTCCATCACTACCGTGGCAGTGGAAAGCTCTCTGGGCCGCTGCACTTCACTGCCGTGAAAACCGATTCTGAAGAGACTGGCCTCCCTTGAGAGCAGGAAGGCACATCACAGCCACAGCAATGGAAAAATCTTCCTGAGACACTGAGCCACCACGAAAGCAAGGAGGCATGTTGCGCTGGAGCTGAGAATTGAGTGGGAACTGAGCAGAGAATTCGAGAGAACTGGCTCCTGCGGGAGCATCACGGCTGCAACAGTGGAGAATTTGAGAACACTGGCTCCTGCGGGAGTGTCACTGCTGCAGCAGTGGAATAATTTGAGAACACTGGCTCCTGCAGGAGCGTCACTGCTGCGGCAGTGGAATAATTTCCCCTTAGGGCTGACTCCTGCGGGAGTGTGGGGGAACATGATTACTGCAGAAATGGAGGAAAATTTAGAACTGGCTCCTGCGGGAGCGTCACTGCTGCGGCAGTGGAATAATTTCCCCTTGGCTGACTCCTGCGTGGGGAGTGTGGGGTAACATCATTGTTTACCATCATCTCTTCCTTGCGGTTAGGTAAGAATGAGTGGTTTGAAGGGAAAATGGCTTGAAGAATGGAATTGAGAGGCATCGAGAAATATCAACTCTGAATAGTGATATACTGGTTGGTAATGGGTCCACCTTTGGCAGCAGCCTTAACTTCATTGAGGATTTGTGTTCTAGTGTTGCTGGCGACAGGGGTGGTTCCAAGCAAAAGACTTCTGTGGAATTGCATCAGCATTGCAGAAAACAGGATGAAAGGAGATTTTGCATGGTGGAGAGAGTTAGGAGGAATAAAGGCCAGGGCCAAATCCACTTGTGGAGACAGCCTCATGCTTGGGTTAACACCTGGAGCCCGGAGAGAGATTCGAAAGGGGTAGAAAAAGAAGATAAAACAGGGTGTCTGGGCCTGGGCCACTAACAAAGGCAGCCTAACGCTAGAACCGGATGTTAGGGCTGCAGGCCAAACTTAAGACAAAGGGTTGGAGATAGGTATGTGCTGTCGTGGCTGAGCCTGCACCGCTGGCTGAGGCAAGCTCGTGCTTGAATGGAAGCATGTGTCTGGAAAAACTGCAGTATGTTGCTCATCTGAGTGGAAGGGAGAGCGAGACCTGGCAAAGGCGGAATCTGGGGCACGGCCCAGACTTACAGAGGACCTACTGCTGCGACCTAATGATCGAAGATCTGGTTTTGCAAGGGAGAGTGATGAAGACTTAGGGAGCGTGGGTTTGAGGCATTTTTGAAGGTAGAGTGGATTTGGAGATGGTACAGCTGGCTGGAGCTGGACATATACTTTAATTAGTTCTGCTTTGGTCATCATCCTTTCACAATTGATGCAAGTGCTGAGGTGTTGAAGTTGAATATGAAAATGGTGGATGTCTTGATGGTGGAGGTGAGGGCAAGCCTTGGCATCATGGGGTACGAAGAGCGGTGCTGCAGGGCTGGCAACTGCGTGGTATTGTTGGAAGTTGCAGGAAGTTGCAGTGTTTTGTTGAGCGCAAGAGCTCCTTTCATCAGTGGGATATGGCGAAAGAACTTGAGAGAAAGGGGGTTGGTACGCTGACACTTAATTCTGTATCGTCCCTCACATGAACACTAGGTAATTTATATAAACTTAAATGAACATAACTGAACTTAGCTTATGTATTTTTTCAAACTTGTAATTGTTTAGCTTTTTTCAATTTGTTTTATTCCCTTTTTTCAGCTGACTAGTCTCACTTTCATTTGGCACAGACATTTCAACGAAATACCTAACAAGGAGATTTTTTTTGTCTCCCTTTAAAAATAAGTAAGGCATGTCTCGTCAAAAAGCGCCGAAGCACGAACTGTAGACAATTTATCAGGGTGTTTCTTTTCAATTAAATCAGAAACCTTCTCTCAAATAGCCATCACTTCCTTAATTTCATTAATAGAAATGTTTTCCTCCGGGTTCACTCTCCTACTCGCTACTGCTGAGCTCTTGCAACACCTGTGTATGTTCCATCATCTGCAGCTCGATCAACGCCTCAGTCGACAGTTCCTCCTAATGCTCCTGCGTGCTAGATCACTCACGCGGACACCGCGCTCGTATTTTTCCACAATTTCATGCTTCATTTCCATTGTCATCATGCGTTTCTTCTTCTCACTACCATCCTTACCATTCACTTTCTTAGAACTCATCACTATTAAGAATAATCCACAAAACAGAGAGAAAAATCACCTACTCGCGGGCAATGTGTACAGAAGTCAGCGAGCACATGAAGTGAACGTGCGTCGACACCAGTATCATATTTACTCATATCTAGAAGCAAAAATCTGCCCGAAGGCTTGCTCGTATCTTTGAATACTCGTATGTACAGACGTTTGTATCTCGAGGTATTACTATACTTTGAGATAAGAAGTGCATATGGTTTCTTTTCCAGTGAGTCCACTTAATAGGCTTAATAAGTTGAATCATCAAGGCAGTGTTGACAATAAGTTCTTAACTCTTATGTGGACGACTGAGCACATTACAGACTGTAATGAGTGAAATCTGAATGCAGTGCTGCTTGAGCTGCAAGGTAGCAGCGCGTTAGTTAAGAACAATAAATCTCAATAAATTTCAGACCTGTATTCTCCGAAACAGTAGTATCAAAATGGCATAAACTGCTTGTGATTTAGTGTTGCTGAAATCAAAGCACCAGGAAGGATTAGAGCTGCTCTTGGTTGTGTGAGCTGATGGGCATAGAGTGCGAGCCGAGACTCAATCTGCAGCGCAGTTTGCTGAGGGCTTGCTGCAGCCTGACGCTGGAGGAAAGGCCGGTCCTTGTGGGAAGAGGGCGGCATTGCCCGACACTTGAGGTTGCTGCTCAACAAGCCTCATTATCCTTTTTCAATGGAAAGAACGATTAAAATGGCCGAAGTAGAGATGCTCAATGTGGATGTTTCCCTCGCGGTGGCGAGGACAGGCCTCGCATCTCACTGTGCGTTTGCTTGTTTGTTGCTCGGACCCCGTTCTTTTGGTCTGACACCTGTGATATAATGCTGAGGGTGATATAATATAATCAGCATGGTGTTAGGAGGAGGAGAATAGCTCCTGAGGCCAGAGGATTTTGTAGAAATTTAATCTGAGTGAAGAACTCGCTTCCGGCGGTATCGCGAATGGAAGGTGGAGTCAAAATGCCGTAAACTGTCAAGAGGTGTAGGTGAGTCGAACATGTCTATACATACATACTCTCATGCTGATAGGATGAGGTGTAATTGCTGATGATGAGTTGATTGCATTAATCCTTTGAACGTGCTCCTCCCGAACTTTGTTAATAAAACATCATATGGTTATTGCACTGGTCACAGACATTTTCTGCATCTTTTGTAAGTTGTGATTGGTCTGCTTTGACCAGATATGGTACATGGTTTCAAGAATGTAATTGCACAGAGTCAAAGTATTTCCCTCTTCAGGTCCACCATCGAGACATTCACATTGCTGGAGTTGGAGAGTTTATTCTCATCAGGACACAACTGGGTTAGTGTTTGTACATTAGAAAAATCTGACCCTTGCTGTCAGAATAAGTGTCACAGCTACTCGTCCTTGCTCTTGTAGTTTCAAGACTGGACTACTGAATGAGTCTTAAACCAATCCCCTCTCAACACTTTGAAATGAAAAAACATCTTCTCTTGCATAAATCTAGTTGTCTAATAAACCTGGCATTTTATCCTGCAGCAATTGTTGGCTCTTTGATGAATTCTATTTCCCTCTTTTGTAAGTCGCATCGAATTAAAGCATATGCTAAATGCAGAAATGGAAATGGAAATTTAACATTGCGTAACATTGATATGCAATGCAGTCTGTGCATTTTTAATTGTTAAATTACTGTACCAATGTGTTCTGGTCCAGTGTCAGTTCGAAATACCCATCGGCCCATGACGTTGACATTGCTTGTGAATGACATATTTGTAATGTCAGAAACAGGAATTGAAAAGAAATCTGTTGAATCACTTGTGTCATATCCAGACTGTCAATCAAGAAAAAAGACAAAAAGCTTAGTTACACTTATAGTGATAAAAATTATTTCTTTAAATTTCAGAGTATTTTTCAAATTACTTTACCGTTGTAGGATTTAAAGTTGGGGCAATATTACCATAATGCATGAATGTGAATGACATGTTTTTGCCAGACACCAAAACTAATTGAAAGTTTGACTCCTGGAAGATAAAGCGAATAACTACATAAATACAGAGAACATAGGATACTGTTTCCTTATCACAAATTTATGTGCAAGACACTTCTGCTATTTGAATATAGACTTACTGTGTGCCTGTTTCCATAGTACGGAACTTTATCCCACGTTGCAATAAAAACCAATGAGGCAGAGAAATTCAAGTTGGGGTAATATTGGTTAATGTCTCTAGAGGCCCGATTCAAGAGATTATCATCTGTTACTTGTCGGTAAGAGATGTTTCCTTTATATGTAATGTCAATGTCTGTCCACAGTGGAGCGATGATGTCTCTGGTAGAGTATGCAGGAATATTATCGGGATACCGCTGGTAAAACGGTCCTTCAAAAGTCAAGTACCCCTTGTTATTCACCTGAGACCAAAACAGTGAAAGCTCATTCATCTAAATTTTTAGTTAACATTCTTATTGTGGAATATAAAGCTACTCATGATGCTTCAATAACAGTAAGACAGTGCACAATGTCATTGTCAAAGTGCAAATGCTGCTTACATATAGTTGATTATAAACTCTCCCAAAGTACACAAATGGCTGCGTCAGGGTGATCAGTGGAGATCCTCCAAAATCCTCTGCAGGGTTCTTTATATCCTCCTCACCATATGGGTAAAGAATTCCTGAAATTGGAAAAAAATAATCCTAATATTAAGTTTAGTAGTACAATTTAGTAGCAATAATCAATCAGTAGAGCACTGGTGTTTATAACGCCATGGTCATGGGTTTGAACCCAAGGAAAGCAAGAACTTATTAAAATGTGTTTCTAAGTCGCTTTGGATAAAAGTGCCTGCCAAATGCATAAATGTAATAATGGTTGAGTTTTTTAACAAAGTCCAACTGCAATTTTTCGCATGATATTGCAATATATATATATATATTGAAAGATACGATTTGGAAATCCATTGCCGCTTGTATATATATTCTTGTCTTTTTCTTATTTTACATATATTCTTTTCTTTGTCTTATTTTTCATAAGTTCTTTTCCTTTTTCTTATTTGAATGAGTTGTAAAGAGTGATTTATAATCAAGTTAGGGATTTGTATTAGTTAAAACCTTTCTTTACTTTTCTGTAGTTTTCCATAGAGTAAGGATAAATATTGTCTGCACGTCTCAACAGATAAGACATGTTATCAGAATGTTTTGGGTATTCTTTCTTTTGATAGTTGGAGCCTGAGCCGAGTTCAGCCTTGGAGAAACTGCCAACTAAACTTCACTAAAATTTCTTCTATTGACTGCACTTCTGACGCCTGGTCTTCATTCAACATATCTGGTCCTCGAGTCTTAACTGTAAATTACCCAACAATATATTTATAATATATATATATATATATATATATATATATATATACACACTCTGGTCACCAATGAATGTGATTTCAATGCACAAAGTCAAAGGATTACCCTCTTCAGGTCCACCATCAACACGGAATGCCCAGCGTCCCGGGACATTCACATTACTGGAGTCCGACAGTTTATTTTCATCAGGAACAGGGATTGAGGAATAATTGGTTGAGTCTTTTGTGCCATAACCAGCCTGAGAAGAAAAATGTATCATCATCATCATCATCATCAAAAAAGCTTTGCAGTGCAAAGTTCTCTAAAATCATCGTAGTGTCAAAGTTCAGAAATTCGGAATTCGGAATTTTAATTCTTTCTAACCTGAAACCATTGATCCGTAGAGGAGATATTTCCATAGTTCATCATGACAAAAGACAGAGAGCCACCAGAGACCAAAACAACTTGAAAAGATGAACTCTGTTACAGAAAAGGAAAATCATCCTAATGACTTATAGAAAGAGAGTAATTCTGTCTTTACGTTTGTCTAATCTTCACTGCAATGATTTACAGTAAATAAATGTAAATTATTTTACCCAAATTAGTAGGGCCATTTCAGCTAAATGCACTGGCAAAAAAGTTTCACTGTCTATTATCAGAAGCATTGTAATATATAAAGCACTGTTCACACAGAAGTCACATTCATGTCAATAACACAGCAAATTTGCATGTCCAACTTGAAATTGAGCAAAATCACTCTAGATTCCTGTTGGAATGACCGGAATTTGTCAGTAAAATTTCATAGAGCAACAGTAAAAGTGACCGGACTTTTACTCTGTCGTTTCAACAAACAAGGTTAAAGATGGTTTTGGCTTAGAAAAGTTTGGATAGAAAATTTGAACTAACATGGATTTACCTGCATTCTTTGAGAAATAAAAATATTTTAAGAGAAAAATGTAACTTTATCATTTAAAACCAATCAATAAAAAAAATAGAATTACTTGAAAAAAATTCAAACAAACTTTTAACATTAACATATATGCTGGCTTACCGATTCTGGGTTGTTGAAGAATGGCACTTTATCCCAAGTAGCAATGAACACCCATGAGGCCGTGAAAGTCAGATTGGGAAAATACTGGTTTATGTTGTTTGAGGCTGCTTGTAAGAGTCCGCCTCTGCTGACCTGACGATAGGAGATGGTTCCATTGACAGTGTTGTCCATG
Organism: Rhodeus uyekii; assembly: GCA_037043235.1. Taxonomy (NCBI): domain Eukaryota; kingdom Metazoa; phylum Chordata; class Actinopteri; order Cypriniformes; family Acheilognathidae; genus Rhodeus; species Rhodeus uyekii. The sequence goes on along the minus strand of JAWRVZ010000145.1, from coordinate 308,225 downwards.
TTTGTCCAAAGTGGAGCAATGATGTCTCTGTTGACTTGCAACAGTAAACCATTGGGTACCAGCTCTGAAAGAGGCTCATCAAATGTCAAATACCCATTGTTGTTAACCTGAAGCAGAGATAAAACAATGTTATAAAGAGATTTGGCAGTACAAATCATGGACAGAAACTCTTAATGGCAAGCTTGTTTTCTTTCAACAAATGTACAGTTTATGATTTTTACAATTTTACAACTGTGTTTGGGACATGTATAAAATATAATTATAAAAAGTTATTATTTTGGAATAATTACAAAACATATGCTATTAATAATAAAATATAAAAAAGGCCATGAAAGATTGGGAAGGATTGAATGGTTGAACTCAATTGATTCCTCAAAAGATGGTTTTGATAATATCCAACAATTACAATCCTAATTTTAAAATCTGTTGAACTGATGTTTACTTGTTAACTGATTTCATTATCTCAATATCAATATTACATTTTATTCAGCTTTTACACAAATTATGCTGAATACATTTCTTCTATCTGCATAAAAGAATGACAGAACATTCATAAATCGAGGTGTACAAATCAAACCCTACAAAGATTTGAGGTTTCAACAAAGTTTTGTAGTTTAAGGGTCTTAATACTGACTACCTTATAAATGCAATGTACATGGAAATATGAAGACAATGTTCTTACAAAAGTCTGTTGATGAACACGTCCAAAATATACAAAGCGTTTTTCCAAGAATACCACTGGAGAGCTTCCATCATCTTCAGAGGGATTCTCTCTGTCTTGATTTCCAAATGGGTAGAAAAGGCCTGAAACTTTAAAATAATGAGGAAAACAACTATAACGAACAGAATTCCATGATTAATTTCACATTTTGTTATATGGCATGAGCTTGCTGGAATAGGACTTCCGGTCTGTAAACTGGCTATTGCACATTTTTCAGTGTTTGAGGAAAAATTACAGAAAGATCATTGATCATTCCTAATTTTTTTTAAGTTTACCTGCTCTTTATTATCATGTTTAAAAAAATACATTGTTTATTGTTATTTTGTGCAAGAAATGATTCACTTACATACAGAACCATGTTTCCACTCTTACCTGTCTCTTCTCCGTTGCACAGAAAGCTGTTGTCCTTATCTTTACCATCAGATTTAAAAGTCACAAATCTAATATCTGATTCATTGACATTTTCCAATATCCAGCTTTGGAATTCAGATACTCTTGCATAACTGTCAGGAGCAAATCCAGTATAGCAAGACATTCTCAGATTGATGATACCAGATAAGATCCATACAGAATCCTGCACACACTGTAATGGGCCACCAGAATCTCCCTAAAAAATGAAAGGGGAACTTGAATTCATACTATTAAAATGTTCATCTTAATATGGAACAGATAAATGATTATAATACATTTACATGTGTCATTTGATATATTAAATTCAAGTATAAGTGATATGTCATACTGGAACTGCTTCATAAACCCTTGGAAAGTGTCACAATCAAGTGCAATCAAGAATTAAGAAATGTTAAACTGTTGTAACCTACAAAACATGTTCCTTTGCTTGATTCTTCTCCAGCACAGATCATTGTCGGAGTGATTTTTATGTCCCAAAATGGGATGTCTTGAAACCTGCAGTCACACTCCTTATTCCCGACCACATTTACCTGCACTTCCTGCAGAGTTCGAGAATTGGACCCTATTATCATATCAAGAAAATAGAAACATTCTGGTGAAATACAGATAACTGGATAATTCATTCATAGTAGAGAATACAAAATAACAATTATAAACATATGTTCCCTTCCGCTGCTTCCCCTATGGTAAGGGTCAGGAACCTATGGCTCTTGAGCCATATATGGCTCTTTTGATGGCTGCATATGGCTCTATCGCTCCACTACTTCCGCCCCCGGATGACAGGTAGATCGTTCCGCTACAAACCACGACAGGTAGATCGCTCCGCAATCAAAAAAGCGATGTCTGGTAGGTAGGCAGGTCCACGCAGGTTCGGGTGTCTCTTGAGTTTAAGTGCCTGGAGGTGCCCGTGATGTAATTTAGTCTGGCAGGTGAGCGTAGTTAGGCCCCCCTGAAGGGGGTGGCCTCCACTCCCCTCTCTCACTTTCTCCTGGGGCATTGCAGAGCTGAGACCTCCGTCCTAGACACGGTAGCTAGAGTGATGTCCTCTTGTGGAGCAGAGATTTGTTTTCTTTGAACAGAAATAGAAGAACTGCCCAGTTAAGCTTATTATGTCAGGCTTTATCTGTGACAAAAGTCTTATGCCGGTTTGGGTGCTGAGCAAGATCCTCTCACCCGAGGTCGCCTAGCGTTTAGAGTTATCCCCTTTGGAGGCCTTGCTCCTAGGGGCCCCAACTCGCTTGAGAGAGCTAACAAACTAAGAAGTAGGGTCCCGTTGAAGTGGTAGACTGTAGTTCTCCCTCGTGCATCCAGCATCATTTATAGCCTGGCTGCCATAGCATACATCTGCATGCTTTCCAGAGTGTTGTCAGCCTTCCTTGGCCTCCACTCGTGGTGGTCAGGAGTTATAGTGCTTGTCTTTGTAGGCACCCATTAGCTCAGGTCGGGTGGCTTCCCCAAGTGTAGGCCCCCTCTGGCCTTGCTTAAGGTCCCAAGCGTGGTAAGGCCGTTGCACTCGGCCTTCACCCCCAGATCTTCGCAGTGCAAGGAGCGTTGTCAGGTCTCCTCTTAATAGGTTTGCCTTCTTTTGTTGAGGCCTCCGTTCCCATGAGCTTCGTCCGGGGCAGCCATTCAGACCTGGGTGCATTCTGTTGTTCCTGTACTCAGCCTACTAGACCTTAGCGATAGGGCAGGCAGTTCCTCTGGGGGGTTATTGACTTTTGGCTTTTGCCTATTAAGTGCAGTTACGCCCTTCAGCACGGTGGCGTTGGTTTTCCGTTCCCCAAAGCGACCCCCAGGGGATGCAGCGTAGAGTTCATTTTCGGAAGGGAATGTCTCAGGTTATTATTGTAACCATAGTTCCCTGAGAACAGAGAACAAGACGCTGCGTTCCGTCGCTATCCTTCGGGTCTTCCTGCAGGCGTCTCCTTCAGATATGAAGTGGATGAATTACTGTTCAGGTGCCTCTTTTATACCTGTAGTCACACCTGTGGTTACGTCATAGGTAGCTGTCTGCCAATGTCAAGTTCATTGTCGTGACTGGATTAATGCTTCAGGCACCTGTTATACCGGAGTTACTCCCCAAAGACATCACTAGGGAACGCAACATCTCGTTCCCTGTTCTCAGGGAACTATGGTTACAATAATAACCTGAGACATTATATTTATCCTCTCAGAATTAAAAGATAAAGTGATAATGGAAAATAGAAAACATCTTGAGTGTAACTGCATAGGGATGAATAAACCTGAACATTAAGGTCATAAAAAAGGATCCCTATTAAAAGTTTACGTGCCAAAAATGGCATACGCCAAAAGATCACATTTATTTTCTCCAATCTAACTTCAGTTCACAACCTCACCATCTGTGTCGCCAATTCCCTGTTTCCAGAATGAGCGCATGCACAGCTCGCACATTCTCCCGTCAAGCTTGTTTTTTATAGATCACAAACTTTGCGTGGGAACTGGCGTACGTACATTTCCAGCCCCGTTTTCTGCGTACGCTCACTTTATAAATGAGACCCCAGATCATTTACAATATTTTCTTTAGAATCTAGAATCTATTTAGAATCTATTTTGCCCATATAGCTTGCAGAAAATGTGGTCTAAGAAAATAAAGTGTCCTGCTTTATTAATACAATCACTTGTGAAGTTTACAATGAAATGTGGTATAATTACTCTATTTTGTTTTTAATGTGGTTACATAATCCAGATTGCATGTAGTCCAATTGATGATCATTACCTTCAAAGCTGGTTACTGCCCATCGAGTGGCCCAGCAGGTGGTGCCATTGTGAAAGATACTGTCATTAGCAGCCAGGACGATTGGGCTGATGTAGCTGGTAAAGTTCACCGGCTCACTCAATCTCAGCAAGGCGATGTCATTGGTCATCCATGAAGAGTTAAAGTCTGGATGTGTAATGATAGATCGGACTCCTCGACTCACCTCGTTTGGGCTAGAAACTGAAATGTTTTGGCTCTGTCTGCCCAGATAAACAGTCCAATATACGCCTGGAGGTCTGAATATGGAGGAAAAGACTATCAAGGTGTATTTTTTCTAAGAATAACATTAAATCTTTCACATTAATTTGCACATTATGTGATTTATACATCTATGTTGTGTTCTTACGAGTAGTTAATGCAATGAGCCGCAGTGAGCACCCATTCATGGCTGATGAGGGACCCTCCACAGATGTGCCATCCATTCATTTCTAGACTGACCAGCCAAGGCCACTTCACTGCAGGTTCATCGTCACCTCCCACAATACCAGTGTCACCTAAAAGTAAAGGACAGGTTTGAATTTTAGGATGGGGACCCTCGCAGATGAAGTGTGAAAGAAAAGATAGAGTAAGATGAAGATGAAGCAACCGCTGCCATGTTATGTTGTGTTCGAGAACACAATTGATAGAGATGCAATCACTGAGGCCAAACCAACATTTGATGCATATCCTTTGTGTGTTTTTAAGCGTTTTTAGAATTACTGATTTACTTTTTAGAGCTCACATGTTTTCTGCCAAGTTGAGAATGATAGACGATATTTATCGTCGATCACTTTTGTTTTGTTTTATTATTTTTATGTTATTTTATAATTTCGTAAATCATTGCATTACAGACTGGCAAGGAACTAGTCATCAACATAATTTACCTGAGCCCTGTATTGTAATTTTTACTGTATATAAATAGACCTTTATTAAAACATTATACTGCTATGTGCCTCTCTTTCCTTAAGAATTCCAGTGAATGGAAAAATGTACATAGTATTTGTGCAAAACACTTTAATGCTGTGCATTATGACTAGTTTATCTATTACTAATTGCTTGATAGCTTTCATCACTGGTAAATTGATTGATCAATTTTTTTTTTTTAATTGTTAGTCATAGAGAATACAACTAGAAATATGCATAAATGATCAGCATCAACACCAATAATGCTTTGAAGGCTACTGAAAAAAAAAAAAATTAAAACAATTTTCACACAATTTCACAAACAATTACAAAGTAAAGCAAGTAACACACTGAGTTAAACATTAAAGTTTAAAGTGGAAAAAACTTTTGTATTTTAAATGTTATTTTCTTGTAAAACATACTGCAATAATCATTGTTTTACTTACAACTTCTAATAAAAAACATATGAATGCAAGGAGGCTGAAAATCTCTCGTAAATGTTTAACAGTTTCCGAAAATTTCCAAAAAATCATGGAGAGTTTCCAAAAATTCTGGAGAGTTTCTGGATACATGCAGCCCTACTAAAAATTATTTCTACCAGTGTATTTGTTTAGAAACTTTAGTATATATATAATAAATATAATTTAGAATATATTATAATATATTTAGAATATATAGAATATATTTCGAATTTAGAAATATATACATATATATATATATATATATATATATATATATATATATATATATTTAGATATATTTCTAAATTCTAAAAATAAATTCTTTGTGCTTAGATTTTAAATGCTTTTTAAAACCTGTTATTGTGTTACCATTGTAGGGAATACTACATTTTTTGCATTGTTTTTATCTAAACATGCCATAAAGGTTAAAAACATACTTGTTTTAAATATTGTAGAAAAACAAAGAATAAAACAAAAACAGAGAAACACTTACTGATGAGAAATATCAGCATCAGACCCTTCAGATACTCCATTGTAATGAAAGCAGATTCAGTTGACTGTCTAAAAATGTCTGAGAAAATAAAAAATAGAAATATGAATCATTATATAAAATGCACAGCAATACATCAAAAAAATGTTGCAAACACTGATATTTCAAATGTACCAAACGAAGTCAAATATTTCTGAAAACCCCTCGCATACCTTGCCGTGCTCAGCTGTGTTTAAGTACAAGCTGACATCTAAACAAACATACTGTATAGAATTCCATCATATACATTACTGACACGAGAATTTGAATATGCATACTTTCCATAGTATTATATGACGATGCACATCCGCATGCAAAAATGTTGCTATACAAAAGGCCTCTGTTTGTCTGTCCTCTGATACTGAGGAAATATCACAGCATGGGACAGTAATGACTTGGGGGGGAGGAAAAGTAATTTAAAAAAAAAAGTTTTAAAAGAGTTTACACAGAACATGTACAGTCATGGTGTTAAGATAAACACAGTCATGGTGTGTTTAACAAAGTCATGGTGTTAAGACCTTTCGCACCTTCTAAAGTTTGGACTGTATCATTTACTCACTCTGCTCCATGGTTTACTCCTGAACTTCGCCAGCTCAAAACTAGAAGCCGGCGCTTAGAACGTCTTTATAAGCGTACTGGACTTACGGTGCATAAAGAGTTACATAGTGACCATGTACATCTTTATATGGATGCTCTTTGTGCTGCAAAAAATGATTTTTATTCACATTTAATTGAGTCTGGAGAGGGTAATACTAAGGCCTTATTTTCCACTGTAAATCGCATTCTGAAGCCCCCTGACATACTCCCGCCCACCTGTACTGTACTGCTCAATGCAATACATTCATGTATTTTTCAATGATAAAATAACCACCATCCACCAACAGATGGCCTCTTTGGCTATCGCTAACTGTCGTTCACCAAACAGTGATTCAACTGATTTACCACTCACTTTTCTTTCTTCTTTTGACATGCCATCTAACCAAGAAATTTCTCATCTCATACAGAAATCTAATTCTTCCACATGTTTTCTTTATCCTATACGTACTCACTTGGTAAAGACCTGTTTTCCTTCTCTCATAACTTGTATTATTCACATTTCACTTAGATCCGGTATTGTTCCTTCATCCTTGAAAATAGCTGCTATTACCCCAACTCTTACGAAACCTGTAAGACGAAGACCCCAAAAATTTAAAGAATTCCCGTCCCATCTCAAATCTTCCTTTTATTTCTAAAGTTCTTAAAAAAGTAGTGGCAGCACAGGTCCATGCTCACCTCAGTAATAATAAGTTATTTGAGTGTTTTCAGTCAGGGTTTCGTCCCAAGCATAGTACAGAAACTGCGTTACTGACAGTGACTAATGATCTGCTAATGGCAGCTGATGGCGGATCCTTATCCATTCTTGTTTTGCTTGATTTGAGTGCTGCTTTTGACACCATCTCACACAATATTCTGTTGAACCGTCTGTCCGCTACTGGTATCACTGGTATTCCTCACACCTGGTTCACTTCATACCTTTCAAACCGTACACAGTTTGTCCAACTAAAAAAAATTCAATCCCTACCTTCTTCTGTTAGCTGTGGTGTCCCCCAAGGTTCTATCCTAAGTCCCTTATTGTTCCTAATCTACCACTTGGTAAATTTTTCTCCAAATTTGGTATTAAATTCCACTGTTACGCTGATGATACGCAGATTTACGTTTCCACAAAGCCTGAGTCCACTTTTCCACCTGCCTGTCTTACCAACTGCCTTCACGAATTAAAAGTTTGGTTTTCTAACAATTTTCTCAAACTTAATGGCAGTAAGACTGAAGTACTCCTTATTGGCACAAATTCAGTTCTCTCAAGGTCTTGCAATTTTTCTTTATACATTGATGGTTCTTCCGTTTCCCCTTCCCGCCAGGTCAGGAACTTGGGTGTCATCTTTGACAGCACCCTTTCTTTCAAAGCTCACATTAATAATATAACCAAGTTTTGCTATTTTCATCTCCGCAATATTGCTCGTCTCCGTCCATTGCTCACTCCACGCAGTTCTGCTATTCTTGCTATTCAATACTCTCGCATTGACTACTGTAACTCTCTCTTAATTGGCTTATCACACAAATCTCTTCATAAACTCCAATTGATTCAGAATTCTGCTGCTCGTATTATAACCCGGACTCCATCTATACAACACATTACCCCATCGCTTCAACAGCTACATTGGCTTCCTATCAAATTTCGGATTGATTTTAAAATTCTCCTAACTTACAAATCTCTTCATAACCTCTCTCCACCTTACCTTTCAGGTCTCTTACTGCCCTATATTCCTTCTCGCACCCTCCGCTCTTCTTCCTTGGGTCTCCTCCATACACACTCTGCTTGTTTAACCACCATGGGCCATAGGGCCTTTAGCCGTGCTTCTCCACACCTCTGGAATTCTCTCCAACATCCGTGATTCAGACTCATTATCACAATTTAAAGTTAAACTCATTTATTTAGAATAGCTTATCTGTCATGATTACTGTTTCCTCAAGTCTAGCACTTTGTTTTTGTTATTCTTACAGTGGTCATGTTTGTATTTGCTTTTTTTCCTACTTATGGTTTATTGTCATTGTTGTTTACTGTTATTCATTAATATTGTTGTTGTTGTTGTTGTTGTTTCTTGTTGATGTATGGTGACCTTGGGTGATATGAAAGACACCTAAAATAAAATGTATTATTATTATTTTTATTATTAAAATACCGAATGTGCTCTTGAATGACAGAATACATGATTAGACTAAAGTTAGAATGATAAGTTAAAACTTTCCAGAAAGGTTTTATTTATTAATATTAATAACTCTGCTGTCCCTCAGCTGTCCCTGCATTTTGACTGTTTCCTTGATATTTGTATTTCATGTACATATATTTGCATCTGTGTTACGTGTGTTAAAATAAGGTTTCATTAGCTAACATTAGTTAATAAATACTGTAACATATTGCTCAAGGTTACTTCATGTTAGTTGATACATTAACTGATGTTAACAAATGAAACCTTATTGGAAAGTGTTGCCATGACATCAAGCCAATGAAGCCGTAAGAAAAGAAATGATCTGTTTCACACTGAACGATGGAAGAAAATGAGTGGAAATCATTTTGATATGAATTTGTTCAGTCGTGAATAGAATATAGAATACTATTAGTAAAGACCTTTTTGAAGCTATATGTGATATTGATGTATTAATTATAATGTATTCTGTTTATTTTTGACAGGCGTTGATCAGGCGTTGGGGTAAAGCACTTGCTGAATTGATATATTTAAATGATGGAAATGTTCAGAAACAGCAATTATGACTGCATATGCTTCAAATGGGGGTGTTTTGTATAATTTTCTTCTGGGTCTGAAATAAACACTGGATATGATGTAAGTTATCTGTAGTTTTAAACACATCCCAATCAAACATGATTGGGTTTGTTTTTTTCTGTTAGTCCAAAGGCTGGTAAATGTAGTACATACATACATTGCAGAATAAATAGTCTCTATATTTGCAAAAGTTTTCAAAGCTCATGCCATAAATACAAACATATATTTAGCCATGCAAATGTCCGCAGAACTGACTCCGATATCTTCTTGTTTCTTAAGAACTGTCTGCACAAACTGTAATGGAGGCTTGTAATCTGACTGAATTGGCATGTTTTGTTTTGTACGGTCACCGTGGGAACCGATGCTCGCGGCCCCATTGGCCGTCTTTGATGTGTGACTGGACAGTAACGGCTTTCTTTTTCATGACTCGCACCTTTTTTGCCTTTCAAATTGTGGTTGTGTCGAGCACAGCGCAACAATTGTGACTTTTACAGTATTTTGAAACTCTGCTTCTCGTGAAATCTTCTTTTCAGTGGAATTAATGTTTTTCATCTGCAGGTTTTCATCTAGCCATGTTTTGCATGCTGTTAAGATTGACAAGAGTTTTTGAACACATGAACTTTACAACATTGCCAGTTATCGAACTAAATATATATAATAGCTTATATATATGAAAATTTGAAACTTGCTATAAAGCGCTATATATAATTAGTTAACCTTTGCGGTTACATAAGCTTTTGAAAAACCATCCTTAATCATTGATTTCTTTTATTAATTAATTGACTAATTAAAAGTTCTTAATGATTATCTCATCTTGTGTTCATAATGTCATGCGTTTACAACATAATTGTGAAGTATGACTATACTGTTTGGCTATAATTCTGAGGGCCACAAATCATCACTTTTATAACCTGGTGAAATATTATGACAATGACTAGTGAGGACATTTTTCTGGCCATTGCTATTAACAAAGATAATCAATCGGCCAAAAATCTCAAAATCAAGTGAGTTGCACGTGTTTCTGTGATGGGTATGGGTTTGTGTCAGGACATAGAAAATATCATTAACCTCATATAAAATCAATAAACGTCTGTGCGTATGTTCTCAGTAATATAGTGTGTCTATGTGTGTATGTGTGTGTGTTTCATGTCTATAGTGTTATACTATTAGAAAGATCTCATTTGCATTACATTGAGAATTTTATTTATCAGCAACTCCTTGAGTGTCACTTCATATTCTCACTGTATCAAACGGATGTATAAAATAGTCAAATTAATTTACATAGTGCGTTTTAAAACAGAGTTTGTTTCAAAGCAGCTTTACATGATGACAGGAAAATAAGACCACGCAACAGTAGATCTAGAAGAAGAACTCTTAATAATATCAATCAATAATATTCATGAATATTAAGTGTTAAATGTCCCCAACGAAGCAAGCCAGAGGCGACAGCGGGTGACAGAATGAATGAAGAACAGAATTGTGGGGGGGGGGGGGGGGGGGGGGGGGGGAGACCTTGGGAGAAACCAGGCTAGAAATCAGGAGACCAGTTCTCCTCTGGCCAACAAACAAACAGTGCAAGATTATGAAATAGATCGAATTGTTTGATCAGAAGCCAGATTGAGATCGGAACACTATGATAAAAAAAAGATAAAACACATATGCAAACGTTTTAAAGATTGTTTTTTAAATATATTTAAATCTATTCTAAAGATTAAAGATTTTGATTATTTCATATTAGGCTTTATGAATGCACATTCTTGCACATCTGTCTTTGTGAGGACATTCGTTGTAATCTCTTGGATTCCCATCACAACGAGACAAAACCCTGATCCTAAACCTTTACCTAAAATCCCAGGCTGATCCTCAAACAGCCATTTAAAAAGCTCTCAAGGACTGAGACCGGCCAACAAGTCCTCACTTTTCACTGTTTATCCTCACTCCGATGGTCATACAAGTACACACACACACGCGCACATACACTACAGGCAAAAAAGGGAAATATACATCTGTCATTCAGCGGTTTTGTGGCTGCGGTGTGTCACGTGACAAGCATGACACGCCTCGTCATGGAAATAATAATGGGAAACGTTCTAAAATAATGAAACTCACGCTGGTAGTCAACAAGAACATTATAAACTGCCATGCAAAACATATTTAAATAGAATGTCATGAATAATAGTTATGTGTTGCCACATCCCACAACCCCTCATTACTAAAGTGATTTTGGCAGCCAGTTCGAATATTAAATAACCTATTGCCTTACCCTTACCTAATGCAGCAAATTAACGTTTTCTTCCAATTCTGAACAGAATTATAAAATATCTACACCTTCATTATTACATGTTAAGTCATAACCAGGGGGATGTGACTGTGTTTTGGTGAGGGATTTTAACTTAAACACGTCTGATTGGCCACATTGTTCAAAGCAGCAAAAATTAGGTTGTAAATAAAATACATATTTTAACTCGTTTTGACGCTCTCAAGAGTACAATCATCAAATCTGTTTATGTGTATCGGTTCTTAGCGCCTCTGATATGCCATTCATAAGCTCAACAGAGTCCTGTGTGATTGCTCATATATAACATAACGATGCATCATGAGCAAATCTACATTTAAAGCCACCATCGATACTTTTAATTTACTGTTAATTTATTTTTTATTTTCACTTTGTTTCTAGATTTAGTTTAAACAGGTACATTTTTGGCTAAATCCCATGGTATTTTTTTACCCTCGACCAGGGAAAGGTTAAGCCTTCCTCACAATGTTTCTGAGGACATTGCACAGACGTTTATTGATTTTATATGAGGTTAATGATATTTTCTATGTCCTGACACAAACCCATACCGGTCACAGAAACACGTGAAACTCACTAGATTTTCAGATTTTTGGCCGACTGATGATCTTTTTTTAATAGTAATGGCCAGAAAAATGTCCTCACTAGTCATTGTCATAATATTCACCAGGTTATATAAATGATGATTTGTGGCCCTCACAATTATATCCAAACCTGTCATCCTTAACTAGACACAATTATGTTGTAAACGCATGACATTATGAACACAAGATGTCGCCATTGAATCACTAAACTATGTACAATACTTTCAAAACATAAAGAGTAAAGTACTGTATAGTGGAATATTTAGGATGATCTTATATATAAACTGTTATGTGATATATAAAATGAAGTGAATTGCATTGCATTTCTTGCATTGCTGGTACATTATCCCTAGAAACGTATGACTACTCAAATTATTATATAGTACAATACACAGGCAAAATGAATAAATATTATTTCATAATATTATAATATTTGTTTTAATGTTATTTATGGTTACAAAGTGGACCAGATGCTGAAAATGTTATTATTATCTGTAAAATTACCTGTGTCTCTGTAAAAATCTGAAGGCAATAGAATTAAGGGCAAAGAACATAAATTGAACTTTTAATACACTTAACATTTAAAGTAAAATCTTTATTCATCAGTTTGACCTGGACATAAATCACATCATACTAAATACTGTCTGGTTTTTGTATCAGCACCATGCATCATCATTCTGACAATGTGATGACGATAAATAATCCCTTCTTCCCCGGTGTTCATGAACAAGTCAAGTCATATACACTTGTTTCAGATTTTTTTTTAAAAATGTGCAATGTTTTACTTGATGCATGTTCCACCCCCCCTCCCTCCCCTCTTCCCTCCCTCCCCTGATGTTAGAGGCAGCTTAATCCTTAATATCTCTCAAACTCAAACTGATTTTATTCGCTCTTCCCTCTCTTCAGGCGTCCCTCCAGTCCCGTCCTTCTCTTTAGGTTTGTGTAGAGGAGTGCAAAGTTTATGATATAGGTCGAGACACACACCACACAAAAATCACCCAAGATGAACGCAAGAATAGCAGCCAGATACAGTGATCCGGCCACTGACACCCAGGAGGACATGACGAGGATGAACGCTGATCGGCTGGACACTAGCTGACCTGTGACCAAACAGACCACAATTACATTTGCATATCTCCTTCAGACAATACTCCAGGTGGATAAAATGACCAAGGGCCCAATAAGATGATTGTACAGCTACATAATAAGCTGTAGTATTTTTGAAGAGTCAGCTAATCACTGCAAAAAGATGATACTAGTGTCCTAACAGCACTTACCCAAACCCAGCTGCAGCGAGTAGAAAACGATTCCCAACACACTGTTCGGCTGATTCAACACACTGTCTTTGGAAGTAAAGATCTGAACGAGCCCAAATCCACGTCCCCATCTGAAGACAAGGATCAGTTTCAGCAGGCGAGAACATCAAAATATTCACTATCTGCAGGTTGCATAGAATAAAAATAACCATGCACTGGTGTCATATTTTTTTTTAATCTATTGTACTTGTCAATTAAAAAACTATATCTTTAAAATACCACAGAGATCAAGAATCATGTAAAGTCCTAGAGTACTTAGATACTATACAGTATTTAAATCCTCCTTTTTATTCTAAACTTTTTTAACATACTTTATATAATATATTTTATCTTAATTCACGATTTTATTTCTTTTGATTGTTTTAATTCCCTCTATGTAAAGCATTTTGAATTATTGTGTATTTTGTATTTTATACATAAAATGTGCTATATAAATAAACTTGCCTTTATTCAAACTGGTGGACAATTTTATTAGATAATGCCTTATTTGCATATTTAAACGAAACAACTGGGGAAATATGGTGTATAACACTTGCACTGTTTAATGTTATCCCCCATTTTCACATGGAGTGTATGTTGATCATTGGCGAGAACTAAGTACCTGGAGGTGAAGACCTTAGAGCAGCTCACGGAGTGTCCCAGGTCGCACATCGCGCGATATTCGGGATCTTTCTCCCGGGAAAGCTCGACGTGCAGCGCGTAAACCGACAGAACTAAACCCAGAAGACAGAGGATGACGCGGACGCGAAATTCCCATTTAGGAACTCCATTCGCGGAATGGCTCGAGGACATTGCAGTGAAAGTGTAAAGAGGTTTTGTAACAAATGAACTGTTACAAAAGTATCATAGCCTAAAAGCTGATACTCTTAAGTGCAATTTGTAAATGCAGAATATGTAAGTTCGGCTGCCACCTTGTCAAAGTATAATGCTACGTGGAAAAATCTGGGGAAAGAGATGTGATTGGTCCAATGAACTGAAATGCGGGACGTGCACGAATTTCCGACAGAAAGGTCCGGTTTGTCCTCCAGGGGGCGCTCGGAGGCTCAGACTGTCTATAGATCCGCATTCATATCTCAATAAATCCACATACGATGATAATGTAATCTTTTTAATCTATTATGTGGAAGTATTGGTATCTGAAATTTGAATTTAAATTGATACATATACATAGATCACATGCATAATCACTGGTCGGCGCTGAGTGAAGTATGGAGAGTCCGACTCATGACACATAATATGCAAAAAATGAATCAAGAAGCAGCCCAACTTATACTGTTGCTTTGCAACTCTCTACTCCATTCATTTTTCTATGTGTATGGACTGACAAGAGCGCTGATTGGACAGATGGTGCAGAAGGTCAGTGTCCAGTTACATAAATATGTTTCGCAATGTAAACACTGGACCAGATAAATCAATTGCACATGTGGATCCATTAAAACACTATAAAGGTTTGCGATCCATTCAACATCATTGATTATTGCGAAGAAATAGATTTTTAAAGTTTAAAAAAATCTCTATAAAGGTTTGGGATCCATTCCACGTGATTGATTATTGTGAACATCACGGTTACAATAATCGCGGTGTAACCTTGGTTCCCTTTCAAGGCAACTCGCGCTGCGTCGACTGACGCAATGGCAACACTCTGCGGGATTGTATCATGAAGCACAAGTGGAATCAAACCAATGCTGTGAAAAGATGTCAGAGGGGGGACGTCATGTCAGAAAACTTTAAGAGGCATGACAAACATAGCAGCGACAGCTTCTAAGTGGCGGAAGTAGTCGCTGACAGGTACGCAGGAGATTTGTCAGGGTGACGCAGCGACTTGTTCCCTCCTCGGGGAACTAAGGTTACATTCATGGAAGAATCCGCATTGTGTCGATTGACGCTATTTGAAAGTCATTGCCAATGTGTGTGACGAGTGGATGTCTGGTGTGAATCGCACTGATAACATCTGTGCCCTTAGTGTAGAGTCCAAGTCCATATCACAGAACCTTACGAATGTGAGTAGGTAATGTATGGGAATTGCAGTTAAAGACACAAGGACCAGATATGATGAATGAAAACCAGGAGTCAGAAGTGTAGTCAATTGAAGAAATTTTAATGAATAGCTTGCAGTTTCGTCAGCAGAAGCTTTAAGTCCCACAAGGAGTTTGTAGGCCACCCCACTTACAATTGCATTGTTATAGCAATTACACTCTAACACAGGGGTCGGGAACCTACCGAACCTGACTCTCTGCTACTTACGCCCTTGGACGACAGGTAGATCGTGCCGCTACTTTCGCCCTTAGACGACAGGTAGATCGTGCCGCTAGTACTACCTACGTCATTACTGAAGGTTAAGTGTTTCTGATTGGCTAAGACAGAAAGAGAAAAAGGTAAACAAAACTAGTAATTTTCCACTCAAGAGCAGATATTCAGAAGCATATCATTGTCGATCACATGGTTGACAACAAGGCCTCTAGTTTACTCATAAAGTGACCTTCTAGGTTGCAGAAATGTGTTTCTAGGCATCAGATTGTGAAGAAAAACAAGTAATTTCATCTCCTTATGGTGCCATTTGATCTTTTATCTCTTCTTCCAACTTTTACTGTGGGTAGAACCCCCATAATCTGGGCTAGGCGGGCGAGACCCCTTAATAGCCCTTTCTGATTGTGCACAGGACCCAATGGGATATATTCGGCAGAAGCATCTATGCTGCCAGAAATTCTACTAAGGGAGCCAGCCTCTCGAGACCTGTTCGATTTCACATGTGGTTCATGATGCAGTCATGAAGAGGTTTCCCATATTGTCAATCCACACAGCGCGAGTTTGGTATTTTATATTTTGAAAGTTTTAAAACACATTGTAAAGGTTTGGGATCCAGATCTGCTATATAATAAATATAATAATAATAATAATAATAATAATAATAATAATAATAATAATAATAATAATAATAAGCTATATATAATGATAAATAAGTCAATTAAAATGCAATAATAGGAAAATAGGAATAGACTTGATAAAAGAAAGACAATTAATATTTAATAAAATGCACTCCTGAATTTTTCCTTTATTTATATTTTATATATTTAAATTTTTGCACCTTTTTCATATTTATGAAAAATGAAGGGAAGAAGTTCAGGACTAAATTGTTTTAGTCTTTGTTTTATCAAGTCTATTATTATTATTATAAATATTATTATTATTAGTCACATATTTCTTATTGTACCATTTTATTTATTTGTTGTGTTTAATTCCTGCATGTTTGGGTCTCGATGTTTTGTGTTTCTATATGATTTTACAGCAGTTTAACATGTTAAACATGTAAGTGCGCGTCTTTCTTATTTACACCCGATTCATCAGTCGACGCCGCCCAAAGAATGACCCTCTTAGACTTCTGTAGAGCCCGCCCCTCTGGCGTGTTCTCGCATCCCATTGGTTAAATCACTGGCAAGCACACGGTCGATTGGTAGCTTTGCTGCCTTTCAAACACAACACGGAAGAATACAAGGAAGTAAAACGGTGGTTCGTGACAGAGAAGAATAGACATGCTTTGAAAGAACCGCTCCGATTTTCATATATTAACAGGTAATTGTTACTGCTTTCATAACCCAACGTTTGCTTTTATTTGTCTTTGTTCTAACATGAAAAGAAGGAAAGGGGTTATATATTATTTTGAAGTAGTCTCTCATATAATCAGAATTAATTAACACAGAAACGGCAGCGACGCCCTACTGGACCTGCAGTCTGTTATCCCATCCTGAGCAATAACAGAGAAGTGATCAGCATGGTCTGCATCCGTTCATTTATGGCTTTATGTCTAAACTACTCACATCTCTGTGTGCACCTTGCATTATTGTGTTCCTTAAAACAATAAACACACTAGGCTTGTTTCATATTTGTAATTTATTATTATTAGTATTATCATTATTTCAAATAAATTGCAAAAAGAACGTGTTCGATGAAAGTGGCACTGTTTTTGAAATAATGCACATTATTGTCTGTTTTGTTACTGATTAAAAGGAAGGTTTAGTTAGATGGTGCATTAACTGTGCGGCACAGAGAAGTTTAAAGTCCATTAGATTAAGGTAAAATGTACAGTCTTGTTCTAAGAACTGTTTTCTGATTGTTTTGTTTCAGTATGTCATCCAGTGAGAGGGACGAGACAAATGGCACTCAAGCAGTGCCGGCCCGAAAAGCCTCAGAGGGCGACACTGACAGCAACCATCACAGAGGCGTTACAGAAGGACCTCCTCAACCTAGCCATGACACATCCATTGTTACAGATACAAGTACTGTTGCAGATAAGAACTTGGCTCTGCTCAAAGCCCATTCCTTAGATGTGAAGTTTGAAGTTGGAGACGAATATGACGTTATTGAGACCATTGGCACAGGTGCTTATGGTGTGGTCTCATCAGCTCGAAGAAGAGACAATGGTGAGGGTGACAAGATGCATGTTTATGATTTAAAATAGTTAGACTAAAACTTTTGATGTTAGAATCAAATTCTCTTATTATTATTACAGCATTGTTATTAACACAACATTATTAATATGTAATAATAACATATTTAAGGGCACCTGTTATGCTCCTTTTTACTGCAAGATGCAATATAAGTCTTAGGTCATTTATTATACCATGTTTGAGTGGAAGGAAAAACATGCTGTTTTCGTGTATGTATCTTTAAATGCAAATGAGCTGCTGCTTCTCCACACCTGATTTTACCTGATTTCCAGAAGAGGGCAGAGCCGTCAGATACAGTGCCAACAACTAAAACAACTGTTTGGTTTTGATTACCTTCTCAATTGCGATTACGGTCACGCTCATTGCAGTTATTCATTGTCATGAAAGTTTATTATCTGCTTGCGTTTTAAAGCCAGATAAGATATGTGATCTTCTGAGCACAGACATCCGAAGTTTGCGCACTGTAAGTTTGGTGTCAAACAGAACGTCCTGTGAGGATTAAACTAACTTCTCTTTCATGTCTTATTGCTGTCAAAAACACAACGTTATGTCAAAAATGCACAAAGTTCGCACGAAGTCGCTTATGTCTGTGAACGTAAACAGCAGGTAAAGAAATTGCATGTGTGTATTAGATCTGTGTATTAACGTGACAGCAGTGTGATATACAGAACCTGCTGCTATATATGCTGTTAATATGAATCAAACAACAAAAGAAAAACAAAATCACTCTGCTCTTGACTGAACATTAGTAGTTTTAGTAAGAGTACATTTCGTACTTGAACGCTGTTGTTAAATGCTCTGGTGAGAAGAACACTCAGGGCGGGGATTATGCTAATAGGGCGGAGTCTGTCAGCAGTTGTGGGCGGGGCCTTAGCATTTGGTACATGTGCTAGTTCTGAGACACGCTTTATGATTTATAGGGACTAAAAAAGAGGAGTGGGTGGATTTTTCCATTATAGGGAGGTTGTGTACACATGTAAAATTGAATTTTGCATAATAAGTCCCCTTTAATAATGCTATAACAACAACAGTAATTATTATTATTATTACAGCACTATTATTAGTTATTGTTATATATTTGTATCATTGTTTTAATAAAAGTAATAATAATAAATATTTTATTAATCATGTTGTGATAATAATAATGATGATAACAATAATTATCGTTGGTATTATTACCATGGACATTATTTGCTGTTAATTAAAGTGCAATAATTATATTTTATATATGCAAGTAGTATATTTTTAATATAATGTATTATATTTATCATTATATTTATGCTGTGAATTTATCCTATTAAATTAGTGGGATTAAAAAAAAAGGATTTAGAAAATGAACACAATTAATCATTTTCTCTGACCTGTATGTCATTTTGTAATAAGAGCTTTTCTTACCATTGAAATTAATTTAAGCTTCACCTTCATATTTCTGCTATGTAATAAGTGCACAGAAAATAATTGAGTGTAAGATTTACTTCAAAATTTCCACTCAGAAATTGAACACCTCTTATGCCAAAAAAATCAAGGACATTTTTTGTATTCAAAGGTCAACTCATGACCGCTTTAAAACTAATGTTATTCATGCATTCAGGCCAGCAGGTGGCAATAAAGAAGATCCCCAATGCCTTTGAGGTTGTGACGAATGCCAAACGCACATTGAGAGAGCTGAAGATTCTGAAACACTTCAAACACGACAACATCATCGCCATTAAAGATATCCTCCAGCCTGTGCTCCCTCACTCGGCTTTCAAATCAGTGTAAGCTTGAAACATGAACATAGAACCGTGCAATGCATATTTTCTCTTCGTATATAACGTGCTAAAAGTGTCTTTCATTCATTAGGTACGTGGTTCTCGACCTCATGGAGAGCGATCTGCATCAGATTATTCACTCCCGGCAACCTCTGACTCCAGAACACACACGCTACTTCCTGTATCAGCTGTTAAGAGGCCTGAAATACATTCATTCGGCCAACGTCATTCACCGCGATCTCAAGCCATCCAACCTGCTGGTCAACGAAAACTGCGAGCTGAAGATCGGAGACTTCGGCATGGCACGTGGACTGAGCGCCTCTCACTCCGAAGAGTCACGTTCCTTTATGACTGAGTACGTGGCCACCCGCTGGTACCGCGCTCCTGAGCTCATGTTGTCCCTTTACCACTACAGCTTGGCCATTGACCTCTGGTCTGTGGGCTGCATCTTCGGCGAGATGCTCGGCAGGAGGCAGATGTTTCCGGGGAAAAACTATGTGCATCAGCTGCAGCTGATTCTTTCGGTTTTGGGCACACCGCCCGAGAGCATCATCACCTCGATAGGGTCGGACCGGGTGCGCTCTTATGTGCGCAGCCTGCCTTCAAAATCGGCAGAACCGCTTGCAGCTCTGTATCCGCAGGCTGAGCCCAGTGCTCTGGACTTGTTGGGTGCAATGCTCCGCTTTGACCCTCGTGAAAGGATCAGTGCATGTCAGGCACTAGAACACCCCTACCTCGCTAAGTACCATGACTCGGACGACGAGCCGGTGTGCGTTCCCGCCTTCGATTTTGAGTTTGATCGGCAGCCCATGGGCAAAGAACAAATCAAAGAAGCTATACTAACAGAAATCGGGGACTTCCATAAGAAGAAGCAGGGTGTCAGAAAGAAGATCCAGTTTAAACCGCTCCATTCTTCTGGTTCGGAGGTGGTCGGCGTCTCCGGTAACACCCTTTGCTCGGCTCCACAGTCTCAAAACCTCAACAACACAGCACAAACTTGCCAACCGCACAATCTCAACTACAAACCAACAGACGGTACACAAACTCAAGCGAATGCCAACTCGTTTCAATCCCGACATCACCTGGCACATTTGGCTCAGTCGGAAAGTTGCCAGGATGTGGACATGCTCAGCGCAAACTCTGACGGTCAGCCTGAAACCATCGATCTGACCACTCCCACAGACAAGGACACTCCTTTCACTGAACCAGTGACGGACTGCACAAAGGCCGAGCTTGTCTCGTCTAATCATTCCCTTCCCAAACAAACAGTTCCGTCCCATCCCATCTCTCAGACTCTGCCCACTTCAAGTCTTCCGCAGTCTATCCCTTCACTTTCACTCACACAGTCCCAAGCTCAGTCGCTCTCTCAAAGCCTCTCTCGTTCCCTGGGAAAAGGAGGGAAAGCGACAACTGGGGAAGGCACGAAAAAAGAGGGAGCAATTTCAGAAGATACAAAAGCAGCTCTCAAAGCTGCCTTGCTTAAATCAGCACTAAGGCAGAAGGCTCGAGGTGAGAGAGAGAGAGTGTGTGTGGCCATGGATTTCATTACATTTTTATATATATATGGAGCACATATATTTTATTCATCAAAGGCTCCTGAAAAAATTGAACCGGTATCCAAGTATTAAGCAGCAGAATTTTTTAAACTTTGACAAAGAAATGTTTAGTAAACAGCAGGTCAGAGTGATGATAAAAAATTGGCTTTACTTTTTGCGAAAATAATTTTTTTTCCCAAAAAAATTTCAACAGTAGATTATTTTATTTTAGACATTTAGGCATTTTACTATGCCTACAATTTGATCTGGTAAATATTTAGTTTCTGTTGATTTGACACTTCATCGTTTTCTACCCACCATCCATTAGAGTACTTTTATAGACCCGAAAAGAAAATTCTGTAAACTTTAACTTTATTCTAACGATATTATTATATTTTTCTCTTATCCAAGAAAATGACCTTGTACAGCCATTATAACTTCACACTGATTCTTTCTTCCCCAGATGGAGGCTCTGCCGCTCTTGGTGTAGATTTACTCAGAGGAGCTGCTGGAGGTTTATCCTCATCGCTCTCCTCCTGCAACTCCGGTCCAGATCATAAGAAACCAGTCACGGCCCAGGAGAGACAACGAGAGAGGGAAGAGAAGCGGAGGAAGAGGCAGGAGCGTGCTATGGAGCGAAAGAGGAAGCTGAAAGAAAAGGAGAAAAAGGAGGGGAAACGAGGAGAATCTTTGGGTGGTGTTTTACTCAGTGACAATGACAAGAAGCTGTTGGAGCGCTGGGGACGAATGATGGACAAACGAGCGGACAAATCGCATACCGCAGAAACCAATGGTGCCAAAACCGGTGAGAGTAAGACAGTCCAAATCCAGCCAGCAACAGGAAGTAACCTTGTAAAAACAAACTCTGTCGAGGGGAAATCAGTGCCACCAAAGCAACCCAATGAAGTCACACAAATGCTGCCTCAAATGGGACAGTGTGTCACAGCTGGAATATTCCATCCTGCTCCGAACCGTGATGCAGCACCTGTCTCTTTAGGTCCAGCTCAGAATGGAGACGTCGGTATAGTTGCGGTTGGAGGCGGCGGAAGTGTTGGAGGTTTAGGTGTAGTAGCGGCACCATGTTCCTTTGCCAAAAACAACGTATTAAAATCTCAGTTCCTGAGTGCTGGGACAATGTTCACCGGTCTTGAGAACTGGACAGGAACATCTCCACACAAAACCCATCAACCTCCACTAGAACTGAACAATCCCGCTCACACGGGCTTTACGCACTTGCAAACCCAGCCGAAGCCCGTCCTGCAACAGTCCAATGCTCCCGTCCAGCTGCTGCCGCTGGAACCCTTTATGACCAAACCACCATCGCTGAACCCCAGCATTGGCGTTTCGGACACCAGCATGAATCCAGATACCAGTGATGGTCCTCGAGCTCTGGACAAACTTTGCGTCTTGGGGGACCGACAGAACGGCTCTCATTCACAGGGCCCTTCAAAACAGCCTCCTGGAGCTACAGCTCAACCCTGCATTAGCCTCACTGACACGGGACAGTCGACAAGCAGCATTCCGGATATCCACACAGTCACGCAGCAGCTCTCAAAGTCACAGGTGAAGTTTTAGCCATAATATTGGACTTTGGACCTTCTTTTAATTAAACCTAATCTGACAAACCTTCATCCCGCACACTAATACACATAACGCATGGTATGACCCCAAAAGTGTCTGCTCTCATAAATGTATGGAGGTCCGTTTCTACTTCAGGGTAATGAAGAAAATGTCTTTTGAAACATCAAATTGTGATGTATAAAGTCACAACTAGGTTAAAGTTACCTTTCATTTTTACTTTGTGATTGAAATGGGCTTTCACATTTACGTGACCTTCATACACTGTATTTCCTATAAATGCATATTTGATCTCTTTCATTTGTTTCATTCTCTTTCAACTCAACTTTGTCCTTTTCCCTGCCAGGTTGAAGACATTTTGCCACCAGTTTTCTCAGTGACCCCTAAAGGCAGTGGAGCTGGATACGGTGTAGGCTTCGACCTCGATGACCTCCTCGCTCAGTCTCTTACCGAACTCCAGCACTCCGACCTCAGAGAAAGGTCAGTTCAAATCTCAGTTACCAATATTTTTGAACCGTACATCACTGCAAATTCCAACACTTGACTCTTATGTACATATGATTGGCTCTGCGATGAATTACTTGCATGTTGTGGGTCACTTAAATAAATGTACAGTCATACCTCGGTTTACGAGTGACTTTGTATACGAGCAAATCGGTGTATGAGCATTGTATCGGAGTGCGAGAATTTTTTCCTTCGCCCACGGTCAGCAGCGACGCTACTCAAAGCTAAAGTGCGCATAAATTGACAAGTATTAATTTTTATTTATATGAGATCTTAAAGGTTATAATTTTAACTGTAATTAGTAGGGTAAAACCAAAAAATATTTAAAATGGGCATTTATGGTCATGTGGAACGCATCGATTGATTTTTATTGCATTGGGTATTGTATTGGGTAAAATTGCTTTTGTGTACGAGAATTGAGTTAAGAGCTCTTGGAACGAATTAAACTCGTAAACCGAGGTATTACAGTACATTGAAATGGTCTCGTTTCTTGTTTTCATTAGCCACAATGACTTGGCCCCCCTGTCTGCATCCCTGCTCTCTGATTGGCTGGAGGTGCACCGCATGACCCCTGCTGATATGGAGTCACTTCAGCAGGAGCTCCAGCTCGGATCTCCCATGATCCTCTCCGACAACTCAACGCTTCCTGACACCTGATCAGTGCACGCATCACTACTGCATCCCCTTGTAGAACCGGTTGAGGACAGTGTACAGAGGACTTGATATCTGTGTTGTCTAGCAGTTAACTAGACGTAGAGTCGGTAGAGAGAATATCTTTGAGGCTCTGAATTATCAAGGTCTTACCCAGAAAAGTGCCTTTATCATTTAATGGGTTCACATTATTTATTTGTGCCAACATTGAAGTATGAAGCTGTTCGGTTTCCATTCTTGGAATGTCAGTGCCATCATAAAGCAATTCAGATCCAGGGAAGAAGAGTTCACTTCAGCTGCGCTAGTGCCATTCATTCAGCCTTGAATAATTCAGCTGATACATTCAAGCCAATAGCAATGAAATAGCAGCTGTTTATTAGACCAGTGTTTAAAGCTATTTTCTAGTACACTACAGTAGGTTTTACAGTATTACAGTGATGAAACACAATAACTGGAGAAAGTAGTGCAGAGTAGAAAATGTCATTTGATGTTGCATGAATGCCTCGTAGAAAATAGTGACACCAACATGCAGATTTTCTGTTTTACACCAGCAACGAAAAAAATATTGTCGTCTTGAATAAAGTAATCAAAGGGATATTGTCATATTCTTTTGCAATGTTCTGTTCGTTTACATAAATACGCTGTTTTTTGGGAAAATAAAAACGGTCAAGTTATGCAAAATGTGATTGCAAATAAATCTAGTCAAAAGCTTCTCAGTAAAATCTAATCAATGCATACATTCAATTGTCAAATACATGTTTTCACTTCATAATGCGGTAATTTTTTTGACCGGGAACAACAACTGTGTCCTTTACCATGTTTTATACAATTCCGATGAAGTAAAACATTCAAAGGGTTACAACACATATCTTCCATAGTCTTGCATTAGACGACACTGAGAAAACTCCAGATGCAATGATCGGATTGGCCAGTAATGATTACCTCTACCATACATAACCACACAAAATATCAAAAACAAACACCACTTTATTACAAAGTTGTATTTACAAATTATCAAGAGAATTAAAAAATGCAACCGGCTGACTAAAACTTTTATGATTCTAGTATGCGTCATAATCATCATCTGTTTTATATGGAGTCGTTTCAGTTGAAAATAAAAGCATTTCTGCATAGTTTAATCATTTTAGTGTGAATCATTACAGTTGCATAATTTTCATTTAGTTTTAAGATTATAGCAATCAAGTAAGCAGGTAAAAACATAATTTTCTCTTTATTTCATATCATTCTGTGTCTGTTGGGAAACTACATAATAAAACAGCTTAATATAGTTGTGTAGCCACTTACGGCATTAAAACCTTTACGTAGGACGGTATTTCGAGTTGTGCTTTCCACTCCTGCAAGGACCAATGTGTGTCTATCTCAGCAGCTGTACCAATACCAGCAGAGTTAGAGTCCTGATGAGCACCATTATGCGGTCAGCCCAGATGTGACTCGACGCGCTCTTGAGTTGGACTCCTCCCACATGGTTTTGGATGAAGTTAGTAAAGCTGGACACTTTGGCGTAGACTCCTGGTTGGTTGGTTTTACCGCAGCCATGACCGAAGCTCACGATTCCAGCTTGCACCCAACTACCATCACTGACCTCACACACCAGAGGCCCGCCGGAGTCGCCCTGGAAAAGCACGCAAGCAGAGACGCATGAGAACAGATAGAGATATTATGAGCTTTAGCGTTTCATCAACCCGCGCTCAACGCTCCTCACCTGGCAGGAGTCTTTGCCCCCTGCTTGGAAGCCAGCACATATCATGTCAGAGCGGATGTCAACGTTCTGTGCGGTGCCGGTCAGATACATATCCTGACAAGATTTTGAGTCAATGATTGGTACTTGGACTTCCTGCAATGGCCCGACCCCTTGTAGAGCGACTAAAAGAGATGAGAAAAGACAAGACTGCACTGAGAAAATAAAATCATTTGAAATGCACACTGAGAGGACAAGAGTTCAATCATTTATTGTCAGTGGTAAATTACCAACATGCTAAACACACAATACATAGATACTGAAAACTAGAGAGAATACAGTAATACCTTCAGATACTTGCATTGTTTGCATTATCTACGTAATTTACATAATCCCTCCCTCCACTACTGTATCGTCTGTCTCAAAGGTAAGAACTCATAATTAAAACCACATTTTATTTGAGATCACAGGAACACTTATATCCGATCATTTTGTGTGTGTCTCTATAGCAATTAAAAACATGTTTTTTCCATTGTTATTAGAACTAATAAAAGGAGTTTTTTTAGAGGGTCGGAACAGATTTATTTTTTCCTGTTATTTCTTATGGGGAAAATGATTTGAGAAACACGCAACTCGAGTTACGAGCTCGATCCTAGAACAGATCACAAGGCATTACTGTACTTTTATTGATCAAAAATGCATTAAATTGATCAAAAGTGACTAAAGGCATTTTTAAATGGCAAAGGTTTTTAGGGCAGTGACACACTGAGTGTCTGTTGGATTAATTTCTGCGGTGCTCCACGCGGGATCTGGGCCGTCGGCGAGAGTTTGCTCTTATTAGCGGTTCAGTTTAGTAAACAAGTTAATAAATGCAAATGGATTAAAGTGAGCAAACTCAAGTCTGCACAGCGAGAAGGCTGTTCTAATTTGACGTCTCTCACCTGAGCATTCCAGTGCAAAAATATTTGCTTAACTACATGAGCCGCCTGGGAGTGAAGAGCGTGATCAGCATGACTGACATTAAACATGTTTATATTCTGAATATCTGCAGTCCTAGTATCGGTTTCTCTTTTTGAATGACGAATGTAGACTACAGATGCCCGCAGATATGGAAAGATGACACAGAACTAGTGCTAGTTGACAGTCAGTCGTCACACATTCCATTTCTGTTGCTGCTGGTTCGTGACGTCAGCTGGTATTTCATGACCTTTAATCTTTTTATTCCTCAAATAATTCCCCTCAGTAAAATCTATCCGTTTCCACAAAAATATGAAGCTTTCCTGTAGCTCAAACAGTAGAGCATGGTGCTTGCAACATCAAGATCATGGGTTCGATTTCCAGGGAAAGCAAGAACTGATTAGAATGTCAATGTGTTTCTTGAATGCAATGCGAGTCGCTTTGGATAAAAGCGTCTGATAAATGGAGGAATGTGAATGTAAATGCAGCTGCTTTCAACGTTGATAAGAATGTTTCATGAGCAGCAAATCATCTTATTACAATGATTTCAGAAGGATCATGCGACACTGGATAAACAATATTTTGCTACCATATCAGTTATCAACAAGTATTTAAATTGAACTACTTTTACATTTAGATCACCTTTTCCCTCATCTAACATGTTTCCTTCCATCTGATAGCAATTAAGCCTCAAACTAAACTCCACGTTGACTTTGGCAGTGATAAAGTGTTGAGCAAACAGTGGTTGATAAGGGTGTTTTTTTGGAGGGGTTTTACCAGACAAGTGTAATTAGTGATTGTTTAGAGAAGTGCAAGTAGAGTAAAAAATATACTGTATATGAAGCAGATATTAACCTTTTTTTATCGTATTGTCCTTTTTATATTTAGATCACCGTTGTCATCTAAAGACTAATTTAATTCATTTCACATTTAATGTTTTAATGACTGTAATATCAGCTTTAACTTATTTATCTGAATATTTCAGAGTCCTGCCATAGTCAATTTTATCCCTTAAAACTAATCTTTGATCATCAAAATGACTAATATAAGCGTTTTCCTATGAAACAGATTTCTTCATGCCTTAAAACAGCTTGAATGTAACTCTACAGCCTTGCTCACACAGCTGCACAATGGTAAGTGGCAATACTGGTTTAATTTGATCCAGAAACTGATTCAGAAAAAGTAAAGTGAGAATGATACAGTCTCATATACAATCAGAATGGTAATGTACAGTAAAGGTAAAATACATTACAATAATGCTTTTATGAATCGCTCTCTACAACGGTATTTAATATGATGAGCCTTTTGCTTGACTGTGTAAATCAAACAGCTAATAACGTGTTGCTAATTTTATAGAAATCATGTCCTGTCCTCCATCTCAGAGTCAGAGCTGCCTTTGAACAATCAGCATCCTTTTCACATCAGTGGTGAAAGACGTACAGTTCATCATAACATCCTTAAATAGGCCCGCTATATGTACCCGATTTGTCATATCAACAGAAGTATAACATAATAACTCAAGACTCTCCTGATTCAGAGCACTCGCAGTTAATGATATGCTGAAGCCCCGCCCCCTTGTGACGTGATTGGTTAGGGTTACGATTTCAAACCTCATTTTTAAGACATATCAATGTCACTTTAAGCATATTAAGAACATCACATTCTTTCACCACATGGGAACTATAAGTCTGATTTCCTGTTGAATTTGAATACCATTGAAAAATTAAATATAATTTTTAACATCACAAGCTCTGCACAGATGTAACTTTAGGGTGTTTTCGCACTGTTGGAGCACACCTGAGTTTGACTGACAGATCAGAGTCTGTTTGCAGTGAACTGTGCAAGAGGCCGCTTGCAAAGCGTGGTCTGATATGAATACAATCGTACTAAATCACAGAAGCGAACTGCTATTATTGACATAGGACATTTTTCTGCCTCACTTTCCTGACAGCCGCACAACAAGCAGACAGAACGTGTATCTCGTTTCATCTCGCTTTCACCAGAAATGGACAGTACGGTTATGTGCAGAGGCTTTAAAAACAAAACCAACGGTACAAATAATTAAATTCAAAAGCGAGGTGAGCAACACTACGTATTTGGCCGCCTTCACAACTGCTGCTTTGATAATGCAAACGCACCTCCGTTTGGACAGAAATAAAGTACTGTGAACACAATCCAGTGGAGGCAGAGCAATCGAACTCTGGTTCGGACCAGGCAAGCTAAGTGTGAAAGCTCACTCACCTCCATCTCTGATGTTGCCCCATCCAGTTATCATGCACTTCATGTCGCTGCTGAACTCCACGTTGGCATATGGCAAGCACACAGGCTGGATGCGGTCAGACCACACAACAGGGGTGGACAGCTCTACTAGAGCAATGTCCTGACCAAACTCAGGGTCTGTGTAACCCAGCGGAACCACCACGCGAACGATCCTATGGGACGTCTCATCCGCGTTCCAACCGTTCAGCTGATGTCGGCCCGCGTAGATGGTGTAGGAGGAGATGTCATTAGGGCTGGACATAGAGGAGAAATTGATACATGTATATAACTGTTTGAACAATAGATGACGCCAAGGTCATGGGTTCGATTCCCAGGGAAAGCAAGAACTGATTAGAATGTCAATGTGTTTCTTGAATGCAAAGTAATTTGCTTTGGATAAAAGCATTAGTCAAATGCATAAATGTGAATATATTTATGTTTTAAGTGTCTGAAGCATGTAGACCTCAGTTATGAAAATGAAAACATTGATTACGGTGTATGTTACCATATATAGGGGCTTCAAAGGGCCAGTCAAAATGTGTGTATTATATATATATATATATATATAGAGTCAAAAATATATATATGGTCAAAAAAGTACAAAAACAAACAAACTTACTAGGGAAAGCAATGTGCAGCAGACAAAACCCATTTCTCAGCGATGATACTTCCTCCACACACATGTCCTTGACTATCAGTCTAAATGTAAAAATCAGCCAGACGTCAGAAAGAGATCAACAAAAGAAAAACTGATGCAACAGACAATAGACCCAAATCAAGGTAGTATCATATTTAATTCTTGACAGGAATGAAAACAAGGCTGTGAGGGATAGAATTACTGTGCGTTCAATGAATTCTACAACAAAACGATTTTCCAGCTGACGAAACGTCTTTCCGAAAGAAACCTTCATAAGCTTTCCTTTCACTCAAAAAGCAGAGAATGGCACTTGCAATGTCAAAGGTCATGGGTTCGATTCCCAGGGAAAGCATGGAAGTGATTAGAAGTGCAAGTCGCTTTGGATAAAAGCGTCTGATAAATGCAGAAATAATAATAAACGAGTTTTGAAAGGTGTGGCCTTTATACAGTGCTTGCCATTGTAAAGACTGTAAGTCTATCTCTCACGGTCTTGTTTTTTTCAGTGTTCAGTTCAACATGGTGCCTAACCTGACTAAGATCTATTCGAAATGCTTCCTAAAGGGCCAGTCACACAGCCGACAACGCACGAATCACTCACAAATCACGCACAGATTGGGTTTGTGCGTGCTTGTGCGTCGAGAAATTAACCAAAGTATTCCACAAACATTCGACGCACGCCCGATGCATGAATCACTGACTGAGTGTGTCCAAACACGCTTCGCGAACGTTCCACGTACAAGCACTTTCAGAATCCACATTATCATTGGATGTCAGTGGAATGAACGTGATACGTGCGCGGTTCATGCGTGATATGAAGGTGGAGCGTCAGTGGACGGACGTGGATGTGCGCGGTTTTGAACCAGTTCCGACGCATAAGCACTTACGGCCGACGCATGTCCCGCGCACAGTCACGCATACTCGACACATAAACTGCGCACGTCGACTCATGAGTAACGCACACCGAAGAATTTTGAACCGTTCAAAACCACGCACAAACCACCTTCGACGCACATCCGCTTACAATCACTGACGGTCCACGTTCGTTCCACCGACGAATTACGCATATGACGCACGCTCCGCGCAGAAACGAAAATCTGTGCGTAATTCTTGCGTGATTCGTGCATTTTCGCTGTGTGACTGGCCCTTAAACCTTGTCTATAATGCAAGAAGAACATTGGTTTGATTGAAATTTGGATTCTGTAAAAATCCCAAGGCTGAGGGACAAACCAATAAAACAAAAATAAAAAGATGTATATCCATCAAAGGGTTAAATTATGGAATAACTGCGAAAGGGGATGAAACATTTGTATTAAAAAAAAGTTAGGGAAATTTTAACTTTAGTTATGTATAAAGGTTGTCAGGAATTTTGTCTACAGTAACTGTTTAGTATATCACTGTAGAGCCTCACAAGGCACATAGAAAAATACATTGAAAGTCAACTTTTCGGATATGGACATTCTTTAAACTATCTTCTTCTGTGTTCAGCGGGAGAATGAAACTCAAACATGCTTGGAATGACATGAGAGTGAGTAAATGCTGACAGAATATTCATTTCAGCATGAACTGTTGCTTTAATAGATCAAATTAGGTATCCGTTTTATAGAATTGTGATGATTTTGCTTTAATGAACACTAGTTCATGCATTCACTGCATGTGACCGAAGCCGGTGAACTTTGCCTCGGTTTTTCATAACTACTTTCACAACACCTGTCGTCTTTACCTGAATATCCACCTGCCAGGGCCAAGCGCCATCTGACGCAGAGGAGCCTCCAACAATCCTGTTCATCATCGGCTGCCGACCACATTCTGACACAAACACATTGATTTAATTTTCTCACCAAACAATTCCCATACACACGACGAACTTTTAATAAAAGATTATAAAATGCATCACACAAAATCTACTTTAGACATGTGCCATTTTATACACACTTTAAAGCGTATGTCAAGTACATACTTCAGAGTATAAACTGATGTTTTAAAGTACAGACTGTCGCTAGTATGTTTCCTTCTGACAGACACAACGTTACAAACAAGGTGCGTTTCCTACCTTGAGCCTCGCATATCCATAACCCTGAATGGCGCCCGACATGAAGAGAAACAATGAAGTTACAAAGCAACATTAGTAATTAACCCAGGGTCAACAAAAATGAATATATAAAGGTTGTTTTCAGAAAGAATAAAAACAGGCACCTACCAAACAACAGGACGAGCGCGGTCCCGCACCGCATCTTCTCAAAACAACTTTTATTCCGTAATAAATTCCTTCAGAAAAGCTCAACGTTGATGGTAATTCAGCAGCTATCGACGCAACTCTTTAAAACTCTGACGTCTCTAGAAATACTCGCTGCCTTGGTCGACGAGTTTAGGGTGAAACGCAGATATGAAGAGGTCGGAAGTTTCCCTCGTGAAAAAAACATTAACCGAGATTGTTTCTTCAAATGGTCGTCCTACCTGTCCTGCAACGACCAATCAGAGCCTGCGCCCCGCCCAGTGAGCCCACAGACCCCGCCCACTAGCTCACCTCTGGCAGTTTTGGTTTCTCTGTTTTGTTCGGGAATTTCACTGAGAATGTGGCAGGGCGAGATGTTAGCGGTGCTCTAGTATGGCAAGCCGGGTCAGATTAAAATGTTCCCAGCATTACTCGTAATTGCATTTTTCGATTAGGAATTAAATTAGACAGCTATACATTTCAGTTCTTACTAGTAACAGTTATGATTATAACTCTTTAAATCAGCTCCTAATTCAAATAGCGAACTCAGCAATTGCATTATAGACCTCTCTTATTCAATGCTTACTAGTAACGAATCCCGTTATGGAGCTCTACAATTGTATCCTTACTAGTAAAAAACGTGTATTCATTAGATGCTAAACAGATTTGTGTTCATATTTTTCTCCCAATTCAGCCTGTGGTGCTACATGTCAAAAGAAGAACCTGTTAATTAATAGAATTGTTAATTAACAATTGTTAATAAAAACCTGAACAAATTAATAGAATTGTTATTGTGTCAGAATGACCACAAGACTGTGATGACAACTTGAAAATATGTTGCTATTGAAACATCTTTCACATCTTTACTAAAAAAAATCTTTACTTGCTGCTGGTCAACATGTCTGGTAATAATAGTTTAGCAGAAAATATTATCTAATTTTTAGTGTTTATTATGCAATAAAACATGAAAAAATTTAAACATTAAAAATAAAAGATAATTAAAATTAAAACATTTTTGCAGAAGTTGTGCTACATATATACAGTACATTCACATTTATGCATTTGGCAGACGCTTTTATCCAAAGCAACTTACATTGCAAAAAAAACAGACATCAATGTAGACATAAAAAGGTTAATATTAATACATTTTAAAATAATTTGTAGACAATGACTATTAAGAATTGATTTGTGGAGCACTTTGAATTCTTAGTAGTAAAAATGCAACCACAATGAGTTATGCTGGGAACATTTTATGCTAAAGTGGCTTGCCTTAAGCTAATAACAAGTACAAGTTTTAAAGCTTTTAGGCTCTCAGTAAACACAATCTGTGTAATATATAAATAATGTGTAATATATAAATTAGCACCAAGGTCTACAGTCCTGCTTTGTTGTGGCTTTGTTCAAAAATGGTTGATTTAATTGCTTCCCATTAAAGCTAAGAGGCATTTGACATGTCATTTAATACTGCTGTGAGGCTTGATCAGCCCCTTTTTTCCATGCACATGACGGAGAAACAGGTATAACAGGTTTAAACATCTTGGCTGCCAGCCAATGCATTTATTAACAACCAAGAATCATTACAATCATTTGGTGATCAGGACTTTATAAATTTGCTTGTGTTAAAATTAGTCAGGACTTCCCTGATAAAAAATGTAAAAAATAAAAAACTTCAAATCAAGAACAATTTATAATGTTACTGTTTCATTATGAAAATAAACCCTCATTGAAGGGGTTAATTCTGCAATGACAACCAGTTTATTGTACATCGTTCCACATGTTACATGGCTACCTGAAGAAGAAAAAAAAACTTAAATAAGCATGCAATACTGACTAGATTATAATGATTTATTTGTGTCAAGAATGTCATGAAACCAGCAGAGCAGAGTTCCAGGGGTTAACAATCATAGAGTTTAGTGCTTGTTGAATTACAGGCGCCATGAATTGAAAAATCTAATTTTCTTTGATCTTTTCACATATCAGAGGTCAATAAAAATATTCTGTAAGTTGAAATGAACCCAAACTTTTCTCGTTAGTTAAAAAACTGCTTTCTAATTTTTATGCAGGAGTGCATCAGCACCTTAATCAACTGTAGAAATCAAAATTATTTCTGAATGATGCCTGCTTTTGATGCAAAATATTATAAACTAAAAATAAATAAAGATATATATATATATATATATATATATATATATATATATATATACATATACACACAAAATAAATGTTTGGGTTCATGTCCGAATCCGAATGTCACATCCTGACCTTGAATAGAGGACAGGTTCCAGATTACAGTGCATTCTTCAATGCCTGTGATTTCTGTGTCTGAAAGTTGTGGTTGGTGGTCAGTTTGTGTGTTTATGTTTTTGACCAGTTTTTTCCACTTTTAATGCCATGTGTAGTCATAAATTAGTATTGTAGTAGTAATTAAATATTGGTTAAATATCATCAAAGCACTCTCTGTTTTTTGTTGTAAATCATTAATGTAATCAGAAAGTGAAGAGTTTAACATTTGGCAAACACTTTTATCCAAAGCGACTCACATTGCATTCAAGATAAAGTTGACATTCTCATCAGTTCCTGCTTTGCCTGGGAATCAAACCCATGACCTTGGCGTTGCAAGTGCCACTCTCTATTGTTTGAGTTACGGGAAACGACAGGAAAAGGCAACAAGTCGAGAGTTTAGGCATCAAGTCATTTGCCTAAGCTTTCAGTCGCAGTTCATCAATTCATTTGCAGTGACTCATGGGAGAGGGCAGAATTTGAATGCTAAAAGACTTCTTTTGGAGGATTTTCTTGTTTTAATTCTCTAATTTGATGGAGATTCTTTGCAGAATGACGGATAATGCAGTTTCCCCCCAGGAATCCCGCTGTTACACGTTTTATATATATATAAAGAGCACATATATATATATATATATATATATATATATATATATACACTGTAAAAAATAATCTCGTAAAAAAACGGTAATTGACTGGCAGCTACGGCTGCCAAACAAAAACCATAAAATTAAAGTAAAATATCTTAATTCAAATAAAGTGCAAAAACAATAATTTTACAGAAATTTTCATTAAAAATTGTAGTGAAAAAACATGTTATTTTACAGATTTTCCCCGTGTTTAAAGTAAGATATTTTACCTTTTTTTTACGGTTTTTGTTTGGCAGCCGTAGCTGCCAGTCATTTACCGTTTTTTTTATGATTTTTTTTTTACAGTGTAAAACTGTTATTTTATGGATCTTTCCTAGATTATTATGATCAAAAACCTTCAGTTAAATGACAGTGTTAACAGTTCTACGGATAAACACTGTTATTTTACAGGTATTTACTAAATTATTACAGTCAAACACCTTTAATTAAATGATATTGCTAAGAGTTCTATGGTTAAACACTGTTATTTTACAGGTATTTACTAAATTATTACAGTCAAAAACCTTCAATTAACTGATATTGCTAATAGTTATATGGCTAAACATTGTTATTTTACAGGTATTTACTAAATTATTACAGTCAAAAACTTTCAATTAACTGATATTGCTTAGAGTTCTATGGATAAACACTGTTATTTTACAGGTATTTACTAAATTATTACAGTCAAAAACCTTTAATTAAATGACATTGCTTACAGTTCTATGGATAAACACTGTTATTTTACAGGTATTTACTAAATTATTACAGTCAAAAACTTTCAATTAACTGATATTGCTTAGAGTTCTATGGATAAACACTGTTATTTTACAGGTATTTACTAAATTATTACAGTCAAACACCTTTAATTAAATGACATTGCTTACAGTTCTATGGATAAACACTGTTATTTTACAGGTATTTACTAAATTATTACAGTCAAAAACCTTTAATTAAATGACATTGCTTACAGTTCTATGGATAAACACTGTTATTTTACAGGTATTTACTAAATTATTACAGTCAAAAACTTTCAATTAACTGATATTGCTTAGAGTTCTATGGATAAACACTGTTATTTTACAGGTATTTACTAAATTATTACAGTCAAACACCTTTAATTAAATGACATTGCTTACAGTTCTATGGATAAACACTGTTATTTTACAGGTATTTACTAAATTATTACAGTCAAAAACTTTCAATTAACTGATATTGCTAAGAGTTCTATGGATAAACACTGTTATTTTACAGGTATTTACTAAATGATTACAGTCAAACACCTTCAATAAAACGACAGTGTTAAGAGTTCTACAGATACACACTTATTTTACAGATTTCCTAAATGATTACAGTCAAACAATAAATAGTCAAGACGTGCTCAAGATTTAAAATTAAGTTTTATTTTGGCAGATAAAATAAGTATAAACAGTATAAAAAATAATTAAAATCATCTCAAACTTCCATTTGCAGCATTTGTTTACATACAATTTAATAGTGTTTAAATTATGTAAAACATGTAATCTAAAATCACAATTATTGAATAAATAAAATACAAAATTTAAATTACTTCAGTAATTAACAATAGTTTATCAAATTCTCAAACTAGGATTATGGTGACAATCTAAACATACTGAATACAAAACTGTAACACTTTACAAAATGAACAGCACTTATACAGCGTTTATTAAAATTATACAGCATTTATTTATTAAATTTATGACTGGAGTAATGATGCTGAAAATTCACCTTTGCTAACAAGAATGAATTACATTTTTAAATATTTTCAAATAGAAAAGTTATTTTAAATTGTAATATTATTTCACATTATTACTGTTAGTATGAGTAATTAAATAAATGCAGCCTTGCAGGTGAGCAGACGAAACTTCTTTTAAAAACATAAAAAATCTTACGATCCCAAACTTTTGAACAGTGTGTGTGTGTGTACACTACCGGTCAAATGTTTTAGAACAGTAATATTTTTGTATGTTTTTAAAGATGTCACTTCTGCTCACCAGGGCTGCATTTATGCTATTAAATTATGAAAAAAAGAAAAAAAGAAAATAAGCTGTAATATTGTGAAATATAATTAAAATGCATATTAACTGTTTTCTATTTGAATATATTTTAAAATGTAATTTATTCCTGTGATGCAAAGCTGAATTTCCAGCATTACTCCAGCCTTCAGTGTCACATGATCCTTCAGAAATCATTCTGATATGAGGATTTGCTGCTCAAGAAACATTTATGATTATCTATTATCAATGTTGAAAACAGTTCTTTTTATGATTCTTTGATAAATAGAAAGTTCAAAAGAACAGTATTTATCTGAAATAGAAAGCTTTTGTGACATTGTATACCGTCCAAAAGTTTTGGGTTGGTAAGATTTTGTTTTTTTGGGAAAGAAATTCATAAACTTTTTCAGCAAGGATGCATTAAAGTGACACTATAGATATTTATAATGTTGCAAAAGCTTTATTTTTCAGATAAATGCTGTTCTTTTGAACTTTTTATTCATTAAATAATCCTGAAAATTTTTTTACACAGCTTGTAACGAGTTATAGTGGGTAATGCTCCTTTAAGGCGGACTCTGGCGGAGTGCTTTTTCACTCTCAAGAGCAGTAATGAGGTCGTTCGAACAGAGCGCAAGCAGGGAAGCATCGCATGTATGTGGAGTGAGGTTTTTCACACAATTTTCATTTATGTTGCTCTTACTATTGTTTTGTTGTTGTTTAGTAACGCGATTGCCAACTGCCCCGGTGTGTGTAGAATGGACAGTTCCTGTTAATAAAGGACCCCTCATGTGGAATATCAGAACTGATATTTGTGTCTTAGTTCTTCACTCTACGTTTAGGCGAGCTATCCGGCCTCTCCTAGAGAATAAACGCGTTACAAGCTGTTTTCAACATTAATAATAATAGTAAATGTTTCTTAAGCAGCACATCAGCATATCAGAATGATTTCTGAAGGATCATGTGACACTAAAGACTGGAGTAATGACGCTGAAAATTCAGCTTTCCTAATGTTAGTATGTCAATACTCACCGCTCCTGAAGATCATGTGGCTGGATTTTTTCTTCCTAAAATGTATTTTACACACACACACACACACACACACACATTAGCCATTTACTTACTAACAGGGATTTTCAAAAGAGCTTGTACAAGACTCCGTTCTCAGTTCACTCATTTACAAAGCTCTTATATAGATTTTTTTTTTTGTCTTAATCCTAGTTTACAATATTAACACATGCTAACAACACACAGTAACGTTAATGTTAGCTAATACATTGAACTATGTAATGTCGTTATCGGGATTAGATTATTACTTAAACACATTACACACATCACATTACATTACATCACAATGTAGCAGACTATATTTTTTTAATAAAAGCTAAATTATTTAACTTACCTTCTGTAGTTGTCCGGTAACGTTACGCGTTGGTAAAAGTCGTTGGCCATATTGCATTTTTTCTTGTTTGTTCACAATTAACAATCCGCAACTTAAATTTGCCTAAAATATAAAATTTTGCAGTCCGACGTAAAATAATCAATGTAATAATCCATGCAAAACCGAGCTGAAGTAGTACTGTGCACTGCAGATGGCGAGCTGCAACGCACACACAGACAGATAGGCGCGCGCGCGCGCGCACACTCGCTTTCCAACAAACGGATTCAAATTTGAAAAAAGGCGCGCACGCTGCAGAAGGCGCGCACATTTGTCATTGGCCAGATTCCTGGATGAAACTCAGCATAACCAATCATGCTCAAAGCAACACAGACATACAATAGCCTAATGTGGCATTTGTAGGCTGTTGTATTAAATAATTGTTTAAATTGGGTTTTTATTGCACATATATATGTGTATATATTGAGTATATATTATATATTGTTTTTTTATTGCAGTGCATTATATATATGGTAATAAAATGGTAATATATATGGCAATCATGCACTGCAATAAAACTTTATTGTATTATACAATTATAAATTGTATTATTGTATTTTATTTATTATAAATTATACAATTTATTTACCTGACATTTCCTTTAGAAATACTCTGCCTAATAATGTCAACTCTCATTTTCACTTTTACTGTGTGCCACTGTTACACAACCTGTTGGTTTAGGTTTAATCTTCTGTCCAAAGCAACACTTGTTTGCTAACATTGCATAATCAGGCATAATATTATGACCTTCCTAATATTGTGTTGGTCCCCCTTTTGCTGGTAAAAAAAAATCCCTGACCCCCAATATGTTAGCAACAGATCCTTTAAGTCTTGTAAGCAATGCACCCGCACCTGGCCACCATGATGCAAAAGAAAATATGATTCATCGGAATCTGTGCTCCGTGGTCCAGTTCTGATGCTCACGTGCCCACTGTTGGCACTTTTGGCGGGGAACAGGAGTCCGCATGGACACCCTGACTGGTCAGCGGCTATGCCGCCCCATATGCAACAAACTGAGAAGCTCTGTGTATTCTGACCCCTTTCTATCAGAACCAGCATTAACTTCTTGAGCAGTTTGAGCTCCAGTAGCTCATCTGTTAATCCTTACGCTTGCCCATTTTTCCTGCTTCTAACACATCAACTTTGAGCATAAAAACAGCTTGGGCTTTTGCATGGCTTTTTGTTTGTGGACTTCTCGTCTGCATTTGATCTTTTGCAGCCTTGTTATTTTAGGACAAAAACTTCAGTTTCATTTTAATCATGGTATAGTCTCATGAGACAGACTTTTTAGACAGACTTTGAGTGGTTGCCCCTGTGGCAGCGTTTTAGGACAATTTGATGTTCAACAAATCATTATAAACTTACTTTTGTGGCTGAGGCAATTCATTTATGTAACAAATGTGTCTTATTATTATTATTATTATTTTATTTTAGCCGTATATTAAAGATACTTAAATGTCTTGATTGAACTAAGGGCTAATCCTAGCTTAGTCTTAACCCTGTCTGTGAGACCAGGCCTGGGTTTGGGGTTAAGGTTATTAAGCACCACAATGCTGTAAATATGAGTGGTAAACTTGTAAGTCCTGATCTTTGTGAGTAGAAGATGTGTCAGTTAGAAACATGTCAGAATACCACAATATTTAAAGGTATTTGGCATTGACATTGTCAGGCTTTTAGGGTTAGGGTTAGGTAAGCTAATGCATAAAACTTAGTGTTCATCAAATGTATATGTGATATGTGTAAATAATTGAGTTTGATTTATTTGTATGTGATTGTTTTTTGTTGTTTGTTCGTTGTTCTTTGATATGAATATTGGTTGTAAATATATTGTGTTCTAGAATAGGTTATTCATTTCAAGTTCATAATTTTGTGATTGGTTGTACGTGTGACGTGCACGTCGCTGCGTGGCGGGATGAAGGGAGTTCTCGCGAGAGACTTCATTCACGTTATAAAGTTAAGTGAATGAACATGCGGGTGACTGACTGTGATTTATAATCAACATATATCACTCCCTTACAGGTATGCACGGTTGGAAAGACAGGTTTGAGTGTCATGAGTGTTTTGTCTAGCATATTCGAGTGTTGTGCGGGTTAAGTGTTTTCAGTATCAACGTATTCAGTTAACTCAAATGTACCGCGATAGCGCGTGCGCGCTGACGATGCCGCACCACACAGGAAGTGTTTGTTATATGTGCTTTAATGCTTTCGTTACTCGTTGTTTCTGCTAAGTGTAAAGCTATGTACTAGTTGTATATAATTTGTGTATGTGTCTGTTTCTGTTGTATTCACGTTATAAGGTTAAATGAATGAACATCGCGGGTGACTGAGTGTGATTTATAATCAACATATATCACTCCCTTACTCCCTTACAGGAGTTTTACATATATAAACAATAAAGTTTACTGTGGCTTCTTAAGAACACATCTCATGCACATTCTTGGATCTTCATTTTCTAGAAGTAGGCTAGAATTATTCATTTACAGAAAAATATGGTATAAATAAAACAATGTATTAATTTACATATATTGTTCGTAATTTTACATGGATTTGTATGTATTGAATGAAAACAGAAAAGATAATAATAAGGTAATTTTCCTGTATTAAAACTGGAAATTACTGTAATTTGTCATTAATGATATAATCCTTAAAATAATGGTCAAATTGTTAATTATTACATATATTGGTTGTAATTTTACATGAATTTGTACGTAATGTATAAAAATAGAAAAATACTGTATAAATAATACAGTAATTTTCTGTATAAAAAATTAGAATTACTGTAATTTTTCATTTAATGATATAATCCTTAAAATAACAGTCAAGTTGTTAATTTACTGATATTTATTGTAATTTTACATGAATTTGTACGTAATGTATAAAAATAGAAAAATACTGTATAAATAATACAGTAATTTTCTGTATAAAAAAATAAGAATTACTGTAATTTTTCATTTAATGATATAATCCTTAAAATAACAGTCAAGTTGTTAATTTACTGATATTTATTGTAATTTTACATGAATTTGTACGTAATGTATAAAAATAGAAAAAATACTGTATAAATAATACAGTAATTTTCTGTATAAAAAAATAAGAATTACTGTAATTTGTCATTAATGATATAATCCTTAAAATAACAGTCAATTTGTTAATTTACTGATATTTATTGTAATTTTACATGAATTTGTACGTAATGTATAAAAATAGAAAAATACTGTATAAATAATACAGTAATTTTCTGTATAAAAAATAAGAATTACTGTAATTTGTCATTAATGATATAATCCTTAAAATAACAGTCAAGTTGTTAATTTACTGATATTTATTGTAATTTTACATAGTTTTAAACATAATTTAGATTTACAAAGAAAT
Organism: Rhodeus uyekii; assembly: GCA_037043235.1. Taxonomy (NCBI): domain Eukaryota; kingdom Metazoa; phylum Chordata; class Actinopteri; order Cypriniformes; family Acheilognathidae; genus Rhodeus; species Rhodeus uyekii. The sequence goes on along the minus strand of JAWRVZ010000145.1, from coordinate 266,977 downwards.
ACTGTAAAAAAAATTCTGTAAAATTAGGATTTTTTTTTACAGTGTATATATATATATATATATAAAGGCTTTACAAAGAGCATACGGTTACCAACCTCAAAACAAAACTCTCTTTAAAAAGAATTCCCCAATATTGAAAACAGATTTTTGCCCTTGGAACCCCAAAACGTACATGGCAGCAAAAGAGATGTACAGAAGAAACTCACCCGGATCCGGCTGACCACGGTAACCTCGGAATAAACAGAGAACAATATCAGCGGAGTAAGACAGCAAAGATCACAGGTTAATATTAATTTGCTGGCACACATTTTTTTATTTACACATTTACCTGGGAATTCACAAACAAATGAAAATTTGGGAAGTGGCACATGGGGGGCGCTGACAGTTTTATGAATCGGTTGCATGACTCTGTGTTCACCTTCCTCTTCTGTCGAGCTGCTGCAGTGTCTCTGTTCCTCCTCTCCGCTCTCTCTGGCCTCGGGCGCTGTGTCTGCTTTTAAAGCGCGATTGAAGGTGACAGGGACAGAGAGGAGGGGGAGAGGAGAGGAGGATGCACCACGGTGTCGCCAGGAGCAACAAACACTGGAATAAAGTAGAGAATGGAGGGAGCGTAACAGAAAAAGAACAGGATAGACACGCCAAGAAGGTGTTGAAGAAAACCTCAGATCTACCAAACAGCAAGAACACATGTAATAAGCAAATAAAGAGGGGAAAGGGTCTTTTTGATGAGCAGAGGAAACCCTCCAGGCTGGAAGTTAATCTCTCTGCTGACTGTCCCAGGATGAACTACACCAGTTATTTGATAAAGATGCTCCGCTCGGCTTTGTTTTAAGAACTTGATGAATATTTGTCATGGCATTGTTTCTATGGTGACCACCCCTTCTATGGTTATAGTCCCCTCCCGCCCCACTTCTTTTAACCCCCAGCGCAAAAAAAAGGAAAAAAAGAGGTAGACATGGATAGAGGGGGGAGGGGGGTTAAAAAATATGCATGCCTTAAAGCTATATGAATCTCTGCAAGAAAACATACACACGCACGCACACACAAACACACAAGGTCACATGATCACCCCAACTTGTTCTCACGAATACACGATGCACCTTCACATTGTAAGAAATACACAACTGTACATAAAACATATTTACCAAAATCTAATTATAATTTGTATCATAAATTTTAAAACTCTAATAGGTATTATAAACAGTACTTAGGCATCATCAGGACATTAACGCGATCAAACATTTGGTTTAAATAAACTTGAATAAACAACAATAATAATAATAAACAACAATAATAATAATATTAAAACAAATGTATTTATTTGTTTATTATATCTGAAAATAATGTTTATTATAATTTTATTTTATTTTAATAACACTAAAATAATATTTATAAATTTATTTAGTTAATAATCTACTTTCATACTTCTGAGGGGCATCATACCCCATTGGTCTTTAATCAAAATGTCTAAATTAATTTAAGTTTATTTCCTAAATAATAGTGATAATAATAAGAAGATTCTATTATTATTATTATTATTATTATTATTATTATTATTATTATTATTATTATTATTATTATTATTATTATTATTATTATTAATAATAATAATAATAATAATAATAATAATAATAATAATAATAATAATACGTCTAAAATGTATGTTGTTCCATTATTATCATTATTATTATTATTATTAATAATAATAATAATTACTATTATTATTATTATTATTCTGATAAAAAAAATATGTACTCACTATTTGTTTGTTTACTTCTAACTTTAAAAAACAACCAATTAATCATATATTGTACATACATCATTACATGACCATAATAATAAAATAATAATAATACTTTTATAATACTTTTGTAATAATACTAATACTAATACTAATACTAACACTAATACTAATACTAATACTAATACTAATACTAATACTATTACCACTACTACTACTACTACTACTACTACTACTACTACTACTACTACTACTAATAATAATAATAATAATAATAATAATAATAATAATAATAATAATAATAATAATATCATTAATATTATTATCATTATTATTATTATTAATATTAATTTATTATTTATTTACTAGCTATTTCTGAGGGGTCATACCCCAAGGGTCTAACTTTTTATTTTTCCACTTATAATAAATATTTAAAAGATCCCTCCTTTTGTTGTCTTCTTTTATTTGTTGTTTTGCATTTGTAATTATTTTACATTTGCATTTAGCACTTTAGAGTACAACATTAGATTCCAATAAGACTCTAAATATGTAACTGCTTAATGAAGAAGTGTGAGTATAAGAGAGACAGAGACGTAGGGGATGTAAAGTCTTCTCAACTGGAAATAAAGTAATGTGACATCCCCCTTTTCCCCAACCTAAAGTCACACACACACACGCACACACACACACACACACACACACACACACACACACACACACACACACTGGTTTATTTATACCCTCATCCAGCTCTCATTGCGCTCTCATTATTCCTTCCACCACATATAATTTATGGTGCTTATCAAAATAAATATACATTAGTAATCCAGTCTCAGTGCTTTTTTAATTTAGAGAAACTATTGTTCATTGTAAAGAGTTCAATGTACACTCTAGTGTACACAAGTATATTTAGTATATTCGGTGAGACAAGTTATAATTTTTCCCAAACACAGATGGTGAAGATGAGTTTCCATATTTATCAGCACAAATGCAGTAAATGTTTCCATATTTTCATTAAAAAAAACATTATACATTTATATTATACTTTGTGCTATAACACCTTGCTGGTAGAAAAAAAAGAACACTTTTTTTTTAACACTGCTGTGAGAGTGTTTCTAATTCAATGGCTAAGAGCGTGACTGCAGATTTCACATCAATCTCTCAATATTTGGAAAGGTCACAGAAATGGATATCATGGATGTTTTTATCATTGTGTCTGAAATCGTGTTTACTACATTTGAATTTGAACTTAGTTTGCGACCGTTTTTGTTCTATATGGTATGTATGTGTGTATTATGTGTATGCGTATATTTTGTGTATGTATGTGTGTATTATGTGTATGAATGTGTGTATTATGCGATCAGGATGTACGATGATATATTATCATTATCATGTAACCTGACATTGTCAGTTGCGTCGCTTCACCTCCAATCTCAAATCATCTCCCATGGCCTCATGGGTCATTCGGGTACTTTTCACCTATACTCATTTTTTGAGTACAGTGAATTCAGACATACTGCTTATGTGACAAAATAATGCGATTTTAAATGGAGACAATTGGTTTTGTAGTTCAATGCATGAAATAAGGTCTGTGTCGACTAGCAACTGTGACGGCTGCCTTTGATGAGTGACTAATATTTCTAAAGTACTTTTTTTGAAAGTTATATTAAGCTATCTGAAAATGAAACAAGGTTAGATTAAGTTGTGAATCTTGTTTCATTTTCAGACAGTTTAATGTAACTTGTTGGTCTGATTGGTCTGTTTGTGTACATAATAAAAATTTGGCAAAATTTGATCCCCATATTTGAATATTTGAAACCCATTACTTATATTTAAAAATATAATTCAACGATCCATCTGTTGTTTCCTTCAATGCCTGGGAAACGAAGAACGCATTTTGAATGGAATTTGTTGAATCTTCTGACTATTTACGTCACAATTTAAAAATGTTCACATTAAATCAGTATTATTTTATTTTCTAAAATCTGCAGATTCAGCCAAGCTGAAACAAACAGACTAAATGATCGAAATAAAAACATTCTCAGTCCATATCAATGACCTCACATTTCCTAAGCAAGCTAATTAATATTAAACTGTGCTCTTTGCTGCCATTCCCTGCTTTGTCTTTTTCATCACTCCATTATATCTCGTGGGTTTTTTCTGCTCTCTCGCTCTCTTGCTGGCATTAAGTTCAAACTTGACACTGATGTTGACTCGCTGTGTCACTCTTCTCTCTCTCTCTCTCTCTCTCTCTCTCTCTCTCTCTCTCTCTCTCTCTCTCTCTCTCTCTCTCTCTCTCTCTCTCTCTCTCTCTCTCTCTCTCTCTCTCTCTCTCTCACTTCCAGGACAAAAGTGCCTGCAGATGCATTTCTATCTCTCTCTCACTCCATGCACACAGGTCATTATTAACAAAGCAAGTGGGAAGTAAACCTTTAATAACACTTCAAAAAGAGGATAATACGGATGCGCTGCTCGTAATGTAACGACTGGTGAGTCGGATTTGTACTGTATTTCTTTGTACCTCCTTTATAATTTTAATAACTGCTGTATTGAATCCACACATGTTAGTAAAAACAACAGACAGAATATTGAACAAGGGCTAGTTGTCCCACTTTTTGTCTAATTTTGACCAAAAATGAATAAATAAAATATCTGTAAAAATGGTAGAACCTATTAACTGTATGACACCTTAGAATATCAAATAATTTGTAATTGTACTGTTATTTACTGTCAAATGGAAGAACTGTGTAATTATAATAATAAGTTACTGTATAATTTATAGTGAACAACAATACTAGTAGTCCCTGCATGACACATTGCATATAGTTGCGTATTTTCAGTTGAGTTAAGCTTGTTAACTGTAAAAAATGTTCCTGTTCATATCAGTTCACGGTGCATTAACGAATGCTAGATACAACGTTTGATCTCACAATATATCAGTAAATGTTAAAATGAATATTAATGATTCATTATTAGCTCATGTTACCTAATCTAGCAAACTAATGTTAACAACTGAAATCTTACTTTAAAGCGTTACAAAAAGTCCTCAAATCTCAACCAACAGAGCTTCTCTGTATATGACGACACACAGTAAACATTCCTAATGTTTGAATATTGAAATATTTAGAGAAAATAAATATATTATAATATACAGAACTATATAAATAATACATCTGTCTGTGATGTTTATCAAAGAATGTGATCATATAAGTGTAATAAATAAATAAAAATTCTAGTGTATGTCCAGAGCAAACACATGCTGACATAAACTATCCCCCTCATGTAACAGATTCTTTCTTCATATGAATAGAATGGTGTCACTGTAATTCACTTTAATCGGTGTGGACTCGCACGATTTGATTCTCTGTCCATTTTCTTTTTCCGTTCTTCAGGGTCAAAGGACTCAGTGTGTTTCGGAGAGTCTGTAGATTAAACAGTCTCTTGTCTCTCTCCGTTCTGAGGCTGTTGCGAGCAAGTGCACGATGTTTGAGAGGTTAACCATGCTCAATCTCCAGAGCTCGTCAAACTGGAGCGGATCCAGTGACTGGTACCATCAGCAGAGCAACGTTCCCAGCCAGCAGCACGGCACCGGTGAGAGGATTTGGGCCTTAAATGTTTGACCACATAAGAGTCAAGTCAAGTCACCTTTACTTATATAGCACTTTTAACAACACAGATTGTTTCAAAGCAGCTTTACAATGGTCACATGAAAACATTATAAACAAAGTTTGTTTGGCTGAACGGCAGCCTTAAAAGAGCAGGCGAATTAATACAATTGATGAATATTAAGTGTTAAGTTTTGATTATTGATTGATTTGATTGATTGATTATCATATTGATAATTCAAGTCTAATATTAAGTCTAATTTGGTCCGATTGGAGATGGGTTCATGATCTACACAGGGGAGGGTTTAGTAGAGTCACGGTCTCCGCAGACACTTCAGGGCAGTGCTGTGCTCGTGTCCAGGTGCAGGTCTTTCATCTGATCTGGATCCGGCCTGGATCTGGCTGACCATGGTAACCTCGGAATAAACAGAGAATAATATCAGCGTAGAGTAAGACAGCAAAGATCACAAGAGTGAGAGTAAGACAGCAAAGATCACAGGTTAATATTAATTCGCTAGCACACATTTTTCATTTATGCATTTGGCTGACGCTTTTATCCAAAGCAACTTGCATTGCATTCAAGGAACACGTTGATATTCAAATCAGTTCTTGCTTTCCCTGGCAATCAAAGCCATGTTCTTGGTGTTGCAAGCACCAATGCTCTACTGGTTGAACGACAGCAAAGAGTAGTATTTCCTTTGAGATGGAAGTGGCAAAGTTTTAATTTCTCTTTATGTTAATCATTGAATTGAATCGGTTTGTTTTAGCTTGGCTGAACCTGCAGATTTTAGTAAATAATTAATTATTAAATACTGATTTAATATGAATGTTTCTAAATTATGTTGTTTATAGTCCAGTCTATCCGTAAAAGAGGCCATTAAAATGTTTGTGTACAATGTCAGTTTAAAATCTCTATTTTAATCCAAACTTTCTACCAATTCAAAAGTAATAATAATAATAATAATCAGTTACATTTATATAGCGCTTTTCCAGAGCTCAAAGCGCTTGGGAGGGGGGGGGGGATCTCCTTCAAAAGTAAGATTTTTTAATTTGTTGAGTTCTTTTGTCAAGTCAAGTCAAGTCACCTTTATTTATATAGCGATTTTTACAATGTAGATTGTTTCAAAGCAGCTTTACAGTGGTCACAGGAAAACAATATAAACAAAGTTTGTTTGACTGAACAGCAGCTTTAAACGAGCAGGCCAATCAATACAATTGATGAATTTTAAGTGTTAAGTTTCCCCAACTGAGCAAGCCATAGGCGACAGCGGCAAGGAACCAAAACTCCGGCAGGTGACGTAACGAATGAAGAATAGAATGGAGAAAAAACCTTGGGAGAAACCAGGCTCAGTTGGGGGACCAGTTCTCCTCTGGCCAACAGCCAAACCGTGCATGATTATTATACAACAATTCAAGTCCAATATGAAGTCCAATTTGGTCCGGTTAGAGATGGGTTCATGATCGTCACAGGGGAGGGTCCAGTAGAGTCACGGTCTCCGCAGACACCCCAGGGCAGTGCTGTGCTCGTGTCCAGGTCCTTCATCTGATCATGATACGGCCCGGATCCAGCTGACCACGGTAACCTCGGAATAAACAGAGACCAATATCAGCGTAGATGCCATTCTTCTTCTGATGTATCGAGTACATCAGGTGTTATGGGAATGTTCCCGGTTCCGGCTTATCTAAATTATGCAGCCTAACAATCATTTTACATGATTTGGATTAAAAATGTATGTATAATGTGTTATGTGTATGCCAGGTTGAAGAGATGTGTTTTTAGTCTACATTTAAATTGACAGAGTGTGTCTGCTTCCCGAACTGTAATAGGAAGACTGTTCCAGAGTTTAGGAGCTAAATAGGAAAAGGATCGACCGCCAGCAGTTGATACAGCTGGTCAGCTGGTCAATATTTTGTCACGATCGCAATAGATGTGAAGAACTATAATGTGTTTGTTACATAAAACGTTGTGCTGTTTCATAGTTTTTGATGCTTTAATATTATTGTCAAATCAATTCACATTTATTTATATAGAGCGTTCTACTATAATTACCAGTATTAAACATAACTTGACAATACTTTGATGTTTTGTTCTACAATGTAAATTACATACACCCACATTTGAAGTAGTTATGTCTATTTTTGAAACTATATGTTTCTAATCAGGAACTAGATAAGACAGTTTGGGCTGTACGAGTGTGCAGTTTACATTATAAAACAAAATGTCAATGTACTGGCTTTATTTCACTCATAAATTGAAAAACCCCATATGAGGGAACCAGAGGTGAATTAGTCTTCCGTTGTTTTTACATCATCCCTGCACCAGATTGTTTAAAAACAGCTTCACATTAATAAACAGGAAACTAACATTATAAAAAATATGTTTTAACGTTATAAAACCTGCAAAGCAGCTCTAAAGAAGACGACAGTGTTGTTATTCAACTCAAGTCAGTGTAAATAACAGTCAATGCTGAAAAGTTGGTGTCATTATCCATAAGGAAACATTCTCTGAACATCCTGAAACAAGTAGTGATATTAAATATTAATATTAAAAACAAGTTCCACAAATAGTGAATTTTTTTTTTTTAAATAAATATGTTCTGAAAAAATTATTAAAGTCCACATAACTTTGAATGAACATTCTCTAAGAACATTTGAACATTACTGGAAGAACATTTGTTAATAACTTTGAGAACGTTGCCACAACGTTAGCCAACGTTTTGAGAACATTCTGAGTTCAATAGTGATAATATTACTGCTGTATGTCTTTTAAACCCCAATGGAGTAACACCGACTATGAACTAATGATTTTTCAAACAATTTATTAAGACTCAAGAATGATTCCTGCTACCATCCTTTCAGCTTTATGAGGTCGGCAATTGACTTATTGACTTGATTTCTGTGGTGCATCCTTGATTGGTAACGGTTTTTATTCTCTTCCAGAGGACTGCCAGGTGGACACGGATGGGGGGATGGCAGGAAGAGGAGGACATGTAGGAAGAGACGAAGGAGAAGAATCTCAACTCAGGCTGCAGTTGAAGAGGAAACTTCAGCGCAACAGAACCAGCTTCACAACAGAGCAGATCGAGGCCTTGGAGAAAGGTACGAAAATAGATCAAAAATGGTCAATGACAAACCTTTTAAAAGGTTCTCATGTGCACCGTACGTAATCTGTACACTTTTGGTAGCAATATGTACATTTGAGGAACTAATACAAAGGTGTGACATTTGAAAGGCCACAGTGAGAGCTTTTGTACCTTTTTTTCTGGGACTGTAGCATTTATTTTATGGAATGATTTAAGTAAACTCAACTTCTAAACTTCATCTAACAGAGTTTGAGAGAACACATTATCCAGATGTTTTCGCAAGAGAGCGACTTGCAAACAAAATCGACCTTCCAGAGGCACGGATACAAGTAAGTTACTGCCATTGTTAATACGCCGACTTCAAAATCACACCAAATGCTGATCATGTTCTTTCTCTGGCCCTTGATTGACAGGTGTGGTTTTCCAATCGAAGAGCCAAATGGAGGCGGGAGGAGAAGCTGAGGAACCAGAGGCGGTCTGGAGGCGGGACTTCCTGTTCTCAAACACACGCTCCGCTGAGCACATCCTTTAATTCAGCTGTCTATCATCATCCGCATGGCAACAGCGCAGGTGTGAACGGAGATTTACAGAGGAGCATTTGAATTGTGTACTTTACGCTTAGAATATGATGGATTTAGTTTTGACTGAATTTATGTTTCTAATAAAAAAAAAATATTTTTGAGGAAAAAGCTTATTCTTAAATGGTTGAAAATCATTTTGAAATTTTACCTGTCTCATTTAAAAATCAAATAAACACGTTTAATACTTAAATAAATGTATTATTTCACTAAAGTGTAACTAAACTTTACCTATATAACTAAATAGTTATTTATTTTTAGAATACAAACCAAAAGCCATTGTGAGTTTGAAGAAGCTAAAATTTAATATTTTCTATTTGTTAAACAATTTAGGTTACTTACATTATTTCCCATTCTTCCATTTGTGTTGTTTTATGACTATAATGCTTTAAAGTTATTCTAAAATAGAAAAATAGTTCAATGAAATAAATAATGATTGTACTTTGATTGTAGAATTCATATGTACTCGTTAAAGGTTAAGGTACGCTACTGCATACTGCACTCTATTCTTTTTAAATGATTATTTACAGAACTAAAATGTACAATAATAAAAGTATGTTATTTTTTTGTCTGTTTAGCATCCATGATCAGTCAGAGTGATGCCGCTCTCCCCAGTTATAACTCTCTCTCAGTCTATACTGGGGTCCAGGTGAGACTTCATATTCATATTTAGCAAACCATTGCAATGCCAAGTAATACTGTATATGTTACGTGTTAGTGCCCTCTCGTGGTGACACTGGACCTGTGATCAGTGAGCACTAGAAAATCTCTCTGTGCTCACAATAGAATAGAACTCTTACTGAATAGGCAATGTTAAAAAATAAGCCAAATAACAGGCATTATTCAATTATTACGTTTTCAAGCAGTATTCCGTTGTCACATGACATCACGCTATTTTTGAAATCTAGTTATTTGTTTATATAAACATCTTTATTTTACATTTTCTTTCGGTATTGCATGAACTGTTTTAACGTTTATCAGTCTGATCAAATAATGAGTAAAGAAAAAGATTAATCTGCTAATTGTCACCCCCTTTTTTGAGCATATATCTTAATTTAATGATTTGAAAAACAGACCTAACATATGTAGAAGTGACACATTAAATATGTGGAAATACATATTACATCTTTACATTTACATTAATGCATTTGGCAAACGCTTTTATCCAAAGGATTCAAGAAACACATTGACATTCTAATTAGTTCTTGCTTTCCCTGGGAATCGAACCCATGACCTTGGTGTTGCATACCAAGTGTCCACTAATACCGGGACACTGACTGTTAACAGGTTCATTAATCTCGCTGGAAATGGATTCAGGAACTTAAGGTCAGGTTGAGGGCATTACATTTGTGGATATGTAGTTCTTATTATTGTACAATTTGGTAAATATAGTAGGATATTGATTTAGTATGTGTATACTGTGCACAGTATGCACTGCAAAAATAGTAAAAGTAGTATTTTAGTTGGCCTATTAAGCTACTGTTATTAGAAGAAAATATTATATACAGAGTGTCAAAAAATGATTTATTACCCCCAGGTGTGCATTTGTCACCTTTGACCTCCTGTTTCCGGACAATTTGTTTTTTTTATGATTTTACGAGTGTTTACACAGGTGTGTAGTAGGGTGAATCTGTCCCCCACCGCCCCCAGCCCCCACCGGAGGTTGTTTAGAGCTGAGCAGAGCTGACCAAACCTTCTCACAATCCAGGTATAATGACTGTGAATTAAACAAAACAAACGAGTTTAAGAAATGAGAAACAATAAAACAATAAAGGTTGAAATAATGACTTGTATTTTAAAATAGTGTTTCTGAAGATTTAAAAAAGAGCTTACTTGAGCTGTGAGATCCATGCTTCTCTCTGTAGACCCAAATGAAAATGAAGTCCCCAGATTCACTGGGTTCGGGGGAGCCGGCCCCTTCCTGGCTGTGGCTTTGCATGTGGAAGTGTTGATTATTGGAAGTAATAAAAGATTAAAAGTAGGGGTAGTAATTTTAATTTGCAAAGTGATATCTTCCCAGACCTCGTGTATCCATCTGTTCCCCATCCTTGTTGCTGACGGATCGACACCTCAAAATTGACCCAAATGCTGATCAAAGATTTTAGGTGTCATTAGTTCTGACGTGTTTCAAAAAAAAAATCACAAATGTTTAGGATATAAGTTTTTAGTGCCACTAAGGGTGTTAGTTTTAATTTGCAAAGTTAAATCTCCTGTCTCCATCCTGTCTGTGAGAGGATCTGATTTTAGACTTGGTCTTTGAAGGAATCAAGCACCTCTAAGATGATCCAAACATTGTTCAAAGGTTTTAGGTGTCATTAGATCTGAGATCTTTCCCAATACACAAATGGTCAGGAGATAAGTTTTTTAATGACACTAAGGGGTGATAGTTTTTAATTTACTAAGTAATATCTTCCCAGACCTCATGTATCCATCTGTCCCCCATCCTTGTTGCTGACTTGGTCTTTGAAGGACCCAAACACCTCTAAGATGGTCCAAACATTGTTCAAAGGTTTTAGGTGTCATTAGTTCTGACGAGTTTCCAAAAAATCACAAATGTTTAGGATATAAGTTTTTAGTGCCACTAAGGGTGTTAGTTTTAATTTGCAAAGTTAAATCTCCTGTCTCCATCCTGTCTGTGATTTCAGACATATCTTTGAAGGAAGGGGTAAATAGTTAGCAAGTGTCAGGAGTGTTACCTGTTAGAGGAGAAGTTGTGGTAAATGTTGTCAAATCAGAAAGACCAAAATCTTTTAAAGTTTTTAAACAGTGGTAAATTAAAAGAGATCTCTTACCTCTTATTTCATAACGATGGTAAAAAATTATTTGATACAATATATAGTTTTTGTGCTTAGTATATTTGATAGAAATCTTTTTTGCTATAGACTTTTCAGAGATTCAGTCAGACTGTTTACTTATCTGCATAGTGAAAACAGTTATATTTGATCAAGTTTATAGACTTCTAACATCTCTTATGCTGTTATGGTTTTTCACAATTACATTAGATAAATGTACCTAAATTACAGGAAAAGAGATTGTATCATTCTTTTACATTTTAATGGTTTTAAACATTAAGTTATTTGGACTAGTGAAGTTGTAGTTATATTTATACGTTTAAACATTAGTTATTTGAAATAACGATATCTGTTATATCTACAGATTTTATGCAATGCAATTTTAACATTTAGTTATCTTGAAAACAGTTATATTTGATCAAGTTTTATGTTATTAGACTTCTAACATCTCTTGAAAACGCAAATATGGCATATCAAACTACTGTATAATGTATACATCAAACTACTAATGTATACAAATAAATTATATAAATTGGAGATTTACCTTAATTACAGGAGAGATTTTACCATTCTTTTACATTTTAATGGTTTAAACATTAAGTTATTTGGACTAGTGAATTTGTAGTTATATTTTATAAGTTAAGTTTTAACATTTAACTATTAACTTTTAACATTTAAACATGTATTCCATAGATTTCAGAGTTAATCTGCTATACACTAAAAACTTAAATATACCACGTCAAACTACTCTTTTAAACAAATGCATTATATGATTTACAAAGTTGACCTTTTAATCTTACCGTTTTAAAATGTTTTACACACTAAAAGTGTTACTTAAGACCTAACTCAGTGAAACCACTCACTCATATATTCAGACCAAGTTGGTCTATTCAGTGTTTTCAGAAAGAAAAAAAACATTATTTTAACCCCTTTTGCAGTCTGATAATGTAAACATGTACCTATTTGATTACTTATAAATAAATAAAAAACTCAGTGTTTTGAGAAACAAATAAAACTTCACCCAATGCATTTCTGTTTATGGTGTAAATATATACTGAATATACATATATTCCATCAGCTTTATTTCTATAGCACTTTATATCATACAAATTGTTTAACATACTCCAATTCAGTTGTACAGTAACTCTAGAAAGCAAATAGTGTCATTTTTCATTTTGACTGACTCATTCATCTTTAAAGTATAAGTAAAGTTCAATTGTGCAAAATTTGTACTCATTATAGCTCAATAAACATTTAAAGGGTATATGACTATGAGGTTTGTGCGTAGAGTTACTATACAAAAAACAATTTTTAGAAGAGCTAAAATAGTTTATGGCTGAATTATTTGTCTTTTTCGTGTCTGTGTCTGTTTTGTGCAATCCTGTTTGTGTTTGTTTCTGTTTATGTGTCTGTTTGTGTGTGTGTGTGTGTGTGTGTGTGTGTGTGTGTGTGTGTATTTTTGAGTGTGTGTGTGTATTTTTGAGTTTGTGTATATATCTGTTTGTGTTTGAAATTCAAAGTAAAATAAACATAACCGTAATTTTAAACGTTTAAACACTTATATATTTGAGTATCTCTAAGCAAGGCCTATCGTCTTTAAACTAAACTTTTGATTTATTCTTTATTTATTTTAAGAATCCTGATGACCAGTGTTGTTTCTGCAGAGTGTCGTAATGGACACGACTTGTTTCCACATGTGAAAAACTCTATGGATATGTTTGTGACATAAACATCACTTCAGAAAAACTTTTTGATTGTAAGACTAAACTTTTTTTCTTTTTTTTTCTTTTGAGAAACCTACATTTCAAACTATTTACCTCAGGGGAATTTACAACAATAGGATAATGTTGTTTTGCGATTCTCATGAAACCAAATCTTGGTGTATATCTTCGTACCTAGAACTCATAACTTTGTTCATATCATACATGTACCGTTAATACATTTAGACTATTTAGACTATATTATTTACTAAAATATGAATTTTACCAGAATCACATTGATATTTCCTCTTAGAACACCTATCTGTCACCTATTTCATTAGTATAACGTGTGTATAAAAAATTAGTATATAAATTTCACACACCTATCAAGTATAACGTGTGCAAAAACCCAATGTAGTTCAAGAAGTATATTTACTAACAGCATGCAAGAAAACCCATTTTACAATGAAGTCAGAAAGCCATTCACAAACAGTTGTGAAAGTTTGTAAGTTTGGATTTGTAAATGATGTTTTTTCTTTTACTACTAGAATTAGATGACACAATTCACATTTCTTGTTGGATTGTACTGTTTCAGGTGAAGACTGCAAATTCTTTCTAACCAGCCATTGGAGAGAGTGTGTGATGAACACAAACCTTTAGTTTAAGAAAAACTTTTTTAAATGTGTAACTGAAATCTTTCTTTTGACAAATCAAAATTTAAAATTATGTTCCCTGAGATGATTTTACAAATCGTTTCTTTCAAAAGTTGGCTAGACATTAAGATTATAACGTAGTTTTTTCAACTATTATGGACATCTTTGACTCAAGTGAAATAAGCCAGAGCAGTGGTTACATTTAAGTTGTAATAAAACATTTTACAATGTGTAAATAGATGTGTTAAACGCGTCAGCCTTGTTAGAGGGTACGTACCACAACGTTTTAACGCAAACACATTTAAGGTCTAACGTCTAATGTATTGTAAAAGATAAAGAGACAATTCAAACATGATTTTTACACTAAATGATTTACAAATACAACCTGAGAAAATTAAATGATAGTTCTTCTACATGAGTGTTTAAACGGTAATATTCTTTCTGAGAATATTGTACGAGATGTCTCATGACACATGATAGAGCTCGCCTCGACATGAAAAGTGCGTTTAACTGTTGTTGTTTTTTTTTCCTGATACATGACTGTTAGACTGTTACACTTGAAACAAGACTGTCAATTAAGTTACACATTACAAGACAAAGGTGTCACCGACTCACTATTTTGTATTAATAATCTGCTTCCCCCCTCACTAACAGAATGCTATAAATGGTTAACATATCTTCAATTTTTAACTATTGTAAATATTTGTTTAGCACACTAAAGGATACATAAGCATAAGCATACATAATAAATAACAATATTCTAATGTCATAGTACTATGATACTGTTAGTATCAGCATCAAAATCGCATTACAGTTGTTAGTTGTTAGTGAAGGGATAATTTACTCATTTGTTTATATTGAACATTGTTTGTTCACGTCGTTGTGAGTACACATAGAAAACCACAACGTGTTTGACTATGAAACCGGAGCAAAGATAAAATAGTAATTCACTTGTAACAATGTGAGATTTCAGTTTTTATGTTTTCTTTGACTTTGTTAACTTTTTTTTTCTTTTCTTTTCCTGAATTTGTACATCACACTCTCGTTCTATTGTGCGACTGTACCCCTTATCCTTTCACTTTTCTCCTAGAATCTGATGTAAGTTTAGCAAACTCTCATTGCTCATATACGACAACGTTTCCCTTGAATTGTTTGATTTAATAAAATTATAAAGCAACCATCTTCTTCACTTGAGACATTTACGCTACATTATTATAATGCCATTGTTTTTAAGTAGTGCTAACATATATGTATTATATCTTTAACCAAACTGCTTATGCAGTTATAGAACGGGGGACGAGGACCCATATCATGACAAAACATATTTTTGTCTTGTAAAACGTGTAGCGTTTTTACAAATATCGGACCACAAAACCCGCAAAGACTTCTTTCTATCAGCAAACCTTACAATCGATATAAACAAAATTCAAAGTAAATCTTTTGATCATTTAAACATAACACAATGTTTGCAAGAAAATGTCATGAGTTACTGGGGGTGTGTAGTACTTTTTTAACTAACTCAGACGTGGTCATAAAATAATAACAAGTTAAGCGATTTAACCTTTTATTTTTTATCAACATATTGGTGAATAAAACATTCATACATGTATATACATTTAACAAAAATTATTAGATTACAGATTGTCTAGCCAGAAAAGAATATCACTACATGTTTTGATCTAAGGTGTAGATCCCCAGAGTTGCAACTATTTCACAATGTTTTTTTGTTTTTGTTTTTTAAACAATGCCACACAAAGATCTGTTACAAATGTACACATAGAGAGAACCTCAGTAAATCCTAAGTCATCCATCATTCACAGCAAACACACAAAAAGTTACTTCCCATACCGGGAGTTGAACCCGGGCAGCCTGGGTGAAAACCAGGAATCCTAACCGCTAGACCATATGGGAGATAATTTCATAATTTTAAATGAAAGGCAATAAAATCCAGCATTGCAAACAGTGATAAAACTTAAAGTAGTCATTAAATGTTGTTTAAACATATAATCTGTCTTAGCTTTTAGACGGCACTCGTTGGCCATGGCGCAATCACATTCCAGCTGCTCGTGCAAAGCATCGCCCGAACTCTCGCAGTCTTTTGGGCAGCCGTTTCAGAAATCTGCAGAGTTTCTTCAGAACTCAACTTCGTGGATGGTATA
This sequence comes from Rhodeus uyekii, assembly GCA_037043235.1. NCBI lineage: Eukaryota > Metazoa > Chordata > Actinopteri > Cypriniformes > Acheilognathidae > Rhodeus > Rhodeus uyekii. The sequence continues at coordinate 250,666 of JAWRVZ010000145.1, read as the reverse complement.
AACTTTGTCCCCTATCCGATGCTGGAAGGTTTTAATAATGCCGGGAATCTCCTGTGAATGAGTTCCTGCCACACATTTATCACATAACTCAAGTGCGGGTTGATGGGTCTGTTCTCCCATAGTTTGACCTGAAGAAGCGCTGGATGTGTCAGGTTCAGATAAGGAACAGGAAAGTTGAGTCTGGCTTTGGTCATCCATGTAATAACCAGACAATGTTCCTTCAATCTTTGATCAATGAGATGTTGCAGTAGCTGTAACAGTCAGGAAAGTCAGGGTGTGTGCGATGAGCAACTGAGCTCTGTGTAGAGTTGATCAGAGTTCGCCTCAAACCTCCTGTGAAGGTTTACCGTAACTCGTCAGGAGGTCATAAATAACTATGCAAATTAAAGTCGCGTGTAAAGTGTAGTAGCCGCGTGTAAAACTACTCCATATGGCACTAGAGCGGGGGTGTTAAAGTCATTTTGGTCTGGGACCACATACAACTTAATCTGATGTCAAGTGGGGGAGACCAGTAAACTCATGGTAAATTACATAGAACTAACAATAAGTCCACTTTTTTTTTCTTTGTATTGGTGCATTATATTATAAATTGTATTGACTAGAGGAAAGTTTATTATTTACACTTATCCATTATGATTATTATTATTCCATTTATTCTTTTGATTAAACATCATAACGTCAAAAATGCATGGGTGAATTGTCCCCAATAAGACATCCATTTAGGAAGAAGATAAGATTTATTTTGTGTAGACTTTAATTAAACTTTTATTATAGTTAATTTAAGATTAAAAAGTTCAGTTAAAGACTTTTAATAATATCATCATGTTTATTGTCTTGAGTATAATTAAACAATCTAAATACATCATTATCACTTCTACAACATACATACACTTAGAGTCCAGAGATGTTAGATTTATTAAAACGAACAAAAGAAAAATAACATTCAGTAAGGAACACAGAGAGCATGTCAAGTATCACAAAAACAGGTCCAATAAGTTTTTTTTTTGCTGTAACAGATTGGGATCTAATACATTTTGACAAGGATTACCATAGTTAAACACTGATTATTGCTTAAAATAAACTTGTAATAAACAGCTTGTCTATGGTTGAAAAGACATCGTTTAACACGGGTAAGTCGCACCATTCAAAATATAATCCCCCTTTGCAGCAATCGTAGGGGTCGTCTGGAATAGGCCAGTCGCGTTCACCGTTAGAATCATAGCTGCTATGATTCATAATCTCCCTTTCGGCCTCTGCACGGCGTTCATTCCGAATCCTAATTTCTTCATGTAAGCTCTTGCTCCAGCAGTTTGATATGGACACGTTGTCACCAGGTTTAGCAACCCTGTACTGCACGTCCGGTATGGAGCCAGCCCAATTGAAAAACCACCATTGTCTTTCACCAACCGCGTTAAGATCTCTCCAAATTTGATTGTAAAATATATGCCAGTCTTTAGCTGGCAAGATAAAGCGTGATGTCTCTGAGGTAAGGTCTTCATCAAACTCAACAGAGTAGATTTTGACGGTACGTGATAACTTTTCGAAAACAAATCCGCCTATATTATCACCAGACATCAGAAATTCTTGTTTCACAAAACCATCCTCTTCATGAAGAAACTTGGTCCAACGAATCCGTTGATGTTTCTGGCATGGACAAGGAAGGGTTTCTTCTGTTTCAACAGAGCTTCTTGTCTGTGTTTCCGGAGTCTTTGGAGGATCCATTGTTACTGTAGTGATGAGAACTATCTTAACGCCTGTTTAGACTGCAGATTCATAGGCACGGCCTGTAGGTGTGAGACATCCAAGGATGTGACACATTCAACAGCCATAAAACACCCTACTTGATAGAAAGAAGTCTTTGCGGGTTTTGTGGTCTGATATTTGTAAAAAAAAAATGCTACACGTTTTACAAGACAAAAAAATGTTTTGTCATGATATGGGTCCTCGTCCCCCGTTCTATAACTGCATAAGCAGTTTGGTTAAAGATATAATACATATATGTTAGCACTACTTAAAAACAATGGCATTATAATAATGTAGCGTAAATGTCTCAAGTGAAGAAGATGGTTGCTTTATAATTTTATTAAATCAAACAATTCAAGGGAAACGTTGTCGTATATGAGCAATGAGAGTTTGCTAAACTTACATCAGATTCTAGGAGAAAAATGAAAGGATAAGGGGTACAGTCGCACAATAGAAAGAGAGTGTGATGTACAAATGAATACCATGTAATGTAAACGCTTTCAAACAATATGTTTCAGGAAAAGAAAAGAAAAAAAAAGTGAACAAAGTCAAAGAAAACATAAAAACTGAAATCTCACATTGTTACAAGTGAATTACTATTTTATCTTTGCTCTGGTTTCATAGTCAAAATGTTGTGGTTTTCTATGTGTACTCACAACGACGTGAACAAACAATGTTCAATATAAACAAATGAGTAAATTACCCCTTCACTAACAACTAACAACTGTAATGCGATTTTGATGCTGATACTAACAGTATCATAGTACTATGACATTAGAATATTGTTATTTATTATGTATGCTTGTGCTTATGTATCCTTTAGTGTGCTAAACAAATATTTACAATAGTTAAAAATGAAGATATGTTAACCATTTATAGCATTCTGTTAGTGAGGGGGGAAGCAGATTATTAATACAAAATAGTGAGTCGGTGACACCTTTGTCTTGTAATGTGTAAGTTAATTGATAGGTCTTGTTTCAAGTGTAACAGTCTAACAGTCATGTATCAGGAAAAAAAAACAACAACAGTTAAACGCACTTTTCATGTCGAGGCGAGCTCTATCATGTGTCATGAGACATCTCGTACACAGATCAGAAAGAATATTACCGTTTAAACACTCGTGTAGAACTATCATTTAATTTTCTCAGGTTGTATTTGTAAATCATTTAGTGTAAAAATCATGTTTGAATTGTCTCTTTATCTTTTACAATACATTAGACGTTAGACCTTAAATGTGTTTGCGTTAAAACGTTGTGGTACGTACCCTCTAACAAGGCTGACGCGTTTAACACATCTATTTACACATTGTAAAATGTTTTATTACAACTTAAGTGAAATAAGCCAGAGCAGTAGCTACATTTGAGTCAAAGATGTCCATAATAGTTGAAAAAACTACGTTATAATCTTAATGTCTAGCCAACTTTTGAAAGAAACGATTTGTAAAATCATCTCAGGGAACATAATTTTAAATAATTTTGATTTGTCAAAAGAAAAATTTCCGTTACACATTTAAAAAAGTTTTTCTTAAACTAAAGGTTTGTGTTCATCACACACTCTCTCCCATGGCTGGTTAGAAAGAATTTGCAAAGTCTTCACCTGAAATAGTACAATCCAACAAGAAATGTGAATTGTGTCATCTAATTCTAGTAGTAAAAGAAAAAACATCATTTACAAATCCAAACTTACAAACTTTCACAACTGTTTGTGAATGGCTTTCTGACTTCATTGTAAAATGGGTTTTCTTGCATGCTGTTAGTAAATATACTTCTTGAACTACATTGGGTTTTTGCACACGTTATACTTGATAGGTGTGTGAAATTTATATACTAATTTTTTATACACACGTTATACTAATGAAATAGGTGACAGATAGGTGTTCTAAGAGGAAATATCAATGTGATTCTGGTAAAATTCATATTTTAGTAAATAATATCGTCTAAATAGTCTAAATGTATTAACGGTACATGTATGATATGAACAAAGTTATGAGTTCTAGGTACGAAGATATACACCAAGATTTGGTTTCATGAGAATCGCAAAACAACATTATCCTATTGTTGTAAATTCCCCTGAGGTAAATAGTTTGAAATGTAGGTTTCTCAAAAGAAAAAAAAAGAAAAAAAGTTTAGTCTTACAATCAAAAAGTTTTTCTGAAGTGATGTTTATGTCACAAACATATCCATAGAGTTTTTCACATGTGGAAACAAGTCGTGTCCATTACGACACTCTGCAGAAACAACACTGGTCATCAGGATTCTTAAAATAAATAAAGAATAAATCAAAAGTTTAGTTTAAAGACGATAGGCCTTGCTTAGAGATACTCAAATATAAGTGTTTAAACGTTTAAAATTACGGTTATGTTTATTTTACTTTGAATTTCAAACACAAACAGATATATACACAATCTCAAACAGTCACACAAACTCAAAAATACACACACACACACACACACACACACACACACACACACACACACACACACACACACACACACACACACACACACACACACACACACACACACACACACACACACACACACACACACAAATAGATACATACACAAAACTCACACAGACTCAAACAGACACACACACACACAAACTCATACAGTCACACAAACAGAGCCAAACAGGAACACGCAAACAGACACATAAACAGAAACAAACACAAACAGGATTGCACAAAACAGACACAGACACGAAAAAGACAAATAATTCAGCCATAAACTCTAAAAATTGTGTTTTGTATAGTAACTCTACACACAAACATTATAGTCATATACCTTTAAATGTTTATTGAGCTATAATGAGTACAAATTTTGCACAATTGAACTTTACTTATACTTTAAAGATGAATGAGTCACTCAAAATGAATAATGACACTTTCTAGAGTTACTTTACAACTGAATTGGAGTACGTTAAACAATTTGTATGATTTAAAGTGCTATAGAAATAAAGCTGATGGAATATATGTATATTCAGTATATATTTACACCATAAACAGAAATGCATTGGGTGAAGTTTTATTTCTTTCCCAAAACACTGAGTTTTTTTTTCTTCTAAGTAATCAAATAGGTACATGTTTACATTAACAGAGTGCAAAAGGGGTTAAAATAATGTTTGTTTTTTCTTTCTGAAAACACTGAATAGACCAACTTGGTCTGAATATATGAGTGACTGGTTTCACTGAGTTAGGTCTCAAGTATCACTTTTAGTGTGTAAAACATTTTAAAACAGTAAGATTAAAAGGTCAACTTTGTAAATCATATAATACATTTGTTTAAAAGAGTAGTTTGACGTGGTATATTTAAGTTTTTAGTGTATAGCAGATTAACTCTGAAATCTATGGAATACATGTTTAAATGTTAAATGTTAATAGATAAATGTTAAAACCTAACTTATAAAATATAACTACAAATTCACTAGTCCAAATAACTTAATGTTTAAACCATTAAAATGTAAAAGAATGGTAAAATCTCTTTCCTGTAATTAAGGTAAATCTCCAATTTATATTATGTATTTGTATACATTAGTAGTTTGATGTATACATTATACAATAGTTTGATATGCCATATTTACGTTTCAAGAGATGTTAGAAGTCTAATAACATAAAACTTGATCAAATATAACTGTTTTCAAGATAACTAAATGTTAAAATTGCATTGTATAAAATCTGTAGATATAACAGATATCGTTATTTCAAATAACCAATGTTTAAAAGTGTAAATATAACTACAATTTCGCTAGTCCAAATAACTTAATGTTTAAAAACCATTAAAATGTAAAAGAATAGTACAATCTCCTTCCTCTAATTTAGGTAAATTTATCTAATGTAATTGTGAAAAAGAGTAGTTATATGTGACATATTTACGTTTCAAGAGACGTTAGAAGTCTAATAACATAAAACTTGATCAAATATAACTGTTTTCACTATTACAGATAACTAAATGTTTAAAATGCATTGTATGAAATCTGAAGACTTTGTTATTTCAAATAACTAATGTTTAAACGTATAAATGTAACTACAACTTCACTAGTCCAAATAACTTAATGTTTAAAACCATTAAAATGTAAAAGAATGATACAATCTCTTTTCGTGTAATTTAGGTATATTTATCTAATGTAATTGTGAAAAACCATAACAGCATAAGAGATGTTAGAAGTCTATAAACTTGATCAAATATAACTGTTTTCACTATGCAGATAAGTAAACAGTCTGACTGAATCTCTGAAAAGTCTATAGCAAAAAAGATTTCTATCAAATATACTAAGCACAAAAACTATATATTGTATCAAATAATGTTTTACCATCGTTATGAAATAAGAGGTAAGAGATCTCTTTTAAATTTACCACTGTTTAAAAACTTTAAAAGATTTTGGTCTTTCTGATTTGACAACATTTACCACAACTTCTCCTCTAACAGGTAACACTCCTAACACTTGCTAACTATTTACCCCTTCCTTCAAAGATATGTCTGAAATCACAGACAGGATGGAGACAGGAGATTTAACTTTGCAAATTAAAACTAACACCCTTAGTGGCACTAAAAACTTATATCCTAAACATTTGTGATTTTTGGAAACTCGTCAGAACTAATGACACCTAAAACCTTTGAACAATGTTTGGACCATCTTAGAGGTGTTTGGGTCCTTCAAAGACCAAGTCAGCAACAAGGATGGGGGACAGATGGATACATGAGGTCTGGGAAGATATCACTTATTAAATTAAAAACTATCACCCCTTAGTGTGATTAAAAAACTTATCTCCTGACCGTTTGTGTATTGGGAAAGATCTCAGATCTAATGACACCTAAAACCTTTGAACAATGTTTGGATCATCTTAGAGGTGCTTGATTCCTTCAAAGACAAGTCTAAAATCAGATCCTTTCTCACAGACAGGATGGAGACAGGAGATTTAACTTTGCAAATTAAAACTAACACCCTTAGTGGCACTAAAAACTTATATCCTAAACATTTGTGATTTTTTTGGAAACACGTCAGAACTAATGACACCTAAAATCTTTGATCAACGTTTGGGTCAATTTTGAGGTGTCGATCCGTCAGCAACAAGGATGGGGAACAGATGGATACAGGAGGTCTGGGAAGATATCACTTTGCAAATTAAAATTACTACCCCTACTTTTAATCTTTTATTACATCCAATAATAAACACTTCCATATGCAAAGCACCTCCAAAACCAGGAAGGGGGCCGGCTCCCCCGAACCCAGTGAGTCTGAGAAGCTCATTTTCATTTGGGTCTACAGAGAGAAGCATGGATCTCACAGCTCAAGTAAGTTCTTTTTAAAATCTTCAGAAACACTATTTTAATTACAAGTCATTATTTCAACCTTTATTGTTTTATTGTTTCTCATTTCTTAAACTCGTTTGTTTTGTTTAATTCACAGTCATTATACCTGGATTGTGAGAAGGTTTGGTCAGCTCTGCTCAGCTCTAAACAACCTCCGGTGGGGGCTGGGGGCGGTGGGGGACAGATTCACCCTACTACACAACTGTGTAAACACTCGTAAAATCATAAAAAAACAAATTGTCCGGAAACAGGAGGTCAAAGGTGACAAATGCACACCTGGGGGTAATAAATCATTTTTTGACACTCTGTATATAATATTTTCTTCTGTTATTCTTTTTAAAATTTATTTTATTTTTTTATATACATTCTGTCTGGGCGTTTATTTTTTTGTATCACTCTACTGGACTTTTTTTGCAGTCTGCTCCTTCTCCATCTGCCGCTTCATACTCCTGCATGCTGCCTCCATCCCCGTCTGCACCTCGCTCTTTTGAGACGTCATACTCCTCTCCTCATCTGCCAGCTCCTCCTTCAACTAACACCAGCACAGGTCAGTCTACACCTCTTACAGATACTCAGAGATCCCAACAAGATCTTTTATAGTTCTTGTTTAAAATGTATTTCTTTTTATTAATATAACTATTATAAATATACTTACTTTTTAGTTTTTACTTCTTATTTAATTATGTTTATTACGTTATTATCTATCTATCTATCTATCTATCTATCTATCTATCTAACTATAGGTATATAAAACCGGTATATAAAAATGGATTTAAATGCTATAATTCATTCTTTCAAATAAATGTAATTTTACCACACTAGTCCCTGTGTCTGAGTTAAATAGGGCAATAATGCTGGATCTAACTGAGGAAAATAACATTATTATCCTTCCGATCAAATATGGCTCCAATCATCAACAACGGGCACAGTAAATGACCACAGTATACGAGGAATGACCCATGGCTAGCTGTGCATTAAACTCTTTTAACGCACTCTGTGGAGACATCCACTCTCTGCTTCGACTCCACGTTGTGAATTATAATAGTTTAATGTCCAGCTAGGCATGGATTATTCCTTATTTTATTTATTATTCTTTAGTTATATTTGCATGCTTTTTATTAATTATTTTCTTATTATTTCGGAGGGCCACATAGGACAAGATGGCTATTGTCCTTTTTAAACACAGTCCTGAGGACGTTTTACACTTTACTAATACTGGAATGCATCAATTAATGTAGGGGACAAAAGATCAGTTGTGTATGATTCAGCCTTTTAAACAAGATACACCTTTGGCAAAGGCAGGCCCATCCTTGGCTGTTCAGGCCCAGGTGTGTGTCCCCATCATCTTGTGACCCAACTAGAGTCTTTACACCTGATCCAAAACAACTGACGGCAGCGTTCTGCAGTAATTACCATTTCTTAGATGGTCTGGTGTCGGACATGGCCATAGATTCCCAGCTCTTTCAGCAGCCTGATGGTTGCTGTTGCCACAATGTCCCTTAAGCCAATTTCTACAGGACAGACCAATACTTTCCATCCTTTCTGCTGAGCATTCACTGCCATCTCTGCAGATGGAAACCTCCATAGCATCCTCCCATAGTACTGTCACTTCAATGAAATACACAGTGTGTAGGGTGCTAGACCAAAACACCAGGTCTGCTCTTTGGCTAGACAATTTCAGATGAGACTGAATTGTTTGCCCACCAACATTTTCTAGTATCGTAGCCTTGGCCGATAAAGGAAACCTTCCCTGAATTGCACTACCTGGGCTATGTTTGGTGTTCTGAAGGGCAGGACGTTGGCAGCCAAGATTTGTATCATTTGCTTGCTTGTGCCAGTGCCAATATCACCCTGTAGCCTAAGACTGGTTGCCCACTGAAGCTAAGCAGGGTCAAGCCTGGTTAGTACCTGGATGGGAGGCCTCCTGGGAATGACGAGGTTGCTGCTGGAAGTGGTGTTAGGAGGCCAGCAGGGGGTGCTCATTCAGCGGTCTGTGTGGGTCCTAATGCCCCAGTATAGTGATGTTGACACTGTACTGTAACAAGCACCGTCTTTCGGATGAGATGTTAAACTGAGGTCCTGACTCTCTGTGGTCATTAAAAATCCCTGGATGTCCTTCGTAAGAGGAGAGGTTTAACCCCGGCATCCTGGCCAAATCTGCCCATTGGCCTTGGTCCATCACGGCCTCCTAATCCCCCCCATACTCTGATTGGCTTCATTGCTCTGTCTCCTCTCCACCAATAAGCTGGTGTGTGGTGAGTGTTCTGGCGCTGGTTGCCGTTGCATCATCCAGGTGGATGCTGCACAATGGTGGTGGTTGAGGAGTCCCTCCCCCCTCTTCCCAAGCACTGGAAAAGTGCTAAATAAATGTAGCTAACTATTATTATTATTTGTCTCCATGTGTACCTCCCCTGAGACAAGCTCACCTTGCAACCGGTAAGGATGTGTCTGAGGGAAGCAGGAGATAAACATAGGGGACATGATGGATCTTCCCCCAACCACTGGTGGAGATTAATGGGTGAAGGCAGGACATCAGGGGTTGCCCTGAGCAGGAAGTTGATTCTACTTGCCGCCGTCATCCATAATTCCTCCCTGCTAATTTTCCTCTTCTCTATGCTCTTCCAGTTTGTCCACTGTCCCTGCTGGGCCTGAGTGACTGCTTTAGAATGCCTTGCTGCCTCCTGCTTATGCCGGACTTCCAAGATTACCATTTTTTTTCCGCTCTGAAGGTCAAGCCTAATTATTCCAGGATCTGCCCTGACACAGAACCAAACCTCCTCTTCCGCATCAGTCTGAGCAGCACCAAAGCTTTAGCTTTCCAGGGAGCAGAGACATATTGACCCTGTCTACATCCTGCTTCAGCAGCCAGACTTGCTCTCAGTCCTTTAGGCTTGCATCATAGCCTTCTCCAAGGCTTTTGATGGGCTTTTCAAAGTACTTTTGGTCAGACAGCTTTCCATTGTGAATGGAAAAGATTTTTGACTTGGATGGATTGATCTTCATCCTGGCCCATTCTCCTGGAGTTTCCTTAACAGGTATCATGTTATAGTTATATCACGGTGTGGTAATGTCTGGTGTAACAAAGAACTTCAAGTCTTGAAAACAGGTTTTTACAAAGATTGTGATACACTTTGGTTTTCTGAAGAAATCAAAAGCAGCCCTCAGGATGCTTTGTGGAACAGAACCAAATGGATTGACCAGATCAAGAATTATTACATGGTCTTTCTTCCCCCTCTTACCTGTCTGAATCTGGTACTAGATCATGCTCCAGATAGGTTTTTCTCCAGATAGGTTGTCAACCTTTGCGCTGTGACACCAAAGAAAATCTTGCCCTCGACAATTGAGAAGGCTGATAGAACAGGATTGAGGATTCTTTCTCATTTGGTCTCAGAATTCCACCTGCTTTAGGTATAACTTGCTCCAGAGAAACTCCAGAGAAAGTGCAGAATATACACCTTGTAAAGGACCCCATTTGGGCCAGGAGCCGACAATGCTCTTGCCCGCTTTTCTATGTTCTGCATTTTTTGGGCCTCACATCCATACTGTCAGGTGTATGGAAGGGGATGTGTCGAGAACTCAATGTTCAAAAAGATGAGGAACTTTAATGAACAGAAAACAAACAAAAACTCAACAAAAACCAACCTGAGGTTGGACTAGACCGAATGGAGTTAGAAACTTCACTAAAGACACAAGACGGACAAGGCAGCAAGAACATCACCATGAAATGAATAGGGTGCACATGAGGAGGATAATGAGGTGGAAACAGCTGGGGCAAATCAAATGTAACAAGGGAACAATACGGGTGGGGTTACACAATTGACAGGACTAGACATGACTCGAACACACAGCCAATGCAGACTTGCATAGCTGCGTGTCCACATGAAACAAGAAGAGACAGCGTGCAGCTAGTGAATACACAAACTTTGCGTGACACAAAACACATGAAAGCACGTGGCTGATGTAAACACGAACCATGTGCTAAACACTACACGCAGACATGAGAGAGTGCAGCCCAAACAAAGCCGAAACCATGCCCACTCACATGGCATAGAGTGCACGAGAACGAGCAAACACTCGTCTCGTGCGCTCACAACAAGGACGAACACACGGGCTATGAATGTCCAAACCCCTACACAAAACCAAAGCTGAGCAAGATCAAAGTCTCTTGATCGGACAAACATAACTCGCACACAAGACGTTAATCAGACAAGAGAGAGCGTGACCGCGCGCTCCCACAAAACATGAGACATTACAGTAGTATCAGAGCTCTGCCACAACACCAAGAAATGACTTGACCGAATGTGGCAGAACCCTGACACATCCTTTCAATAGGTGGAATGTCTGCAAATGCCTTTCTGGATCACAATATATTATTACCAGGTGCTCCTGCGGTGAATGATTTAATGTCTTCGGAATGGCTTGATTCTTACTGAAGAGAAAATGAAAAAATGAAATATTACGTACTGAATAATTTATTTAAATTTTTCAAATGTTAATAAAACAAATTATAAATTCTCAAACAAATCAAATTTAGAGACAATAACAGAACTTTTACTGTACTATGCTCAGCCATAGTTGTAATATGAAAAGATAAACTAGACAAATGAGAAATGCCAACTTTTTTGAGTAACGTGCCGACAACTAAAACCTTGCTGACACTGAAAATACACGAGCTCATGCATAAATGAAAAAGTGATTCAAAAATAAAAATTAATAATAATTAATAATTCACTTATATAGCATTATTTATTTACCTATTATTTACTTATTACTTTTTTTTTATAATTGATCACTGTTTTAACATTAAATGTTGTTGCTTTTTCTGCTCTAGGTTTGATTTCTCCAGGTGTTTCTGTACCTGTCCAGGTACCAGGAAATGATCAAAATATGGGCCAGTACTGGGCCAGACTGCAGTGAAAAGAAAGTGGGAGGAAGTTTCCTTAAGAATATCTTAAACCTTTTGAAACAAACTGTTCTAAAAATAAAGGAAAGCGATCCTCAGATGGATGAACCTAAAGAACAATTCCTTAATTTGACACCCACATTTATTTTAGCCACATTTTTACAAATACGGTAATGCCAGTGACAATTGCTTCCATTCATTCTCAGACAAACAGGAATGTATATGATGCAACATTTGTGTTGTTTTAAAGAATTCAGACAATTTCACAGAACTGGGAAGCATTGTATGAATTTTAAGAACATAATTCTGGTTTCAAATTCTTTATCTTCTCCATCGTAACTTCCCTCATTATTGTCACCATTGCTTTTGTCATCTTTTCCTCAATCAGATGTATGTTTGTTTCAACATTTACAACCTTGTTGTTTTATGAGCCTCAGTAAGCATGTGACAATCATGGCAAATGCCCAGATGATTCAGAGGAGGGATTGATCATGTGATTGGTATTTAAGACCAAAGAACAAATCAGTGATTTAAAAAATCATCAGCAGTGACAATCACCACAGGTTTATAAAGCAAATATCTCGTAGGCAAAAACATCCAGCTTAAAGATAAAACGATTTCTGAATAAAATGTGCAAATCCAAAGTGTTGTTGTTTAAATACTGTAGCGTTGTGTTCAGTTTCTCCTGTGTTCTTTATTTCTTTTTTCAAATTTGTATTGTCATACAGTATATTCATGAGGAAATATGTTTGAATATGGGAATACTCTCTGTACTTCAACTATAGTTTATGGATTATGCATGAATGCAGACTGTCTGTGTGTGTGTGTGTGTGTGTGTGTATGCGAAAGGTTTACAGTGGGGTACAAATCAAGTCTGAGATCACTAGTTAAAGTGCTTCAGTTTTCATTCCCTTTTAATTTAATGCACACACATTTTGATTACAAATTATATAATAAAAACAATTAAATAAAAACAATTAAACTGAAAATGTCCACAACGTCTTTATACGTCTGCCTTCTCTTGAATGGCAACAGCATCTTCTCTACCAAAAAATATTTTTACACAAATCTAAAAGTCCTAAAATATTAATCTTATTTCTAAATCCTGAAATATTCTGTTTATATCCCTGAAAAATCCCAGGCTGTGAGTGTTTGGACCCCACTGTTCTGTATGTATGGATGTTGTATTCACTCGCTCCAGTCAACCCAACTCATGTATGCATTAAACCCTTTAATAAAACATTTATCTTGCAATCATGCACAGTGACTTGTAACTGTCTCAAATGCAAAATATAGAATCATCCTAAATGAATGGCCAATTTAGAGTCAATTTAACCAAATAATTAAATATAAGGAAAGATCTTCTCAACTTTTCTGAGGGGGATGTCAACTACAGAGACATGTTGACCCTACATCCTGCTTCAGCTGCCGAACAAGTCCTTTAGTGGTTAGAGTTGTTATGTTGTTCATATCGGCCTTAATTGGTATTAAACGAACTCCAGACTTACTCACCACCAACCACCCACTTGAAAGCCCCAATGAAACCTTCATCGCCTTGGTGAGAGCTAGTGGGTAGATAGACCATCCTGCCATGCCCATCTTGAGAAGATGCCACGTGGTGATAACGTCTGGTGTAATAAAGCATGTTACATAGTGGTGTTACAAAGTTTGGGACCCACTCTGGAATGCACTGGCCAGATCAAGAAAAATGACATGGAGGTCTTTCTTCTCCCTCTTAGCTGTCTGAATCTGGTACTAGATCATGCTGATGTGCCCCAGATATGCAAAAGTCCTTGTTCAGTTGTTTTTTTCCACTGTTGATAGACAATAGATTTCCTTCCACAATTCTTTTTGCAAGACACCAATCATGGGAATCTTAGACATCTCAAAGTCAGTTCCTTTTACTAGTTTCATATCTGAGTTAACGCATTAAACAGTCTAAAGAAAACCACTTGATGAGTCACTATATGAGCTTTAAATAGTTTAAATGAAGCAGGAATTAACCCAGATAGTCTGTCTGTTTTTCTCTCATTCACACTGTATCTCTCTCTCTCAAGGCATTAGTGATAGCGTGTCATGTAGCACTAATAGCACTTTCAGATGCACTCTGGCAGATGGGGGTTGGGAAAGATGGAGAGAAGTACAGCTGATGGTTTGCAGACACTTTCAAACTACAGGAAATGGGCATTCTGGAGCTCACCGATATGATCATGAGTGTTTTATGTTGTCTGGTGTGTTAATAACTTTGTAGAAGTCATTTATAGACTAGCAGAGGTGGCAAGACGACTTAAGATTAAAGAGGAAGACCATCATATTTTAGGCTTTTCACCTTATTTAGCAAAAACAAAAACGTTGTGAACGTTAAGGGGAAATTCTGTTGATTTTCACTACATGTTTTTTTTCTTTGGTTATGAGAAAATTAAGAGAACATTTCATTTTGTAATTTTGCAAACATTGAGGGAACATTGAATGAATAGATATTCTGAACTTGTACACCTATACAAGTTGTACACCTATAGCAGGGGTGGGCAAACTATTTGTCTCGCGGGCCACATTGGTTTCTTAAAATTGACAGAGGGACCGGGGGTGAAGGTTGCATCTGTGCATTTACTTATAAGAAATCCTAGAAAACCTGTATAAAGTATAGTTTGGTCTAAAATCATTCGACTGGGACACGTGAAATTACAACAAAACAATATTAATACAATTTAATCGACAGAAAAACCATAATATGCAATGTGACTGAAATGTATATTTGCCTCAGCTCTAGATTGACAATCACAGGCGTCCAATCACAACTGACCTCTGGAAAAAAGGGAACTAACCAATGACGTTTGATGTTACTATTACAAGAGCAAGCCCGCCCCGCGACTGACAAAAATAAAAGTGCTCGCGCGAGCAAAAACAGCAGTCGAGAGCGGGCGAATGTTCGCGCGCGCACGAGTGATTAAAATTAGCTCGCGGGTACCCGTATTTACGCGTAGCTCTGTTTTCCGCTCGCGGATGTAATTTACGCGCGCGCAAACATCAGTTTTGCGCTCGTTCCTTTTTAGCACGAAATTAACGCTATAAAGGGCGGTTTAGAGGGGTTTATGACACACGCCTACTAGGGATGGGCGATACCTGACTTTTTAAATTCGATACGATACCGATATTTTTGGGTATAATTTTACCGATATCGATATCGATACCCCTTATTTCTTAAATGTGTTATTTAAAAAAAAAAAAGTAAAGTTAAATATATATATATATATATATATATTACACTTACAGGCAAATTGCATCCACACATGACACATAAGACATATTGGCCATTAATAAATTTATTACAAAAGTAAATTTGACAACAAATAAATAAAAATGTTTAAAATAATACAGTATTTTACAAAAAATATTGATTAAATAAAATACATCATAACATGTCACAAATATTGCATCTCGCAATACTTTTTTCTGCCGTTGAAAAGTAGTTGAAAAGTAGCCATAGTAGCCACTTTCTGCCATAGTGCCATTCTGTTTATGCGCACGGACAAAATGCGCGACGCGTGCCGTGAAAGTGACGTGTACGTGACGTGTACGTGTGGGCAGGGCACGTTGCTCGCGTTTCTCACAGTCATCACGTGACAATTCACGGGATTTTTTAGCACAAACATTAAACAGAAGTACCGAAAACACTTTTTGCAGAAATTGATGCAGAAATTATTATTTTAATGAAGATATTTTTGTGGAGATATCGATACCAAGTAAGTAGTTTGTGAGTATCGATATATCGATACTGCAGTATCGATATGCCCATCCCTAGCGTCTACTCTCCACCACAGCTTCAGCGCCACTGCCGCTTGGAGCCGCGACAGAGTGACATTACAGTGAAATGTAAAAGTAAGGAGGTTTAATACAGGTTCGGCGGGCCGGATTAAAAAGCCCAACGGGCCGGATATGGCCCGCCGGCCGTAGTTTGCCCACCCCTGTCCATAGGATAATTTCTAGGATTATAAAAGATTTAATGGGATCCAATTAGGTCCTTAATCAGGTCTATATGGGAATACTTAAAAAAAAAAAAAAAAAAATTATATATATATATATATATATAATTTTTTTCTATCAAGATTTTTTTTTTAAAGAATTCAAAAAGTTTATTTTTCCAATTTTTCTTTTACTAACAAATAATAGTTTTGGATTGTGTGCTGCAATTTGTTTCGACTCATTTCGAGCAAATAGCAGTCACATTATAAGCAAAATGGGAGTTAGTTATAAGAAAAGCGTACAATTGAAACTGAAATTACATTAAAATAAATAAGAATGTCCAACATGATTCCAAGAATCCATTGAGATCCTACAGGACAAAATGATATTCCAATAAACTATTTCAGAATGTGCAACGGTCATCCATTTTATTAGTGTATTTTAAGCTCTCTATGTTTTAAAGTCGCGATAAAGTGCCATTTGTTTCTGAATGTGATGTTATTTCCTGTTCAAAAAGTGTGTGTGCAGAATAAAAATATCATGTAAAGTGAAGGATGCTGTTTACTTTGAGAGACTTTTTAATTCAAAACCATATTAATTGGAAACCTACATGATTTCTGATTGAAAGAGTAAATTAAAAAGATAATTAACTGGCACACAGTTCTGCTGTACATAAAGCAAGATTGATTTCATAGTTTGTCTATGTTGATTCAATGTTAAATAAGTGATTTAATTTTACTTGACCTTATATTGATTTTATGTCCATCTTGGTCTATTTTTCATTGTTGAAATAACATTATTTCAGGGTGCAGAGCTGATGAGAAATCAATGTTAAATTTCACCATTGATACATTGAACATTGAACATTGATTCAATGTTAATTCAGTGTCGGTCTGCTATCTGGATTCCCCAAACAATGGTAAATGTGACGGAATATTATCCACACATAATGATACCAACACATTTTTACTACATCTCTAAAGTCTGATATTGCTAAATGTGATTTTGCATTGTTTGGCACATTGTGTGTGTCTGACATACCTTGAGCAATATGTTGTAGGATAAGTGTTACAAAACTTCTGCATGACTTTGTATCATCGTCATCATATTAGACAATACACTTCAGTGAAATACACTGGAAGCTTAAACTTCAAACTTTGTGCCATGACTTAATAGTTTTTTTTAACCCTGGTGTAAATTTCCTTGCCCCCTGTGATGTTGTCTTCCTGCCACAACTTCCCGTCACACAATCCTATTTTAGACAACACTATTTCACAGATATATTTTTGTGTCCTTGATGTAGACTTGTCTGACATAATCAAAGCTTTTTTGCACACCTTTAGTGAGAACACATTTTTGCTAGATTTTGTAAGTGATTGCTTACATCTGTGAATTATAAAATACTGCAAATGAAAGAAAGATTACACATTCCATCTGTGGTTTGAAACACTCTTCAAACAATATGAGTGTTGTAACGGTAAAACGCGAAACATCCTGTTTCTTTCAGTTATTCAGGGTGCAACGGAACCTGAAACAAAACAGTTAGGTTTTGTGGTGTTTTTTTTCTTTTCTTAATTATGAATAAATCTGAGAATGGCAAAGCTTAATATGTTTTAAATAAAGGAAAAATTGAATAATTCATGTTAAATTAATTATGTGGTTTAATGCAGTTAAGTAATGCTCCTTTGACTCAGCAGGGAGTTAGAGACCCTTACACAAAGATTTTTTTTGTGTGTGTGTGAGAGAGAGAGAGAGAGCACAAGAGAGAGAGAGAGAGAGAGAGAGCGCATCTCATCGATTGGTCTCTGCCCTGCCTAGTCCTTTGAGAGATAAACTGAAGTAGCAGGAAAAACAGAACATATAACGGTATGAGGAAATAAGTGCAGCATTGACTTTTGAATAAGAGCAGATCCTTTTATTTGTCTGCAGCTGTTTGTATTTATATTTCATATTCCAGATGACTTTCTCAGGATATCTTTGGTTGGTTCACCTGACCGGCACTGTGCTTGTGTTTATCTCTCCGGTTCAGTTGGCTGCGGTGCCGGACCGGTACTCTCGGGGTGTGGTAAGATGAGCCTTACTCTGCATTGCTATAACTTAAACACTTTAGAAATAGAAAAGAAGATTGTGCCATATCTCATAAGTGGGGTATATGTTAGGGATTAGGATTAAATATAAATATATGTATTCATTTTTCTTTTATGTGCGTTTGTTGGTGTTGCATCTGTGTAAAACCCCAGTGAGACAGACGTAAATAAATTAGTCAGTGGAATTTCAATAATTTTTCCAGAGAAAGATGGTGTGTGTGTGTGGTTGTGTGTGTATATATATATATATATATATATATATATATTCATCTGTCCATTACCAGAAGTGTGTAATACATAAATTATCCTTTAAATGTACCTTAAAATAGTTTAAATTAGCCGAATTGAACTAGTTTTACGGTTTTCCACAACAGTAATGATAATGACACAGAACAATTATATTGTTGGAATCTTTTTCAGAAGAAAAATATTGACAGCCAATCAGAATCAGAAATGTCATCCTACGTTGTTGTGGGCGGCCTAATATAGTCATTGTTATCGTTAGAGTAACTGCTCTTTTTATGATCTGGTCTTTACATGAAAAGGGTGCTATTCATATGCAGTATATATATTCACCTAAGTTAAATGAACATTGTTAGTTTGTGATTTCTCTTAGGACTGGTTAAGCAGGTATGGATACCTGCCCCCTCCTGACCCCCGCACCGGCCAGCTGCAAACTAAAGAAGGCATTGAGAGGGCCATCAAAGAAATGCAGCGATTCGCTGGCCTCAAAGACACAGGCAAACTCGGTAAATACCGTGTCACAGAAAGCATTTCATCACAGGCAGGAAATGGTCTAACGGCCTTGTTTCACAAAACTTTTTGGTGACTTTTTCGGTGCATAATTTTTTGTTCTAGACTGAAGAACATGAAACCTTTTGCATTATACAAGTTTATTTCTGACTGTTCTCTGAACATTCAAAACATCCCGTTTTTAAAGACATTTCTTGATTCACTCTTTCTGGGATGTTTTCAATTCTCGATATTTGCAAGTGTGATGATGAGATTTAGAGTGACTTTTTCTTCATGCTGTGGTTGGTGGCTTGGAAATGGTGGGTTCAATGAATTTCCTCCAGAGAAATAATTATTTCATTGTCTCTCCTCCACCACATGGGCTTTTATTACATGTCCAACAATGGGCTCTGTATCTCTGAAGTCGATATATTGATCTGAGACCTTCTGTCCTGTGCTTCTGTAGACAGCGAGACCCTGAAACTGATGAGCACACCACGATGTTCATTGCCAGACATTATAGGGTCTGGGGACTTGCTGAAAAAGAGAAGGAGGAAAAGAAGATACGCCACGACTGGACTTCGCTGGAAGAAGTCTGACCTCACATGGAGGTCTGCGTTGTTAGACACACAAAAATGAGACGTTCTGTTGTTAATTACTCACCTTCATGTCGTTCCAAACCCATAAGACTTTAATTCATCTTCAGAAGACAATCTTTTTGATGAGATTTCTGTCCTTCCATTGACAGCTACCACTTTGACGCTTCTTAAAACTAATCCAAATGAATTGAGCAGTTTAGTCCAAATTTTCTGAAGAGACTCAATCACTTTATATGATTTGAACTCACACATGAGTTGTGGGAAATGGAACCTCAAGCGTGTTTTCTTGACGAGTGAGAACCAACGAGGTTCATTCTCGTGTTACGCATTGTGAACTTTTTGAAGCGTTACGCCTTTTTGTTGCGTAACTGTCAATGTAGAGACAGAAATCTCTTAGATTTGATCCAAAAGATAAATGTCGAAAGTCAAAAAGAAAGTCATTTAGATTTGGAACAAAATGAGTGTGAAAAAATAAGTTATCTAATCTTTAATAATGTTCGCACAACGTTTGCATAAAACGGCCTTTTAAAAACCTTTCACTGGACGTTGTTCCAGAATATTCAGAGAACATTCAATGTAACTTTTACATAACGTTTCTCAAATGATAAAATACTGTACATTTTGAACATTGAGAAATAACGTTTTAATAGGAAAATTGGCAAAATGTTCTTAGAAGTTATTGTTGTTTGTTGGGTGGTCTCTGGCTAATAACTTACTACAACCCTTTTAAATATGTAGTGACTAATGCATCTCTGTTTTGCCTACTAGCATCCAGAATTACCCATCTCTTCCTCCAATCCTTAAACCTGATCACGTACGCGCCATAATGACCTATGCCTTTAAAGCCTGGAGTGATGTCACCAACCTCAAGTTTGAAGCTGCTTCCATGAGCGAGCACAACAGTGCCGATATTAAGATCTCTTTCGCTCGCTCGCTCCACGATGACGGCTTTCCATTTGATGGGAAGGGAGGGACGCTTGCTCACGCCTTCTTCCCAGGGGACTATGATGTTGATGGAGATACACATTTCGATGACGAGGAGAGCTGGACCTACTCAGGCAAGATACAAGCTTTATTAAATATTCATTGACTGATAAATAACAGTCCCAAAGCAAAATATTTGTGGATTAATCAAATGCTTTTGTAAATGGACATATATTTAGGGATTGTTCTGTCAAATCTGTTTCACAAAAGATAAATGTTCCAAAAATAGCTCAAGTCAAATCAAGCTTTATTTATATATTACATTATATGATACAAGTCAGGTCAATGTTGATTCCTTTCAGTTTAATAATGGTGACGATTCTGCAAATTTAGTGTCATTATCCAGCTTTAAAAGGAGTTCTCATTCGATGGTATCTGAGCAGTTACTGGATAGTTGGGAGGAGATTGTTCTTGTAATCCAGGCAATCACGATTCACATTTACCATCTTCCACCTCTAAAGAATCCCTTGACACTACATTTATCTTTCTATGTATTTCTCAAAATGGGGTTATGAGAATGTAAAAGCTCGATCTTGATTTAAGAGCAAACTTTAATCATGGACAGCAAGCCAGATCTCTTTAACTATAGTTAAGCCCCAGTGTATTAATAAAAGCTTTAAACAGATGTCTATAAACTGACTTTCTCCTAATTTTTAAATGTTACATCATTATGTTTCCCAAATTTCGAGGCTTATGCATACAATGGCATATTTGTATAACAAAGAAATATTGCTGTCATTTTCATCATGCCAAGAATTTTAGAAAACATTTAAGCTTATAGATGGTTTAACGCAATACAATAAACTTTCATTTGTCAACATTAGTCAACAATGAATTTACAACGACCAATAAATCTAGTATTTCTCATTGTTAGTTCATGTTAAATAATGTAGTGTTTATTCATCTTAATTAACTGTAATCTCAATACATTTTTATACATTATTACTGTTACGGTTTTAGAGGGCTGAATTACCTGTTGAAACATAAAAAGGAAAGAAAATACATAGACAATATCCTAATACCTCTCTAACTAAATATAAATAAGTTATAAGGAATAAAAATAAGAAATAATAATTGGCCACAAACCCTGCCCAACTCAGGTGAATCTAAAGTTAACAGCACATAGAAATGAACAGCAACACTCTCAGATTAAGCACAAGTATCAAGTATATGTACACACAGACATATACACACCTAACTGAAACACTATTCAGACCTACCTGAATACACACAAGGCATTGGGACCGGCGTGCGTGCGTGCGTGCGTGCGTCTCTCAAAGAAGAAATCAGTATTGCCATATTGGGTTCCCGCCCAATTGGGCTCCTTTTGGTCACGTCCAACCGGAAAAAAATGCATTGGGCTGGTCGATAAAAATTGGGCTTGTTTTTGATGACAAACCCGCCCAAATTTCCTATATAAATGCATGTAAATTCCATTAAATAAAGCTCACAAATGCATATAAATTCCACTAAAACACTGCAAACACTTTTTGCTCAAGTTGAGCTGGAAATCGTCAGTACAATCTGGCAACACTGGAAGAAATGCCTCAATTTCTCTCTCTCTGGGTTGAATTTTCTGGGTTCCTTATACTCCACTTAATGAGCTGGAACAGGAATCAGGTGGCACTCATAATACTTTTAAGGAGACAGTACGCAGAAGAAGAACCAAGAACACAGTACATGCACAGAAAAACAGTATTCACCTCATACACACAACAGATTTTAAATAAAATACTTACATCCTTATGGACGTTACAATTAAGATCCAAAGATGTGGCTGTTAACAGTAATTAATACACTGTTGAAGTAATTTTATTAACTAACATTAACAAATGTTAATGTAAAAAAGCCACTGCTCATTGTTAGTTCAAGTTAGTTAACGTTACCTAACATTACCTAATGTTAACAAATGAGACTGTGTAAAGTGTTACCATACTTGGTTATGACGGAAATGAGAAGTGAAGCACATCTCAACCACAGAAACTTTTCAGGTTTTTTTAAAATTTCAGAACAGTTTTATAAGGGTAACATTTGAGAACTGTTTCAGATACCAGCAATTTTTAAATCTATATACAAGTTCACTTATAAAATGTATTTTTAGACTGCTATCCAACTTAAGTTAAACATTTTTAAAAGAGCAAGTACTGTCATTACCATCCAATTACCATTATTTTAGGACATGTGACACAAATTTTTTTTTCATGTTTCTAAGTAGTCAAAAGTGGCTATTGTCTTATACAATTTTATTATACATAAATGAGAATCTCCTCTTCTGGTTTCAGATGACCGTGGCACTGATTTGTTCTCGGTGGCTGTGCATGAATTCGGTCATGCCCTGGGTCTCTCTCATTCTTCCTCATCTCCTTCCATCATGCGGCCGTACTACCAGGGTGCTGTTGCAGCTGATATTGCATCTTACACTCTTCCAGATGACGATCGCTATGCCATTCAGTCACTCTACGGTAGGAACATGTTCAGAAGCTTTAGCTTCCTGCTCTGGAAGTTATTCTTGATACTTAAAGGAATTGTTCATCCAAAAATTAATATTCTGTCATCATTTACTCATCTTCATATCTTTTTAAACAGCTTTATGTGAAAAAGTTCAATATGTTAGTTGGTTTATCTGTAAACCTAGCTTTCCAGTTTATCGCCTTAAAGTGTTAGTTTTACATTTAAATTTATATTTCTGCATTTGTCTGATGCTTTTATCCAAAGCAAATTACATTGCATTCAAGATACATTTTGACATTCTAATCAGTTCTTGCTTTCCCTGGAATCAAACCCATGATTTTAGTGCTCAAAACACCAACGCTCTACTGATTGAGCTACAGGAAAGCTATTCAGAGCAAAGTTCAAAAGAGCATAATGTTCACCCTAAAATAAAAACTCTGTCATTAATTACTCACCCTCATGTTGTTCCGAACCTGTAAGACTTTCGTTCAGCTTCAGAACACCAATGAACATATTTTTATGCCGCTTTTCATCATTAAAGTAATTCAAGTGAATCCAGTGGTTAAATTGCTATTTTATGAAGTGGATTAAACCTTATTTACCACTTTATTCTCAAAATATTAATTTCCAACACATATTCATGAGAGCACCACAATGCATACGTGACATTATTGCATGAATGTGCATTGGAGATTAATATTTAGTAAATAAAGTGGTAAACTATTTTTTTTCTTCATAAAAGGCTTCATAAAACGGAGGTTAAACCACTGGAGTCACATTAATTTCTTGAATGATGTCTTTACTGCCTATCTGGGGGTTGCAAGTGGTAATTGTGTAATGGTTAATATGAGGGGACCGAAAGATTTTATCAAAAAGATGGTCAGAAATGGAACAAAAGTCTTACAGGTTTGGAACAACATGAGGGGGAGTAATTAATGACAGCATTTTTATTTTTGGGTGAACTAACACATATCTAAATCTGTGGCTGTGGTTTTGGTTTGCTCTTTAACAGGAATGAAGAGAAGCTCAACAACTCCATCCCCAAACAACCCAACACCACAATTACCCAAACCACCAAATCCACCTAGTCCCAAAGTACCATCAAAGTGAGTCATGTTTACCAAGAAGCATGCAATGCTTTTCTAAAGTTTGAGGTCATTAGTTATTTAGGTTTTAAATTCTACTTTTATTCAGCATGGAAGCATTCAATTGATCAAAAGTGACAGTAAAGACTTCTATGTTGTTCAGAGATTTCTATTCTTTTGAATTTTCTGTTCACCAATAATAATAATTATTATTTCTTTAAATTTCTTGATCCTCAAATCATCATATCAGAATTATTTCTGTAGGATCATGTGACACTGAAGACAAAAGTAATGATGCTGAAAATATACAGTATTACAATAGAACCCAGTTCTTTTAAATTGTACCAATATTTCACAGTACAGTAATACCTCGTTAATACCTTTATGACTTTAATTTGTTCCAAGAGCGAGCTCGTAAACCAAAATGCTCGTACACCAAAACAATTTTCCCCATAAGAATGCACAAAAAATCAATTAATTAGTTCCACACGACCACAAATAACCACTTTAATTTTTTTGGTTTTACCCTATTAATTACAGTAAAAAATTTAAATATGAATACTAATTAATAATTGACAATTAAACTCTAAAAATACTTGACAATTTACTGTAACACACTTCAGCTTTGAGCAGCGTGCGTGGAGGAGACGAGACAGAAGAAAAACACAAAACCCGGAATCAAGTGCAAATGAGTGAATTTATTATAATAGTGCAGAAAACAAAGGAAGTGATAATCCAGAGTGAAGGCACGGGAGCCGCGAACGAACGCGGGAGAGCCAAAGACAGCACAACACAACTCGACAACACAAGAATGGAGAGAAGTGAACTAAATAAGCAGATGATATGAGAATCAGGTGTGTCAGTGCTCAGTGACCACGGCCCCTTTCTCACACACACACACACACACACACACACACACGCACACACGCACGCACGCACGCACGCACGCACGCACGCACGCACGCACGCAGGCAGGCAGGCAGGCAGGCAGAACTAGGAGACAATGAATTCAAGAACCGTGACAGTTACTGCTTAGAGGTACTTTACGTGTATATGTATATATGTACATGTAGAACAATAGCGATAACATTTAATTAATGTTAACAACAGGAGGTAATCCCGCTGTAAATCACTTATAAAAGTATCACTGTGGTGAATGATGCAGTCAAACCAAGCGATGCTGAGAGAATGAAGGGGTGATAAAGGGGTTGGAACATGCTCGTATACCGATTTACTCGTATACCAAGTCACTCATAAACCGAGGTATTACTGTATTACTGTTTTGCTGTATTTTTGGTTAAATAAATATCGAGCAGAAGATGCTTCTTTAAAAATCTAAAAAATCTTACAGACCCCAAACTTTAGAACAGTAGTGTAGATACCCTGCCATATCAGCTAATAATAACATCTCCAGAACTCAATAATAATAAGTTGTTCAAATTTAATTTTCTAGACCTGATGCATCAGAACCAAATCGCTGTGAGGGTGGTTTTGATGCGGTAGCAAACATCAGAGGAGAAGTTTTCTTTTTTAAAGGTACAGTGTATTATAAGCCACTTACATAAAACTAAAGGATTTAATTTATTTGTATCTCAAATGGTGGAAGAAATGGAATGTAAATGTTCATGGAAGAGCATTTCCTCTGCTTCGGTCAGGTCCATATTTCTGGCGAATCCAGCGGTCTGGATCTCTTGTATCCCTTCAGCCTGCTCTCATAAAAAACTTCTGGATTGGTCTTCCTCCTGGCACTGAAAAGATAGACGCAGTTTACGAAAGAAAGACGGACAGCAGGATCATCTTCTTCATAGGTTAGTTTCTTTTTATTAATTTGGGTGCACAATGGAAGAACAAATACAGAGTTCTGACATGAAACTCTAGATGGCACAGACTGATAAGTTCTTAACTCTTTCTGCTATAAATCACATCATTCTCTATAGGGAACAGCTGATTGGTTACCTCTGCATGAGCAGCCAATAAACTCGCTGCTTAACTTTTAAATACTTGGTCAACATTTGCTGTGGCAGTTGCAGCATGCTTTCAGAAATATATCCACCTCCCCAGCTCCACCTGCACAGATCTGCAATTCATGTATGCGATATTGCACGGCAGCGACATGTCTTGCTCACAGCAGCGTGATGTGGCAGTAGCAAAAACTTGATCTGAAGCACCAGCAATGACAGCAGCAGCTTGTCAGATTGATTCAGCCAATATCAACACATATCCCTTACCATACCAAACACTCCATGAGTTGTCATGACAGAAACCAGTTTGAGAATGGTTATGTCTGTAAGTGAATGCATGTCATTTTCTTTCCACGTAGGCTCACAGTACTGGGTATTCAAAGACACCATAGCAATTTCTGGTTATCCACGTCCGTTGTCCGACTGGGGGCTGATATCTCATGAAGGAAAGGAGGTGAATAAGGTGGAGGCAGCCTTCATTTGGGCTCATAATGGAAAAACCTACATCTTCAGCGGTGGAGAGTTCTGGAGGTTCTCTGAAGGCACAGAAACTGTAAAGCGGCGTCCAGACGCAGATTATCCCAGATTCTCCTCCCTCTGGAAGGGCGTTCCCAGTAATCCTGATGACATCATCACCTGGGGAGAGGGTAATGTAGAAGATAAAGTCTATTTAACTGTTATCATTCACATCAATCTGTAGTGGTCAATGAGACTGCATTAATGATGCATTAGAGCGTTAGCATCAGACCGGTTCCATTAGCTTTTGGATTGTTGCAGGAATTAAGCTCAGCATCCGGAAAAAGTTTCTGATTCTTACACTTTTTGTTCATCATATTAATCCTCCCAATTACACACACCTTTTGAAGCCTAAATGAAATCAGCAGAAGTAAAATGCTAAATATAGACCACAAAATGAACTACACCACAGTAGCATGACTTCAACATTACCACAAGTAAACTTCTTTAAAAAACATGTTCCCTGAAAGTTTGAGTAAGAATAGCTTGCAAAATGTATGCAGTATGAATGTAATCTGGATGTACTGCATGTTGTCATTATCATGTGTCCTACAGCTGAATTGCATTTTTATTAGTCTTTTATGACTACTGTGAGTCTAGACATACTTGTTTTGTCACATCTTGTTTTTGTCACATCGTGCGATTACAGCCAATGACTTTAGGATAATGTAACTGAAAGTGCAAAAATGAATCAAATATAGGGTGACTGTCATGTTTTCTTTACATGGGTTTACTCATAAAACATGATGAGAGCACTGTGACTATTTAGTAGCCTTTTATTGCAGCACATTTAAATTGTAACCCTGCCCTCTAGTGGGACGTTTCTGTAAGAATAGCATCTGTAGCATCAATAAACATTTACATTTACTGCAAACACTGCAGATGTGTTATGAATATGAGCTCTGCGCTCCCCTCCCTGGCCACCAGAGGGAGCTCACACATTTATACTGACACTTCACTACACACTACATTTCCCAGCAGCCATCACACTGGACTGATCACACACACCAGCTGGACCCGATCAGGATTGTTTGTTCTCACCAGCTGTCACCCATCTCATGTACTATAAAAGACTGCTTCACACACACACTCACAGCGAGGTCTCGATTTGCTATTGCAGTCATTCCAAGCGTTTATCATTCCTGTCTGTACGCTACCAGTTTTGCCTGTTTGCCTATTTCTGATCCTTCTCTGCCTGCCCCGACCTGTGCCTGGATTAACGCCTATGATTGTCTGCTGCCTGTCTTGACCACCGCCTGTACTACGTTTCTGTATCTGTTCTGCCTGCCTTCCTGACCCCTGCTTGGATTACTGACCACGATTGCTCTCTGTTTTGCCCTGACCCCCTGCCTGTACGACCATTCTTAATAAAGACATTGCGATTGGATCCCTGCCTGTGAGTCCTCCTTCTGTTACAGAAGACCTCGCCAACAAAAGATCCAGCTGTCTTCAAACATGTCTCAGCCAGTCACCCAAGAAGGACGTTGTGGCACCTTAGAAAATCTGGGGAAGATCCTCCAGATAGCAAGGGAGAACCCAGACCTAAGGGAGAACCTGCCACGGCCAGTCAGCCAGCGCCGCCAGAACCTGCCACGACCAGTCAGCCAGCGCCGCCAGAACCTGCCACGACCAGTCAGCCAGCGCCGCCAGAACCTGCCACGACCAGTCAGCCAGCGCCGCCAGAACCTGCCACGACCAGTCAGCCAGCGCCGCCAGAACCTGCCACGACCAGTCAGCCAGCGCCGCCAGAACCTGCCACGACCAGTCAGCCAGCGCCGCCAGAACCTGCCACGACCAGTCAGCCAGCGCCGCCAGAACCTGCCACGACCAGTCAGCCAGCGCCGCCAGAACCTGCCACGACCAGTCAGCCAGCGCCGCCAGAACCTGCCACGACCAGTCAGCCAGCGCCGCCAGAACCTGCCACGACCAGTCAGCCAGCGCCGCCAGAACCTGCCACGACCAGTCAGCCAGCGCCGCCAGAACCTGCCACGACCAGTCAGCCAGCGCCGCCAGAACCTGCCACGACCAGTCAGCCAGCGCCGCCAGAACCTGCCACGACCAGTCAGCCAGCGCCGCCAGAACCTGCCACGACCAGTCAGCCAGCGCCGCCAGAACCTGCCACGACCAGTCAGCCAGCGCCGCCAGAACCTGCCACGACCAGTCAGCCAGCGCCGCCAGAACCTGCCACGACCAGTCAACCAGAGCCAGAGCCTGCAACGACCCGTCAGCCAGAGCCTGAGGTACCGTTTCCCACCCTATCCCACCCATTATCACCTCTGTCCCTGTCTGTGTCTGCCAGCCCTCCTGCCCTGTCTCTGCCAGAGATCGTCAGTCCTGCACCGCCACTGCATATGCTCAGCTGGATGGTACCGCCGCAGATCCTGCCGACTCCAGCCTCGACGGCAGTCGGGGAATGCCTGACTCCGCCTCCAGCCTCAGACCCCTTCTCTCCACCTCGGTCCGTCAACACTTCGGCACAGCCTGGCTTCTCACTCCCTCAGCTTCACCAAAGTCCCTCGACCATCATCTCCATCGGGTTCCCTCGTCCTCCAGGCTCCACCTTTGTCGTGCGTCGCCTTGCCTACACCTGCGGCTCCAGCTGGCTCCTTCCTCCCTCCGGTTTACACCTTTTGTCCTCTGTCACTCCGTCTCCGACTCTGCTCTCGGTCCGTTGGATTCCGCCTCGGTCGTTCGTCGCTGCGGCTGGCCTTCGGTCTCCGGAGCCAGCGGTGTCGATCGGGTCCTTCGGCTGGTCAGCTACGTCCTGGGACCTTACGGACCTGCCAGACCTCCCAGACCCACCCTGCCCTCCCTGGCCACCAGAGGGAGCTCACACATTTATACTGACACTTCACTACACACTACATTTCCCAGCAGCCATCACACTGGACTGATCACACACACCAGCTGGACCCGATCAGGATTGTTTGTTCTCACCAGCTGTCACCCATCTCATGTACTATAAAAGACTGCTTCACACACACACTCACGGCGAGGTCTCGATTTGCTATTGCAGTCATTCCAAGCGTTTATCATTCCTGTCTGTGTCTGCACGCTACCAGTTTTGCCTGTTTCTGATCCTTCTCTGCCTGCCCCGACCTGTGCCTGGATTAACGCCTATGATTGTCTGCTGCCTGTCTTGACCACCGCCTGTACCACGTTTCTGTATCTGTTCTGCCTGCCTTCCTGACCCCTGCTTGGATTACTGACCACGATTGCTCTCTGTTTTGCCCTGACCCCCTGCCTGTACGACCATTCTTAATAAAAACATTGCGATTGGATCCCTGCCTGTGAGTCCTCCTTCTGTTACAAGATGTAATTACTTCAATAGCCTATGTGCATACCCATATACTACAGTGACAGGGCCAGATGCCTACCAAATGTTTTCTCTTGATCATAAATGCCACAATCTAAATTTAACACATTAAATGAATGTGTGTGTGCTCTTCTTAATATTGTAAATTCATCTAAATATCAACAAACATGAAATTTGAGATGTGAGCATAAATGTAGTGCATAATTGTCTCTGGAAATTAGTGATTGCTCCCCCACATTTCAGAGATCTTCACTATTCATTTAAACCTATAGGCTAACTGGGTGAAATCATTCAATTTGAATTCATAGTGTTGCCATTGTGAAATATTTTCATGGTCAGGCTCTACACTGCCAGCGCCACCCAGGAGGCATACTCGCCTGCAGATGCCACCTTGGTGGCCTGTCATATCTTCAGGGTGACACCGGCAGTTCATGGGGCCTTGGTGGCGCCAACAATTCTTTGGGTCAGGGCAATGGCAACAGGTTAAAGGGACAGCAACAGTTCAGCAGACCAGGGCAATGCTGGCAGTTCAGGGAGCCAAGTAGCACCAACAGTTCAGGGAACCCAGACGATGCTGGCAGCTTTGGGGACCAGGGTGGCGCCAACTGTTCAGGGGACCAGGGTGCCCCAACAGTTCAGGGGACCAGGACGATGCTGACAGTTTTGGGGATAAGGGTGATGCCAACAGTTCAGGGAGCTAGGGTGGCGCCAACAGTACAGGGAGCTAGGGCGGCGCCAACAGTTCAGGGAGCTAGGGCGGCGCCAACAGTTCAGGGAGCTAGGGCGGCGCCAACAGTTCAGGGAGCTAGGGTGGCGCCAACAGTTCAGGAAGCTAGGGTGGCGCCAACAGTTCAGGGAGTTAGGGTGGTGCCAACAGTTCAGGGAGCTAGGGTAGCAACAAGAGTTCAGGGAGCTAGGGTGGTGCCAACAGTTCAGGAAGCTAGGGTGGCACCAACAGTTCAGGGGACCAGGACGATGCTGACAGTTTTGGGGATAAGGGTGATGCCAACAATTCAGGGTTCTTGGGTGGCACCAAAAGTTCAGGAGACCAGGGCGATGCTGGCAGTTTAGTGGGCCATAGAGGATTGGCCTCACTTGGCTTGGCCACTATGTCTGGGATACCATGGATTCTGTCGCGGTCAGGTTCTGTATTGCTTTTGTTTTCAGTCTGTCTAATTACTTCTGTTTTCCCTCTCCTCTAACCATCTGTCTCCTTTGCTGCTGATTAAATTAGTTCTGTCCAGGTCTGTCTTGTTAATTAGTCTTGTTAGTTCCTCAGTTTTCTGTCAATCTAAATCTTCTGTCTAGTCCTGTTCAGTGTCTGTTGTTATCAAGGTTTCCCTGGTTCTTCTGCTCCTGTCTGAAGTTTTTGAGAAACCGAAGTACCTTTTGTTAGTTAAACTTTCTTTTCTGCATTAAATGACATGAACGAAAGTTTGGACTGTTGCACTGATCCAGTTTCGCTTTTCCATCCACTACTGGTGTGACAAATAATTTCAATTAAAATAAATATATATATATATATTCACATGCCTTTATAGAAGTCACAGAATAAATTTAGCTTTCAGATTAATCACTTAAAACTAAATGTCAAAATACATTTTAAAATAGATTAGATGATGATTTAGTGTTTGACATTAATGACCATTTAAAGTATATGTAAATATTAACAAAAATATATATAAAAATCTGGTAAAGTACACCCATGGTAGGTGGTAAACATTTTATGTTTATGTTATAAGAACTAAATTTGAAAATGTTTTATTTCCCTTAATAACACAATGCATCATCATCCCGTACATGTTAAACATATCTAAATCTTATAATTTAAAAGCAAATGCACATTATTCATTGTCTCCCATCTTTCTCTACCTGGAATGAACTACTTTACAATATTTGCCAAAACAATATCAGAAAACTATACAATGCAATGTGCTTGGCTTGATCATTCATGTCCACTGTGGCAAATGAACCATAATTATTATCAACCATAATTTTAAACAAAATATCCTTCACTCATCAATCTTGGATACATTTTGTTCACTGAGTTTGTTACAATGTATTATGGTATTGCACTCATTCCCTGAGTGTTTCATAGAAGGCAACTTTTTCTTCAACTTTTTCAACTGATCTCTCTTCTTTCTTTGCCTCTAAGGAGATGCTTATTTCTTCAAGAACAACTCGTATTGGGTACTGAAGAGCGGAGGATTGGATCAAGACAGTGTCAGTCACAGATCGACCGCAGTTGATTGGATGATGTGTCCAGAGCCAACTCCAACCAAACGTCCAGACAATCCGCGGCAAAGAGGAGGAGACTGTAACTGTGGGCTCAACGGGGCTGTGCAGATGAGTGCTTCATCGTGGTCACTGTTAATCATAGTGCTGTTTTATCCACGTGTCTTCATTTAGGGCTTGGCTTGCAACAACCTTTGTGTCATTGGCCTTATTTCACATGGACTGTCACAAAGCACTTGTGATACCCAACATCCATTACTGAAGAGCAGACAAAATGCATCATTTGATCTATAAGATTTACAGTACAAATATCTTAATTTTTTTTAATTTTTAGAATTCTGTATATAGTCAATATGATTTCTAGCTGCAATGACAAGTGGGATCAACTTTGGGGCATTAACACACAGCTGGCAGCGCTTCAAAATGTTAGTGGCATTATCTAGGGAAGGAATGTCAAACTCGGTTCCTGCAGGGCTACTGTTTTGCGGAGTTTACCTCCAACCTTAATTTAACACATCTGAACCAGCCAATCAAGGTCTTCAGGATAACCATGCTGTGTCCTGATTCACATAGTCACGTTCATCATAAAAAGTATTAGAATTAACATGTCCCATTTAGTGGTTTGTTGACATGTATTCCAAAGAAACCCGATGGTCTCTTTTTTCATAATTAAAGAGCCACGACTAATATTAGCCACAACCCATTGCGTATTGAATGAAGATTCGATCAGAACTAGAAACATGAATAAAAAGTGTTCAGTGTTAACTCCAACAGTTCCGTGGCACTTGAATCAGTATATAACCTGGATTTTAACTGTGGCAAGATGATTGACAGGGCAGTTTAAACAGTGACATGACGTTCTTAACTCTCTCCCTGCAATTGACAGAACTCCCAGACTCGATCTACTTCTCTATGTTTGTGAATCGTTGTGAATCTAATCTGATTTTTTTTCTCAAAATATAGCTTTTTTATGAAACTTACCTACATTCAAATTTCAAATGTTGATAAAATAAAGAATACATGAAGTTAGAATATTTTTTTTGAATTGTAGTTTAAAAGCAGTATATATATATATATCATAATGAAGAAAAAGATTCATTAATTAATTATTATTTTATTAATAGTTATGCAATTCAGAATCGGATGATACAACCAATGTGTAAAACACAGAAAATGATCATGGTCAAATACGTTTCTTAATATAATAAGATCATATCATTTTTATCTTATATCAAGGTACTGTAAGTGTGTATTAAAACAAGAGACAGCACAGCTTAAATACTTTTAACAAATTTAGAGTCCAGATTTAAGTATTGCTAATGGCTTTAACGTAATAAAAGCATTTTTGCAGACCTCAGATCCAGTGTGACCCAGTGTGACCCAATGAGATAAATATTGTATTAGGTTACACTGTAACTAATATTCTAATGAGAGTTACTTGACATTACTTGACATATATTGTAAGTGTAATATTACTTTTAGTAAACAGGATGTCTAAAGGGAAGCATTTCAACAGTCTATTCATGGTTTTAAATTATTTAAATTTGTTTGCATTTTTCTAGCAATTGTTGGATTGTTTGTTTTAATTTTGTATTTAAAGTGGTCCTATTTTAATGTTTCACGTTTTCAACTTTAGTTAGTCTGCAGTGTTGCTGTTTGATCATAAAAAAAAAAAAACATCTAAGGTTACAAAACTCAAAGTCACTCCAAATGGAGATGGTATATTAAACAGAATACACTTTTCGGACTTTGGAACAAACTTCTGTGGATGTTGTGAAGTCACATTGTTACTTATTTAAATAATCAGCTTCCACGGAATATGCAAAATAGCCTGCAAGATCTGGTTGATGAACATTCTTAGGTGTCAATCAGGCTTGTTAAGCAGAGCTTGTGGTTATGGTAAAAGGTGTGACGTTCCCAAACACACACTAAACAGTGCCAACCACAAGACACTGGGCCAGAAAACAATCACAGCACATTTCTTATTTCAGAGAGGATTGCCTTCATCAAAAACAATGCGTTCAAGACAAACTGGGGAGAGAGGTGCTGTAATAAAATGTATGAAAAATACTGTGTTTTGAACAATCAAGCAAGAAAATATTCTAGTACACCCCAAAAACAAAATCAAGACTTTCGTAAAGGACATAATAGAACTTCTTTAAAGTTTTAGTAATTTTATTGTGTGCATTTGTAATTTTTTTTGTTATTGGTTTAAAAAAAAGAATTAAATAATGATTAATAATTAAATATGCTTTGTTGTGTGTATTTCTTGTGTAAATTATTTTATTTCAAGTAACAAAAA
This sequence comes from Rhodeus uyekii, assembly GCA_037043235.1. Lineage (NCBI taxonomy): Eukaryota > Metazoa > Chordata > Actinopteri > Cypriniformes > Acheilognathidae > Rhodeus > Rhodeus uyekii. The sequence continues at coordinate 216,478 of JAWRVZ010000145.1, read as the reverse complement.
TGTTTTGGTTTTAGTAAATAACCCTGCTCAGACCTTGTTCCAGATATTAAGTATGATATGTGAGTGTTTCAGTCATGAACTCAGGCAGCCGTTTAGAACAGGAATGTTCAATGTTCTCTTCCTAGACTGGAACTATAGTTTCTAGAATGTTTAATTTATTGTTTTACTTTCACTTTTAGGCAAAACTGAGTATTAATAAGTTCTGAAGAAATATTTACACAATAAAAATGATACCAAAAGCAACAAAAAATGTCTCTGAGGCAAGAGGAAGCACTCAGATGAAAAACAGTTTAGCATTCGAAAAATTTGTTTTATAATAAAGTCATAAACACCAGCTGACTGACTAGCATTGTGTGTGTGCTCAAAATCAGAAACCTTTTGCTCGGTTGTTATCATTATAATTGTTGTCTTATATGCCTTTATACAGGAGAATGTACACAGGACAGTGGAGTCACATTTATTTATATAGCGCTTTTTACAATAGAGATTGTTTCAAAGCAGCTTTACAGTGGTCACATGAAAACAATATAAACAAAGCTTTTTTGCTGTACAGCAGCTCTAGAAGAGCAGGCCAATCATTTTTATTATTAAGTGTCCCCAATAAGCATGCCAGAGACGACAGTTGCAAGGAACCAAAACTCCAGCAGGAGACGAAATTAATGAAGAACAAATAGGACAAAAAAACCTTGGGAGAAACCAGGCTCAGACAAGGGACCAGCTCTCCTCTGGCCAACAGCCAAACAGTGGATGATTATTATATTGACAGATATTCAGGTCAAAATATTAAATCCAGTTTGGTCTGGTTGGAGATGGGATTCATGATCTTCTCAGGGGAGGGTCTAGTAGAGTCATGGTCTCTGCAGACACATCAGGGTTGTGTTGTGGCCATGTCGAGGTGGAGAACCTTCATCTGATCTGGACACGGCCCGGATCCGGCCAACCACGGTAAACTCAAGAATAAACAGAGAATAATATCAGCTTAGATGCTTAGATATTCTTATGAGTACATCTTAACGAGTTCATCAAGTGTTCTGGGAAGTGTTTATGGTTCCGGCTGACCTAAATTATGCAACCCATCAATCATTTTACATGATCAGAATAAAAAAGAAAAGATAAGTATAATGTGTATGCCAGGTTGAAGAAATGTGTTTTTAGTCTAGATTTAAACTGACAGTGTTTAATAGGAAGCCAGTGCAGGTTTGACGGAACGGGGCTAATATGCTCATACTTCCTGGTTCTAGTAAGAACTCGAGCTGCTGCAATTTGGACCAGCTGGAATTTGTAGAGAATTAGTAGAGCATTTCAATAATATAGCCTTGAAATCATGAACGCATGAACTAACTTTTTTACATTTGTCATTGAGAGCATATGTTGTAATTTAGATATATTTTTAAGATGGAAAAATGTTTTTTTTACAGATGCAAAGAAACGTGGCTTTCAAATGAAGGATTGGAATCAAAGAGCACACCCAGGTTTCTAACTAACGACGAAGAATTGACAGAGCAGCCATCGAGTGTTAGACAATAATCTAGGTTATTACAGGTAGAACTATTCGATTTTTTCTAATTTTCTAACTATTTTTTGATTTTTTCAAAAATTAAGTGGTAGAAAATTACTAGTCATACAATTTTTCATATCTGTTACGCATTCCGTTAAATTAGTGAATTGGAACTTTTCATCAGGATGAGAAGAAATATAGAGCTGAGTATCATCAGCGTAACAGTGAAAGCTAATGCCATGCTACCTTATAACTGCACCCAAAGAAAGCATATACAAGGTGAAACGCAATGGTCCTAGTACTGAACCTTGAGGAACTCCATACTGAACCCGTGATCAATATGACATCTCCTCATTTACTGCTACAAACTGATAATGGTCATATAAGTATGATTTGAACCATGCCAATACAACTCCACTGATGCCAACATAGTTTTCCAGTCTATTCAAAAGACAATCGTGGCCAATTGTTTCAAATGCAGCACTAAGATCCAGTAACACTAAAAGAGAGATACAACCACAATCAGATGATAAGAGCAAATAATTTGTAACTGTAATGATAGCAGTCTCTGTTCTATGATACGGTCTAAATCCTGACTGGAAATCCCCTTTCTTTCTAAAAAGAAACATAGTTGTGAACATAGCAGTCAAATCGATAGCTCTCTAGAATATGAAGCCCCACCTCCTACATCATAAATAGACACTGAAGCTGCGCCTGAAATCTGTCACTCTTTCACACAATTACCTTTTTTTTTCCAAAGTAAACAGCACACACTATACTGGGCATAGGAAACAGTCAAGAAAGTGTAAATATGCTTTCCATTGGGGTGAATGAAGTCTGGTTTTCTGTTTTCAGCTCCAGTCCAGACACATGATAGCACAGAGTAGATCATATATGATAGTCTACGCAGACAACAGAACCAGAACCCCTTTGAATTCAACAACGGAGGAGATCAGGAGGAGAGATGCCAAATTATGTTTGAGAATGACAAACATATTGAACGTGTGAATCTAGCTCAAATAGGGTGCGATTTATGGCCGCATTTAATCACAACGTGTTATGATCAAATATGTACATAAATCGGACAAAAAGGGGAATTTGGATATTAAGAATGTATAAACATAATATATATATGGCTTGATTCAGTTTGTATAATTTTTTTAAATTCTAGAGTTAAGTTCAAAGGACGAAAAGTTGTCCACCAAACAATTCGCCTTCTATGAATGACGGCGATAGACTAGGAAGACTTATGGCCACAAAGCATGATCTTTCCTTTTGTAATAAATCAGGTAGCAAGGGTCAACCGTCCACTCATCAGATTAGCTCGGAAATTGGCAGTTACGATGTCTCAGATTGATGAATGCCGTTACAGTCTTTACTTGCAGTTCTGGGCCAAGTGACATCATCTGAGGATCAGATAAAAAAAAAAAAAACTCACCCCATTAATTAATCAGATTTAATATTTTGTCACTTCAGTTAAAGTATGTGTGCGGTAACTTACTACAGGATGGCTTGTTATAGCACCACACAAAAAAAGTACGGAGATTAATATTTGAAACATAACAGAAGTCAGAATGATGAACACTTACACACAAAGGTTGGTTCAGTGAACACCACCGACAGACAAACCACAATACCATTCATTTAAAAAACAAAATCAGAAGTAATTAAACCTCAGTTCTGTTAGCAGTTTTCAGCTAAAAAGATTCACTCAGAGCTCTTATCCAAATCAAACTACACAGATTAAATGCAATTTCAGTGATGTCTTTTTATAAAAGTTTCTTTTCTCACTACATTTCATTAAATGCATTAACTTACCATGTAAGCCAAACTAAAATTATTTTAGCAATCCTTAATTATTGCACTTGCCCAGTTCTCTTGTAAAAAAAAAAAAAAAAAAAAACTTAAATGAGTATAAAACCTTCATTTGTGGAATGAGAGAAAAAAAAAAAATACTACCTGTTATAGTCAACCTTATTCTGTACAAGCAACTGAAACAGATGGGACAAATGAACTATTGTACATACAAAAATTGGTACTCTTCATATTTCTTTAGGGCGTCGCTTGCCATCTACAGTGTGTTCAGATCCAGGCATGACACTGCTGTTAGCATTGATGTTGCTGTTATTTTTTTAAATGTCAGTTCTAGACCTTTACATCATTTAGTCAAACAGCAATAAAAAGGAAGATTTTGAATCAATCAAGATCACAAAAATAAGCATATTCGATTTTAAAATATTGACAGACCATTCAGAAATACAAAATATTTAGCAACTTTATTTTTTTCTTCTACATGACAAAGTGAGTGACATCACTGTGTTGATGAATACGGCATAGCGGCTTTTTGGCAAACAGTCACACCTTTATGGCAGGAAGTGGGGAAAACAAACAAAATCAGCTTTACAGTGAAAACCAACAATAGTGCTGAACAAAAGCAAACCAAGCACCAGATACAACGTCACTCACAGGAAGACAGTAAAAGGTTTAAAAAGCAGTGTAATGTCCGTCACTCTAAAACTGCTGCTTAGTTTTCATTTCAAACTTTAAGAGGAAACAGTGGACAAATATTAAGTGCATTTATGATCAAACTTGAAAAACATGCAGTCACATCAGATCAACCAAGTGTTCAAAACCTTCAGTGCTCAAATTACAAGACCACACTTCTGAATGAAACCGATGCAGGAAACAGGAGTGAGGAAACTGGCATTTACCAGAAAAATCTCTATAACATTAAACCACCAACACTAAAAATGACATTACTTATCCATTTATATATAAAAAAAAGATTATAAACATTGGTTCTTCAGACAAACCGTAGTTTCATTTTAGAACTAAGAGAGAACACTACACAGCAGAACAAGACTCAGAAGTGAGCAGATGAGAGCTTGTGATGGGTTTGTTGTAGTTGATGTAGATTTCGTGATTGTTTTGGTTGACGTCGTGTTTGGTGTTGGCTTTGTGGTGGGTGTTGGCGATGTTGGTTTTGTGGATGACGTAGTTGGTGCAAGTAAGCCATCGGTTTCAGTACCTGCTACCTGTGACATCACAATCCTACCATTGATGGGCTGAACACCCCGGAAAGTGTTGGTCATTAGAGGAGAGTTGGTGGTCTTGTTAATGTAGACCGTCGTAGAGAACAATCTAGAAAAATGAAAGTGGTTCAGAGAAACTGAAGATGATCGAGATTAAGTCTCAAGAACTGTGGCCTAATTTGAGATATTTTTATTAAATAGTAGACCTGCATGTAACTATAGTTAAAGTTAGTGATGTACACAACGGTTATACATAGTTTAATGATCTGCATAGTTTTCAAAAGGAGGTCTTCCATATTCAGATAAAATTTTAGAAATTAGGTGCTGTGCAGTATGCATTAAGAAATTTGAGTTGATCTCAATTGAACCTGCAAGTATAACATCATTTTAGGTCTAATTAAATCGGGAGCATCTAGACTCACCAAATCCTGGCTGACTTTAACAGGATCTTTAAAGATGGTCCACACAACATCTTCCTTGCAGTTTGGGGAGGTCAAAGATCCAAGATAACGGTAATATTTCGTCCTGTCCACTCCAGGAATCAGATCTTCCATGGAAATATTGTGGGAAATGTGTGCTGTATCACCTTGAACAGAAATACAGTCATAAACATTACAAGTATATTTTATACCTCAACTTCTCATTTACTCCAGAATCATGACCAAACCTGCATTGGCAATTTTCTTAAGATAAGATGTCAAGATCTTCCAGCTCGTTGGTTTCCCAGTGTCTTTAGAGGCCTGTGGGTGGCATTACAGTTAAAACATTCAGCTGAAACGTTTTAGTTTTACCAAATATGAGAAAGGAAATATACCTCAATGAAGAAGCCAAGAAATGACAGTTCTGGATCTCCAGACACAATGCCATCATGTTCAGCTTTATTTACAACATGCAACTGAGATACAAGAACTTTTAGAAGACCAGTAATAAAACCAGAAGCATTATTATATTACATTATATTCATACCTCCATAGGGTATCGTTTGCCATCCACAGTGTGTTCAGATCCAGGCATGGCACTGCCGTTACCCCAGTGGAAGTGAAAGTGTGTACTGGCAAACAAGCCTGGCAGATCCCCTCCTTCCACATGCATTCTTGTGTGATCAAGATGAACTTTAACTGAAGAGTAGAAACAACAAATTGAACAGCAAGTTTCTGTTTCTACTCAAAACGTTCAGTAATGGGTCATTCATAATTTAGTTTTCTATTAAAAATCTCTACTTTTCCAATAAAGAGCTCTACTCACTTTTCTCACCAGTGTTTTTAATCTCAGTTAAGGTTGTTTCATCATCATATCCAGTGAAGTTGAAGGCGGTCAGATTAGCATTAGCTCGGACATTGGTGGTTACGATGTCTATTGGAGATTGTTGAGTGCCTTTACACTCTTTACTTGTAGTTCTGGACCAAGTGACATCATCTGAGGAGAAGTGTTTTTGTAAACAATCTCACATTGGTACTGGTTCAGATTTAACGCCAAACTTTAAAATTCTAAACACCCTCATTTATTTCTACACGCACTTAACACATGAGGGAACTTATTACAGGATTGCCTGTTGTAGCACCACACTAAAACAAATTGAAAATAACATTGTTTGAAACATGAAATACCATTAATCAGGCAAACCAGAATTATAAACACACTTACACACAGAGGTTGGATCAGTGAACACCACCGACAGACAAGCCGCTAGACAAACCACAATAACATTCATCTAAAAAACAAAATCAGAAGTAATTAAAAACCTCAGTTCTATCAAGCAGTTTTCAATTAAAAGTTCTTTCCCAGATAAAACCAACAACATTTATTAATTACACAGATTAAGTGCAATTTCAGTGATCTCCATTTAGGTGGCTTACTTTTCACACTACATTTTTGTGAATACGTTATCTTACCATATCACTCAAAATAACTTCACCAAACCTTGAATATCACACTTGTCCACCTGTCTTCTGATTAAAAGCCAAAACCTAGTTCCTGCATTGACTCTGCAAAGCTCTATAAGAAAACCACTGTGAATGAAAGCTTTATTCTCAATCTGAAATGTGTAAAGACAGACTATGGACGGATCAGAATGATTGGATTGAGAACAGGTGGTATCAGGTGTGATTAGGACCCATTCAGTTCAGGTGTTTGATGATGTCAGCTATTATCCTCCACCCCCAGACAGATGATCTGATGACCAGCTGCTTTTATGCATGAGTGTTCAGTTTTACTATAGTACAAGAAATGGTAAAGATAGTCAGTGTTGTGTTAAGTATCCAAACATTTCAATATCATCATAATTATCAGACAAATATAACTGTATGGATATTGAGTAAAGTTAAATAAGCTCATCAGAAAACATTAAGAGTTTGTTTACATGACAAACATGCACTAAAAATAGAAAAGCTTTTCTTTTGTATTATTCGGGAACAGATGAAAACTGCTTTATTCTGCTGCCAGTCCAGTATTTGAAGACGTCACTTTGTAAAGCTACTCTATGCACTTATAGACTAAACACGTGATATGCACGAGCATGATGTTACTTTTTTCACAAATTCCCACTTAAGTAGTTTATAGACAGACAATAACAGTATCATTTTTTTAAAGAACCTGCAATTCGAATGCTGTTTTCAAAGGTTTACGTTTTTAGACCCCAAACAACTGTGTCTGAAAACACAATGTTAAGTTTAGAGTCAAGCAAAGCCTGACTAACTGTGTTAGCTAATTTAGTCAAAGCTAACTTTCAGAATTTTTTGCTCAATAAAGCGAGTAGCATCCAATTCACGCTCAAAAAGGAATAAATATTAACAAAGTCGAGCCAAAGATACTGAAACGCATTTGGTCTAATTAAAAAAGCTTGAGAGGGGAATTTAACGTTAAGGAGAATATTTGTTAACACTGAAGTGTAAGCAAGTGTAATGGGGTTTGTTATTTTCTTTACTATCTTTATATGTAGCATTATAGTAGTTTTGTAACAGCTGAGCGTTATTTAACATTGACTCCAACTTTCATTCCCCCAGTGGAGAACTTTATAGCTGCTGTGGAGGCATGTTAAGGCAAGATCAGACTTTCCCCTGATAACTTCACTCCAAATATTTACTGTATATTTACAATTCACTCAGAACACATTGGTGTCTCAGGTATGAAGCCAAACACCTATACTTTAAACACCTTTCAGAATATTGCAAAGCCTGGAAAAGCACTATTGCCAGTGCTGGGAAGCACACTCAACTGCAGACCATGGCTCAGATGTCCCATACTCTTTAGTAGAGATATCTTTGCATGCACTACCCTCTCAGCTTAGGGAGATTATTGTAGACAACACAGCTGAACTGAGTGAGGCTCTCTGGAAAACCAAACCCTGGAGACTTTTGATCCTTGACTCTTGATAATTTTTCCATGCTGGCCTTGTATAAACATTTCATTACATTTCAACGTTTCGTTTGTAGAGGCCATATTTTCACTGATCACTTTAGTATTGATGAACGTAGCACAGTGTTGCATTCTTTCCACAGGCTCCGGTACATTTATGTGGGGCATTTTTTTTTTTGTCCTTCAAAAACCCAGATAAATGTCATTTTCCAAAATGTGAAGCTCAACGTACAACCACATGTGTCTTCTTTTCCACTGAGGAAATAATTTCAAATTGTAATTTATATCAAACGTTATGATCTTTGTTTAATTACTGGCATGGGAAACTCATATCTGGGAGCTTAGTTTAGAAAAGGACATGTGTCATGATTTTTGCCCCAATGGATTCAAGTCTGGTAAGTAAATGTATCTCAATACCAAAGTGAACAGTACTAGTCAATGTCATCCACATTTGTAACAATTTAACTACCGCAATAGGTTGATTCAGGGGAAGATGAATGTAGCAACAGGGAACATGGATGAATGAATGAGGAAACGGAGAAGCTTTAACCAAACAGAGCTCCTCAAACCCTACTAACCAAAAAATGAATATAAAAACAATATGGCACCTTTATTGGTTCTATATAGCACTTCTTTAAAAATAGTTGCCAAATACAGTGGAGTTTGGTTATGTTGACAGCCTCGGGGGTTGCAAAAAAGCATCAATAACCCATATCTAATATACATAACATATATTACCGATTTTCCCACATATAACCCACTGACACAGATAATCCACACACTCATATGGCCAGCATGTTTTGTGTAAAAAATCTTTGGCATAACCCACACAAATAGATTGATGAACTTTTTTGTGTAAGATCACATTTCAAATTTCAAATGTCGCATGACATCAATTATCCATAACTGTTCAGGCTCGGTACACAGTGCTTGTGCGTGAAATTCACACAATAAAAAAAAAAAAAACACAAGTCAGAATCAGAACAAAAATAAAAAAGCAGTATCTCCCGCTGCGCTGTGCAGCAGCACGTCCCTTTAAGAAGCGTGTTGTGTTGATAATCGGATGAGATTAGAAGAGCCCGCCCTCATGGAAGCACAGCCAATCACGTCTTCTTGTATGATTGACAGGTCAGACAGCCTATCAGCGCCAGCTGTCAGAGTGCAATTGCAAGCGCCAAAGACAACAACCCTCGCAAGAACGAAAAATGAACATTTATTGATTTATTGATGTGAGTTATTACATGAGATTGTACATGCTCATGTTTTTGGTGTCTTTTTACACAACAGTGCTGCCGCGATTTGTTTGATGAAGTGATCGGTATTCATCGGATTGCTCACAAAATCACAAAAAAACGTGCGGGATGCTACAGCGTGTTATCCCTCAGACGAGATCAATAACAGGGAGTGAACCGTGAGCGGACCGCGATCCACGTGCAAGACTAACTCAGCGCATGTGCAGTGAAATTTGTCATGAAATAACCATGTGAAGTGGCGAATTTGTCCCTTTTTTGCTCGAGATATTAGATTTCGGCAACATAACAGAATCGACATAACCCACAAGAAAATAATAAGACAAATAGGGAGTTTGGCGGTTCCACTTCAAAAATGTCGTCATAATAGTATTGGCGAGTTAACCGTGAGTCGAGATAAGTGAACACTTATAAGTGATAAGTGTACACACACACACACACACACACACACACACACACACACACACACACACACACACACACACACACACACACACACACACACACACACACACACACACACACACACACTTTGACTGGTCTTTCGAAACCCCTGTATGTGGTAACATGAAAAGAAGTCAATGTTTTCATTTTAATAACTGAGGTCTGTCATGCTTTAGATATTTAAAAAATACATCTTCTTAAATACTACAGAATTATCTAGTTTTAAATATAGTTTAGCAGTCTATATGATTTCAACTTTTTTGTATGTACAATACTTAATGTTCTAACTCTAAGCTTTGTGTTATCGCCACAGATAAAAATATAATGGGTAGAAATAAGAACAGTTGATTATTAAGATAAGATTATACAAGTGACAAAAGTAACATACACAAAACATCAACCATGATCAAACAAGATCAACAAAGCCGACTCATAATGTACAAGAGATATAAAACAATAAAACAAGCTGAAACTGCCAAGATATGTTTATTTTTGTAGTACTGTATTCAATGCAATTTGCTCCAAAGCAGCATTACAGATAAAGAGGAAAATAATGATCAATGACGCAAACAATTAAAATCTGCTTTAAAGCAGATCGAAATGAGATAATAGTGTAATTATTCAGCAAAAGCCAGTTTAGTGTTGATTCAGTTTAGTTAAATAACTGTTTAAAGTTCATCACTTATGAAATTATTTCAATTTAGCAATAAGGAGCAATACAGAAGAAAACACTGTTATTATTCACTTCATCACTTCATCAGTTCAATGACTCTATGTTCAGTGTCAACGTTGAAAAAATCCTCAATTATGAAAAAGTCAAATTAGTAATAAGCAGCTCTGCAGAAAACAGTGATGTCAGAACAAACTTGATAAGAGAAGAACGGTGATGATTGATAAAGTGGATGTGGCCGCAGATGAAGGAGCTGTGGATTTCACCACCTGTGATGTCACAACTCTGCCATTCAAGGGCTGAACTCCTCTGAAGGTGTTGGTCATCAACGTCTGAGCCGAACCGTTCTCTGCTTTGAAATTGATAGTTTTGCTGAAGCGGTTGATCTGTTTGGAGGAATTAACTCAATTTAAGAATGTTTCATTCAGGAATGCGAGGATGATTTTCATAAATTATTCAGTTGCTTGACTTACCAAGTCCTGACTGATTTTGATGGGATCTTTGAACACAGTCCAAATCACAGCTTCTTCACACTTGGGTGTGGTTCGGGAGCCTTGATACCGGTAATATTTAGTCCTGTCCACCCCTTCAAGCAGACCGTCCAGTGTGATGATATTCATGATGTCTGTTCTTGTATCATCTAATTACACAACAGAAGTTAAGAGGGTGTAAGGAAACTACTTGGCTGTCTTCAGTTTTGTGTTCATTTGTTGTTAAATCATATTGGTTAAGAGAGATTAACAAAATATACCACTCTTTTAGCGTTTTGAATATCAAGACCCTTCATACTGATAAAAATGTTTAAAGACTCTGTTACATGCTTGATGTTATTGAGGGATGATTGTTTCACATTTAAGCAAGATATATTTGCTGCATCATTTATAATAAACAGAATCAACCAATGATTCAGAAACAGTGTGAACAATTTATAAAACAATATAAATAAAATAGAATACAAACATAACAAAAGTGTCATCAAATTAAAGGTCCTGACACTCTCAAGGTGAAGTAATTTTTCAGTCTTTGTTTAGATGTAAAACAAAGTTCGAAATATGTGACCAGTGAGATACTGTTAGCAAATATCCAACACAACCCATACTAATAAGACGGAGTTTAGATGAATATGTAAATATGAGCTGCACTCTTTCATCTCAATAAAAAAATAAACTGAATAAAATTGAGAAAACAGCAAGTGTTTTAATAAAGCATAAGAAAAATATCTGATCATGGCAACAAAAAGTGAAAAGTAGCGACCGCTCTCAACATAAGCAATAATAGAAACACTGTGTTTTTACAAATTGCTTTAAGAAAACCTTTCGAAAGAATTTGAAAGTGGTTCAGAGTGGCAACGTATAATAAAATAAACAAGTAGAACATTCAGAATTAGGTAATTAACAGAAGAAACGTAATCAAAAGCAGACAAACATTATCAAACATTCATAACTTCAGCTAATCAAAAACAAATATAATACAATTTTGGACTCTGATATCGTCTGGTGTTTCAATTGACTTAATTACTAATGCTAAATCATCAAAAACTATCAAACGGAGTGAATAGTGCAATACATGCCGGTAACCAAAGCACAAACCCAAAGTTTGAAGTTCAAGATCACACGGCCAAAACATTTAAAGTTATTCTTCACTTGCACAGAAATGGATCTGATGCTGATATGACTTGCAAAAGTGAAAAATCTGTCAAGATTGTTGTTCCAAAACCTTTATGACTTTCTTTCTTCTTTGGAAAACAAACAAAAAATATATATTTCTTTGTGATTTCTGAATGCTATTTGTTTTGCATCACACTGACTTTAAATTTATAGATAAAAACAGTTGAAACATTCTTCAAAATATCTTATTTTGCATTCCAGTGGTGATGGAAAGTCACATGACATGAGGACTGCAAATAAATTATGTCAAAATGTTAGTTTTTGGTTTCTTTACTTGAATTAGGGATGAGTTTCAGAAAGGATGTTAGGATATCCCAACTTTTGGTTTTGTTTTGTTCACTGGTTCCCTGTTGGTTAAATAAAAATACATCAACATGAACACACAACCAAACCACAAATATTCATTTAGCTCTGCACTTCACTCTGGGTTTAATAAATGTGGTTTTGCTCACCTCAATGAAGAAACCAAGAACAGCCAATGCTGTGCTGTCATTAGCATCAAGAGCAGCTGACACACTCCCATTGTATTTTGAATGAACATTCACAATGTGCAGCTGAAAATCAGATGTAGAAAGAAAACACACAGTGAATGATCACATACTCACTTTTTAGGATAATGCAGTGCATATGCAGGTAAAAGTCTTTCATTCATTCATACCTCCATTGGATATTGTTTGCCATCCACAGTGTGTTCAGAGCCGGGTGAGGAGCTGCCGTTTCCCCAGTGCAGATGGAATTGTTTAGTGTTGTATAAACCTGGAAGATCACCTCCTTTAACTGACATTTTATGATCGTCCAGGTTGACCACCACTGAGAAAACAATTAACATATTAGATAGGACATGCAACACATGCTTGATCTTGAGTCTTTTGCAAATTTAAGTCTCATGGTATGAACAAAAAGAGGAATTAAATAACCTTTATCCTTCTGTTGTATAACAGTGTATCACCTAGCTCTCTGTTTTGGGTACTTTTCTGAAACTTTTTAATGTGAAACTTCTCATGTTACCGTCTCTTAATCACTGTTGTTAGTAGGTAGACTATTCCTCATTAGGAAGCATATCTGAATAAATTAAGCAACTCAATTTTTTTTAAAGAAAAACAAATCCTTTAAAAAAGAAAGAATCAATGTTCCCAGTGTGCAGAGATCCTTACCAGATTCGCCTGAGTTGGCGATATACATGAAGGTGGAGTTGTCATCAAAACCAGTGAAGGTAAATGAGCTCAGGTTAGGATTTCCCTGAACATTTGCAGTCACAATATTAATGGGAGATTGGCTGGATCCATTGCAGAATTGTGTAGCAATTTTGGGCCAGGTGGCAAAATCTATTACAAATCAGGAGTCACAAAACAAGTTTTAAATATAGAGATTTTCATAATAATATATAGAAGTAATAGAAGTTTTTTGCAGATATTAAATTAGTGGCATATTTTATACTTTAAGATAATAATTAACATCATAAATAACACCTACTGCATTCTGGCTTGTGATAGCACCATTCTGTTTAGGATGAAATGACAGCATTAATAAATAGAACCAATGAAACGGCAGAAATTCCTATCAAACATGTTTCAAGAGCCTTCAGTGGCTACTTTAAATTCAGCAAGAAACAGAAGTTGTGACAGTCTTTTCCTCAATATTGTGGAGTAAAGTATATCTGAATGAGTCAGCAAAAGGTCAGTTTTCTATTGTTGTGATCTCATGTGATGCACCATTTAACACATCAGAGAAGAGAAGAGAAGATAAAGATAAAGATAAAGATAAAGATAAAGATAAAGATAAAGATAAAGATAAAGATAAAGATAAAGATAAAGATAAAGATAAAGATAAAGATAAAGATAAAGATAAAGATAAAGATAAAGATAAAGATAAAGATAAAGATGAAGATAGAGATAAAGATAGAGATAAAGATAAAGATAAAGATAAAGATAGAGATAAAGATAAAGATAAAGATAAAGATAAAGATAGAGATAAAGATAAAGATAAAGATAAAGATAAAGATAAAGATAAAGATAAAGATAGAGATAAAGATAAAGATAAAGATAAAGATAAAGATAAAGCTAAATCATGTATGCTAAATATTGCAGTATTGCACAAAATAATTAGTACTTGTCAATTTCAATTTCATGGTGACTTTAAGGATTAAGGATTCATAAATAAATAAAAATAGATATTCCTCAAGTAAAGAAGTTGAACTTCAGTCACACTCACCCACAGAAGTGTTCTCGCTGTGGACGGATTTACACAGAAGAGCAGCAAGGAAAGTTACCAGCAAGACAATCATCTGAATCAAACAATAATTCATTACATGGAAATAAGAATTTGACCATGTTATAAGTGAATTGAATTGGATATGGAAAAATAAATAAATCAGAATAAGGTAGTTAAGATCTTACTGTATCTCTTCAACTTGATTCACCTGATGTTGAGCAGAAAAAATGATGAATGGCTTCATTAAATAGTCTCTCAGTTCACCTGCAGTGGGTGTTCCTGTGATCCGTTTCATCCACTTGACTTCATTCCGTTCAGATGCATGTGATCACATTGCTGGGTGTCAATCCTCCTGCTTTCTGATTTATAATTGTCAGTACTTGAATTATCACATTTCTATGTCTCAGTATCATTTTGTTACGAGAGAGATAGATATATAGATAGAGAGATAGAGAGATAGAGAGATAGAGAGATGGATAGATGGATAGATGGATAGATGGATAGATGGATAGATGGATAGAGAGATAGAGAGATAGAGAGATAGATAGATAGATAGATAGATAGATAGATAGATAGATAGATAGATAGATAGATAGATAGATAGATAGATAGATAGATAGATAGATAGATAGATAGATAGATAGATAGATAGATAGATAGATGAAAAACAGATGACGGTAAAAATACCCCTCCCTACGTTCGTTCTTCACAGTCACAAGCAGAACAAGTCGAGCTGCATTCACATTCATTGACTTCCAATGTTGGCAAAATCATTTAAATGGTTGTAAATCAAAACAAGCACTTATTATCTATGTGCAAGTACTTTAAAATGTAATACAAATTAATGACAAGTTCTTAATTTTTGGAGTATGATTACGTAATCCAGATTACATGTAATCAGTTGCTATCCATGAATGCAAGCCATTCTTCAGTCTGGTTACTTGATGAGAAAGAGATTAAATGTAATCGCAATAAATAATCCGTAGAACTAGCAACGGATTTCTTTTTCTGTTTCTCTGAACTGATTGGCCAATCAGAACAAAAGGGCGTTTTATTCCTGCCCATATTTAGAAATTCAAAGCTGTTTATTCATTTCTATTATTGAATGTAATTATAAAAATAATCAAGCTGAATTCTTGTTTTTTGAGGGAGTTTTGAACACAACAATAATTCACAATAATCTTCATGATGCATGTGATCCAGATCACTATTATCTATGAGATAAGATTATGCTTCTTACTCTCTATGATAATTAAAAATCCTAGGATGTCCTTCGTTAAGAGGGGTTTAACGCCTACATCCTGGCAAAATTTGTCGATCATGGCTTTCTAATCATCTCCATACTCTAATTGGCTTCATTGCTCTGTCTCCTCTCCACCAATAAGCTGATGTGAGGTGAGCGTTCTGGTGCCATATGACTGCCATCGCATCATCCAGGTGGATGCTGCACTCTAGTGGTGGTTGAGGAGATTCTCCCCTTCCATGTAAAGCGCTTTGAGCTTATGATGGAAAAGTGGTATATAAATGTGATGAATTATAATTATTATTATTACTTTCTATATACAGCTCATATTCACCCAGACTCACTGCAGCCATAATGCAGAGGAACTCACATAGCTGTGTCTCTTGCCGGCCCCTGGAAACTCCAGCTCTCCATAGGCATCTGTGGGCTGTTCGGAGGAGTGCTGTGCGCTGTCCCAGTGACTGACGATGACTGTGCTGAAGTTATCGCCCAGGGTCACTGAGAGGTGCGTGTCTCGCGTGGATCCACACTGACACAGACGGCCATTGCTGCAAAACAACAGACGGAGGATCTGTCCGAATCAAACACCACATTGCTAAATAATCACCAAGTCACACATCTTACCTGAAAGAGTCCTCCACAAATGTTGTGCACACTCTCTTTTTAAAGAAAGACGGAATCCAGCTCTGAAATCAATAACAGAAATAACTCTGAATAACAGAAAATAACAGAAACGCTTGAAAATTACTAGAAATAACAGAAAAGCAACAGAAGTTCAACCGTATATGCTTGACATGCAAGAAAAAACTTCAAACGTGCTGTGTAATTCTTGCTGCAGCTCAAATATGCTGTGTAATATGAGAATGAACCTCATTGGTTCTTTAACCACGATTAACCCCGATGGACTGTTTATTGTTGCTGGAGATTTTAATCATGCAAATAAATTTCATCCCTAAATTCCATCAGCATGTGGACTTTGCAACGAGGGGGAAAAACACGCTGGATCTTGTTTACACAAACATTCCCGGCGCATACATTGCGGAGCTCCGCCCCCACCAAGGCCACCACATCTCTGATATACTAATTCCGGCATACAGACCGCTCGTCAGACAGTCGAAACCTGAAACAGGTGAAAACCTGGCCAGCTGGAGCCATCTCTGTTCTTCAGGACTGTTTTGAATGCACTGACTGGCACATGTTTAGGGAAGCGGCAACTGACGGCGACTCCACCAACTTGGAGGAATATTTGACATTAGTGACCAGCTATATTAGTAAGTGCATTGACCTCCAATTCACCACCTCTAAGACCATCACCACATGCTCAAACCAGAAGCCGTGGATGACCGCATTCAGGGCAGGCAACGAAGTGGGCCTAAGAACAGCGAGGGCTAAACTGTCCCGGGCCATCAGAGAAGCAAAGCGCGCACACGCCCCCAATGACCAGGTGCTGTGTCAAACCACAGCTGACGTAAGGAAGACCCTCCACAGAGTCAACCCACGGAAGACGGCTGGACCAGACAACATCCCTGGTAGGGTGCTGAGAGGATGTGCAAACCAACTGGCAGATGTTTTCACAGACATCTTCAGCATGTCTCTGAGCAGCACCGTAGTATCAACGTGCTTCAAGACCACCACCATCAGAGGACCTGGGGCCTCATGTACTAAGACTTGCGTTGAATTCATACTGAAACATTGCTTATGGACAAAGCTGTGAATGTGCGAACGCACAAAAAAATCCAGATGTATCAATCTCTGCGTACGAAGGATCCCGCGCATATTCTCTTTGTACATCCTGATTAACGTAAAACTGAGCGCACATGCACGAGCACAACACCCCATCCAGTCTCCTCCCTTAATTAAACTGATTTAAATATGGGTAATGAGTCCACTTGGGCAAAAGAAAGCAGTAAGAAAATGGCTAAAGCAAGCGGCACGAAAACGAAACTTTACAGAAAGTGAATTGGAGGTGCCACTATCGGAGGTAGAAATTCGTTTAGACGTCGGTTATGTTTCCGATTCACATATGCAAATTCATCTGCAGATCGCTCCGTTTACATTAGGGATACCGACTATTGCTGCAAATTGCATTTTAATGTTTGGCTGGTCAACTGCATCATATGGGAAGCATCATATAGGAACAGCTGGTATTGCGCTGCTCAAAGACGACTTGCTTATTCCTGAGCGGTCTGCCAGTTCCATTTGGAAAGAATCAGTTGCCAGAAAACCAAGCGTTGTCAGCACCTGTAACGGAATGGATATTGCGTGTTTCCTCGCTGTCTCTCTCTAGATTCGGACCCAACTAGATTCGGAGGATATCCCTTGGAAATTTGAAATGGCTGATAAGGCAGTCATCCTGGGCCAGAAAATCATTGTGGTCCCTAAAAACTTGTTCTCTTCGGATTCTTCCATTAGCAATGTCCTCTAATATTGCCAAAGCTGCCATTGCCATAGACTAAGGGTTGTGCCAATTTGCACGTGCTTTTATATGTTCTTAATTGCATAATTTATAGAATATTCCCATAAGGCTTGTGTGACAATATACATAAATTATTTGATACATTGCAAATTAATAGCAATGCTTCCCACAGACTTGTAGAACAATTCGTAGTGTATTGTTTGCAGCTTCACTTCATTACCTGTAGGAGTCGCCAACGGACAAAAGAATGAGAAATGTACTTACGCCAGACATGAACTTGCCGTGGAGAAACGCACATTGTCACGTTAATTTCACCGTTAGTACATCCGACCGTGAGCGTGAAAGCTGGCGAACACAGTGTTTTTGTGCATAAGCAGTATTGATACAGGAGGCCCCAGGCCTTGACATTATATTTTATTAATGCATATTTCTTTCACTTTTGTTTTGTCTTCATTTATTTATTAAAGTTTTGTGTTGAACGTTCTCTGGTTAAAACATCCTCCTTCCCACAACAACATAACTTGCTAAAGTGGGGCCGAAAACCAGGAGAAAGGAGGGACACGCTGCCGGAGATATAAAGTAGTAGTAGAAGCTTGGTACCCAGGAGCGATGAGGGTATGTTACTTTTTTATGTCACTTTCATTTTGTCTTCATTATTAAAGTTTTGTGTTTAGTTATTTTCTTACACTTTCTTAGTCCAGCCAATATTTCACAGTGAGGCTGAAATTGCCCCCGCGTGGGCCCAAAATTGGTTCATCCATGTGCTCCATGTTGGAACCATCTGAACAAGGCCATCTTGAACCCTAAATGGGCTTTTCCATGGGTTCCATGTCAGCCTATCCTGAATTGGCCCCCATATGGGTCTTCATTAAAAACTATTAGAAAATCATGTACTTATATTGTACAGTTACATTTAGTAGACGCTTGTATCCAAAGCTACTTACAATTTGAGGAGTATAGAAGCAATTTGTCTAAAATATACAAAACACATAAGAGCGTTTACAATACAAAGTATCAAACATTCTGAACACAAGTAGCACAAGCATGGGGAATAGAGAAAGAAAGAGGGTTTTTTGTGTGTGTGTGTGTGGCTTTGACTTTGTGGTGGTGGTGGGGGGTGGGGGTGATGTGGTGTGGTGTGCGTCATGTTGGGTTCTCATGAAAGAGATGTGTTTTCAGTAGTCTTTTAAACAAGGAACTTGACAAGGAATCTGCATTCCGGATGAGGGCAGGGAGATCGTTCCACCAGTCGGGGGTGGTGAATGAAAATGTTCTTGTGATTGTTCTTTTTCCTCTCTGCGATGGAACCATGAGTCGTCGCTCGTTGATCAATTGAAGGTTTCTGGCAGGTGTGTAGATTTATACTAATGAGTGGAAGTATGAAGGTGCTGAGTTTGTATAAGTTCTGCATGTTTTGAATTTGATGTGTGCTGCAAGAGGGATCCAGTGTAGTGAGATGAAGAGTGGTGTGACATGAGTTGCGTAAAACTGCTGCGTTCTGGATCAGTTGGGGTTTGATTGCACTTGCAGGAAGATTGAGTCCAGTCTGGAAATGACCATGGCCTGCACCAGAAGTTGTGTAGCTTGCTCAGATAGGAATGGCCTGATCCTCCTGATGTTGTGCAGTGCAAACCTGCATGATCAAACCGTCTTTGCAATATAATCTTTGAAAGTCAGCTGGTCCTCAAAGATCAGTCCAAGATTTTTGGCAGACCTTGAAGGGGTATTCATAGTGGCGCCAATCTGGACGGTGAAGTCATGCTGTCGGGTTGGATCGGCAGGAAAGACTAGAAGCTCCGTCTTTGCCAGGTTGAGGTACAGATGATGCTCTTTCATCCATGTCGAGATGTCCGCTAGGCAGCTTGTGATTCTCGCAGCCACCGTTGGATCATCTGGTTGAAATGCGTAGAGCTGAGTGTCATCTGCGTAGCAGTGACAGAAGCCATGTGGAGAATTGGTTCAAGAACTGAGCCCTGTAAAACAGTTTTTAGATGAAACATTAACAATGAAAATTCAGAAAAAAAATTCACCAGATGCACTTCATTGAAGTAGCACTGTATAGACTAATCTGTACTCTATATCTAACAAAGTACTATGGCGTGAAAAATTTCAGAGCTTTACAGTAATTGACAAGTTCAAAGCATTATACAAATGTTCAGGATGCTAATAGTGTCATACAAAGAAAAAGCAATCAAGTCAAAAAAAAAAAGTTTCAATTCTAGCGTTGAATAGTACACATGGTTTCAAAGTGTATGTTAAACTACTACAAGTTTAAACTTCTCATCTGTCAACATGATCCTGATGAATTACAGAGTTAGAGCAAACAATCACCATGATCAAATGCTTTAACTGCTTTCTCAATGTTTCAAGTGTCTGGATGTTTTTAAAGCAGTTAAGGCATTTCCAACTTTATCCCCAGACAAAAGAATGTCACGGCAAGTTTGAAGGCATTGAGTGACTGTTAACAGCAATGAGTGTCATAACAAGGTTTAAGTTTCGCATACAGCTACTTGAACACCATAGTGTATTTTTGCTTGTGCCGTTCGTGAGCATTAAACAACTTGCATTTAAAGACCAAATCCATCATACTCCGTTAAAAAGACTAGGCACAAACAAAAAACAAAGTTTGATACAATTAGTAACTTTAATGAGTTTCCACATATACACTTTAAAAAAAGGGGAGGGAAAAAAAAAAAACATGAAAATGACTGAACCATTGCACTGGGGAGTTACACATTCATGAAACAAATAACACCGTTGTGGAAGGAAGTGGGGAGAGAGAGACACACACATCTTTAGTGACACCTACAAATAAGTTAAATGCAAATACAATTTAACAGGTGTTTTTTCCCCTAATGCCAAATTTTTAAAATCAGTGTAATGTCCTTCACCCTCAGCCTGTCGCTTAAATTCACTGTTTCCATTTCAAACTGCGGCCAAATATCAAGTGCAATTATGGAAACTCCAAACATGCAGCGCTAACAGTTTTCCAAAAAAGGCGGTTGATCTAATGCAAGACCTTGAGAGCTAATATTAGGAGACCATACTTCTGAATGAAACAAGAGGAGAGCGAGGAACCTAGCATTTAGCTGAAAAACATCTTTCCATAACATTAAACCACCAACACTAAATTAGATATTTGAGCCATCTATACTTTTGTAGATTATAACCCTGGTTCTTCAGACAGACAAACTTGGTTTCATTTCAGAACAGAGAGGATGCAGTACAGGAGAACCAGACTCAGAAGTGAGCAGATGAGAGCCTGGGATGAGTTTGTTGCAGTAGAAGTAGGTTTTGTGATCGATGTTTTAGTTGGTGCGAGTAGGTCAGCAGCTCTTGTTGATGTAGTTCTAGTTGATGCAGTGGTTGTAGTCGGTTTTGTGGTTGATGTTGGTGCAACTAGGCCAGCAGTTTTGGTTGATGTTCCAGTGGTTGTAGTTGGTGTGAGGGGGCCAGCAGTTTTGGTTGATGTAGTTGGTGTGATTAGGCCAGCAGTTTCAGTACCTGCTACCTGTGATGTCACAATCCTTCCATTGATGGGCTGAACACCCCGGAAAGTGTTGGTCATTAGAGGAGAGTTGGTGGTCTTGTTGATGTAGACAGTTGTAGCGAAGAGGTCAATCTAGAGAAATGAAAAATGATCAAGACTATGTCTTGAGAACTGTGGCCTAATTTAAGATATTTTTGTAAAATAATGGCCTTGCATGCAACTACAGTTAAATAAAGTTAGTGATGCACAAAACAGTTATACATATTTTAATGATCTGCACACTTTTCAAAACGAAGTCTTCCATATTTAAATCAAATAATAGGAAAAATTAGGTTATTAAATTTGAGTTGAGCAATTGAAACTGCAAGTATAACACGTCTTCAATTTAGATGAATTAAATTGAGCATCTAGACTCACCAAATCCTGGCTGACTTTAACAGGATCTTTAAAGATGGTCCACACAACACCTTCCTTGCAGTTTGGGGAGGTCAAAGATCCAAGATAACGGTAATATTTCGTCCTGTCAACTCCAGGAATCAGATCTTCCATGGAGATATTGTGGGAAATGTGTGCCGTGTCACCTTGAACAGAAACACTTTCATGAACATAACCTGCATATTTTAAATATCTACTTCTCATTTACTCCAGAATCATGACCAAACCTGCATTGGCAATTTTCTTAAGATAAGATGTCAAGATCTTCCAGCTCGTTGGTTTCCCAGTGTCTTTAGAGGCCTGTGGGTGGCATTACAGTTGAAACATGTTCTGGTTTTATTTTTACCAAATATGAAAGAGGAAAGGGAAACATACCTCAATGAAGAAGCCAAGAAAAGACAGTTCTGGATCTCCAGACACACTGCCATTACGTTCAGCCTTATTTACAACATGCAACTGAGATAAAATACCTTTCAGAAGAAAGTAATAAAACCACAAGCATTATTATATTACATTATATTCATACCTCCATAGGGTATCGTTTGCCATCCACAGTGTGTTCAGATCCAGGCATGGCACTGCCGTTACCCCAGTGGAAGTGAAAGTGTGTACTGGCAAACAAGCCCGGCAGATCCCCTCCTTCCACATGCATTCTTGTGTGATCAAGATGAACTTTAACTGAAGAGTAGAAACAACAAATTGAACAGCAAGATTCGGTTTCTACTCAAAACATTCAGTTAAGGGGCCCATTCATATGCAATGCATTTTTTCTATTTAATTTCTCTACTTTTCCTGAAGTAAAACTATTGAAGACAGAGATCTACTCACTTTTCTTGCCAGTGTTTTTAATCTCAGTTAAGGTTGTTTCATCATCATATCCAGTGAAGTTGAAGGCGGTCAGATTAGCATTAGCTCGGACATTGGCGGTTACGATGTCTATTGGAGATTGTTGAGTGCCGTTACAGTCTTTACTTGTAGTTCTGGACCAAGTGACATCATCTGAGGAGAAATGTTTACGTAAACAATCTCACCTTGGTACTGGTTCAGATTGAACGCTACCTTTTAAGATACACACTCTTAATACATGGTGGAACTTCTAACAGGATGGCCTGCTATAGCAACATACTAAAAATATTGAAAGAAACATTAAAGTCTGAAATTTGACAATATACAGTGACATTAATAAAAAAAAAAAAATCAGAATGATGAACACACTTACACACAGAGAATGGATCAGTGAACACCACCGACAGACAAGCTGCTAGACAAACCACAATAACACTCATCTAAAACAGAAAATCAGAAGTAATTAAACAGCAGATCTGTCCTGTAGTTTTCATCTAAACAGATTCCTCAACTCAAAAGTTCTTTCCCAAATCAAACCAAAAACATTTAAGCATTAATTAAGTGCAATTTCATTAACGTCTTTTTACATGCGTTTCTTTGCCTCAGTACATTTCAGTGAACACATTAACTTACCATTTTAGCTAACTAAAACAACTTCACCAATCCTTAAGTATTGCAATTGTTCACCTCTCTTCTGATTAAAAAACAAAATCTGGTTCCTGCATTGAATCTGCAAAATCCTGTAGGAAAACCACTGTGAATGAAAGCTTTATTCTCAAACTCCTGAAATGTGTAAAGACAGACTATGGACGGATCAGAATGATTGGATTGAGAACAGGTGGTATCAGGTGTGATTAGGACCCATTCAGTTCAGGTGTTTGATGATGTCATCTATTATCCTCCACCCCCAGACAGATGATCTGATGACCAGCTGCTTTTATGCATGAGTGTTCAGTTTTACTATAGTACAAGAAATGGTAAAGATAGTCAGTGTTGTGTTAAGTGTCTAAATATTTGAATATCATCATAATTAAGCATAGACAAATATAATTGTATGGATATTGATTAAAGTTAAAGTAGCTAATCAGAAAACACTAAAGTTACGTTTATATGACACACATGCTCTAAAAATAGAAAAGCTTTTCTTTTGTATTATTCGGGAACAGATGAAAACTGCTTTATTCTGCTGCCAGTCCAGTATTTGAAGACGTCACTTTGTAAAGTAACTCTATGCACTTATAGACTAAACACGTGATATGCACGAGCATGATGGTCACCGATGTGAGTTATTACATGAGATTGTACATGCTCATGTTTTTGGTGTCTTTTTACACAACAGTGCTGCCGCAACTTGTTTGATGAAGTGATCGGTATTCATCAGATTGCTCACAAAATCACAAAAAAACGTGCGGGATGCTACAGCGTGTTATCCCTCAGACGAGATCAATAACAGGGAGTGAACCGTGAGCGGACCGCGATCCACGTGCAAGGCAAACTCAGCGCATGTGCAGTGAAATTTGTCATGAAATAACCATGTGAACTGGCGAATTTGTCCCTTTTTTGCTCGAGATATTAGATTTCGGCAACATAACAGAATCGACATAACCCACAAGAAAATAATAAGACAAATAGGGAGTATGGCGGTTCCACTTCAAAAATGTCGTCATAATAGTATTGGCGAGTTAACCATGAGTCGAGATAAGTGAACTCCATTGTATACACACACACAAAAACACACACACACACACATTTTGACTGGTCTTTCGAAACCCCTGTATATGGTAACATGAAAAGAAGTCAATGTTTTCATTTTAATAACTGAGGTCTGTCATGCTTTAGATATTTAAAACATACATCTTCTTAAATACTACTGAATTATCTGTAGCTGTCAATAATTCTGATCAATTAAGCTGAATCATAATGTACAAGAGATATAAATCAATAAAACAAGCTGAAATTGCAAATATATATTTATTTTTTATAGTACTGTATAAAATACAATTTGCCCCAAAGCAGCATTACAGAGATAAAGAGGAAAATAATGAGCAATGAAGCAAACAATTTAAATCAGATCGAAATAAGATAATTCTTCAGCAGAAGCCAGTTTAGTGTTGATTCAGTTTAGTTAAATAACTGTGTAAAGTTCATCACTTATTAAATTATTTCAATTCAGCAATAAGGAGCAATACAGAAGACAATGCTGTTATTATTCACTTCATCAGTTCAGTGACTCTAAGTTCAATGTCAATGTTGAAAAAATCATCAATCATGAAAAAGTCAAATTAGTAATAATCAGCTCTGCAGAAAACAGTGGTGTCAGAACAAACTTGACAAGATAAGAACGGTGATGATTGATAAAGTGGATGTGGCCGCAGATGAAGGAGCTGTGGATTTTACCACCTGTGATGTCACAACTCTGCCATTCAAGGGCTGAACTCCTCTGAAGGTGTTGGTCATCAACGTCTGAGCCGAACCGTTCTCTGCTTTGAAATTGATAGTTGTGCTGAAGCGGTTGATCTGTTTGGAGGAATTAACTCAATTTAAGAATGTTTCATTCAGGAATGCGAGGATGATTTTCATAAATTACTCAGTTGCTTGACTTACCAAATCCTGACTGATTTTGATGGGATCTTTGAACACAGTCCAAATCACAGCTTCATTGCACCTGGGTGTTGTTAGAGAGCCTTGATACCGGTAATATTTAGTCCTGTCCACCCCTTCAAGAAGACCGTCCAGTGTGATGATATTCATGATGTCTATGGTTGCATTACCTAATTACACAACAGAAGTTAAGAGGGTGTAAGGAAACTACATGGCTGTCTTCAGTTTTGTGTTCATTTGTTGTTAAATCATATTGGTTAAGAAAGATTAACAAAATATACCACGCTTTTAACGTTTTGAATAGCAAGACCCTTCATACTGATAAAAATGTTTAAAGACTCTGTTACATGCTTGATGTTATTGAGGGATGATTGTTTCACATTTAAGCGAGATATATTTGCTGCATCGTGTAATAAACAGAATCAACCAATGATTCAGAAACAGTGTGATCAAGTTATAAAACAATATAAATAAAATAGAATACAAACATAACAAAAATGTCACCAAATTAAAGGTCCTGACACTCTCAATGTGAAGTTCTTTATCTGTCTTTGTTTAGATGTAAAACAAAGTTCGAAGTATGTGACGAGTGAGATACTGTTAGCAAATATCCAACACAACCCATACTAATAAGACGGAGTTTAGATGAATATGTAAATATGAGCTGCACTCTTTCATCTCAATACAAAAAAATAAACAGAATAAAATTGAGAAAACAGCAAGTGTTTTAACAAAGCATAAGAAAAATATCTGATCATGGCAACAAAAAGTGAAAAGTAGTGACCACTCTCAACATAAGCAATAATAGAAACACTGTGTTTTTACAAATTGCTTTAAGAAAACCTTTCGAAAGAATTTGAAAGTGGTTCAGAGTGGCAACGTATAATAAAATAAACAAGTAGAACATTCAAAATTAGGTAATTAACAGAAGAAACGTAATCAAAAGCAGACAAACACTATCAAACATTCATAACTTCAGTTAATCAAAAACAAATACAATACAATTTTGGACTCTGATATCGTCTGGTGTTTCAATTTACTTAATTACTAATGCTAAATCATCAAAAACTATCAAACGGAGTGAATAGTGCAATACATGCCGGTAACCAAAGCACAAACCCAAAGTTTGAAGTTCAAGATCACACGGCCAAAACATTAAAAGTTATTCTTCACTTGCACAGAATTGAATCTGACGCTGATATGACTTGCTACTCAAAAGTGAAAAATCTGTCAAGATTGTTGTTCTAAAACCTTTATGACTTTCTTTCTTCTTTGGAAAACAAACAAAAAAATATATTTATTTGTGATTTCTGAATGCTATTTGTTTTGCATCACACTGACTTTAAATGTATAGATAAAAACTGTTGAACATTCTTCAAAATATCTTATTTTGCATTCCAGTGGTGATGGAAAGTCACATGACATGAGGACTGCAAATAAATGATGTCAAAATGTTAGTTTTTGGTTTCTTTACTTGAATTAGGGATGAGTTTCAGAAAGGATGTTAGGATATCCCAACTTTTGGTTTTGTTTTGTTCACTGGTTCCCTGTTGGTTAAATAAAAATACATCGACATTAACACACAACCAAACCACAAATATTCCTTTAGTTCTGCACTTCACTCTGGGTTTAATAAATGTGGTTTTGCTCACCTCAATGAAGAAACCAAGAACAGCCAATGCTGTGCTGTCATTAGCATCTAGAGCAGCTGACACACTCCCATTGTATTTTGAATGAACATTCACAATGTGCAGCTGATAACAGAAAGAAAACACACAGTGAATGATCACATACTCACTTTTTAGGATAATGCAGTGCATATGCAGGTAAAAGTCTTTCATTCATTCATACCTCCATTGGATATTGTTTGCCATCCACAGTGTGTTCAGAGCCGGGTGAGGAGCTGCCGTTTCCCCAGTGCAGATGGAATTGTTTAGTGTTGTATAAACCTGGAAGATCACCTCCTTTAACTGACATTTTATGATCGTCCAGGTTGACCACCACTGAGAAAACAATTAACATATTAGATAGGACATGCAACACATGCTTGATCTTGAGTCTTTTGCAAATTTAAGTCTCATGCAATGAACAAAAAGAGGAATTAAATAATCTTTATCCTTCTGTTGTATAACAGTGTATCACCTAGCTCTCTGTTTTTGGTACTTTTCTGAAACTTTTTAATGTGAAACTTCTCATGTTACCGTCTCTTAATCACTGTTGTTAGTAGGTAGACTATTCCTCATTAGGAAGCATATCTGAATAAATTAAGCAACTATATATTTTTTTAAAGAAAAACAATGTTCCCAGTGTGCAGAGATCCTTACCAGATTCGCCTGAGTTAATGATTGACATGAAGGTGGAGTTGTCATCAAAACCAGTGAAGGTAAATGAGCTCAGGTTAGGATTTCCCTGAACACTCGCAGTCACAATATTAATGGGAGATTGGCTGGATCCATTGCAGGACTGTGTAGCAATTTTGGGCCAGGTGGCAAAATCTATTACAAATCAGGAGTCACAAAACAAGTTTTAAATATAGAGATTTTTATAATAATATATAGAAGTAATAGAAGTTTTTTGCAGATATTAAATTAGTGGCATATTTTATATTTTAAGATAATAATTAACATAATAAATAACACCTACTGCATTCTGGCTTGTGATAGCACCATTCTGTTTAGGATGAAATGACAGCATTAATAAATAGAACCAATGAAACGGCAGAAATTCCTATCAAAAAGTTTCAAGAGCCTTCAGTGGCTACTTTAAATTCAGCAAGAAACAGAAGTTGTGACAGTCTTTTCCTCAATATTGTGGAGTAAAGTATATCTGAATGAGTCAGCAAAAAGTCCGTTTGCTATTGTTGTGATCTCATGTGACGCACCATTAAACACATCAGAGAAGAGAAGAGAAGAGAAGAGAAGAGAAGAGAAGAGAAGAGAAGAGAAGAGAAGAGAAGAGAAGAGAAGAGAAGAGAAGAGAAGAGAAGAGAAGAGAAGATAAAGATAAAGATAAAGATAAAGATAAATCATGTATGCTAAATATTACAGTATTGCACAAAATAATTAGTACTTGTCAATTTCAATTTCATGGTGACTTTAAGGATTAAGGATTCATAAATACATAAAAATAGATATTCCTCAAGTAAAGAAGTTGAACTTCAGTCACACTCACCCACAGAAGTGTTCTCGCTGTGGACGGATTTACACAGAAGAGCAGCAAGGAAAGTTACCAGCAAGACAATCATCTGAATCAAACAATAATTCATTACATGGAAATAAGAATTTGACCATGTTATAAGTGAATTGAATTGGATATGGAAAAATAAATAAATCAGAATAAGGTAAAGATCTTACTGTATCTCTTCAACTTGATTCACCTGATGTTGAGCAGAAAAAAATGATGAATGGCTTCATTAAATAGTCTCTCAGTTCACCTGCAGTGGGTGTTCCTGTGATCCGTTTCATCCACTTGACTTCATTCCGTTCAGATGCATGTGATCACATTGCTGGGTGTCAATCCTCCTGCTTTCTGATTTATAATTGTCAGTACTTGAATTATCACATTTCTATGTCTCAGTATCATTTTGTTACGAGAGAGATAGATATATAGATATATAGATAGATAGATAGATAGATAGATAGATAGATAGATAGATAGATAGATAGATAGATAGATAGACAGATAGACAGATAGACAGATAGATAGATAGATAGATAGATAGATAGATAGATAGATAGATAGATAGATAGATAGATAGATAGATAGATAGATAGATAGATAGATAGATAGATAGATAGATAGATAGATAGATAGATAGATGTAAAACAGATGACGGTAAAAATACCCCTCCCTACGTTCGTTCTTCACAGTCACAAGCAGAACAAGTCGAGCTGCATTCACATTCATTGACTTCCAATGTTGGCAAAATCATTTAAATGGTTGTAAATCAAAACAAGCACTTATTATCTATGTGCAAGTACTTTAAAATGTAATACAAATTAATGACAAGTTCTTAATTTTTGGAGTCTGATAACATGTAATCAGTTGCTATCCATGAATGCAAGCTATTCTTCAGTCTGGTTACTTGATGAGAAAGAGATTAAATGTAATCGCAATAAATAATCCGTAGAACTAGCAACGGATTCTTTTTTCTGTTTCTCTGAACTGATTGGCCAATCAGAACAAAAGGGCGTTTTATTCCTGCCCATATTTAGAAATTCAAAGCTGTTTATTCATTTCTTTTATTGAATGTAATTATAAAAATAATCAAGCTGAATTCTTGTTTTTTGAGGGAGTTTTGAACACAACGTAATTCACAATAATCTTCATGATGCATGTGATCCAGATCACTATTATCTATGAGATATGATTATGCTTATTACTCTCTGCGATAATTAAAAATCCGAGGATGTTCTTCGTTGAGAGGGGTTTAACGCCTACATCCTGGCAAAATTTGTCGATCATGGCTTTCTAATCATCTCCATACTCTAATTGGCATCATTGCTCTGTCTCCTCTCCACCAATAAGCTGATGTGAGGTGAGCGTTCTGATGCCATATGACTGCCATCGCATCATCCAGGTGGATGCTGCACTCTAGTGGTGGTTGAGGAGATTCTCCCCTTCCATGTAAAGCGCTTTGAGCTTATGATGGAAAAGTGGTTTATAAATGTGATGAATTATAATTATTATTATTACTTTCTATATACAGCTCATATTCACCCAGACTCACTGCAGCCATAATGCAGAGGAACTCACATAGCTGTGTCTCTTGCCGGCCCCTGGAAACTCCAGCTCTCCATAGGCATCTGTGGGCTGTTCGGAGGAGTGCTGTGCGCTGTCCCAGTGACTGACGATGACTGTGCTGAAGTTATCGCCCAGGGTCACTGAGAGGTGCGTGTCTCGCGTGGATCCACACTGACACAGACGGCCATTGCTGCAAAACAACAGACGGAGGATCTGTCCGAATCAAACACCACATTGCTAAATAATCACCAAGTCACACATCTTACCTGAAAGAGTCCTCCACAAATGTTGTGCACACTCTCTTTTTAAAGAAAGATGGAATCCAGCTCTGAAATCAATAACAGAAATAACTCTGAATAACAGAAAATAACAGAAACGCTTGAAAATTACTAGAAATAACAGAAAAGCAACAGAAGTTCAACCGTATATGCTTGATATGCAAGAAAAAACTTCAAACGTGCTGTGTAATTCTTGCTGCAGCTCAAATATGCTGTGTAATATGAGAATGAACCTCATTAGTTCTCGCTGAACCTCAAATATGCTGTGTAATATGAGAATGAACCTCATTGGTTCTCGCTGAACCTCAAATATGCTGTGTAATATGAGAATGAACCTCATTAGTTCTCGCTGAACCTCAAATATGCTGTGTAATATGAGAATGAACCTCATTGGTTCTCGATGAATCTCAAATATGCTGTGTAATATGAGAATGAACCTCATTGGTTCTTTAACCACGATTAACCCCGATGGACTGTTTATTGTTGCTGGAGATTTTAATCATGCAAATAAATTTCATCCCTAAATTCCATCAGCATGTGGACTTTGCAACGAGGGGGAAAAACACGCTGGATCTTGTTTACACAAACATTCCCGGCGCATACATTGCGGAGCTCCGCCCCCACCAAGGCCACCACATCTCTGATATACTAATTCCGGCATACAGACCGCTCGTCAGACAGTCGAAACCTGAAACAGGTGAAAACCTGGCCAGCTGGAGCCATCTCTGTTCTTCAGGACTGTTTTGAATGCACTGACTGGATGTTGAATGTTTAGGGAAGCGGCAACTGACGGCGACTCCACCAACTTGGAGGAATATTTGACATTAGTGACCAGCTATATTAGTAAGTGCATTGACCTCCAATTCACCACCTCCAAGACCATCACCACATGCGCAAACCAGAAGCCGTGGATGACCGCATTCAGGGCAGGCAATGAAGTGGGCCTAAGAACAGCGAGGGCTAAACTGAGAAGCAAAGCGCGCACACGCTCAGAGAATCCACAGCCACTTCACGACCAGTAGAGACACTCAACGCATGTGGAAGTGCATTCAGTGTATCACCAACTACAGGTCAACTTCACCTGCCTGTGACAGTGATGTCTCCCTCCCAGATGTGCTGAATGACTTCTACGCTCGGTTTGAGGAACAAAATGGTGTAGTGGCGAGGAAGACCACCCCCACCCCCAATGACCAGGTGCTGTGTCTAACCACAGCTGACGTAAGGAAGACCCTCCACAGAGTCAACCTACAGAAGGTGGCTGGACCAGACAACATCCCTGGTAGGGTGCTGAGAGGATGTGCAAACCAACTGGCAGATGTTTTCACAGACATCTTCAGCATGTCTCTGAGCAGCACCGTAGTATCAACGTGCTTCAAGACCACCACCATCAGAGGACCTGGGGCCTCATGTACTAAGACTTGCGTTGAATTCATACTGAAACATTGCTTATGGACAAAGCTGTGAATGTGTGAACGCACCAAAAAATCCAGATGTATCAATCTCTGCGTACGAAGGATCCCACGCATATTCTCTTTGTACATCCTGATTAACGTAAAACTGAGCGCACATGCACGAGCACAACACTCCATCCAGTCTCCTCCCTTAATTAAACTGATTTAAATATGGTAATGAGTCCACTTGGGCAAAAGAAAGCAGTAAGAAAATGGCTAAAAGCAATCGGCACGAAAACGAAACTTTACAGAAAGTGAATTGGAGGTGGTACTATCGGAGGTAGAAATTAGGGGAAAAAAATATTTGGAACTTTGTCCTCCGGAATTAATAACAAAAGGAAAAAAATATGAGTGGGAGAGTTTGGCTGATGACGTCAATGCGGTTGGATCTGAAAGTCGCACTGTAAATGATCTTAAAAAGAAATGGTCTGATAATTGTCTTTAGTGGATTAATTTAAACATTTAATTTCAGTTTACTCTGTTGTAGTTAACTATAAAACAAACAAAATGGTTATGTCAAATTAGAAATTAAAATCTGTGTTGAAGGTATGTCTCCGTCTGTCTCTCTCTCTCTCTCTCTCTCTCTCTCTCTCTCTCTCTCTCCTCGGACGGTACGGCGGGCCACAAATCAAAGGTTGGCCCGCGGGCCCTAGTTTGGGCATCTCTGGCTTATATATTCATAGCTGACTCACCTACAGTGTCGCAACAGTTTTTTGCATCCCCCCACCACCATTATTCTCTTTTTGTGTTTCACAAGAAAGTAATAGGTTTGGGGGAAAAATATGACAAAAGTCATTTTGTGTCATTTTAACTATCCCTAGTATAAATATGTTTCTATTGCAGCAATTATCAGTCAGTAAGTGTGGTCTTAACAATAAATGAAAGCAAGAAAAAAACAACTGGCACAATTCTCCAAGTAACACAACAGATTTAGGTAATGAATGGAGAAAACTTTGAGTGATTCTTTCACTTATTATCCTCTCTATTATAGGTTACCGCCACAACAGAATCGAGAGAGTCAACAGTCAAACTTAGTCAGGATGCGTTTCGCAAATTAAATATGGACGCAATGAAGTTCAATGGAATTTATGACTATAGTTATCTAGCGATGCTTTTGGGAAACACACCCCAGATCTATCAAATTTGTGAATAATTCATTGACAATATTTTTGTAAACAAAACAAATTGATTCATTTAAAAAGATGGAAAAAAACAATTTGTTCACAATTCGGATAATGAACTCGCACAAAGGCGCCATTTCCTGAACATTTGTAATGAATTATTAAGGTTTAAAGTTTGTCTATTAAGTACACAAAGCCATTGGCTTTATAAAACATTATTTAACACATGATTAATTGGATGTCAATTCTATGTTTTATTAGACCAAATTCTTATAAATATTAAACGTAGGCTAATGATAACCATACAAAGCTCAACGTATGAGTAAATGGGAAAATAAGTTATAAAGAAAATAATTTTCAAAGACCAAGAACAACTTACTTAAAGATGCTTTTTCAGATTAGATGTTGAATCCTTTGCCGATAGAAGTTTTGTTGCAGGTAGACATAGCTTGCAACGCACTGTGATGTTACGTCCTTTTTCTTGTTTATAAGTAAAATTGTCTTTGAATTTCCACGAAAGAAATGCATTACGCACTGTTTTCCCGTCCATTTTTGTATGCGATTGCAGGCCTACACTCTGAAACTGAACAGGCTGCGCGCGCTTTTTATTTTTAAAGAGACAAAGTCGGAGAATCATCAGACAGCTTACGTTAATATTAATAAATGACAGTAAAATTCAAATTAATCACTTTGGTAATCTAAAATACTTCTTGAATGTAACTGTAATCTAGAGCTTTACAGTAATTGACAGGGTCAAAGCATTATACAAATGTTCAGGATGCTAATAGTGTCATACAAAGAAAAAGCAATCAAGTCAAAAGAGTTTCATTTCTAGCTTTGAATAGTACACATGGTTTCAAAGTGTATGTTAAACTACTACAAGTTTAACTTCTCATCTGTCAACATGATCCTGCACTGTTAGAAAAAATCCTAATTTTACAGAAAATAACTCTAATTTTTTACAGTATTTTTTTGTAAATCTAAATTATGTTTAAAACTATGTAAAATTACAATAAATATCAGTAAATTAACAACTTGACTGTTATTTTAAGGATTATATCATTAATGACAAATTACAGTAATTCTTATTTTTTATACAGAAAATTACTGTATTATTTATACAGTATTTTTATATTTTTATACATTACGTACAAATTCATGTAAAATTACAATAAATATCAGTAAATTAACAAATTGACTGTTATTTTAAGGATTATATCATTAATGACAAATTACAGTAATTCTTATTTTTTTATACAGAAAATTACTGTATTATTTATACAGTATTTTTTCTATTTTTATACATTACGTACAAATTCATGTAAGATTACAATAAATATCAGTAAATTAACAACTTGACTGTTATTTTAAGGATTATATCATTAAATGAAAAATTACAGTAATTCTTATTTTTTATACAGAAAATTACTGTATTATTTATACAGTATTTTTCTATTTTTATACATTACGTACAAATTCATGTAAAATTACAATAAATATCAGTAAATTAACAACTTGACTGTTATTTTAAGGATTATATCATTAAATGAAAAATTACAGTAATTGTAATTTTTTTATACAGAAAATTACTGTATTATTTATACAGTATTTTTCTATTTTTATACATTACGTACAAATTCATGTAAAATTACAACCAATATATGTAATAATTAACAATTTGACCATTATTTTAAGGATTATATCATTAATGACGAATTACAGTAATTTCCAGTTTTAATACAGGAAAATTACCTTATTATTATCTTTTCTGTTTTCATTCAATACATACAAATCCATGTAAAATTACGAACAATATATGTAAATTAATACATTGTTTTATTTATACCATATTTTTCTGTAAATGAATAATTCTAGCCTACTTCTAGAAAATGAAGATCCAAGAATGTGCATCAGATGTGTTCTTAAGAAGCCACAGTAAACTTTATTGTTTATATATGTAATTCTCCTGTAAGGGAGTAAGGGAGTGATATATGTTGATTATAAATCACACTCAGTCACCCGCGATGTTCATTCATTTAACCTTATAACGTGAATACAACAGAAACATACACAAATTATATACAACTAGTGCATAGCTTTACACTTAACAGAAACAACGAGTAACGAAAGCATTAAAGCACATATAACAAACACTTCCTGTGTGGTGCGGCATCGTCAGCGCGCGCGCGCTATCGCGGTACATTTGAGTTAACTGAACACGTTGATACTGAAAACACTTAAGCCGCACAACACTCGAATATGCTAGACAAAACACTCATGACACTCAAACCTGTCTTTCCAACCGTGCATACCTGTAAGGGAGTGATATATGTTGATTATAAATCACACTCAGTCACCCGCATGTTCATTTACTTAACTTTTTAACGTGAATGAAGTCTCTCGCGAGAACTCCCTTCATCCCGCCACGCAGCGACGTGCACGTCACACGTACAACCAATCACAAAATTATGAACTTGAAATGAATAACCTATTCTAGAACACAATATATTTACAACCAATATTCATATCAAAGAACAACGAACAAACAACAAAAAACAATCACATACAAATAAATCAAACTCAATTATTTACACATATCACATATACATTTGATTAACGCTAAGTTTTATGCATTAGCTTACCTAACCCTAACCCTAAAAGCCTGACAATGTCAATGCCAAATACCTTTAAATATTGTGGTATTCTGACATGTTTCTAACTGACACATCTTCTACTCATAAAGATCAGGACTTACAAGTTTACCACTCATATTTAGAGCATTGTGGTGCTTAATAACCTTAACCCCAAACCCAGGCCTGGTCTCACAGACAGGGTTAAGACTAAGCTAGGATTAGCCCTTAGTTCAATCAAGACATTTAAGTATCTTTAATATACGGCTAAAATAAAATAATAATAATAATAAGACACATTTGTTACATAAATGAATTGCCTCAGCCACAAAAGTAAGTTTATAATGATTTGTTGAACATCAAATTGTCCTAAAACGCTGCCACAGGGGCAACCACTCAAAGTCTGTCTAAAAAGTTAAAAGTTTAAAAGTCTGTCTAAAAAGTTAAAAGTTTTTGTCCTAAAATAACAAGGCTGCAAAAGATTAAATGCAGACGAGAAGTCCACAAACAAAAAGCCATGCAAAAGCCCAAGCTGTTTTTATGCTCAAAGTTAATGTGTTAGAAGCAGGAAAAATGGGCAAGCGTAAGGATTAACAGATGAGCTACTGGAGCTCAAACTGCTCAAGAAGTTAATGCTGGTTCTGATAGAAAGCGGTCAGAATACACAGAGCTTCTCAGTTTGTTGCATATGGGGCGGCATAGCCACTGACCAGTCAGGGTGTCCATGCGGACTCCTGTTCACCTCCAAAAGTGCCAACAGTGGGCACGTGAGCATCAGAACTGGACCACGGAGCACAGATTCCGATGAATCATATTTTCTTTTGCATCATGGTGGCCAGGTGCGTGTGCATTGCTTACAAGACTTAAAGGATCTGTTGCTAACATATTGGGGGTCAGGGATTTTTTTTACCAGCAAAAGGGGGACCAACACAATATTAGGAAGGTCATAATATTATGCCTGATTATGCAATGTTAGCAAAGTGTTGCTTTGGACAGAAGATTAAACCTAAACCAACAGGTTGTGTAACAGTGGCACACAGTAAAAGTGAAAATGAGAGTTGACATTATTAGGCAGAGTATTTCTAAAGGAAATGTCAGGTAAATAAATTGTATAATTTATAATAAATAAAATACAATAATACAATTTATAATTGTATAATACAATAAAGTTTTATTGCAGTGCATGATTGCCATATATATTACCATTGTATTACCATATATATCATGCACTGCAATAAAAAAAAACAATATATAATATATACTCAATATATACACATATATATGTGCAATAAAAACCCAATTTAAACAATTATTTAATACAACAGCCTACAAATGCCACATTAGGCTATTGTATGGCTGTGTTGCTTTGAGCATGATTGGTTATGCTGAGTTTCATCCAGGAATCTGGCCAATGACAAATGTGCGCGCCTTCTACAGCGTGCGCGCCTTTTTTCAAATTTGAATCCGTTTGTTGGAAAGCGAGTGTGCGCGCGCGCGCCTATCTGTCTGTGTGCGTTGCAGCTCGCCATCTGCAGTGCACAGCACTACTTCAGCTCGGTTTTGCATGGATTATTACATTGATTATTTTACGTCGGACTGCAAAATTTTATATTTTAGGCAAATTTAAGTTGCGGATTGTTAATGGTGAACAAACAACAAAAAAATGCAATATGGCCAACGACTTTTACCAACGTGTAACGTTACCGGACAACTACAGAAGGTAAGTTAAATAATTTAGCTTTTATTAAAAAAATATAGTCTGCTACATTGTGATGTAATGTGTTTAAGTAATAATCGAATCCCGATAATGACATTACATAGTTCAATGTACTAGCTCCCGTTAACGTTACTGTGTGCTGTTAGCATGTCTTAATATTGTAAACTAGGATTAAGATAAAAAAAAATCTATATAAGAGCTTTGTAAATGAGTGAACTGAGAACGGAGTCTTGTACAAGCTCTTTTGAAAATCCCTGTTAGTAAGTAAATGGCTAATGTGTGTGTGTGTGTGTGTGTGTGTGTGTGTGTGTGTGTGTGTGTGTGTGTGTAAAATACATTTTAGGAAGAAAAAATCCAGCCACATGATCTTCAGGAGCGGTGAGTATTGACATACTAACATTAGGAAAGCTGAATTTCCAGCATCATTACTCCAGTCTTTAGTGTCACATGATCCTTCAGAAATCATTCTGATATGCTGCTTAAGAAACATTTACTATTATTATTAATGTTGAAAACAGCTTGTAACGCGTTTATTCTCTAGGAGAGGCCGGATAGCTCGCCTAAACGTAGAGTAAAGCACTAAGACACAAATATCAGTTCTGATATTCCACATGAGGGGTCCTTTATTAACAGGAACTGTCCATTCTACACACACCGGGGCAGTTGACAATCGCGTTACTAAACAACAACAAAACAATAGTAAGAGCAACATAAATGAAAACTGTGTGAAAAACCTCACTCCACATACATGCGATGCTTCCCTGCTCGCGCTCTGTTCGAACGACCTCATTACTGCTCTTGAGAGTGAAAAAGCGCTCCGCCTTAAAGGAGCATTACCCACTATAACTCGTTACAAGCTGTGTACATTTTTTTCCCAGGATTATTTAATGAATAAAAAGTTCAAAAGAACAGCATTTATCTGAAAAATAAAGCTTTTGCAACATTATAAATATCTATAGTGTCACTTTAATGCATCCTTGCTGAAAAAGTTTATGAATTTCTTTCCCAAAAAAACAAAATCTTACCAACCCAAAACTTTTGAACGGTATACAATGTCACAAAAGCTTTCTATTTCAGATAAATACTGTTATTTTGAACTTTCTATTTATCAAAGAATCATAAAAAGAACTGTTTTCAACATTGATAATAGATAATCATAAATGTTTCTTGAGCAGCTAATCCTCATATCAGAATGATTTCTGAAGGATCATGTGACACTGAAGACTGGAGTAATGCTGGAAATTCAGCTTTGCATCACAGGAATAAATTACATTTTAAAATATATTCAAATAGAAAACAGTTAATATGCATTTTAATTATATTTCACAATATTACAGCTTATTTTCTTTCTTCTTTTTTTTTAAATAATTTAATAGCATTAATGCAGCCCTGGTGAGCAGAAGTGACATCTTTAAAAACATACAAAAATATTACTGTTCTAAAACATTTGACCGGTAGTGTACACACACACACACACTGTTCAAAAGTTTGGGATCGTAAGATTTTTTATGTTTTTAAAAGAAGTTTTGTCTGCTCACCTGCAAGGCTGCATTTATTTAATTACTCATACTAACAGTAATAATGTGAAATAATATTACAATTTAAAATAACTTTTCTATTTGAAAATATTTAAAAATGTAATTCATTCTTGTTAGCAAAGGTGCATTTTCAGCATCATTACTCCAGTCATAAATTTAATAAATAAATGCTGTATAATTTTAATAAACGCTGTATAAGTGCTGTTCATTTTGTAAAGTGTTACAGTTTTGTATTCAGTATGTTTAGATTGTCACCATAATCCTAGTTTGAGAATTTGATAAACTATTGTTAATTACTGAAGTAATTTAAATTTTGTATTTTATTTATTCAATAATTGTGATTTTAGATTACATGTTTTACATAATTTAAACACTATTAAATTATATGTAAACAAATGCTGCAAATGGAAGTTTGAGATGATTTTAATTATTTTTTATACTGTTTATACTTATTTTATCTGCCAAAATAAAACTTAATTTTAAATCTTGAGCACGTCTTGACTATTTATTGTTTGACTGTAATCATTTAGGAAATCTGTAAAATAAGTGTGTATCTGTAGAACTCTTAACACTGTCGTTTTATTGAAGGTGTTTGACTGTAATCATTTAGTAAATACCTGTAAAATAACAGTGTTTATCCATAGAACTCTTAGCAATATCAGTTAATTGAAAGTTTTTGACTGTAATCATTTAGTAAATACCTGTAAAATAACAGTGTTTATCCATAGAACTCTAAGCAATGTCATTTAATTAAAGGTGTTTGACTGTAATAATTTAGTAAATACCTGTAAAATAACAGTGTTTATCCATAGAACTCTAAGCAATGTCATTTAATTAAAGGTGTTTGACTGTAATAATTTAGTAAATACCTGTAAAATAACAGTGTTTATCCATAGAACTCTAAGCAATGTCATTTAATTAAAGGTGTTTGACTGTAATAATTTAGTAAATACCTGTAAAATAACAGTCTTTATCCGTAGAACTCTTAGCAATATCATTTAATTGAAAGTTTTTGACTGTAATAATCTAGTAAATACCTGTAAAATAACAATGTTTAACCATAGAACTCTTAGCAATATCAGTTAATTGAAGGTTTTTGACTGTAATAATTTAGTAAATACCTGTAAAATAACAGTGTTTAACCATAGAACTCTTAGCAATATCATTTAATTAAAGGTGTTTGACTGTAATAATTTAGTAAATACTTGTAAAATAACAGTGTTTATCCGTAGAACTGTTAACACTGTCATTTAACTGAAGGTTTTTGATCATAATAATCTAGGAAAGATCCATAAAATAACAGTTTTACACTGTAAAAAAAAAAATCATTAAAAAACGGTAAATGACTGGCAGCTACGGCTGCCAAACAAAAACCGTAAAAAAAAGGTAAAATATCTTACTTTAAACACGGGAAAAATCTGTAAAATAACATGTTTTTTCACTACAATTTTTAATGAAAATTTCTGTAAAATTATTGTTTTTGCACTTTATTTGAATTAAGATATTTTACTTTAATTTTATGGTTTTTGTTTGGCAGCCGTAGCTGCCAGTCAATTACCGTTTTTTTACGAGATTATTTTTTACAGTGTGATGTATTACAGAGTTAGAGCAAACAATCACCATGATCAAATGCTTTAACTGCATTCTCAATGTTTCAAGTGTCTGGATGTTTTTAAAGCAGTTAAGGCATTTCCAACTTTATCCCCAGACAAAAGAATGTCACGGCAAGTTTGAAGGCATTGAGTGACTGTTAACAGCAATGAGTGTCATAACAAGGTTTAAGTTTCGCATACAGCCACTTGAACACCATAGTGTATTTTTGATGTGCAGTTCGTGAGCATTATACAACTTGCATTTAAAGACCAAATCCATCATACTCCGTTAAAAAGACTAGGCACAAACAAAAACCAAAGTTTGATACAATTAGTAACTTTAATGAGTTTCCACATATACTTAAAAATGAAACACTGTTGTGGAAGGAAGTGGGGAGAGAGACACAAATCTTTAATGACACCTACAAATAAGTCAAACGCAAACACACAATTTAACAGGTGTTTTTTTTCCCCCCTAATGCCACATTTTTAAAATCAGTGTTATGTCCTTCACCCTCAGCCTGTCGCTTAAATTCACCGTTTCCATTTCAAACTGCGGCCAAATATCAAGTGCAATTATGGAAACTCCAAACATGCAGCGCAAACGTTTTCCTAAAAAGGTGGTTGATCTAATGCAAGACCTTGAGTGCTCATATTAGGAGACCATACTTCTGAATGAAACAAGAGGAGAGCGAGGAAACTAGCATTTAGCTAAAAAACATCTTTCCATAACATTAAACCACCAACACTAAATTGGATATTTGAGCCATCTATACTTTTATAACACTGGTTCTTCAGACAGACAAACTTGGTTTCATTTCAGAACAGAGAGGATGCAGTACAGGAGAACCAGACTCAGAAGTGAGCAGATGAGAGCCTGGGACAAGTTTGTTGCAGTAGAAGTAGGTTTTGTGATCGATGTTTTAGTTGGTGCGAGTAGGTCAGCAGCTCTTGTTGATGTAGTTCTAGTTGATGCAGAGGTTGTAGTCGGTTTTCTGGCTGATGTTGGTGCAACTAGGCCAGCAGATTGGGTTGATGTTCCAGTGGTTGTAGTTGGTGTGAGGGTTTCAGTACCTGCTACCTGTGACGTCACAATCCTACCATTGATGGGCTGAACACCCCGGAAAGTGTTTGTCATTAGAGGAGAGTCAGTGGTCTTGTTGATGTAGACAGTTGTAGCGAAGAGGTCAATCTAGATAAATGAAAAATGATGAAGATTCTATGTCTTGAGAACTGTGGCCTAATTTAATATATTTTTGTAAAATAATGGCCTTGCATGCAACTACAGTTAAATAAAGTTAGTGATGCACAAAACAGTTATCCATGTTTTAATGATCTGCACTTATCAAAACGAAGTCTTCCATATTTAAATCAAATAATAGGAAAACAGGTTATCAAATTTGAGTTGATCAATTGAAACTTCAAGTATAACATCTTCAATTTAGATTAATTAAATCGGGAGCATCTAGACTCACCAAATCCTGACTGACTTTAACAGGATCTTTAAAGATGGTCCACACAACACCTTCCTTGCAGTTTGGGGAGGTCAAAGATCCAAGATAACGGTAATATTTTGTCCTGTCCACTCCAGGAATCAGATCTTCCATGGAGATATTGTGGGAAATGTGTGCTGTGTCACCTTGAACAGAAATACTTTCATGAACATAACCTGCATATTTTAAATATCTACTTCTCATTTACTCCAGAATCATGACCAAACCTGCATTGGCAATTTTCTTAAGATAAGATGTCAAGATCTTCCAGCTCGTTGGTTTCCCAGTGTCATTAGAGGCCTGTGGGTGGCATTACAGTTGAAACATTGACATGTTCTGGTTTTATTTTTACCAAATATGAAAGAGGAAAGGGAAACATACCTCAATGAAGAAGCCAAGAAAAGACAGTTCTGGATCTCCAGACACACTGCCATTACGTTCAGCCTTATTTACAACATGCAACTGAGAGACAAGACCTTTTAGAAGAACAGTAACCAAAAGCTTTGTTATATTACATTATATTCATACCTCCATAGCGTATCGTTTGCCATCCACAGTGTGTTCAGATCCAGGCATGGCACTGCCGTTACCCCAGTGGAAGTGAAAGTGTGTACTGGCAAACAAGCCCGGCAGATCCCCTCCTTCCACATGCATTCTTGTGTGATCAAGATGAACTTTAACTGAAGAGTAAAAAAACAATTGAACTGTAAGATTCGGTTTCCTCTCAAAACATTCAGTAATGGGTCATTCATAATTTAGTTTTCTATTAAAAATCTCTACTTTTCCAATAAAGAGCTCTACTCACTTTTCTCACCAGTGTTTTTAATCTCAGTTAAGGTTGTTTCATCATCATATCCAGTGAAGTTGAAGGCGGTCAGATTAGCATTAGCTCGGACATTGGTGGATACGATGTCTATTGGAGATTGTTGAGTGCCATTACAGTCTTTACTTGCAGTTCTGGACCAAGTGACATCATCTGAGGAGAAATGTTTACATAAACAATCTCACCTTGGTACTGGTTCAGATTTAACGCTACCTTTTAAGATACACTCTTAATACATGGTGGAACTTCTAACAGGATGGCCTGTTATAGAAACACTAAAAATATTGAAATAAACATTAAAGTTTGAAATGTGACAATATACAGTGACATTAATCAGACAAACCAGAATGATGAACAAACACTTACACACAGAGGATGGATCAGTGAACACCACCGACAGACAAGCCACTAGACAAACCACAATTTTATTCATCTAAAAGACAAAATCAGAAGTAATTAAAAAGCAGTTCTGTCCTGTAGTTTTCATCTAAACAGATTCATCAACTCAAAAGTTCTTTCCCAAATCAAACCAACAACATTTAAGCATCACACAGATTAAGTGCAATTTCAGTGATCTCTTTTTATATGCGTTTCTTTGCCTCAGTACGTTTCAGTGAACACATAAACTTACCATTTTAGCCAACTAAAACAACTTCACCAATCCTTAAGTATTGCACTTGTTCACCTCTCTTCTGATTAAAAAACAAACCCTGGTTCCTGCATTGATTCTGCAAAACTCTGTAGGAAAACCACTGTGAATGAAAGCTTTATTCTCAATCTGAAATGTGTAAAGACAGACTATGGACGGATCAGAATGATTGGATTGAGAACAGGTGGTATCAGGTGTGATTAGGACCCATTCAGTTCAGGTGTTTGATGATGTCAGCTATTATCCTCCACCCCCAGACAGATGATCTGATGACCAGCTGCTTTTGTGGATGAGTGTTCAATTTTACTATAGTACAAGAAATGGTAAAGATAGTCAGTGTTGTGTTAAGTGTCTAAATATTTGAATATCATCATAATTAAGCATTGATAAATATAATTGTATGGATATTGATTAAAGTTAAAGTAGCTAATCAGAAAACACTAAAGTTACGTTTATATGACACACATGCTCTAAAAATAGAAAAGCTTTTCTTTTATATTATTCGGGAACAGATGAAAACTGCTTTATTCTGCTGCCAGTCCAGTATTTGAAGACGTCACTTTGTAAAGCAATTCTATGCACTTCTAGACTAAACACGTGATATACATGAGCATGATGATGTCACCTTTTTCACAAATCTCATTTATGTAGTTTATAGAGAGACAATATCGGTATAATTTTCAAGAACCTGCACTTTGAAAGGTTTGTATTTTCAGACACCCAAACAACTGTGTCTGAAAAAGCAATGTTAAGTTTAGAGTCAAGCAAAGCCTGACTAACTGTGTTTAATTTAGTTAAAGCTAACTTTCAAGTGGACTTTTAGCAAGTAGCATCCCATTCACGCTCAAACAGGAATAAATATTAACAAAGTCGAGCCAGTTGCAGCAGTGACATTATAGTAAATTCTTTTAACTAAAGATACTGAAACGCGTTTGGTGTATTTGACACAGCTTGAGAGGGGAAGTTAACATTAAGGAGAATATTTGTTGCTTCACAAACACTGAAGTGTAAGTAAGTGGAAGGGTGGTTGTTATTTTCTTTGATTGTCTTTATTTGTAACGTTATAGTTTATTACACTCCCGTTTAAATCCCTAGTGGGGGCCTTTATAGCTGCTGTGTTACCATGGATACGGTGTCATCTAAGGCGAGACACTAGGTGAACGATTTTCTTTCTGGTTCAGATATGAAGCCAAACACCCATACTTTAAACACCTTTCAGAATATTGCAAAGCCTGGCAATGCACTAGTGCTAGTATGTCCCATACTTTTACATTTCAATCCGAAGAACAGGTTTAAAACAACAGATAAGTTGCCATTATTAATTTTATTATTACCTTGCTATGCTTCATGGAACCATCAACACCAAATAACCTTTATTTTAATATGTTTGGCTATTTTTATAATTCCTGGCCGATTTTCACAGGGTCTTTAAAGACGGTGCACACCTTTTACCCCAGTGGAGAACAAATGATGAAAGAACAAACTGCTGCATGCTGAAGGTACAAGCATGAAACAAGCAGAAAAGGCCTTGACTTGTAAGGCCTATGATACATAACGATTATGATTCAAGGGCACCTTTCACATGATCATGCAATAAAGAGCTAAACTGAAGCTTTTCTCTGAAAGAGAAGTATCCAAATAGAGTTTACTCTTCTCCATCATTCTCTCCTCCTCAGAGATTTCATTATCCATGTCTTGTATCCTACTCTTTTTGAGTACAATAAAAAACCTCTA
Organism: Rhodeus uyekii; assembly: GCA_037043235.1. Classification (NCBI taxonomy): domain Eukaryota; kingdom Metazoa; phylum Chordata; class Actinopteri; order Cypriniformes; family Acheilognathidae; genus Rhodeus; species Rhodeus uyekii. The sequence goes on along the minus strand of JAWRVZ010000145.1, from coordinate 171,552 downwards.
ATTTGCACTTTCCCAATGTCCCACTATTGTTGAATGTCACTTTAATTTCCTTTTTGATTTAGTTTTTTCCCAAAACAATTTAAAATTTGCACCAAAAAAAACATGGTCTTGTAAAAGCTAAACACAAATTCATTTTTTTCCCTTTAAAATAACAAATGCAATTTTACTTCTCCAGATATCATCAAGATTTAAACTTTTAACCACATTATACAATACATACTATAATGCCATACTTGAATTAAGAGCTTTTAAAACGCGACCCAACTTCTTGAACAAAATAACTCTTTCTGGTCCACCGTTTGGGGCATACATGTTAACAAAAAGATAATGAAAATTATGTAACTAAAAGCAATCTTTCAGGTTCTTCATCATATTATATTTAACATTAGATTAAACAAGATTGCAACTCCTGCTCTAACACAAGCGTCAAGACTTAACACACACATTCTCACTTCAACCATAATTTCAGACCTTGAAAGGGTATCTAATTCAGATTTATTACTCATATTACTGTGGGTTTCTTGGAGAACAGCTCAGATATTACAGCCTCCTCAAGCCATTCACATTTAGAGAGCTTAGAAGAGACTCCCTGAGAGAGTAGGAAAAAAAACATGCATAAAGCTATAATGTTTATTTAGATTTTCCTTATTTTTTCACATCCTGCTTTATCATCGTTATATACTTCTAAAGTCTGTTCTATTTCTGTTGTGACAACACCGCATTATTATATTACAATTTTTTTTTTTGTGCCCACACTACAGCAGCAGCAAACTTTTTCTTGTCAGGAAAATTATTTCTCCCTTAAATCTCATCCGAAAATGCATTTATCTGTTCCTCAGAATACAAATCATCAGCTTCACATAGATCTAAAATATCCGACAGACTCATTATCCTTCATGTCATTCTGACTCTGTATCATAATATCAGAACCAAGATCCTCCTCCTCCCTGCTCACACACACACACACACACACACACACACACACTTCACACCACTGACGTAAACTATGACTGTCGCCATCATTCACTCTAAATGAAACGTCCAGTAATTTATCTGCAGAATTCAGAAACATGAACACTTGTCTCCAAAAAGGACTTGACATGTTTGAGGGCAGGATTTTTACATCCTAAAGAAACCATTGTAACCTCACTTCCCACTTTTCTGAATCTCACCAGTTTTCTACTATGATTTTGTTGTTTTTGTTAATGGAGGGATATTTGAAATGATTACTTTTGTTGTAAACAGCTGAGAGATTTAAGAACATTTTTTTCACCCACAAACTGTTTTTAAAAACCTTATTGACCAAAACTTTAGTTTTAAGAAATCCAACCACAGCTTAATCCATTCTTGAAGCTGAAACCATTTTCAAAGCCCATCTGCTCACCAACTACTAACAAACCATCCTCAATTGTAGCACTCGCCTCTGGCACACACCTGAAACTATTGCGGAGAGATAACGGCGTCCTTCCACCTGTGAATGAGAGCATGAGTATAATCTCTGTGTGTTGTTAAGCTGACTCATAATGTACAAGAGACATAAATCAATAAAACAAGCTGAAAGTATATTTTTTTATATTATATTTCTAAAGCAGCATTACAGAGATAAAGAGGGAAATAATGATCAGTGATGCAAACAATTAAATTCTTCTTTAAAGCAGATCGACAGAAGATAATAGTGTCATTATTCAGTAGTTTAGTGTTGATTCACTTTAGTTGAATAACTGTGTAAAGTTAATTATGAAATTAGTTCAATTCAGCAATACAGAAGACAACGCTGTTGTCATTCACTTCATCACTTCAATGATTCTAAGTTCAGTGTCAACATTGCAAAATTCATTAATTAAGAGAGAATTATACTAATAAGCAGCTCTGCAGAAAACAGTGATGTCAGAACAAACTTGACAAGATAAGAACGGTGATGATTGATAAAGTGGATGTGGTCGCTGATGAAGGAGATGTGGATTTCACCACCTGTGATGTCACAACTCTGCCATTCAAGGGCTGAACTCCTCTGAAGGTGTTGGTCATCAACGTCTGAGCTGAACTGCTTGCTTTGAAATTGATCGTTGTGCTGAAGCGGTTGATCTGTTTGGAGGAATTAACTCAATTTAAGAATGTTTCATTCAGGAATACGAGTATAATATTTATGAATTATTCAGTTGCTTGACTTACCAAATCCTGACTGATTTTGATGGGATCTTTGAACAGTCCAAATCACAGCTTCATTGCAGTTGGGTGTGGTTCGGGAGCCTTGATACCGGTAATATTTAGTCCTGTCCACCCCTTCAAGCAGACCGTCCAGTGTGATTTTCATCATGATGTTGCCTAAATGCCTAAATACACAAAAGTTAAGAGGGTGTAAGGAAACTACTTGGCTGTCTTCACTTTTGTGTTCTTTTATTGAAAAATAATAATTTTATCTCATATTGTTAAGAGAGATTAACACATGTACATGTTAATATTTTGAATCGCAAGACCCTTCATTTTGATAATTTTTTTAAAAGATTCTGTTACATGCTTGATGTTTTATAGGGATGATTGCATTACATTTAAGTGAGATATATTTGCTGCATTATTGTGTAATAAACAGAATCGACCAATGATTCGGAAACAGTGTGATCAAGTTCAAAACAATAGAAATAAAATAGAACAAACATAACTGTTGCCAAATTAAAGGTCCTGATATACTCATGGCGAAGTTCTTTTTCAGTCTTTGTTTCTGTGTAAAACGAAGTTCGAAATACATGACCAGAGAGATACTGTTAGCAAACATCTGACTGATCCACTGATAAGAGAGGAGGTTAGATGAATATGTAAATTAAACTTTCCTCTCAATAATAATAAAGAAAAATATTGAGAAAACAGCAAGCATTTTAATTAAGCCAGAGGTTTTCAAAGTCTGAGACAGTGGGCCTCCCTTTTGACACAACCCACCCAACGCCGCCCCCTCACCCCTGTATCTGTACTGGGCGGGGCATAACCCGGAAGTGGGTGGATTTTAACCCGGAAGTGGGCGGGGCTTTAGCCAGTATGTTATTTTTAACCATGCAATTGAGACGGGTCCATCAGAAATTGTTATATTTATTGCTGATTAGAAAACTATTTACATGACAACATCAGCATTGAGCTTCAGATCAATGGTTTTGATCACAAACTAACTATACAGAGAACAAGTTTTTTTAACAATTAATCCAACTCATGCGGTTGCAATTATGAAGAAAACTGTAATGAACAAGAGTTTTCATTTAAACATAACTCTCTTTTTTTAACTTTTAATTTTTTTATGATCAGTGTAATTTTTATTTATTTATTTCCACACAAAGTATGCGTGTGTGTGTGAGGGAGAGACAGAGAGAGAGAGGGGGACTGTGTGTTCTACAGATCAAATAGTCTGACGCTGTTTTTAAGATCTGCATTCCTTTATTTTGTATGTAAAACAGCAAGAAAGCGTCAGACACTCAGTGCACGAAGTTAAACAACTGAATAGAGCAGCAGACGGTTAAATAAAAATCTCCGACAGGCAGAGACGCAAAAACCCCACGTTTACCAGAACTATACTGGTTAATAAGTGCTACACACAAACCGAAATAAAAAACAAACCTGAAGCTGAAGAAACCTTAAACATTAACGGAAGACGCGCGAACCTGAGTGATAGAGAGAGAAAGACACCTATTCTCATCTTGGTGTTCTGCGCGTAAATGAGCAGGGCGGGGAGGGGCGCTGTGACTAGCCTATCACAGAACACAGACACAGTCAGCTACCCAATGAGGATTCTTATTCAATCCGAGCACAGATAATGAGTCTGACTCGTATTACTCGTATAATACTCGTACTCGTCAAAAGTGCTTTATCCGTACCGGATACTCGTTTCAGCCGAGTATCCGGCTCAACTCTAGTTATTAGACTATCATTTTTTACAACCCTCCGCGCCTCCCCTGGCATGCTCTGGCGCCCCCCAGGGGAGGCGCGCCCCACACTTTGAAAACCCCTGAATTAAGCATAGGAAAAGCATCTGATCATTGCAACATGTAGCGAAAACCAGCGATCACTCTTAACGTAAACAACAATAGAGACACTGTTTCTTTGCAAACTGTTTTAAGAAACCTATTGACAGAATTTAAAGTGGTTCAGAGAAAATTCAAGGTTTCACCATCTATCCTGAGAACTTTCTATTTAGGGGCGATAGAAAGTGTACTGACTTGCAAAGCCCTGTAAAGAGTTGTGCGCTTGTCCGAGCACATCTCAGGGTCAGCTCTCTTGTCTCTGCAGGACGTCTACACAAAAAGCCACAAGAAGTAGAGCTACAAAAATCACAAGGACACTAATCACCCCGCAAACCCTCACTTCACCCGGCTGCCATCTGCTAAGCGCTTCCAAAGCCTGATGGCCAAAACTGAGAGACTCAGGAGGAGCTTCTTCCCCCAGGCCATCAGACTCCTGAACTCAGTAATTTAACACGTGACTTCACATCACTTCACCTTTACTTGGTTCATTAATAAAACAAATATGATCAAACTAACAGCATGACTGTAAAATGAACATGACAAATCTTAAAATGCTCAGGAGTTTCAACTGCAAAAATCTGATAATGTCAACACAGGCGTCAAATGCACATTCAAAATATCCAGCGCATCTTCATAGCTGTCAGTACTTGAATGATCACATTTTTACGTTTCAGTATTACTCTGTCATTGTGGTGAGGGAGGGGTGGTTCAGCAAAGTCTGCAGCGGGAGAAAGAGACAGGAGACGAGGAAGCAGGTCAAGTGCAAAATGACAAACACCTGTGTCTCGTTGCAGTAACTGGCCTGGAGAGACTGGATCAAAGCCACGAGAAGTAGTGAGAGAGACCGTGACTTGAAACTCGTGAGAAAAGGAGTGTGGAAAGTGAAAGTAGAGCACAATTCTGAAGGACTTTGATTGCTTCATGGCAAACATTATTGTTTTCATTTCTTTGAGTTTATTGTTGGTTCAAACAAATACAAGTTCAGGAATATCAGTTAGGCCGACCCCGTCTTCTTCCCTGACCTTAGAACCTTGTTACAATTCATGATTGTGCTTTTCCTTTCCAGCCTTTATGAGTAGATAGATAGATGTAAAACATATGATGATAAAAATGCCACTCTTTTTTCTTAACAGCCACACGCAGAACAAGCCGAGCCATATTCACATTCATTGACTTCCAACGATGGCAAAGTTATTTAAATGGTTACAAAATAGCGCCAAGTACTTAGTATCTAAGTGCAAGTACTTTAAAATGTAATTTTAGTGAGAAATAATAGTTACTAAGTTGCTTGATGAGAAAGATTAAATGTACTGTAGTTGCAATAAATAATCTGTACAAGTAGCAACGTTTGCCTTTTTATTTTTCTCTGAACTGATTGGCCAATCAGCACAAAGCGGTGTTTAATTCTTGGCCATATTTTGAAATCGGAAGATGTTAATCCATTTCTACCCATGAATGCAATAATTATAATCAAGCTGAATTTTGTTTTTTGAGGGGGTTTTGAACAACATAATTATCAATAATGTTTAGGATGAATTTAATCCAGATCACTAGGCTATTATCTATGAGATAAGATTATGCTTTCCATATAGCTACAGCTTATACTGCATCCACAACACAGAGGAACTCATAGCTGTGTCTCTTGCCGGCCCCAGCAAACTCCAGCTCTCCATAGGCATCTGTGGGCTGTTCGGAGGAGTGCTGTGCGCTGTCCCAGTGACTGACGATGACTGTGCTGAAGTTATCGCCCAGGGTCACTGAGAGGTGCGTGTCTCGCATGGACCCACAACTGGCACAGACGGCCATTGCTGCAAAACAACAGACGGAGGATCTGTCCTACAGTAGGAATCAAACACCACATACTGAAGACTCACCAAGTCACACATGTTACCTGAACGAGTCCTCCACAAATGTTGTGCACACTCTCTTTCTAAAGAAAGTTGGAATCCAGCTCTGAAATCAATAACTTTTAATGAATGCACTAAAAACATGATAGTTTTGGACAGAGACACTGCCACCTAGTTAGCTAGATAAAATAACTATATTAAACTGATGATGATCTGTAAAGGTTAGTCTTTCTGTTACCACCGAAGCTGAAGCGTGTTTGACACGGAGACACACGGATAACAGGATCAAACTCAGAATACACTTTATTTATAAACTAGAAACAAAAAAGCACATGAGGGTGCAAAACACGGTGAACAAAGAGACCCAGGAGAATCCATCCTGACACTCTAGATAACAATTAAAGACTGACAAGGACATTGTAGAACATGAAGGTTTAAATACATGAGGAGATGGCAATCAGCTGGCATGGCTAACAGGGTAATCACAAACAAGACAGGAGTGGGAGGATCTGGAAGACACGGGGAAACCTGGTGTCGCTAGACGCGACAGGACTGTGACATAGGCGAACTGGGAAGCAACTCCAGAAACTTCCAGGCAGGTGTTTTTGTGCTGGTTGAAGCTAAACTCTGAAGGACTGGGGCCTCCAGGAGCGAGTTCTGACACATGTGGGGCCTCATTTATAAAATGTCCATGCGCACATATTTGAAAATAGAGTGTGTGTATGCTTAAATCCAAGCCAACATTCATATTTATTAAAACAGTCTTTGATATGGAAAAGTACTTCATCAAGGTCTGAACTTCTCCTTGTGGCAGAGAGTCAGAGTAATGCAGGTTTTTAAAAATCTCAGCAATTCTTGTCACTCGTCATTTCGTTTGTGAATTCAATCTGATTTTGCTCAAAATATTTTTTTTTAATTAAACTTAAAAAGTTCAAATTTCAAATGTTGATTAAAAACAAGAATACGTGAAGCTAGTATACATTTTTGAGTTGTTGTTGTTGTTTAAAAGCAGAGGTTATATATATATATATATATATATATATATATATATATATATATATATATATATATATATATATATATTGTGGCGAGTCACCAGCAGCTAGTCAAGCGTCGCCCCTGGCAACACACACACACACACCAAAATACCCTGGTTGAAACAGAAGAGGTAGAGAAGATTCTCTCAAAGGAGACTAATGGTTATGTTGTTGTTTTATTTTCCCCACAGAGAGTGATTAACAGGAGAACTGTGGTACAGACTCTCTACACAGCCTGAACTTCAGCATTGTTCACTGAACTCTCACCCTCACGCCTTGAGACCACAAAGGCTCACTTTTGGGGAGCACTTGAGAAGCACAGAGGAACGGTTGAAAGACAACAGTCAAGTGTCTACTGGTTTACTCTCTGTGCATCTCTTAATGTGTAAATAAACTCACCCTCCGGGTTGAACGCACTTTTTCGTGTCTACTCTCCACCTTTCCCCTTAGGAACCCGCTACAATATATATAATATATATATCATAATGAAGAAAAAGACTAATTAAGTATTATTGTATTACAACAACAAAAGGGTTATGCAATTCAAAATCATATGATGCAACCGACGTGTAAAAACAGCACAGATCACCTCAATATTTGTAGCAAATTTAGAGTATAGATTTAAGTATTGCTAATGGCTTAAATATATGTTTTTAATAAAAGCATTTTCCCAGACTCAGTGTTCAGTATCAATGAGAAAAATATGATATTAGGTTACACTGTAACTAATATTCTAATGATAGTTAATTGACATATACTGTAGGTGTCACATTACTTTCAGTCAACAGGATGCCTAAAGGGAAGCATCTAAACTGTCTAACATGGTTTAAAATGACAGTATTTAAATTTGTTTGTATTTTTATAGAAATTGTTTGATTATCTGTTTTAATTTTGTATATAAAGGGGTCCAATAATACTTTTTTACTTTTTCAACTTTAGTTATTCTGCAATGTTGCTGTTTGATCATAAAAAAAAGTTACAAGGTTACAAAACTCAAAGAGAGGGAGATTGTGTTTTATTGATTTTGTGAAGTCACATTGTTACTTATTTAAATAATCAGCTCCCACGGAATATGCAAAATAGCTTGCAAGATCTGATTGATGAATATTCTCAGGTGTGAATCAGGCTTGATACTTCTGAGCTGAGCTTGCGGTTATGGTGACGTTCCCAAACACACACTAAGCAGTGCCAAACACAAGACATTGGGCCAGATAACAATCACAGCACATTTCCTATTTTGGAGAGGAGGGCCTTCGTCGAAAAATAATGTGTTCAAGACAGACCCGGGAGAGAGGTGCTATATTACAATATGTGAAAAATACTGTGTTTTGAACAATCAAGCAAGAAAATATTCTAGTACACCCCAAAAACAAAATCAAGACTTTGTAAAGGACATAATATGACTTTAATTTTATTGTGTGCATTTGTCTTTTAATATTTTTTTTCTTTTTTTAAAGAATTAAATCATGATTAATAATTGAATATGCTTTGTTGTGTGTATTTGTTGTGTGAATAATTTTATTTCAAGCAACAAAAATATTTTAGTTTTAGTACATAACCCTGCTCAGACCTTGTTTCAGATATTCAGTATGACATGTGAGTGTTTCAGTCATGAACTCAGGCAGCCGTTTAGAGCAGGAATGTTCCCTGTTCTCCTCCTAAAGTGGAACTCAAGAATGTTAAAGTTATTGTTTCACCTATAGGCAAAACTGAGTATTATTTCAAGCTCTGAAGAAACATTTGCACGATGACAAAAGCAACAAGAAATGTCCCTGAGGCAAGAGGAAGCACTCAGATGAAAAACAATTTAGCGTTTGAAAAATGTGTTTTATAATAAAGTCATAAATAACAGCTGACTGAGTAACATTGTGTGTGTGAGCTGACTGTGTGTGTGATTGTGCATGTGTGCGAGTATGTATGTGAATTCCTCTGGCTTGCCTAAACGAAAATATGAATGAGTGCACTAGATAACAAAAGCTTTTGAACATTTGACTTCATTACATTAATAAATTAACTGCTTGTTATATAACTTTTTACTCTTCTTATGATTTCATTTCTGTGAGATGATTCCTTTAGTTATTTTAAAGGAAGACTGCTCAAAATCAGAAACTTTTTTTTGTTGTTGGTGTTATTTTTATATTTTTTTAAAATGCCTTTATAAAGGATAAAGTAGACAGGACAGTGGAGAGGGAATTGTGGTGCATTTCCCCACCAACAGCACTGATGTTTACTGTACGCTTAAAGTCCCTATGAAATCGAAATTTGAGTTTTGTGCTTTTTATTATGAATATGTTAGCCTTATGGTTATTTATAAGCTAGTGTACTCTAAAACATTGCTAAAATACACCCTTAGAAGACTTAAGCGTGCAAAATTTAGTCTCTCACTTTCGCCAATATGGATCAATGATTTTAATGACATCACTCCGCTTCTCATCTGATTTTCTGTCAAGCCTTTAGTCACATTTATTTCTATAGCGCTTTTTACAATAGAGATAGTTTCAAAACTGCTTTACAGTGGTCACAGGAAAACAATAAAAACAAAAGTGTATTAATAGACCTCAGTTGTGGAAATTTGCTTGAATTTCACATTATTAAAATAAGGACATATTTTGATGAAACGTCATACAAAGAAATCCACTGTAAAACTTGCAAACAAATTGTACTCCATTTCCAGATAATTTGTTTCCTTACTTTAACAACATTACACTTTTAGACTTCTGTCTTACTAATCCAGGAGAGAAGGACACTGTAGACAGAAGGAGTAAATATAGACATATTTACAATATCACAATATCACGTTTTACTTATTGTTCTGCTGACAAGGAATTCTGTTGGGGTTTTCATGCTGGGTAGAGTTGTGTTTTATTCACTTTTATTCAATTATGTTCTTTTTTTGTTTTCTTTCTTTCTTTCTTCTTTGGAGGATCAAAGATCCAGGAAGTAAAACAGTTCTCCAGTTTCATTGTATCTTATCTTAAACATCTAGAACCCCCCCCCCCCCAACAAAAAAAGAAAGAAAATAACAACCACAACAACAACTTTTATTCACTTATAAACATTGATCAGTGAACATACGCAGAAGTTCAACCGAGCTTGCTTGACGTGCAAGAAAAAAATTAAAAAGTACTGTGTAACATGAGAATGAACCACACTGGTTCTCGCTGAACCTCAATATGCTGCGGAACACAAGAATGAACCTCATTTGTTCTCATTGAAGCGCAAGCATCTGTATAAACTTGTGTTAGATATGTCGCTGTCATCGGAGGGGCAGAACGCTCTTAGATTTAACCAAAAATATCAAAAAGATTCAAATAGTCTTAGGGGTTTGGAATGACATGAGTAAATAATGATATCATTTTCATCTTAGTGAAACTAAAAACTAAAAACTAAACTTTTCATCACCAACCCTTGAACAATTATTTATAAATTTTTCCACAATAGATCAACTGAATCATTGAAAAGATTGGCTAAAAAAATGACTCACTGAGGAGTTAAAGTATTAGCAGAATGAGATACGTCAGTGGTCCCCAACCCCCGGTTCAAACGCCTCCATAGTCACAGCGCCACAGCCTCTTGCAGCAGATCACGGACCGGTCCGCGAAGTGGTCCCGGGCCGCGGAGCGATTCCGCGGACCGGTCCGTCGATGAAATGGTACCGGGCCGCGCAGCGCATTCGCGCTCAGTCCGTGATCTGCTGCAAGCGGCTGTGGCGCTGTGACTATGGAGGCGTTTGAACAGTCGCTTGCGCTCCCCCCCCCCCCCCCCCCCCGTCAAAGATCTCGCGCGAACCCATCATCCATCTCACTCGCACGTTCGTGTTGTACTTTTCCAATTCATAGTGAGTTCACTATCTATCACTATATTGATTTTTCTCTCACCATTTCCCTCTCTTACTCTTTGCCACACACACATCATTTTATTTTCACTTTCTTAGTCCAGCCTATATTTCACGGTGAGGCTGAAATTTTCTTCGTCCATGTGCTCCATGTTGGGCCTAACTGAATTAGCCCATCTTGAGCCCTAAATGGGCTTCTGCATGGGTTCCATGTCAACCTAATTTGAATTAGCCCCCACTTAGGCCTTAAATGGTTTTGTCCATGGGCCTCATGTCAGCACCATCTGAATCAGCCTCAGTATGGGGAAATTCATCAGACATGGGACCCACAAAAAAAACCTTTTAGGACCCATATCTCAAGCTCATATAGTGCCTACATCAGCCCCACCATAAAATGTAATTCATTTTGTTCAGCTTTTGTTTTCATAACAACCTTTAAATAACATGTACAAGTTTCTTCAATGCATTTACATTTAATAGTCCCAACTCTTCATCCATTGGTTGCACATTCAGCATTCTTTGTTGACAGATATCAGTCAATATTGTGGAACTAACTCTATTAATAGTGGCGCTACTGTATTAACATTACAGAGGCACAAAATAGACATCACTAATGTTACTATGTGTAATAATCATGTTTAAAAATTGTTTTCCTTTAATTACCTGTAGTGATGTAACCATAGGAAACATCAGCCGACAGAAAATTCATGACTGGCCTATTTAAGCCACATGGGAAGGAAATAATTTTCTCCTTCCAAACATTGTACAGTGGAATCCGGTTGCCTCGGGGGTTGCAAAAAAGCATCGAGATAACCAATGATCGAGATAATCAAAAGCCAATGTGGCGATTTATTTGATGAAGTGATCGGCATGCTATAAAAATGTACATACACTGTATATGTTTGCTAACAACAAAAGGTATATGTGCACCAACTAACAGCAGAGATTTACCAGTATACAATAAAAACACCTTCCATTCTCTATAAAAACCTTTAATTATATTCTCCAACATTGTAAACACTATGATCGCTCACAGCGATCACAGCGTAAATATGTCGCTAGGTGACGTCATGCGTAAATTAGCATATTCGTGAGGTCATCACGCTGTATTAGATTGCATACTTTCTTGCGTTCTGCCTGCCTAATGTGCTTTCTCAACGAATTCGGCTTCATCAAGTCTTTTGATAACCGGGTTCTTCAATCGGCAGCGGATTTTCAAAATGTTTGAGAAAACCAATCAAATCAGAGAAGGCAGGCTTTATATGCACTCGCTGCTCGTTGTACTTTCACTTCAGAGAGTCTCCAAAAGTCTCCAATAACTCCAGATTAAGTCGTTAGATTTGTCACCAGTCGCTTTTTTGAAAATGTGTCGCTAGAGTGGTCTGAATACTCGCTAAAAATAGCGACAAAGGCGCTAAGTTAGCAACACTGTCTAGAAGGCTTTATTTTCCCGCCACGTCGCGGCACTGTACGTGCAACGCAATCGCTGCACATACGCAGTGAACTAGGTACGATCATTAGTCCCGAAATAACCATGTGAAGTGGTGAATTTGTCCCTCTTTTGTGCTCGAGATACTAGGGTTCGGCGACAAAAGAATCGTCAAAAGAATCATAATTGATAAGAAAATGCTAAGACAAATAGGTAGTTTGGCATACGTTAAATGTCGACATAATAGGGTTGGCGAGTTAACCGAGGTCGAGATAAGTTAACTCCACTGTATAACTTTTTCCTGGACAAAGGAAAATAGTTCTGCAATACTAATCTTGAATTCAACCACACAAAAGACAATAAGCTTATTTGAAAATCATGTACTTGTGTACCATGTCATTTTGTTATAAACAGGATGAGTAACATTACCAATAAAAATTCAGAAAAGAAAACGCACCAGATGCACTTCATTGAAGTAGCACTGTACAGACTAATCTGTACTCGACAAAGAACTGTTGCACGCAAACTTTAAGAGCTTTACAGTGCTTGACACTGGGCCAACATATATAAATGTTCAGGGTGATGCTGAAAGTGTCAGACACAGAAAGAACGATCAAGTCAAAATATAGTTTCATTTCCAGCTCTGAATAGTATACATGGTTTTAAAAATGTACCTTAAACCACTATAAGTTTAACAGCTCATCTGTCAACATGATCCTGATGAATACTAGAGTTAGAGCAAACATATCACTATGATCAGATGCTTTATCTACATTTCATCAATGGTCATTTGTTTTAGAGTAAAGTGCAGCACACATTTTCATTCATCTAAATGGCCTCTGAGCAGCGTGCATGTCTCCAAAACAGTGAAGGCACTTCCAAATTTATCACCAGACAAAGATCACTTCAAGTTTAAGGCATTGAGTGCCATTCAGTGTCTTGTATGTTATTTGTGTGAGCAGTAAGTTGCTGCTGCACTTCACAGCCAATTGAACACCATAAATATAGAAATTTTATTTGATGTGCAGCTCTTGACAATTACATAACTTGCATTTAAAGACCAATCAAAACCACAATGAGGATGTGGCGTCAATCTCAATCACAGACTACACAATTTTGATACAATTAATAGCTTTAATGAGTTTCTACATTTAAAAACATGAAAATGACTGGATAAACATGCACTGTAGAATTCATTTGTGTAACACTGTTCTGGAAGGAAAGATTATTTGTGACAACACCTACAAAGTAAGTCAAACGCAAATACCCGACACCATTTAAACAGCAAATCAGATATTAATAAGTGCATTTATGCCACAAGTACAAACACAATGTTTGGCTCAAATGTTCATCAAAATGATGCACCAAAACTACATAAATTCCACAAACACGGGCTCAACTCGGTGCACAAACTGGGAGACCAAACTTCTGAATGAAACAAGCATTTAGATGGAAAAACACTGAAATCTTTCAACAGTTTTAAACCTTGACAATAACAAACATGATAAAATATAATATTACTACATATGACAAATATTAAAATTTACATTTTTCTTTTACACCTGTACAAATACCATCAGGTCTAAAGCCATAAATTCAAAAAGTACCTTCATTTTATGGATGAGTTTTAGAACAAAGAGAGGATGCAGTACAGGAGAACCAGACTCAGAAGAGAGCAGACAAGAGCCTGGGACGAGTTTCTTGCAGTTGGTTTTGTGGTTGATGGCGCAATTAGGCTAGTAGTTGGTACGGCTGTAGTTGGTACGGCTGTAGTTGGTACGGCTGTAGTTGGTACGGCTGTAGTTGGTACGGCTGTAGTTGGTACGGCTGTAGTTGGTACGGCTGTAGTTGGTACGGCTGTAGTTGGTACGGCTGTAGTTGGTACGGCTGTAGTTGGTACGGCTGTAGTTGGTACGGCTGTAGTTGGTACGGCTGTAGTTGGTACGGCTGTAGTTGGTACGGCTGTAGTTGGTACGGCTGTAGTTGGTACGGCTGTAGTTGGTACGGCTGTAGTTGGTACGGCTGTAGTTGGTACGGCTGTAGTTGGTACGGCTGTAGTTGGTACGGCTGTAGTTGGTACGGCTGTAGTTGGTACGGCTGTAGTTGGTACGGCTGTAGTTGGTACGGCTGTAGTTGGTACGGCTGTAGTTGGTACGGCTGTAGTTGGTACGGCTGTAGTTGGTACGGCTGTAGTTGGTACGGCTGTAGTTGGTACGGCTGTAGTTGGTACGGCTGTAGTTGGTACGGCTGTAGTTGGTACGGCTGTAGTTGGTACGGCTGTAGTTGGTACGGCTGTAGTTGGTACGGCTGTAGTTGGTACGGCTGTAGTTGGTACGGCTGTAGTTGGTACGGCTGTAGTTGGTACGGCTGTAGTTGGTACGGCTGTAGTTGGTACGGCTGTAGTTGGTACGGCTGTAGTTGGTACGGCTGTAGTTGGTACGGCTGTAGTTGGTACGGCTGTAGTTGGTACGGCTGTAGTTGGTACGGCTGTAGTTGGTACGGCTGTAGTTGGTACGGCTGTAGTTGGTACGGCTGTAGTTGGTACGGCTGTAGTTGGTACGGCTGTAGTTGGTACGGCTGTAGTTGGTACGGCTGTAGTTGGTACGGCTGTAGTTGGTACGGCTGTAGTTGGTACGGCTGTAGTTGGTACGGCTGTAGTTGGTACGGCTGTAGTTGGTACGGCTGTAGTTGGTACGGCTGTAGTTGGTACGGCTGTAGTTGGTACGGCTGTAGTTGGTACGGCTGTAGTTGGTACGGCTGTAGTTGGTACGGCTGTAGTTGGTACGGCTGTAGTTGGTACGGCTGTAGTTGGTACGGCTGTAGTTGGTACGGCTGTAGTTGGTACGGCTGTAGTTGGTACGGCTGTAGTTGGTACGGCTGTAGTTGGTACGGCTGTAGTTGGTACGGCTGTAGTTGGTACGGCTGTAGTTGGTACGGCTGTAGTTGGTACGGCTGTAGTTGGTACGGCTGTAGTTGGTACGGCTGTAGTTGGTACGGCTGTAGTTGGTACGGCTGTAGTTGGTACGGCTGTAGTTGGTACGGCTGTAGTTGGTACGGCTGTAGTTGGTACGGCTGTAGTTGGTACGGCTGTAGTTGGTACGGCTGTAGTTGGTACGGCTGTAGTTGGTACGGCTGTAGTTGGTACGGCTGTAGTTGGTACGGCTGTAGTTGGTACGGCTGTAGTTGGTACGGCTGTAGTTGGTACGGCTGTAGTTGGTACGGCTGTAGTTGGTACGGCTGTAGTTGGTACGGCTGTAGTTGGTACGGCTGTAGTTGGTACGGCTGTAGTTGGTACGGCTGTAGTTGGTACGGCTGTAGTTGGTACGGCTGTAGTTGGTACGGCTGTAGTTGGTACGGCTGTAGTTGGTACGGCTGTAGTTGGTACGGCTGTAGTTGGTACGGCTGTAGTTGGTACGGCTGTAGTTGGTACGGCTGTAGTTGGTACGGCTGTAGTTGGTACGGCTGTAGTTGGTACGGCTGTAGTTGGTACGGCTGTAGTTGGTACGGCTGTAGTTGGTACGGCTGTAGTTGGTACGGCTGTAGTTGGTACGGCTGTAGTTGGTACGGCTGTAGTTGGTACGGCTGTAGTTGGTACGGCTGTAGTTGGTACGGCTGTAGTTGGTACGGCTGTAGTTGGTACGGCTGTAGTTGGTACGGCTGTAGTTGGTACGGCTGTAGTTGGTACGGCTGTAGTTGGTACGGCTGTAGTTGGTACGGCTGTAGTTGGTACGGCTGTAGTTGGTACGGCTGTAGTTGGTACGGCTGTAGTTGGTACGGCTGGGCCAGCAGTTTCATTACCTTCTACCTGTGACGTCACAATCCTTCCATTGATGGGCTGAACACCCCGGAAAGTGTTGGTCATTAGAGGAGAGTCAGTGGTCTTGTTGATGTAGACCGTCTTAGCGAAGAGGTCAATCTAGAGAAATGAAAGTGGTTTAGAGAAACTGAAGATGATCAAAATTTGGTCCGGGGAATAACGGCCTAAACCAACTTTCTTTTAAATAAAATAGAGTAAATTTTCTATCCACTTGGACTAGAGTTAAATAAAATTAGTGATGCAAACCGCAGTCATACACAAGTGAAATGGGTATAAACGGCCATAGTTTAATACATTTTATTTCAAAATGCTTAGAAACTGTTTGTCAGTTACATCAATTTAAAGTATATAATTAGCAATAAATGACATTTTTGTGCATCAAAAGCGCACCATTGTGCATTTTTGAATATTAACTTTCATATAATGTATAATACAGTAGTTTGTGAAAGAAACAAGGTTTAAAAGCAAGAAAAAAAAAAAAAAAACAGTCTTAAAAGATCCTATTCTGAAATCCTGAAGGTCTTGAGTGAACCTTATTCAGAAATTCCGGTCTCGCTTCCTGTTGTATTCCTACGTTTATACACATAATACCAGCCAATGTTTTCATTTTGTCTACCGCTTGCAGTTCATGGGCAGCCAATCATAACAGACTGGGCTCTGACCAATCAGAGCAGAGTAGTCTCATGAAAGGAGGAGCTTAGAGAGCAAACATTTTCAGACTGAGAAATTAGGTGATGTGCAATGAATATTATGAATCAGACTTTGAGCCAAGGGAACAATCTTGCCAACTAAACATGAGTCTTCAAAAAAGGCTTACCAAATCCTGGCTGACTTTGACAGGCTCTTTAAAGATGGTCCACACAACACCTTCCTTGCAGTTTGGTGTCGTCAAAGAGCCAAGATAACGGTAATATTTCGTCCTGTCCACTCCAGAAAGCAGAGCATCCATAGAGAGATTTTGACTGATGAATGCTTTATCACCTGAGAAGCAGAAGTTCAGAAATTAGCAGCACTCTTTTAGGAGGAAGGCACATCTGACAGCAGGGCATAAATGACTTCAGTCAAAAAAAAAGAAAAAAGCAAAGAGCAACACTAGCCTGTAGTGAGAATTTTTGCCAGGTAAGAGGTCAAAGTTTTCCAGCTTTCTGGTTTACCAGTGTCTTTAGTGGCCTCAATAAAAAACCCAAGAACAGCCAACCCGGTAGAGCCATTATGGTCAGCCTTATTCACTATCTGCAGCTGAAATAGATGGAACAAATTATGACCGACAAACCATGCATGAAAACCCATGTACTGATCTTAATCTGTATACCTCCATAGAGTATCGTTTGCCATCCACAGTGTGTTCAGATCCAGGCATGGCACTGCCGTTACCCCAGTGCAAACGAAAGTGTGTACTGGCAAACAAGCCTGGCAGATCCCCTCCTTCCACATGCATTCTTGTGTGATTGAGTCCAACTTCAACTGACGAGTGAAACCACAACAGATTTAAGAGTAAGACTCTGTTCCAAGCCAGTTTCATATCAGGAAGTTCAGTAAGGGGGTCATTCACACAGAAGGCATCTTCGATTTAACGACTTTACTCTTCCCATAATGCAATCTAGCTAAAACATTTGCGTTTTAGAATTCGTTGTATTATTGTACATTCCAAAGCACAGTTAACCAAGAGTTCTTAAGCTCTGGTGAATTGTGTCCAACAGATGTTCAAAACAGATCAATCATTGGCAGCAGGAATCACAACTGGTTCTTGCATTTTAAACATTAAAAAAACATTGTGTGTGAATAAGCCTGCCTTCCAAAAAACTTCAGTTAAACTATTCAAGCTCAAAAAAAAAAAAAAGTGATTTTCACTCACTTGTCTTGCCAGTGTTTTTAATCTCAGTTAAGGTTGTTTCATCATCATATCCAGTGAAGTTGAAGGCGGTCAGATTAGCATTAGCTCGGACATCGACGGTTACGATGCCTATTGGAGATTGTTGAGTGCCGTTACAGTCTTTACTTGCATTTCTGGACCAAGTCACATCTGAGGAGCAGATTGTAATTTTGTTTTTTAAACATCCTCACTTTAACTATCATATTTAATATTATGGGTTAAACTTATTATACAATTGTCTCAATTCAAATAAAGTAGGTGTGTGTAGGACAACTTACTACAGGATGAGCTGTTGTAGCACCACACTAAAGATATACAAAAGGAGATTAATATTCACATTAATCAAAGAAATCAGAATGATGAACACACTTACACAGAGAGGTTGGATCAGTGAACACCACCGACAGACAAGCCGCTAGACAAACCACAATTATATTCATCTAAAAAACAAAATCAGAAGAAATGAGACATCAGTTCTGTCACACGGTTTTCAGCTAAACAAATTCATCAACTCAAAGTTCTTTCCCAGATCAAACCAATGACATTTAAGCATCACACAGATTAAGCGCAGTTTCAGTAATCTTTTTATATGGGTTTCTCTTCATTCTACATTATAAATGCATTATCTTACCATGTCACTCAAATAAAATAACTTCACCAACCCTTAAATATCACACTTGTCCACCTCTCTTCTGATTAAAAAACAAAACCTGGCTCCTGCATTGAATCTGCAAAATCCTGTAGAAAAACCACTGTGAATGAAAGCTTTATTCTCAATCTGAAATGTGTAAAGACAGACTATGGACGGATCAGAATGATTGGATTGAGAACAGGTGGTATCAGGTGTGATTAGGACCCATTCAGTTCAGGTGTTTGATGATGTCATCTATTATCTTCCACCCCCAGACAGATGATCTGATGACCAGCTGCTTTTATGCATGACTGTTCAGTTTTACTATAGTACAAGAAATGGTAAAGATAGTCAGTGTTGTATTAAGTGCCCAAATATTTGAATATCATCATAATTAAGCATAGATAAATATAATTGTATGGATATTGAGTAAAGTTAATGTAGCTCTTCAGAAAACACTAAACGTTTACATGACAAACATGCACACAAATTAGAAAAGATTTTCTTTGCAGTTTTCGGGAACAGATGAAATTCGCTTTTTCTCTGCTGACAGGCCAGTAGTTACTTTGTTTTCCCGTTTTTAGTTGACAAAGGTCTCTCAGCGCTATAAGTAAGTGATATTGAAACTAGCTAAATGTATCGGTGAAATCTTTGTTTTAGGAGATAAATATTAATAATAAAATAAACATCATTGGCATTGAGCCCTCAGAAATGAAAATTGGTCAATCACTAACAAATTGGCATTAGTTTCTACAGCAGAACATAAATGAATCTTGTTAATAATTTATGAATATTCTTTTTCTCATTTCTAGATAATGTTTGTTCTTCATGATGCTATATTACTATTTTAACATTGATTTATTTTAGTGATGGCAAAATGAAGCCCCATAAATCTGTGACGCCCTGCAGGGAAATGCTTCACACACACTTAGGGGCTTCAAGATTATTTATTTGCTCGACTACCCCATCATGTGGGCAGAAAAATGTATAATATGCTTGGTGCTTGCAATAAAATGGTGGGATGTGAATCATGCTCTGAATACAAAAATATTATTTGAAGAGTTTTAACATGAATTGTTTTGTGTTACTTTGTTTTTTGTTTGTGCTTATGCAACAAGTGAAAATGTGAAATGAGGTCAAATAAAGGGTTTATTAATTTTTATTTAAAAACAATATTTTTCCACCATGGCTTTCAAAGTCTAAAAAAATATCATTTATTGAATTGAAAAGTATTGAAATGGTTAATGTGATAATATAGTGCTCAGCCAAGTCAACCTTCTCAGCTAAATTGAATTACATATGTAAGAGTTAAAACAATTAATAACAACTAGACAGCAATGGCGTAGCCACCGGGGGGCGTGGGTGGGCCTGGGACCCCTCATTTACATGTCCGGCCACCTCAGATTTTCAATTGTTTAAAATTGCGACTGTGCCCGCCGCACAAGACTATCGCAACACGATCACGATCACGATCACGAAATCCATTGGGGTTTCCCCGCTCAGGTTCGAATCCAGACCGACTTCGTTATGCTTAGACACCAACATGCTAGAAATCCCCCCCCCCCCCGTCAACAATCGCGCGCAGTTTGGCCCCCTCATTTTAAGCTGGGCCCCCTCAAAAAAAAAATGTCTGCCATGCCCCTGCTAGACAGTGTAGTGTGGGGCTATGAATATAAATGGGCTAACTGAGCGAGGTTCAACCTGGTTGGTCTCCTCGTTGCCATGCAAGACTCTAAAGTGCCTTAGCATAGTTGAGGTGTTATTATTATAAATTAGCTCCTTGGAACACGCCAGATACTTCACCTACACATTTTATTTTATTCATTAATGGAATCTATTACATAGTAATTGGAGGTGCCAGGTGAGATCAACTCAAAGTGCTCCAAAACAGGGAAAAATCTCCTCTTTCTTGCTTATTCCATCGCAAAAAAGAAGCTTGAATCGAATGCCAAAAACAGTGCAATAAAGGGACCCAAAAACACAAAAAGCGAGGGGCAATCCATAGTGTTTCACTGACGCTTTTATTTCGAACTGCACTCAAACCTAGCGAATCATTTCCTGAAGCAGTTGAATGGTACACCCGCTACGCGGGGCTTCAAGCGTCAGCACATACGTCAGCAACACGTGCATCGACCCCTGGTTCAAGAACCAATCATCTAGATTACTCGGCACACGCTTCAGGGATTCGACCCGAGAAGCACTTCACTAATTTATTTATTTTTGTATATTTAAATGAACCATACCAATACAATTAATATCTGATTATCATGTCTAAAGTGTGTGTTCATTTAGTCATGAACTCAATTCAGCAATTCTGACAAAACATGATTAACATTTCTGCTAAGACTTTACAATACGGGCGCATTACTTTGTGCTTAACTAACGCACATATAATCACGTCAAGTCAAGTCAAGTCAAGTCAAGTCAAGTCACCTTTATTTATATAGCGCTTTTTACAATGTAGATTGTTTCAAAGCAGCTTTACATTGGTCACAGAAAAAACAATATAAACAAAGTTTGTTTGGCTGAACAGAAGCCCCAAAAGACCAGGAGAATCAATACAACTGATGAACTTTAAGTGTTAAGTTTCCCCAACTGAGCAAGCCATAGGCGACAGCGGAAAGGAACCAAAACTCCGGCAGATGACGTAATGAATGAAGAACAGAATGGAGAAAAAACCTTGGGAGAAACCAGGCTCAGTTGGGGGACCAGTTCTCCTCTGGCCAACAGTCAAACAGTGCATGATTATTACACAGTCCAATATGAAGTCCAATTTGGTCCGGTCAGAGAAGGGTTCATGATCGTCACAGGGGAGGGTCTAGTAGAGTCACGGTCTCCGCAGACACCCCAGGGCAGTGCTGTGCTCGTGTCCAGGTCCTTCATCTGATCTGGATACGGCCCGATCCAGCTGACCACGGTAACCTCGGAATAAACAGAGACCAATATCAGCGTAGATGCCATTCTTCTTCTGATGTATCGAGTACATCAGGTGTTATGGGAATGTTCCCGGTTCCGGCTGACCTAAATTATGCAGAATAACAATCATTTTACATGATTTGGATTAAAGATATATGTATAATGTGTTATGTGTATGCCAGGTTGAAGAGATGTGTTTTCACATCACTATTTGTACCAAACCAAGAACCAAACCATTCATAAATTATTACTGCTTCAGCAACTAAAGATTCTATTTCATTAACAGATTAAGTAAAATATGAATTGCTATAAATTAAATGTTTCTTCATGTATTAGTTTAACAATGGTTTTAAATGCAGATATTTACACTAATTACCGCAATATTCCAACTTCTCTTTATCTCCAGGCAAAGAACTTCACTGAAAGTATGAAGGCATTGAGCGACATTCATTTACATTTATGTAAATGTCAGTCACTTCAACAAAGCAACTTTCATTGCATTCATGGTAAACAGACTAATCTGTTCCTGCTTTCCATTACTATGTTCTACTGCTTGAGCTACAGGAAGTTCAATGTTTTGGATATTAAAATGTTCCTGTCTGCAGTTCACTTAACAGTAACCATGAGAGCAAACTTTATTCTACAGTCACTTTAATGCCAATTCAATAATTAGAGATACTTATCACGAGTGTTGGAGGTAACACATTGCAAGTAATTCCAGTTATGTAATCAGATTACTTCCTTGCCACACAAAGTACCTACAAAAAAAAAAAGCAAAGAAAAAAAGTGATTTTCAAATAATTAACTCCATCTCAAGCTGTTAAACCATAACCAAAATAATTCAACTTTCTCCTCTGTCCTAATCTCCAATGATCCAGTCACAGTACACACTAATTAACATTTCCTTCTGCTCTAATTGTTGTAAAATGGTCTGTATATTTGGCAAAAAACAAACTACCCTTCTCAAAACGTAACTTTCCTCCCCCAACTCATTGTAAGTATAGGGTTTACTGCGGTCAAAAAAAAGCTTAGTACACAGAACTGTAGCAGTAACAGGAAGTGAAAAATAAAAATCCAATTACAAAGTGAAAGCAGATAATCAAAATATGTTGTCTCTTCTATTTAAATTATATATTTTCTTTTTCCTTCTCTTATTTCTCTTAGAATGATTGACATGACTATAACCTCAGTATTAAATCATTAACCAATATCTTAAATACTTATTTTTATTCAATGATTCACATTTATAAACAACCATATTATTGTGTAATTGCTCTAATATTCTTCTGATGTCCGCATTGTATTTGCCTATGCTAGGGACTTAGAGGTCATCACAACCCATGGAATACGTGACGGTCCTTCAATTTTAGAAGTTATCAGAATGTTTTGGTTTATAGTTGGAGCCGAGTTCAGCCTTGGAGAAGGGGTGTGTGTGTGTGTGTGTGTGAATATGGTCTGTATTGGTGAGGTTATTAGCTGGCACCACAAAACTTATTCTCAACAAACCATGTCATGAACCCATCACCCATATGATCAACGGAGATATGCTTTAGACTGTTTTCTCTTGTTTTGAAAATTTCTAGCCGTTTATTTTTCTTTCTTTGCAAATCAGAATCATTTAAACGTCAGCATTGACGTAGTTAGCACCCTCTGTTAGAGTATAATTTCTGTAACAATGTTATTGTATGTGGGGCGGCCTACGAACTCCTTGTGAGACCTGAAGCTGGGTTCTGCTGATGAAACTGCAAACTAAACTTCACTAAAATATCTATTGACTGCACTTCTGACTCCTGGTCTTCATTCAACATATCTGGTCCTCAGGTCTTAACTATATATTCCACTACAGAAGTCATCTGCAAATAAAAGGGACTTGACAGAACAAGATACAAATATAACTTTAATGAATTTTTTCTACATGACGTAAAGATTTAAAAAGAGTGTGATATCCAGTCATTTGTTGAAAAATACTGCACTGAAGATTTGACAAACATTCACAGACACCTTTATGGATGGAAATGGGGGAACAAAGAAAAGCTTACCACTGAAAACCTTCAATAGCAATGAATGTAAAGACTAAATGAGCATCAGCTGTGTTCACAAAAAAAAAAAAAAAGTGTTTTTCATAAAGCAAAATCTTTTTCACCCTTAACCTGTAGCTTTTCAAACTGCAGAGCAGAAAAATATTAAGTGTATTAATGATGAAGGTACAGACACATGCAGCTGAAATGTTTTCCCAAAACAGTGCAACAGATCAACCAAGTGTTGAAGATCTTCAGCGCTCAAACTGAGACCACACTTCTGAATGAAACAAGCAGAGAGTGATGTAACTAGCATTTACCCTTCTACAACAATATTAATCCTTGACAGCAAGAAACTAAATTACATTGATTACAGCTCTACATTATTACTACATCTATAAAAACCTAAATAGATTATATCATTGGTTTTTAAGTCATCAGCTCAAAAGTACCTCATTGACATTTTAGAACAAAGAGAGGATGCAGTACAGGAGAACAAGACTCAGAAGTGAGCAGACGAGAGCCTGGGACGAGTTTGTTGCAGTAGATTTTGTGATAAATGTTGGTGCAATTACACCAGCAGTTTTGGTTGATGTTCTAGTGGATTCTGTCGTTGGTTTTATGGTTGATGTAGTTGGTGAGAGAGGGCCATCAGTTTTCATTGAGGTTGTTCTAGTTGATTCTGTTGTTGGTTTTATGATTGTAGTTGGTGCGATAAGTCCAGCAGTTTCAGTACCTGCTACCTGTGACGTCACAATCCTTCCATTGATGGGCTGAACACCCCGGAAAGTGTTGGTCATTAGAGGAGAGTCAGTGGTCTTGTTGATGTAGACCGTCGTAGCAAAGAGGTCAATCTAGAGAAATGAAAGCAGTTTAGAGAAACTTCAGTTTAGTGCTTCAATTTTAGAATAAGTTGATTAAATGGAGCCGTCTATATAATCTCATCCACTTGGACTAAAATTAAGTTAATGTGAAGCATACAACAGTTATAAACAAGAGAAATGGGTATAAAAAGTTCAACAACTTGCATACAAACTCAGCAAATCCAACAAGTCTTAAATTTAAGTGCAAATATTTTGAGCATTTAGGCTCACCAAATCCCGGCTGACTTTAACAGGATCTTTAAAGATGGTCCACACAACACCTTCCTTGCAGTTTGGGGAGGTCAAAGATCCAAGATAACGGTAATATTTTGTCCTGTCCACTCCAGGAATCAGATCTTCCATGGAGATATTGTGGGAAATGTGTGCTGTGTCACCTTGGACAAATTAAAACATGTATGAACATTACATACAAATATTGTACGCAACT
Organism: Rhodeus uyekii; assembly: GCA_037043235.1. Classification (NCBI taxonomy): domain Eukaryota; kingdom Metazoa; phylum Chordata; class Actinopteri; order Cypriniformes; family Acheilognathidae; genus Rhodeus; species Rhodeus uyekii. Next base: position 146,834 of record JAWRVZ010000145.1, on the reverse strand, counting down.
ACTTCTCATTTACTCTAGAATCATGACCGAACCTGCATTGGCAATTTTCTTAAGATAAGATGTTAAGATCTTCCAGCTCGTTGGTTTCCCAGTGTCATTAGAGGCCTGTGGGTGGCATTACAATTAAAACACTGTTAAAATGTTTCGGTTTTATTTCTGACAAATGAGGAAAAGCAAACATACCTCAATGAAGAAGGCAAGAAATGACAGTTCTGGATCTCCAGACACACTGCCATCATGTTCAGCTTTATTTACGACATGCAACTGAGATACAAGACCTTTTAGAAGACCAGTAATAAAACCAGAAGCATTATTATATTACATTATATTCATACCTCCATAGCGTATCGTTTGCCATCCACAGTGTGTTCAGATCCAGGCATGGCACTGCCGTTACCCCAGTGGAAGTGAAAGTGTGTACTGGCAAATACGCCTGGCAGATCCCCTCCTTCCACATGCATTCTTGTGTGATCAAGATGAACTTTAACTGAAGAGTAAAAGCACAATGAATTGAACAGAGAGTTTCTGCTTCAACAAAGCGAAAAAGAGGGGGCCGTTCATTGAGTAGACATTTCGCACTGTGCTGAAATCAAGCTGAAAGTTCAGTCTTCTAGAGCTTTAGATATAATCGCATTTTCAAAAATAATCATTAATCAAGAATTCTCAAGATCTGGTTAATTGTGCTGGTAAAACCAGGTGTTGAGGGCTCTTGCATTTTAAATAAAACAGTGTGTGAATAAGCCTACCTTGCGCAAAACTAAAAAAACTATTTTATACAAAGATCAACTCACTTTTCTTGCCAGTGTTTTTAATCTCAGTTAAGGTTGTTTCATCATCATATTCAGTGAAGTTGAAGCCGGTCAGATTAGCATTAGCTCGGACATTGGCGGTTACGATGTCTATTGGAGATTGTTGAGTGCCGTTACAGTCTTTACTTGCAGTTCTGGACCAAGTGACATCATCTGAGGAGCAGAAATTTCTATTTTATTTTTTTACATGCTCAACCCATTACTTTCTCAGATTTAAGATTACAATACAGATATCTTTGTTTTTAAGTTAACTCTGCATCTCCAACAGTGTCATTCAATTTAAAGTATGTATGCGTGATAACTTACTACAGGATGGGCTGTTGTAGCACCACACTAAAGATATAAAAAGGGTCATTAACGTTTGAAATGTGACAAAATACAATAAAGTTAATCAGAGAAACCAGATGACACACACTTACACACAGAGGTTGGATCAGTGAACACCACTGACAGACAAGCCGCTAGAAAAACCACAATTATATTCATCTAAAAAACAAAATCAGAAGTAATTATACCTTACTTCTGTCACGCAGTTTCATCAACTCAAAGATCTTTCCCAGATCAAACCAATAACATTTAAGCATTACACAGACTAAGTGCAGTTTCAGTAATCTCTATTTATATGGGTTTCTTTTCACACTACATTTTTATATGAATACGTTATCTTACCATATCACTCAAATAAAATAACTTCACCAATCCTTAAATATCACACTTGTCCACCTCTCTTCTGATTAAGAGCCAAAACCTGGTTCCTGCACTGAATCTGCAAAACTCTGTAGGAAAACCACTGTGAATGAAAGCTTTATTCTCAATCTGAAATGTGTAAAGACAGACTATGGACGGATCAGAATGATTGGATTGAGAACAGGTGGTATCAGGTGTGATTAGGACCCATTCAGTTCAGGTGTTTGATGATGTCAGCTATTATCCTCCACCCCCAGACAGATGATCTGATGACCAGCTGCTTTTATGCATGTCAGATGTAACAAACCTATGAGTATTCATATTTACTATAGTAAAAGAAATGTGAAAGAAAGTCACTGTTGTATTAAGGATCGCAATATTTGAATATTATCATAATTAAGCATAGACAAATATAATTGTATGGCTATTGAGTATCTTAAAATTAAAGTAGCTCATTAGAAAACATCATAGTACTATGATCGATGCTAAAAAGGATTCCAGAAAAATAATGTAAAATATTAATTGCTTTTCATTTAATGAATCATGTATTAGTTTGTTAAAACATAAACTATTTTAAAATACACCTAACATTAATAGCTCTCACACTTGAATCCTGCCAGTACACAAAAGCAACTCAAATGCAGGATAAAGTTCAGGGATGTGACACTCAGAAGTCACAGAATGTCCAAGTTATATTAAGTATAACATATGACAGTGGCTCAAAATGATTGATCAAACACTCATATCTAGTCGTGATTTTTGAGTTAACAGAGTGGCTGCGAAGAGTCTAAGACCAAACAGCTTAAGCATAACGTCTTTGGCCCTCCAGTCCCAACCTAGCCTAAGACACACACATACACACACACACACACACACACACACACACACACACAAAGAATACACAAGTTTTTCCATGTAACTCAAACACACAGCTTTTGATACAACTTACGATACATTCTTATGTATGCATGTTGTAACCATTGCAGATATGTTTTGGTAGTTTAAAATACTTTTAACATTGTGCGAAGAGAGATTTCTCTTATCTTTTTTTGAAAATAATATTTTTGTTCTATCCACTCCAGGAAGCAGAGCATCCACAGAGCAATGTTGAGTGACAAATGCTTCATCACTTGAGAAGCAGGAAGGCTGTTGGAAAAATGCTCTTCTTTTTGGAGGCAGACACATCTAACACCAGAGCAGAAATAACTTCAGTCGTGGAAAAAAGGCAACAATTATGTGAGGCTTGCCTGCAATGGCAGTTTTTGCCAGGTAAAAGGTCAAGGTCTTCCAGGTCTCTGGTTTGCCAGTGTCTTTAGTGGACTGCGGGATGCAAGTAAAAAAAAAAAAAAACAAGAAGAAAAAAATTTGTTATTCAATGTATGCAACTGAAACAAATGTGAATGGGACAAATTAATGATGGATTACAAAAATTTGTACTACAGTGGAGTTCACTTATCTCGACTCACAGTTAACTCGCCAATCCTATTATGTCATATATATGCCTATATATTTTTTGAAGTGGAACCGCCAAAGTTTGCGTTGCACCTCGCTCTGTCAGTGACGCTTCTCTCACAGCGCCATGCAGCACTGTCCCACCCCCATCCGCTTCTGTGCACATAAAGCCCGCCTTCTCTGATTTGATTGGTTTTCTCAAATATTTTGACATTGGTCAGTAACGAGCGGTTACCGACCCATGAGGATGAGGCTTAGATGAACACATACACCTGCACGCTCTGCTCAGCGCCGCTGCAGATTGAAGAACCAGGTTGTTAAAAGACGGGACGAAGCCGAATTTGTTGAGAAAGCACATTAGACAGGCGAATGCAAAAAATGTATGCCTTCTAGCACAGCAAGATGACCTCACGAATATGTTATGACCATTTATGATGTGAGCGAAATTGTGTTTGTAATGTTGGAGAATATAGTTAAAGGTTTGTACTGAGAATCGAAGGTGGTTTTTATTGTATACTGGTAAATCTCTGCTGTTAGTTGGTGCACATATGCCTTTTGCTGTTAGCAAATGTACAGTGTATGTACATTTTTATAGCATGTCAATCGCTTCAACTAAATCACCATAATGGCTTTTGGTTATTTTGACGCCATTTTGCAACCTCCGAGGCCGTCGACATAACCGTATTCTGCATATACAATCATAGTACATATTTCCATATAGCTTGCCATCCACAGTGCGTTCAGATCCAGACACCGCCCTGATATAACCCCAGTAAAAATGTACAAGCATTACTTTTTTTTTAAACTTAGTTATAGACCTTTACGGCATTTAGTAAAAAAAAAAAAATATATATATATATATATATATATATATATATATATATATATATATATATATATATATATATATATATATATATATATATATATATATATATATTTCTCAAGGCAGATGTGGAATTAGTCAAATCACTAGCATATTGAATTTAAGAATATTAACAGACCACTCAGAAATATAATATCTAGCAACTTTAATGATTTTTCTTCTTTCTAAATGACAAATAAGTGAGTGATATCACTGTTCTGAGAAATACTGCACAGAACCATTTTGACAAACATTCACACAGACACCAAATCTTTCCCTTTGTGGCAGGAAGAAGGGAAAATATAAAATCAGAGCGATACAGTGAAAACTTACAACAGCGCTGAACAAAGCCAAACCAAGCACCAGATACACTCACTCACAGAAAAACAGTAAAGTGTTTAACAAGCAATGTCCTTCACTCTCAGCCTGTTGCTTACATTCACTGCTTGGTTTCCATTTCATTCCATTTCAAACTGCGGGCGAATATTAAGTGCATTTATGATGAAACTCCAAATGCAGGAAGCTCAAATGTTTTTTCAAAACGGTGCACCAGATCAACCAAGTGTTCAAGACCTTCAGTGTGAAAATTAGGGGACATCACTTCTGAATGAAATAGATGCAGGAAACAAGAGGAGAGTGAGGAAACTAGCATTTAGCTGAAAAACATGTTTACACATCTTTAAATTTGATCCGTCTATAATTTTTTACAGGGCATCTATAATTTTAATTTTTTGATGTAGTTCTAGTTGATGCTGTGGTTGTAGTCGCTTTCGTGGTTGATGTTGGTGCGATTAGGCCAGCAGTCTCAGTACCTGCTACCTGTGACGTCACAATCCTACCATTGATGGGCTGAACACCCAGGAAAGTGTCAGTGGTCAGTGGTCTTGTTGATGTAGACCGTCGTAGCGAAAGTGGTTTAAAGCAACTGATGATGATCAAGACAATGTTTAAAAGAAAAAGAAATATGGCCTATTTTAAGATATTTTTATAAAATAATGGACTTGCATGTAACTACAGTTAAATACATTTTAGTGACGCACACAACAGTTATACATAGTTTAATTATCTGCATGGTTTTCAAATCAAGTCTTCCATATTTAAACACAATAATAGGAGAAATTAGGTGATGTGCAGTACACATTAAGAAATTTGAGTTGATCTCTATTGAAACTGCAAGTATAACACGTCTTCAATTTAGGCCTAATTAAATATTGAGCATCTAGACTCACCAAATCCTAAATTATCAAATTATTTATTAATTTTGCCACACCAGATCAACTGAATCATTGAAAAGATTGACTTAAAAAAAAAATGACTCGCTGAGGAGTTGGAAATCACTGAACTCTCCTGATGCTCAAGGGGAACTAGTTTCAGTTAATAACACTTATTATATAACATATTATATAAATTATTTTGAATATAAAAGCATAAAAGGAGAAACGATGACAGTGAAGGGCAACAGTGGACCAGGCCTTGACATTATGTTATGCTTTATTAATGCGCATTTCTTTTACTCTTGTTTTGTCTTTATTAATTACTTAAAGTTTTGTGTTGAATGTTCGCTGGTTAACGCCTCCTCCTTCCCATAACAACATACCTTGCTAAAGTGATGCCGAAACCCAGGAGAAAGGAGGGACATGCTGTCGGAGATATAAAGTAGCAGATCACAGGCTGCTTGGGACCCAGGAGCGATGGGGGTATATTACTTTTTGGTTGCTTTCATTTTGTCTTCATTTACTAAAGCTTTGTGTTGAGTTGAGTTATGTTTCAGAAGCAGAATAGTGTACAGTATTAGAAGAACAAAGAATGGAGAATGTCTCTTAATGAGAACACTTATTTTTATTTGTGTGACCAAGTCACATCTATTCAAAGGAAATGATACATGCACTTATGGGAATGTTGTGGGTATTCGTGTTGCACTTTTCCAATTCATAGTGAGTTCACTATCTATCACTGTATTGATTTTTCTCTCACCATTTCCCTCTCTTACTCTTTGCCACACACACACATCATTTTCTTTTCACTTTCTTAGTCCAGCCTATATTTCACGGTGAGGCTGACATTTTTTTCGTCCATGTGCTCCATGTTGGACCTAACTGAATTAGCCCATCTTGAGCCTTAAATGGTTTTGTCCATGGGCCTCATGTCAGCACCATCTGAATCAGCCTCAGTATGGGGAAATTCATGGTACCCACAAAATAACCCTTTTAAGACCCATATCTCAAGCTCATATAGTGCCTACATCAGCATAAAATGTAATTCATTTTTCATATTGTTCAGCTTTTGTTTTAATAACAACCTTTAAATAACATGTACAAGTTTCTTCAGTGCATTTACGTTTAATAATCCCAACTCTTCATCCATTGGTTGCACATTCAGCATTCTTTGTTGACAGATATCAGTCAATATTGTGGAACTAACTCTATTAATAGTGGCGCTACTGTATTAACAGTACAGAGGCGTAAAATAGACATAACTAATGTTACTATGTGTAATAATCATGTTTATAATTTTTTTTCCTTTAATTACCTGTAGTGATGTAACCATAGGAAACATCAGCCGACAGAAAATTCATGACTGGCCTATTTAAGCCACATCGGAAGGAAATCATTTTCTCCTTCCAAATATTGTACAGTGGAATCCGGTTGACGACCTCGGGGGTTGCAAAAGAGCATCGAGATAACCGATGATCGAGATAATCAAAAGCCAATGTGGCGATTTATTTTAAGCAATCGGCATGCTATAAAAATGTACATACACTGTACATGTTTGCTAACAACAAAAGGCATATGTGCACCAACTAACAGAGATTTACCAGTATACAATAAAAAAAACACCATCCATTCTCGATACAAACCTTTAATTATATTGTAGCGAGTCTAAGCCTAATGGAAATGGTGCGGATTGTATGTGTGCGTGAATCGTTTTATGATCAAACGCACATAAATCTACACAAAGGGGAATTTGGATATTAACAGTTAATTATAACGGATTATAAAAATTATTAATATCTATGGCTTGATTCGACTTGTAGAATTTTCTTTAATTCTAGAAAAGAGTTCAAAGGACGGATAATTTGTCCAGCAAATATTGCCCTTATAAACTCTATAAAAAAGAAAGGTTTCTTTTGGCTACAAAGAATGATCTTTCCGTTAATTTGTAACAAGGATCGGTCACCGTAAAAGTGACTTATGGATGAGCAATTCAGAGGCAATCACGTGTGAATATATATATATTTTAATAATCAACAAACAATAGACAAACATACACAGATTAATTGAAAAAGGGAAGAAGTGAGAATAAGAGAGAGAGGGAGAGACAAAGGTAGTATTAGAGACAAGAACCTATTGAGAACAAGCCAGAAATCAGACCAACTTATAAGCATAACTCAAAACTCTTAACGATCGTTTAAGGGCTACTTGCATGTGTTTCTTTCTGTGGCTGGTCGGAATGCGTGCGTGCGAATTCCGATCTGGTCCGTGTTTGAGTCTTGCTGGGCGGGTCCGTTGGAATCCACGGTAAATTCAAATTTGGTTCTTTGTCTGGTAATGTCCTTTGTGGAAAATGGCGCTGGAGGATCCAAGAATCCATGCCGGAGAAGATGGAAGGAGTAAAGAGAAGAGTTGCAAGGAGAGGGGAAGTTCAAGAGGGGCAAGAACCAGAAGAGCAAGAGAAGATGATCCTTAGCCTACGGGCGTTTATAAAGGAATAAACAAAGCACACCTCTAAGAGTTGGGACGGCCAATCAGAGTGAAGGAACTAGGACGCGGGAAACTTCCCTTTGTCTTTAGTCTGATGTGATTAGCATGTTTTATGGCCTACTTGAGAATGCAGACCTTTGGGTTTTGGAATAAAAGAAAGAGTCTGATGCATCCTACACTGTAAAAAATATTTTTGGGATTTAGTTATTTTAACTTATTTTTATGTGTAGAAAGAACTACTTTGTCCAGACAACAATACATTTTAAGTTTCTTTGTCCTCAACTAGACTGCAAGTTGAATGAACAAGTATAAATATTGTGTCAACTCAAAAATGTAAGTTGAAACAACTGTCTAAGATTTTCTGTTGAAGGAACAAGTGTAATTTGTTATTTTAACTCAAAAATGTATGTTGAAACAACTGCACTAGATTTTTGTTGCAGGCTTTACTCCAATTATACTTAATTGCTGTGGATAAACACACACTCAATTTAAATCTCTTTCAATTTGAATGTCTCTGTAACTAATTTATACAAGCCATATACCATATTAACACAGTTATAGCCAGAGTTAAAATTCTGGTGTTAAGACCTCTTGGGCCACGTTTCAGAGAAAGGGTTTAGAATGATTAAGCCAGGATTAGGCTCTAGTTAAGTTAGGACATCATTAGTGATGTATATTTTGAGACAAAACAGTAGCACTTAAATTTTTTAAGATATGTCAATGCAAGTTACTTTCTGTTCAATCCACCCAAACATGCATTTTAATCTGGTACTCGTTTAAACCTTGTCAGTGAAACCAGAGGTTAATGAGTGAAGTGGAAACAGCGCCTCTGTTTGGAGAGAGAGGTAAACCTTAGTAACGCGTGAGTCCAGGAACATCCGGGACATTTGCGCGGTGCGCGCCGAAACGAGTGGCGCATTTTTCAAACTCAAATTTCTTTGACCACCGATGCAGAGCTGATGACGACGAAACACCGAGGTTAAGTGTTTTATCGGAGTTACGATACGTATTTTATAACACCACAATGTATATAACGATATTAATATGCTGTGTGCGCGCCTAAACTTTGAATAGCAATGCACTTTGCTATTTTTGCTACACTTTGCTAAAGCAGAGGAGGCGGTTTCTTATGGGGAAACACCGAAGGTAAGTGTTTTAGCTCATTTATCTGTTTTATTGTATATCATTTTAGCGATATTTCTATGCTGTCCATATTTAAACGAGCCTAAACTTTTCTCACAGACGACATTTCCTTTGACTGACAATACGCAGCAGAGAAGGCGGTTTCTTTTGGGGAAACACCGAAGGTAAGTGTTTTAGCTCATTTATCTGTTTATTGTATATCATATATATTTGTAGCGATATTTTTATGCTGTCCATATTTAAACGAGCCTAAACGTTTCTCACAGATTACCGGTACATTTCCTTTGACTGACAATACGCAGCAGAGAAGGCGGTTTCTTTGGGGAAACCATGGAAAGTAAGTCTCTTTGTTTTTGTTTTTACCTCATTTACTTTGTTTGTAATGTCATGTTGGCAATGGTAATATCAGGCGTTGGTCAAAATGGAGTCATTTGGGTTTGAAATATTATTCCTTTTTAATGTTTTAATAAAAGAGGTGATTTGTTGAATATGAAATTACAAATACATTGTCAAGTTGGATGAAAAGAGCTTTTAACACTGTTAGGACAAATAACAGATGTGGGTAAGTCAGATTTCCATATTTAAGATTACTGATGGTCATGCTTAATGTTTTGATTATTAATAATCAATTTGAATTTTTTAAATAATAATTAAGAGTCTGGCCTCTTTCTAGTAGGGTAATGTTACATTTACCTCTGAACAGACACTACATGACCAAAAACTCTTTAGTCAGCAACTTTTTAGTTTGCTTAACTATATTGCATATTTGTTTACAACCATCTTTTAAAAGTCGTATATCTCTCTCATTCTTTTTCAGCCTGTTGATGATGAGAAGCCCATTGTTCACAGGATTAATGTGGGCATCTTGATCGTGACTGAAGACACCACACATGATAGTGCCTCCCAAGATGATATTGTAGATGTGGCTGTGCTGCTGGAAGGGTAGATTGTGGTTTTGGATCTCCAAGATGTTCTAAATGCTTTTGCCACAGTTTGGACTCCTTTACGCTTTGAACAATGACTGTACCATAGAGTTACGAGGTTATCCAACACATTTCTATCAAGGTTGGTGAGGAGAACTGCACAGCAAAGGTACATGGACCGAAAAAAATTGTGGTGACACTGGCACAACCTTTCCTAATTGTTCTTTTCAAGTGCTGTTTATGTTCATTGGTAAATTTGCAGAAGCTTGAGAGTTAATTCAAAGCAAATTGCTTCATTGGAAAACTGATGCATGCATAAGATATACATTACCTATGTTTTAATCCACCCATTTTTGTGCTTTTTTGGATATTCTCTATAATGTTTTTTCATTTCTAAGTGATATTTAATGCTAGTTTATCTGGAAGTGAGGATTTTGTTCTCTTTGGATGGAAAAACTACTTTATTCTCAAATGTTTTATGCAATATAGTAATTTTGTTTACAAGTTAAACTATTGATATTGAGGCATGTGTAAGAACCTTTTTATGTGTTTATTGCAATAAATGTATTTGTGTATTGACATATTGCTGTGATTTAATTTGCAATAATTTTAAACTAAATCAAATGTAGTTTACAAATGAATTTTCTAGTAACAAAATACAATGCTTTACAGTTAACTAATGTGAAGTTTTCACGACTATACAATTTAAGTTCAGCTAACTCAAGTCATGTTTTCATGACAATTAAATTCTGATAACTAAAGTCAAGTGTTCCTGACTATAAAAGTTAAGTTCAGCTAAAGTCAAGTTTTCACAACTGTCCCTTTTAAGTTCAGCTAACTTCAGTCAAGTTTTCATTACTAAGTTTAATCAGTCGAGAATACTTTATACTTTGTCAGATAAACTTGTCAAAATCAGTGAGTAAAACTCAAAAAAACCCATGCAAAAATGGAACAAATTATAATGAGTTGAGTCAACAAATTATTTTTTACAGTGTAGCACAGTGACACAAACCTAGACGGTCTGCAAATTGAAAGACAAAGATTTCAAGACCATTCATGGCTATATTAACTCTTAACATGAAGGTAAGGTAAAGATCGGCATGGTTGTGTATAGGTAATTACTGATAAGCCACTAAACTACACACACACCTAAAATGGTCATAACAAAAAGCATGCATAGATATAGGTAAAACAACACATCTAAAAATGGAAAATAAGGCGAATAAAGTCACATGACCTGTTCTTGTGTGCTCTGGCATGTGTCTGTGTTTTAAAGTGTAAATGAGTTTCTCTGGGTCTTCAGATGTGGGGGCCGTTTTACGATGGGGGTCCTTTGAAATGGAGAAGCGGGAGAGAGTAACGGGGTGATGGCTTGTGTTACTCAGGCGTTAAGCTGTCAGTTTCCCAGACTCTACGGAGCCAATCCTGTCGAATCACTTTTTCAATCAAAGAATGAATCTGATCGATCAATCATGAGCACAGTCCATATTCTACAATATTCTCCAACATTGCAAACAATGATCGCTCACAGCGTAAACAGTCAGCGTAAACATGTCGCTAGGTGACGTCATGCGTAAATTAGCATATTCATGAGGTCATCACACTGTACTATATTGCATACTTTCTCGCGTTCTGCCTGTCTAATGTGCTTTCTCATCAAATTCGGCTTCATCAAGTCTTTTAATAACCGGGTTCTTCAATCCACAGCGGCGCTGAGCAGAACGCACGTCAGAATAGAAGCAGGTGTGTGTGTGTTTATCTAACTCTCATACCCATCGGTCGGTAATTACTCGTCAATGTCAAAATATGAGAAAACCAATCAAATCAGAGAAGGTGGGCTTTAAGTGCACTCATTGCTCTATGAGAAGAGTAAAAACGAATGTACTTTCACTTCAGAGCCTCCAAAAGTCTCCAATAACTCCAGATAAAGTCGTTAGATTTGTCGCCATTCGCTTTTTTGAAAATGTGTCGCTAGAGTGGTCTGAATACTCGCTAAATATAGCGACAAAGGAAATAAGTTGGCAACACTGTCTAGAAGACTTTATTTTTCCGCCACTTCTTTCTGCTCACTGTACGTGCAACAAACTCAGCACATGCACATTGAACCAGGTACAATCATGAGTCATGAGATGACCATGTGAAGTGGCAAATTTGTCCCTATTTTGTGCTCGGAGACACTAGGGATCAGCGACAAAAGAATCGACAAGAAAATGCTAAGACAAATAGGGAGTTCGGCAGTTCCACTTCAAAAAAGTAGACATAATAGGCTTGCGAGTTAACCGTGAGTAGAGATAAGTGAAGTCCACTGTATATCTATTTGTCGGAGACAAAAGGAAAAAAGATATTGACTTTGTCTTTCTGCTTCTATTCAGTGAAAATACACAAAGGAATTCTTGCATTATTTTAATAAAGAATAACTGTTCTGAAATAGTCTTCTTGATTTCAACCACAAAAAAGACACTAGGCATATTTAAAAGTCATGTACTTGTGCAACATGTCATTTCGTTATAAACAGGATGAGTAACAATGAAAATTCAGAAAAGAAAATGCACCAGATGCACGTCACTGAAGTAGCACTGTACAGACTAATCTGTACCCAACAAAATACTGTGGCACCCAAACTTTAAGAGCTTTACAGTACTTGACACTGGGCCAACATATATAAATGTTCAGGTTGATGCTGAAAGTGTCAGATACAGAAAAAGTGATCAAGTCCAAATACAGTTTAATTTCCAGCTCTGAATAGTATACAAGGTTTTAAAAATTTACCTTAAACCACTATAAGTTTAACAGCTCATCTGTCAACATGATCCTGATGAATACTAGCGTTAGAGCAAACATATCACTATGATCAGATGCTTTATCTACATTTCATCAATGGTCATTTGTTTTAGAGAAAAGTGCAGCACACTTTCATTCATTTAAATGGCCTCTGAGCAGCGTGGATGTCGCCAAAGCAGTGAAGGCATTTCCAAATTTATCACCAGACAAAGAACGTCACTGCAAGTTTAAGGCATTGAGTGCCATTCAGTGTCTTGCATGTTATTTGTGTGACAAATAAGTTGCTGCAGTTCACTTAACAGCAACTAATGGCATGAGAACCAGGTTTAATTTCTGCATACAGCCAATTGAAAAACCATAAATAACTTTAAATATAGAAATTCCTTTTTCTTATGTGCAGCTCTTGACAAATACATAACCTGCATTTAAAGACCAATCAAAACCACAATGAGGATGTGGCATCCATCTAAGTCACTTGCATCATACCAAGTTAAAAAGACTGCACACATTTGATACAATTAATAGCTTTAATGAGTTTCTACATATACATTTAAAAACAACTAGCTAAACACTGCACTGGAGAATTCATTCATGTAACACCGTTGTGAAGGAAAGATTTGTGACAAAACCTACAAAGTCAAACGCAAATATCTGACAATTTAAATAGCAAATAAGATATTAATAAGGGCATTTATGCCACAAGTTCAAACACATGAGGCTCAAATGCTTATCAAAATGGCGCACAAAAACAAGTGCTCAACTTTTAGTGCACAAACTGGGAGACCACACTTCTGAACGAAACAAGCATTCAAATGGAAAAAAACACTGAAATCTTTCAACAGTTTTACACCTTGACAAACATGATAAAATATTACTAGATCTGCCATTAAAATGTAAATTTTTCTTTTACACCTGTACAAATTATACCATTGCGTCTAAAGCCATAAGTTCAAAAGATACCTTCTTTTCATGGACGAGTTTTAGAACAAAGAGAGGATGCAGTACAGGAGAACCAGACTCAGAAGAGAGCAGACGAGAGCCTGGGACGAGTTTTTTGCAGTTGGTTTTGTGGTTGATGGCGCAATTGGGCTAACAGTTTTGGCTGATGTAGTTGGTACAATTACTCCAGCAGCTTCAGTACCTGCTACCTGTGATGTCACAATCCTACCATTGATGGGCTGAACACACCGGAAAGTGTTGGTCATTAGAAGAGAGTCAGTGGTCTTGTTGATGTAGACAGTTGTAACGAAGAGGTCAATCTTGAGAAATGAAAGTGGTTTAGAGAAACTGAAGATGATCAAAATTGTGTCAGGGGAATAGCGGCCTAAACCAACTTTATTTTTAAAGAAAATAGAGCAAACTTTCTATCCACTTGGACTAGAGTTAAAAAAAAAAAAATATTTGTGATGCAAACCGCAATCATACACAAGTGAAATGGGTATAAACGGCCATAATTTAACCATACATTTTGTTTTCAAAATGCTTAGAAACTGTTTGTCAGTTAAATCGATTTAAAGTATATAATTATCAATAAATACAGACTTTGTGCCTCAAGAGCACACCATTATGCATTTGAATATTAACTTCCATATAAAGTATAATACAGCAGTTTGTGAAAGAAACTCAAGGTTTTAAAAAAAAACAAAAAAAAAAGTCTTAACAGATTCTGAAATCCTGCAGGTCTTGAGTGAACCTTATTCAGAAATTCAGGTCTCGCTTCCTGTTGCATGCCTACATTTATACACATAATACCAGCCAATGTTTTCCTTTTGTCTACCGCTTGCTGTTCATGGGCAGCCAATCATAACAGACTGGGCTCTGACCAATCTCATGAAAGGAGGGGTGTAGAGAGCAAATATTTTCAGACTGAGAAGTTCGGTGATGTGCAACAAATATTATGAATCAGACTGAGCCAAGTGAACAATCTCGCGACTTACCAAATCCTGGCTGACTTTGACAGGATCTTTAAAGATGGTCCACACAACACCTTCCTTGCAGTTTGGTGTCGTCAAAGAGCCAAGATAACGGTAATATTTCGTCCTGTCCACTCCAGAAAGCAGAGCATCCATAGAGAGATTTTGACTGATGAATGCTTTATCACCTGAGAAGCAGAAGTTCAGATATCAGTAGCACTCTTTGAGGAGGAAGCCACATCTGACAGCAGGGCATAAATAATTTGTCCAAAAAAAACAAAACACAAAGCAACACTAGCCTGTCGTGAGATTTTTTGCCAGGTAAGAGGTTAAAGTTTTCCAGCTTTCTGGTTTACCAGTGTCTTTAGTGGCCTCAATAAAAAACCCAAGAACAGCCAACCCGGTAGAGCCATTATGGTCAGCCTTATTCACTATGTGCAGCTGAAATAGATGGAACAAATGATGAACGACAAACCATGAAAACCATGTACTGATCTTAATCTGTATACCTCCATAGAGTATCGTTTGCCATCCACAGTGTGTTCAGATCCAGGCATGGCACTGCCGTTACCCCAGTGGAAACTAAAGTGTGTACTGGCAAACAAGCCTGGCAGATCCCCTCCTTCCACATGCATTCTTGTGTGATTGAGTCCAACTTCAACTGACGAGTGAAACCACAACAGATTGAAGAGTAAGACTCTGTTCCAAGCCAGTTTCATATCAGGAAGTTCAGTAAGCGGTCATTCACACAGAAGGCATCTTCCATTTAACATCTCTACTCCTCCCATAACGCTGCAGTCTAGCTAAAACATTTGTTTTAGAATTCGTTGTATTGTTTTCCAAAGCGCAGTTAACCAAGTATTCTCAAGCGGTTGAATTGTGTTGGTAAAAACGGATCCATCATTGGCAGCAGGAATCACACCTGGTTCTTGCATTTTAAACACTAAAAACATTGTGTGAATAAGCCTGCCTTCCACAAAACTTCAGTTAAACTATTCAAGACAAGAAAAGAAACAAAAAAGTGAGTGTCACTCACTTGTCTTGCCAGTGTTTTTAATCTCAGTTAAGGTTGTTTCATCATCATATCCAGTGAAGTTGAAGGCGGTCAGATTAGCATTAGCTCGGACATTGGCGGTTACGATGTCTATTGGAGATTGTTGAGTGCCGTTACAGTCTTTACTTGCAGTTCTGGACCAAGTGACATCATCTGAGGGGCAGATTTTAATTTTGTTTTTTTAAACATCCTCACTTTAACTATCATATTTAGTATTATGGGTTAAACTTATTATACAATTGTCTCACTTCATTTAACTTATGTCTATGTGTGACAACTTACTACAGGATGGGCTGTTGTAGCACCACACTAAAAAAAAAATAATAATAGGAAAGGAGATTAATATTCAAAACATCACATTAAATCAAAGAAATCAGAATGATGAACAAACACTTACACACAGAGGATGGATCAGTGAACACCACCGACAAACAAGGTGCTAGACAAACCACAATAACACTCATCTAAAAAACAAAATCAGAAGTAATGAAATATAAGTTCTGTCACACGCTTTTTAACTAAACAGATTCATCAACTCAAAGATTCTTACCATTTTACTATAATAAAATAACTTCATCAATCCTTAAATATCACACTTGTCCACCTCTCTTCTGATTAAAAGCCAAAACCTGGTTCCTGCATTGAATCTGCAAAACTCTGTAGGAAAACCACTGTGAATGAAAGCTTTATTCTCAAACTCCTGAAATGTGTAAAGACAGACTATGGACGGATCAGAATGATTGGATTGAGAACAGGTGGTATCAGGTGTGATTAGGACCCATTCAGTTCAGGTGTTTGATGATGTCAGCTATTGTCCTCCACCCCCAGACAGATGACCTGATGACCAGCTGCTTTTATGCATGAGTGTTCAGTTTTACTATAGTACAAGAAATGGTAAAGATAGTCAGTGTTGTATTAAGTGCCTAAATCAGTGTTTCCCAACCCTGTTCCTGGAGGCACACCAACACTACAGGTTTTCCAACTCTTTCAAATTAAACACACCTGATTCAACTCATCAGCTTGTTAGTACAGACTCTCAAGACCAGAAATATATGGGGCATATAAGGGACACATCCAAAATGTGTACTGTTGGTGTGCCTCCAGGAACAGGGTTGGGAAACACTGGCCTAAATATTTGAATATCATCATAATTAAGCATAGATAAATATAATTGTATGGATATTGAGTAAAGTTAATGTAGCTCTTCAGAAAACACTAAACGTTTACATGACAAACATGCACACAAATTAGAAAAGATTTTCTTTGCAGTTTTCGGGAACAGATGAAATTCGCTTTTTCTCTGCTGACAGGCCAGTAGTTACTTTGTTTTCCCGTTTTTAGTTGACAAAGGTCTCTCAGCGCTATAAGTAAGTGATATTGAAACTAGCTAAATGTATCGGTGAAATATTTGTTTTAGGAGATACATAATAATAATAAAATAAACATTACTGGCATTGAGCACTCAGAAATGAAAATTGGTCAATCACTAACAAATTGGCATTAGTTTCTACAGCAGAACATAAATGAATCTTGTGAATAATTTATGAATATTCTTTTTCTCATTTCTAGATAATGTTTGTTCTTCATGATGCTATATTACTATTTTAACATTTATTTATTTTTGTATATTTAAATGAACCATACCAATAAAATTAATTTCTGACTATCAAGTCTAAAGTGTCTGTTCATTTAATCATGAACTCTCAATTCAGCAATTATGACAAAACATGATTAAATTTTCTGCTAAGACTTTATAATATAAGCGTATTAATTACTTTGTGCTTAACTAATGCACATATAATCACGTCACTATTTGACTCATGAAGAACCAAACCATTCATAAATTATTACTGCTTCAGCAACTAAAGATCTATTTAATTAACAGATTAAGTAAAATATGAATTGGTATAAAATTAAATGTTTCTTCATGTATTAGTTTAACAATGGTTTTAAATGCAGATATTTACACTAATTACCGCAATATTCCAACTGATCTTTATCTCCAGGCAAAGAACAATAATAATAATAAAAATATAATAAACTTTATTTTATATAGCGCCTTTAAAAGTTACAAAGAGCTGCACAGAAACATATAAATAAAATATACATACATTAAAGTTAATTTAAAAGAAAAAGATGCATGATATAAAAGCAAAGCAGAACACACAATAATAATCACTTGTATGCAAGTCTAAAAAAAAATAAGTTTTAAGTGAAGATTTAAAACCACTATAAGAGTCAGCATGTCTGATCTCATTGGGCAGAGCATTCCAGAGTTTTGGAGCAAAAGAAGAAAAATCCCGGTCACCCATAGAGTGTAAACGTGTTGGAGGAACAATTAAAAAACAGAATTAGATGAACGGAGATTGCGTCTTGGGGTGTATGCAGTTAAAAGTTCAGTCAAATATTGTGGCGCTAAATCGTGCATGGCCTTATAGGTGAGCCTTAGAATTTTAAAATCAATGCGAAATCTGACCGGGAGCCAGTGCAGAGACTCCAAGATGGGAGTGATGTGTTCACTTGTCCTGGACCGTGTCAGGATTCTGGCCGCTGAGTTTTGAACATACTGCAGTTTGTTTACTGTAGTTTTAGAAACCCCAGCAAGCAGAACATTACAATAGTCGATACGGGAAAAGACAAATTAATTGATCAGTTTTCAGCCACCGAGAGAGATAACATAACACAATCGTGCAATGTTTCTGAGATGAAAAAATGAAGTTTTGACCATATTCTGTACATGCGGATCGAATGTTAGATTTGCATCGAATATCACCCCCAGATTTTTACATTTTGTTTGAAATTCCAAAGCAGAGCCATCCACCATTAAGGTTACAGCATCAGCTTTGCAAATTTATTGGGGTGAACCAATGAGCATGACCTCAGTTTTGTCACTATTGAGACAGAGACTATTTGACATCCATATTTTTATCTCAGAGATACTCAGAGATGTTCTAAAAAGCCAACAGCCGTATTATCTCCAGGTTTTGAGTGAAAATTAATTTGTGTGTCGTCTGCATAAAAATGAAAATGAAGACCCAAGGATCTGAGAAGTTGACCCAGTGGAAAAATGTACATACTAAAAAGCAAGGGACTCAAAACAGATCCCTGGGGAACTCCAAATTGCACTGCCCCAACTTTGGACCTACATCCACCCAGTGACACAAACTTCGATCTTATAGGAAAGATTTAAACCAGTTTAATACTGCATCAGTAACACCAAAAACGGATTCCAAACGACTGAGTAAAGTACAGTGATCCACTGTATCAAAAGCTGCGCTAAGATCGAGGAGAATTAAAATTGAGAGACAGCCAGAGTCTGCAGCAATCCACAGGTCATTTGTTACCTTAACTAATGCCGTTTCTGTGCTGTGCAGTTTGCGGAAGCCAGATTGGAGGGGCTCAAAAAGGTTATTGAGAGAGAGGTGAGATTTTAATTGAGAAGCCACAGTTCGCTCAAGCAATTTTGCAAGATTGGGGAGATTTGAGATGGGACGGAAATTATTGAGGTTGTCCCGGTCTGCGTTGGTCTTTTTTGGTATAGGTGTAACTGCAGCAATTTTAAGTGCGCAGGCACAACACCCATGCGCAGTGAGTCATTTACTATACTCAGGACAACAGGGCATAAAGAAACAAAATATGATTTAAACAAATCACAAGGTATGGGATCAATTGTGGAAGTGGTTGATTTCAATTTTGAAACTTCCTTTCCAAGGGAAACAAAATCGTGTAAGGAAAAATTAGAAAGAAAAGAGCCAGAAAAAGGTGTGATCCTAAAAGCCGGATCAGTCGAAACAGAAGTAATGCAATTGCGAGCATTGGCAATCTTAGAACTGAAGTGATCAAGAAACCTATTACAAAGATGAACTGAACTAGCTGAAGCAAGAATCATCCATTTGTGATGACGAGATCTAGGATGTGACCCTTGATGTGTGTAGAGCAGTCCACAAGCTGCTTCAAGTCAAAACAGTCCAGCAAAGACAGAAAGTCCTTAGTCATTGCAGATTCTTTGTCAACATGGATGTTAAAATGAGTTCTCTCAAACTTGAGGAATAACATAGTAGTTCAGCAAATTCAGATAAAAAGTGTTCAATTGTCTTAGGAGGTCTGTAGACAGTAGCTATAACTGTAGTGATGGGAGCAGAGAAACTCAAAACAAGACACTCAAGAGAATTAAAATGGGAGGTGACTACTGGACGTAATGTGAATCTTTGATTATACAGCACAATGATGCCCCCAACCCTGCCGGATGGTTGCGGGGCATCAAACAAACCGTAGCCAGATGGAGTAAGTTCATTAAACAGAAGTCCAACGCCCTGCTTGTGCCATGTTTCTGTTAAGCAGACCAAGTCCAGTTTCTTTTCGATATCAGATAAAATGACTGCTTTGTTTACAGAGCGAACATTAAAAAGAGCAGTTTTCACCAGACTCAGAGGCGTTACGAGTGATGGAGCAATCTCCGCACATTTGAGCACTGACAGGTTGTAAAGAACTTCACTGAAAGTATTGAGTGACATTCATTTACATTTATGTAAATATCAGACACTTCGACAAAGCAACTTTCATTGCATTCATGGAACAGACGAATCAGTCCCTGCTTTCCATGGGAATTGAAGTCTTAACCTTGATGTTGCAAGCACTATGTTCTACTGCTTGAGCTACAGGAAATTCAATGTTTTGGATTTTACTTGATTAAAATGTTCCTGTCTGCAGTTCACTTAACAGTAACCAGTGTCATGAGAGCAAACTTCACTGAATTCTACAGTCACTTTAATAATTAGAGATACTTATGACAAGTGTTCGGGGTAACACATTGCAAGTAATTCCTGTTATGTAATCAAATTACTTCCCTGCCATAACCAAAACTGAAATAATTCAACTTTCTGTGTCCTAATCTACAATGATCCAGTCACAGTACACACCAATTAACATTTCCTTCTGCTCTAATTGTTGTAAAATGGTCTATATACTTGGCATTAAACAAACTACTCCTCAAAAATGTAACTTTCCTCCCCCAATTCATTTTAAGTAATGGGTTACTGTGGTACAAAAAAAAAAAAAAGTTTGGTAGACAAATCTAGCAGTAACAAACAAAAATCCAATTACGGAGTCATCTGCAATTAAGAGGGACTTGACAGAACGTGATACAATTAGTAACTTTAATGAATTTTTTTAGATTACATATACATTTTAAAAAAAAAAGCTTAACAGTGAAAGCCTTCAATCACAATGAATGTCAAGTCAAAATGAGCATCAGACAGCTTAGTTCACAAAAAAAAAAAGTTTCATAAAGCAAAATATTTAAATCAACATAATGCCCTTCACCCTCAGCCTGTTGCTTTTCAAACTGTAAAGCAGACAAATATTATTAAGTGCATTTATGATAAAGGTACAAACAAATGCAGCTGAAATGTTCTCAAAACAGTTCACCAGATCAACCAAGTGTTGAAGATCTTCAGCGCTCAAACTGAGACCACACTTCTGAATGAAACAAGCAGAGAGAGAGGGTAAATGCTAGTTTCATTTCACAACAATATTAATCCTTGACAGCAAGAAACCAGACAAATTACATTGATTATGGCTCTACATTAATTTTTACATCTGTAAAAACCTAAATAGATTATATCATTGGTTTTTAATTCATCAGCTCAAAAGTACCTCATTGACATTTTAGAACAAAGAGAGGATGCAGTACAGGAGAACAAGACTCAGAAGTGAGCAGACGAGAGCCTGGGACGAGTTTGTTGCAGTTGATTTTGTGATTGATGCTGGTGTAGTTACGGCAGCAGTTTTGGTTGATGTTCTAGTGGATTCTGTTGTTGGTTTTATGATTGTAGTTGGTGCGATTAGGCCAGCAGTTTCAGTACCTGCTACCTGTGACGTCACAATCCTTCCATTGATGGGCTGAACACCCCGGAAAGTGTTGGTCATTAGAGGAGAGTCAGTAGTCTTGTTGATGTAGACCGTCGTAGCGAAGAGGTCAATCTAGAGAAATGAAAGCAGTTTAGAGAAATTTAAGATTAGTGCTTAAATTTTAGAATTAGTTTATTAAATAGAGGTGTCCATATAATTTCTCATCCACTTGGACTAAAATTAAGTTAAAGCGTACAACAGTTATAAACAAGAAAAATGGGTATAAAAAGTTTAACAACTTCCATACGTTTCAGCAAACAAACTCTGCAAAGCCAACAAGTTTTTAATTTATGCGCAAATATCTTTAGCATCCAGACCAGTGGTCCCCAAACTTCGGCCCTCTTATCCGGCCCGCGGAGACCTTTTTGTCTACAGAGAAAAAATCCTTAATTTTACGTGTATCAGAATATTTCCTTCACGCTTCTCTAAACAGAATATGGAAAAATAACCGAGGTTACGATAGTAAACAGACGTTTTCCAACTGATCACTACATTAGAAAACCTTAGTCGCTGCTTACTTTCACTTCTGGTCACAGTCAATGAGATTATATACGTATTTTTTCCCCGCATATAATCTGGAGACTTATGTTTTGTTAAACATCAATGCATCAGTGTACCTTGCAATCTTTTGAACATACGTGTGAACAAACATTTTCAAGAATAAAATACGTGAAGAACAATCTTGTCAGATGATAATCTCAGGTCACTGTTGATGTTAGGGAAATCAAACCTAAAGCCAGAAATGAGTGCCATTTTGGTATCCAGGAAACAATTTCAACATTCCCACTAATAGAGGTGTCAATGTGTTAAGTAATAACTGAATAAAATAATTAAAAACATCATCCATGTTTAGATTATTTTTTATTTGGAACGAGTGTGTAGTCGGCCCCCGAACTGCCGTTTCACAGTTAACCCTCAGGCTGAAAAGTTTGGTTATCCCTGATCTAGACTCACCAAATCCTGGCTGACTTTGACAGGATCTTTAAAGATGGTCCACACAACACCTTCCTTGCAGTTTGGGGAGGTCAAAGATCCAAGATAACGGTAATATTTTGTCCTGTCCACTCCAGGAATCAGATCTTCCATGGAGATATTGTGGGAAATGTGTGCAGTGTCACCTTGGACAAATTAAAACAAGTATGAACATGTTTTTTATGCAACTACTTCTCATTTACTCCAGAATCATGACCAAACCTGCATTGGCAATTTTCTTAAGATAAGATGTTAAGATCTTCCAGCTCGTTGGTTTCCCAGTGTCATTAGAGGCCTGTGGGCGGCATTACAATTAAAACACTCAGTTAAAAGATTTCGGTTTTATTTCTGACAAATGAGGAAAAGCAAACATACCTCAATGAAGAAGCCAAGAAATGACAGTTCTGGATGTCCAGACACACTGCCATCATGTTCAGCTTTATTTACGACATGCAACTGAGATACAAGACCTTTTAGAAGACCAGTAATAAAACCAAACGCTTTATTATAATATATTCATACCTCCATAGGGTATCGTTTGCCATCCACAGTGTGTTCAGATCCAGGCTTGGCACTGCCGTTACCCCAGTGGAAGTGAAAGTGTGTACTGGCAAACAAGCCTGGCAGATCCCCTCCTTCCACATGCATTCTTGTGTGATCAAGATGAACTTTAACTGAAGAGTAAAAGCACAATGAATTGAACAGAGTTTCTGCTTCAACAAAGCGAAAAAAGGGAGCTGTTCATTGAGAAGACATGTTTCACACTGTGCTGTAATCAAGCTGAAAGTTCAGTCTTCTAGAGCTTTAGTTATATTATTGCATTTCCCCCCAAAAAAAGAAAAAAATCCATTAATCAAGAATTCTCAATCTCTGGTAAAAACAGAACCATAGTTGTTTCGGGGGAAACACACACCTGGTTCTTGCATTTTATATGAAACGGTGTGTGAATAAACCTACCTTGCGCAAGACTAAAGAAACTATTGAAGACAAAGATCTACTCACTTTTCTTGCCAGTGTTTTTAATCTCAGTTAAGGTTGTTTCATCATCATATCCAGTGAAGTTGAAAGCGGTCAGATTAGCATTAGCTCGGACATTGGCGGTTACGATGTCTATTGGAGATTGTTGAGTGCCGTTACAGTCTTTACTTGCAGTTCTGGACCAAGTGACATCATCTGAGGAGCAGAAATTTGTATTTTTTTTTACATCCTCACCCCGTTACTCGTTCAGATTTAAAATTACATTTCAAGTTTACAATATAAATATCTTTGTTTTTAAGTTAACTCTAATCCAACAGTGCTATTCAATTTAAAGTGTGTGTGTGTGTGACAACTTACTACAGGATGGGCTGTTGTAGCACCACACTACAAATATTAAAAGGGTCATTAACGTTTGAAACGTGACAATATACAATAAAGTTAATCAGAGAAACCAGAATGACGAACACACTTACACACAGAGGTTGGATCAGTGAACACCACCGACAGACAAGCCGCTAGACAAACCACAATAACATTCATCTAAAAAAACAAAATCAGAAGTAACTATACCTTAGTTCTGTCACGCAGTCTCTAAACAGATTCATCTACTTAAAGTTCTCTTTGAGACATTTAAGCATCACAGATTAAGTGCAGTTTCAGTAATCTCTATTTATATGGGTTTCTCTTCATTCTACATTATGAAAAATTATCTTACCATTTTAGTCAAATAAAATATCATCATCAATCCTTAAATATCACACTTGTCCACCTCTCTTCTGATTAAAAGCTAAAATCTGGTTCCTGCATTGAATCAGCAAAATCCTGTAGAAAAAACCACTGTGAATGAAAGCTTTATTCTCAATCTGAAATGTGTAAAGACAGACTTTGGACGGATCAGAATGATTGGATTGAGAACAGGTGGTATCAGGTGTGATTAGGACCCATTCAGTTCAGGTGTTTGATGATGTCAGCTATTATCCTCCACCCCCAGACAGATTATCTGATGACCAGCTGCTTTTATGCATGTCAGATGTAACAAACCTATGAGTATTCATATTTACTATAGTAAAAGAAATGTGAAATAAAGTCACTGTTGTATTTAGGATCCCGAAATTTGAATATTATCATAATTAAGCATAGACAAATATAATTATATGGATATTGAGTATCTCAAAATTAAAGTAGCTCATTAGAAAACATCATAGTACTATGATCGATGCTAAAACGGATTCCAGAAAAATTATGTAAAATATGAATTGCTATTCATTTAATGAATCATGTATTAGTTTGTTAAAACATAAACTATTTTAAAATACACCTAACATTAATAGCTCTCACACTTGAATCCTGCCAGTACACAAAAGCAACTCAAATGCAGGATAAGGTTCAGGGATGTGACACTCAGAAGACTCAGAAAGTCCAAGTTATATTAAGTATAACATATGACAGTGGCTCAAAATTATTGATCAAACACTCATATTCAGACTCACACTGCGAAGAGTCTAAGACCCAAAGGCTTATGCCTCTTTGGACATGAAGCATAACGTCTTTGGCCCTCCAGTCCCAACCTAGCCTAAGACAGACAGACAGACAGACAGACACACACACAGAATACACAATTTTTTCCATGTAACTCAAACACACAGCTTTTGATACAACTTATGATACATTCTTATGTTTGCATGTTGTAACCATTGCAGATATGTTTTGGTAGTTTAAAATACTTTTAACATTGTGCGAAGAGAGATTTCTCTTATCTTTTTTTCGAAATAATATTTTGTTCTGTCCACTCCAGGAAGCAGAGCATCCACAGAGCAATGTTGAGTGACAAATGCTTCATCACTTGAGAAGCAGGAAGGCTGTTGGAAAAATACTCTTCTTTTTGGAGGCAGACACATCTAACACCAGAGCAGAAATAACTTCAGTCGTGGAAAAAAGGCAACAATTATGTGAGGCTTGCCTGCAATGGCAGTTTTTGCCAGGTAAAAGGTCAAGGTCTTCCAGGTCTCTGGTTTGCCAGTGTCTTTAGTGGACTGCGGGATGCAAGTAAAAAAAATACATATTTTTTTCAAACATATGGTATCAAACCGTTTAAGAAAAAAAAAAAGAAGAAAAAAATTTGTCGACCAGTTATGGTCAACCTTATTCAATATATGCGACTGAAACAAATGTGAATGGGACAAATGAATGATGGATTACAAAAATTTGTACTACAGTGGAGTTCACTTATCTCGACTCACAGTTAACTCGCCAATCCTATTATGTCAACGTTTTTGAAGTGGAACCGCCAAACTCCCTATTTGTCTTAGTATTTTCTTTTCGGTAATGTCAATTCTTTAATGTCTTACTTACGCCATATGTCCCCACGAACAGTTCTCTTGACATCGGCATCCAGGTCTCGGCGCCAGCTGTTTCAAGGCTGAGCTCTCTTTCTTTTCCCTTGTGGATTCCATGAGAGGGACAGTCTGATGATGTTGGAAACCGGTTTGCGGAGTGTGTGCCCCAGCCATCTCCAGCGTCTTTGGATGATCTCTTGGTCGGCTGACTGTTGATTGGTGCGTTGCAAGAGCTCATCGTTGCTGATGGTGTCAGGCCACCGAATCTGAAGAATGCGCCTCAGACATGTGTTAATAAACGTCTGAATCTTCTTGGTGGTGATAAGTGTGGTCCTCCACGTTTCAGCACCATAGAGCAGAACATACTTCACGTTAGTGTTAAAAATCCTGATTTTTGTTTTAATGGACAGATCTTTTGTGCACCAAATATTCTTCAATTGGAGGAACGCTGCTCTGGCCTTGCCAATTCTTGCCCTCACGTCAGCGTCTTTTCCACCCTGCTTATTGATGATGCTGCCAAGGTAGGTAAAGTGATCCACCTCTTCCAAGGCTTCACCATCCAGCACAATAGGCAGTGTGTTGGCTGAGTTGACCTTCAGAAGCTTGTTCTTTCCTTTGTGGAAATTTAGGCCAAGGCGAGTTCTGCCAGAATGCTGTTCTTTTCCTGCATCTGCTGCTAGTTGTTCATCTGCAAGGTCAAGGTCATCTAGTTGTGACTATAATGTCCACTGGATGGCCAGTAAAAACAAAAATGGTGACAACAAACAGCCTTGTCATACTCCTGTCCGTACATGGAATGCCTCTGTGAGCTGACCTCCATGGACCACTCTACATGTTAGTCCCACATAAGAGATCTTAATGATGGTGGTGATTTTCTCAGGAACGCCATAGTGTCTTAGCAGCCTCCAAAGTGATGACCTGTCCACGCTGTTGAAAGCCTTCTCGTAATCAATAAAATTAATATACAGGGGTGATTTCCACTCGAGAGACTGTTCCAGGATGATGCACAGTGTTGCTATCTGGTCTGTGCAGGATCTATCCTTACGAAAACCAGCCTGCTTATCTCGCAGTTTCACGTCAACAGCATCTTTAGTCCTGTCCAGTAGGATCCTGTTTAAAACCTTTCCTGGGATAGATAGTAGAGTAATCCCTCTGTAGTTGGAGCACGAGCTCAAGTTTCGTTTCTTTGGGAGCTTGATGAGGTATCCCTCCTTCAACTGGGTTGGGACTCTTCCCTCTTCCCAGATCTGTCATGATTCGCAAACGACAGGAAGCAAAATGCAGGTAACTGATTTAATAAATGAAATGATGGAAAGTCACTCTGATGGAAAAACACTGATGACGCAGGGAGATGGCCAGGTGACTTGAAGTGATGAAGGTGCAGGTGAGACGAAATACACAATCCACAAACGAATATTCCACGGTGCGCACCAAACAGGAAACACGTAGACCAGGACTGGAATGCAGACAGGAACAGGCAGGGACTCACAGCACATGACATCAAAACAACGATCTGGCAACGGAGATGAGAAGTGAGTGAGTATAAGTAGGGGAAGTGAATGAGCTGCAGCTGGTCCAGTGATGAGTGGCAGGTGACAGCACTGATCCTCCATGTGATCCCGAATGTCTCTGGCAGGCACCCAACTTCCCTCCTCCGGACCGTAACCTTCTCAGTCCACCAAGTACTGGAATCCGCGCCCCCTCCACCTATAATCCAGAATACGGTTAACTGAATAAGTTGGGTTCCCCATCTACGAGACACGGCGGTGGAGGAACCAGGGCTGGCGGATTAAGGCTAGAACAAAAAAATGGTTTTATTTTGGATATATGAAAGGCGGGATGAATCCTCCTGTACGCTGGAGGGAGTTTGAGGTGGGCTGTCACCGGACTAATGATCTTGGTGATAGTAAACGGACCAATAAATTTGGGAGCAAGTTTATTAGAAATGGAGCAGAGAGGAATGTTCTTAGTAGAAAGCCACACATTTTGACCCTTGACGTATACCGGAGGCTTAGACCGGTGGCGATCGGCTTTGGCCTTGGTGCGCTCCCTCACCCGGAGTAGAGTCTCCCGGGCTCTAGTCCAGGTGCGATGACACCTCTGGATGAAAGCGTGAGCAGAGGGGACCGCGACCTCGGATTCCAGACTAGAAAAAATGGGTGGCTGGTAACCTACACTACATTCAAACGGAGATAGGCCCGTGGATGACACCGGTGTAGAGTATCGACGGTGCTCATGAATGATCGATCAGATTCATTCTTTGATTGAAAAAGTGATTCAACAGGATCGGCCCCGTGGAGTCTGTGAATTGACAGTTTAACACCCTTAAAACACAAACCATTCCTCCTCCAATCTAACTCCCTTCTGCATTTCAAAGGACACCATCATAAAACGGCCCCCACCTCTAAGGACCCAGAGACACTCATTTACACTTTAAGCACACAGACACACAAGAATATGCCATGTGACTTTAACTTAGTTACTTTCCATTTTTAGATGTGTTGTGTTTTACCTATATGTATGCATGCTTTTTGTTATGACCATTTTAGGTGTGTGCTGTAGTTTAGGAGCTTATAATCAGTAAATACTTATGTAGAACCACGTCAATCTTTACCCTGCATTCATTTCAAGAGTTAATATAGTCATGCTTGGTCTCAAAATCTTTGTCTCTCAATTTGTAGACCGTCTATGTGTGTTTTGTGGTACCATGATACATCAAACTCTTTCTTTTATGCCAAAAACCAAAAGTCTGCATTCTTAAAAAGGCCATAAAACATGTTAATCAGCTGGGACCAAAGACAACGGAACGATTCCTGCTTCTTAGTTCCTTCGCTCTGATTGGCTGTCCCATCAAAAAAGAGGTGTGCCCTGGAAATTCTTTTAAAAACACCCGCAGGACAAGGATCACACTCTTCTCTTCCTCTTGCAACTCTTCTCTTTGCTCTTTGCTCTCTTGCATCTTCTTCGGCACGGATTCTCGGATCCTCCTGCACGGCATTTTCTAAAAGGACATTACCAGACAAAGGAACCAAATTTGAACTAACCGCGGACTCCAACAGACCCGCCCCGTGAGCTTCCAAACACGGACCAGATCGCGGAATTCCTCACACACAAATTCGCGACCAGCTACAAAGAATCATATGCAAGTATCCCTCGTTAGAGAGTTTTTGAGTTACACCAATAAGTTGTTCTGATTCATTGCTTGTTCTCAATAGGTTCTTGTCTGTAATACTACCTGTCTTTGTCTCTCTCTCTCTCCTACTCTCTTATTCTCTCTTCTTCCCTTTTCCAATTAATCTGTGTATGTTTGTTTATTGTTTGTTGATTATTAAAATATATATATTCACACGTGATTGCCTCTGAACTGCTCAATATACACGTCACTTTAACGGTGAACGACCCAGTTACAAATTAACGGAAAGATCCTTCTTTGTGGCCAAAAAAGAAACCTTTCCAGAGTTCCTATAAGGTAAATAATTGCTGGATAATTATCCGTTCCTTTGAACTCAATTCTAGAATTAAAGAAAATTCTACAAGCTGAATCAAGCCAT
This sequence comes from Rhodeus uyekii, assembly GCA_037043235.1. Classification (NCBI taxonomy): domain Eukaryota; kingdom Metazoa; phylum Chordata; class Actinopteri; order Cypriniformes; family Acheilognathidae; genus Rhodeus; species Rhodeus uyekii. Next base: position 117,759 of record JAWRVZ010000145.1, on the reverse strand, counting down.
AGATATTAATAATTGTTATAATCCGTTTTAATTAACTGTTAATATCCAAATTCCCCTTTGTGCCAATTTATGCATGCTTGATCATAACACGATTAAACGCATACATAAATCCCGCACTATTTCCCTTGAGAGCTAGATTCGCTACACCGGTAACGAGTTGTGGGCGTACCCCACCATAGACAGTTATTGACTCCAGGAGGAAAGATTCTTGGAAACCAAACATCGCAACGTTCTTTCCAAATCTTGGCTGGCTCTCTCGGTTTGACCATTGCTCTGGGGGTGAAACCCAGAGGTGTTGTGGATCAAGTCTTGCAGTCTTTCTCTTTACCAAATAATTCTTCTCAAACGTCTTTGATGCCAGAATATAGGTTTTATTCTTTCAAACAAAACCGAGTCGATCTGCAGATCTCCTCACAAAACCGGGAAATCCACCATTATATACCTAATTCCTAGACATTCTAAACATGTTATGTTATTGTTTATTTTTCTCCATACATTGTACAATTGGCCTGAATTCAGCACTCTATGTCCATATATGGGTTCAACCCCCAACACCATGAGGTGGGTGTGCTTCCAGCCTTTTGCAGACATCAGCACTTTCTCAGCTGAATATCATCATACAGAAAAAATAATGGTATATAATCATACAGTTGAAATATAATATAATACTTACTCACACAGACTTAAACACTTCAACAGAGGACAGGCTCACAGTCGCCCCTAACAATTTACAAAACTCCTGCCAAAATTTGGACACAAACTGGGGTACCCTGTCGGACACCACGTCTTTCGGGAGGCCATGTAAGCGAAAGACGTGATCGACGACAGTCAACGCTGTCTCCTTGGCTGAGGGTAATTTGGGCAAGGGAATGAAATGAGTCGCCTTTGAGAACCGGTCCACCATGGTTAAAACTACCGTGTTTCCTTGAGAAACCGGAAGGGCGGTGATAAAATCTAGCGATATATGGGACCAGGGTCTTGAAGGGACAGGCAGCGGTTGAAGAAATCCATCAGGAGACCAATTGGAAGTCTTACCAGTGGCGCAAATCGAGCAAGCCAAAACAAAACTGTGAATGTCACGAGCCATTAGAGGCCACCAGAATCGTTGCTTAACTAGACATCCAGTCCGTTTGACTCCTGGATGACAAGCCACATTGGAACAATGACCCCACTGAATAACCATGGACCGTAATCCCTCCAGCACAAATAATCGGTGGGCATCCGGGCAGTGGTGTTACCCCTTCTAAGGCTGACTTGATCTTCGATTCGACCTCCCAAGTGAGTGTGGAGACAATTAGGGTCTCCGGAAAAATGCACTCGGGAGTAGACGGGCGTTCGGAATGGTCAAAAATGGTGATAAAGCCGAGTGTAGACGGGGCTGACCGCGTCCCTACCACTGCAATGGGAACTCTCTGTATTCCCCGTGACCTGGCTGGGAGGAGTCCTTCTCTCACCTCTCGCCAGACGAGCGTCAACTCTCAGGGCCAGTTCGATGAGTCCGTTAAGAGAGGTTGGTAAGTCCAGGGTGTAGATCTCTTTTTGGACGCGGTCAGCCAACCCATGCAGGAACATGTCCCACTGCGCTGCCTCGTTCCATTGACACTCTGCCGCTAAGGTCCGGAACTCGATGGAGAAATTTGATACTGATCTCTCCCCTCCCCTTTACCCTCGCTTCCCTCCCGGAAATGGCCCGATCAAACACTCTTTTCATCTCAGCAGAGACTGTCTGGAACGAGGCGCAGTACGGATCTTGATTTTCCCACACCACCGTCCCCCATAGCGACACCCTCCCAGTCAGGAGTGTGAGAATGAATGCCACTTTGGCCTGTTCAGTATTGAAGGTTCTGGGTTGGAGGGGACATAGAACAACGGGTTAGGAATGCTCTGCAGTAGTTGGGATCACCTGAATACGGTTCCGGAGTGGGTAGACGAGGTTCCGACTGGGGGGCATGCTCCAATGGTGCGGGGGAAACAGCTGCTGTGCGTGGCGCAGTAGGAGCCCGTAGGAGTTGGAATTGTTGAGTGAGCTCAGACACCTGCGCCACCAGTGCCTGAACAGCACAACCCGTGTTGTTGAGATTTTGTTCCTGGCGGTCCATTCTGTGTATACTGCGGTTGATGAAATCCTTGAGTGCTGAAGACGGAGTACTCGCTGCTTCCATGCTATGGCCAGATCGTTCTGTCATGATTCGCAAACGACAGGAAGCAAAATGCAAGTAACTGATTTAATTAATGAAATGATGGAAAGTCACTCTGATGGAAAAACACTGATGACTTGAAGTGATGAAGGTGCAGGTGAGACGAAATCCACAATCCACAAATGAATAATCCACAGTGCACACCAAACAGGAAACACGAAGACCGGAATTGGAATGCAGACAGGAACAGGCAGGGACTCAGAGCACACAACATCAAAACAACGATCTGGCAACGGAGATGAGAAGTGAGTGAGTATAAGTAGGGGAAGTGAATGAGCTGCAGCTGGTCCGGTGATGAGTGGCAGGTGACAGCACTGATCCTCCATGTGGCTTGGAGCCCCGCCTACTGACACACACACACAACAATAAAGACACATGACAGCAGGAAGCGATGCATTCATGAACCGTGACAAGATCTTCTTGAAGAGGGGGTGAAGCATCTCTACGGTTGTCTCTGCATCAGCCTTTAGTGCCTCGGCTGGTATATCATCTGGTCCAGCTGCCCGGCCACTTTCAGCTTCTTGATGGCTATGTGGATCTCTTCCTTTGTAGGTATTCTGCAGTCTATCGGCAGTTCTCTGTCTGCTGGCTGTATATCTGGCAGATCTATTGGGGCTGGCCTATTGAGTAGCTCCTCGAAATGTTCCACCCATCTTTGCTTCTGTTCTTCTTTATTGACTATCTGCCTACCTTCTTTGTCTTTCACTGGTCTTTCCGATTTGCTGAACTTGCCAGATAACTTCCTGGTGATGGCATACAGGTCTTTCAGATTCCTGTTCCTGACTGCTTATACTTCTGTTGCTTGGGTATCTACATAGTTCTTTTTGTCTGCTTTAATGCTTTTCTTCACACTCTTGTTTGAGAGTGTGTATTGTTCCTGCGCCTTGGCTTTCTCTGCACGTGTTCGACTGTTGTTCAGTGGGAGTCTGTTGAGATCCATTCCTTATGATTGTGTTTCTGTGTGCCCAATACTTCCTGGCAAGCTGTCTTCATTGCCTCTTTTACTGTCGCTCCACTTTCAGCTGTCGAAAGTTTGACGTGTGCGGTGAGGAGATAGTGGTCCGAAGCAACGTCAGCGCCTTTTCTAACATGTACGTTTTGCAGGGACCTCCTGAACTTCTTGGTCATGCACATATGGTCTATCTGGTTTCCGGTGGAGAGGTCTGGTGAGAGCCAGGTGATCTTGTGTATTCGTTTATGGGGGAAAATGCTTCCACCAATGACAAGGCTGCTTTCGGCACAAAAGTTTGCAAACCTTTCTTCATTATCATTCATCTCCCCATCAACCCGTGTTGTCACCCCCCACCTTGGCGTTGAGGTCTCTGATTACCATGGTGATGTCTCTTCTTGAAAACCCCTGGAAGATGGTCTGTAGCCTGCTGTAGAAGTCCTCTTTGGCTTGATCTTCACTGTCATTTGTAGGGGCATAACACTGAATGATGTTCATGTTAATTCTCCTCTTTTTGGTTCTAAAGGAAGCAGAGATAAGTCTTGGGCCATGTGCCTCCCATCCAATGAGTGATCCCTGGGCAGCTTTTGAAAGTATGAAGGCCAATCCCTGTGTATGTGGTGCATTCACTTCTTTGTGTCCTGCGAACAGAAATAGTTCTCCTGTGGCCAGTCTCTTCTGGCCCGAACCAGTCCATCTAGTCTTGTTGATGCCAAGGATACTGATGTTATAATTCCTCATTTCTGCTGACACTTGCACTGTTTTTCCGGCTTTGAACATGGTGCGCACATTCCATGTTCTGATGATGGTGGTGGTCCTGGTAGAGATGATGATTGTCAGCCTGGAAGCTTCCAGGAGCTTATTATATATATATATATATATATATATATATATATATATATATATATATATATATATATATATATATATATATATATATATATATATATATATATTATATAAAATAAAATAAATCATATAAAATCATAAAAGGAGAAACGATGACAGTGAAGGACAAAAGAGGACCAAGCCTTGACATTATGTTATGCTTTATTAATGCACATTTCTTTTACTCTTGTTTTTTCTTTATTTATTAAAGTTTTGTGTTGAATGATCGCTGGTTAACGCCTCCTCCTTCCCATAACAACATACCTTGCTAAAGTGATGCCGAAACCCAGGAGAAAGGAGGGACATGCTGTCGGAGATATAAAGTAGCAGATCACAGGCTGCTTGGGACCCAGGAGCGATGGGGGTATATTACTTTTTGGTTACTTTCATTTTGTCTTTATTTAAAACAGTTTTGTGTTGAGTTATGTTTCAGAAGCAGAAGAGTGTACAGTATTAGAAGAATAAGGAATGGTGAATAACTCTTAATGAGAACACCACTTATTTTTATTTGTGTGACCAAGTCACATCTATTCATGGGAATGTCATTGGATGTTGAGGCAATGAGACATGAACTTATGGGAATGTTGTGGGTATTCGTGTTGCACTTTTCCAATTCATAGTGAGTTCACTATCTATCACTGTATTGATTTTTCTCTCACCATTTCCCTCTCTTACTCTTTGTCACACATCATTTTATTTTTACTTTCTTTGTCCAGCCTATATTTCACGGCGAGGCTGACATTTTATTAATCCATGTCCTCCATGTTGGACCTAACTGACTTAGCCCATCTTGAGCCCTAAATGGGCTTCTCCATGGGTTCCATGTCAGCCTAATTTGAATTAGCCCCCACTTGGGCCTTAAATGGGTTTGTCCATGGGCCTCATGTCAGCACCATCTGAATCAGCCTCAGTATGGGGAAATTCATCAGAAATGGAACCCACAAACAAAGCCTTTTAGGACCCATATCTCAAGCCCATATAGTGCCTACATTAGCCCCACCATAAAATGTAATTCATTTTTCATATTTTTCAGCATTTGTTTTAATAACAACCTTTAAATAACATGTAAAAGTTTCTTCAATGCATTTACATTTAATAATTCCAACTCTTCATTCATTGGTTGCACATTCAGCATTCTTTGTTGACAGATATGTGTCAATATTGTGGAACTAACACTATTAAAAGTGGCGTTACTGTATTAACATTACAGAGGCACAACATAAACATCACTAATGTTACTATGTGTAATAATCATGTTTAGAATTTTTTTCCCCTTTAATTACCTGTAGTAATGTAACCATAGGAAACATCAACCGACAGAAAATTCATGACTGGCCTATTTAAGCCACATGGGAAGGAAATCATTTTCTCCTTCCAAACATTATACAGTGGAATCCAGTTGACGGCCTCGGGGGTTGCAAAAAAGCATCGAGATAACCAATGATCGAGATAATCAAAAGCCAATATGCCGATTTATTTGATGAAGCGATCGGCATGCTTTAAAAATGTACATACACTGTACATGTTTGCTAACAACAAAAGGCATTTGTGCACCAACTAACAGCAGAGATTAACCAGTATACAATAAAAAACACCTTCCATTCTCTAAAAAAATCTTTAATTATATTCTCCAACATTGCAAACACAATGATCGCTCACAGCCTAAACAGTCAGCGTAAACATGTCGCTAGGTGACGTCATGCGTAAATTAGCATATTCGTGAGGTCATCACGCTGTACTAGATTGCATACTTTCTTGCGTTCTGCCTGACTAATGTGCTTTCTCAACGAATTTGGCTTCAAGTCTTTTGATAACTGGGTTCTTCAATCGGCAGCGGATTTTCAAAATATTTGAGAAAACCAATCAAATCAGAGAAGGCAGGCTTTATATGCACTCGCTACTCGTTGAGAAGCATAAGAACGATATGTACTTTCACTTCAGAGAGTCTCCAAAAGTCTCCAATAACTCCAAATAAAGTCGTTAGATTTGTCACCAGTTGCTTTTTTGAAAACGTGTCGCTAGATTGGTCTGAATACTCGCTAAAAATAGTGACAAAGGCACTAAGTTAGCAACACTGTCTAGAAGGCTTTATTTTCCCATCACGTCGCAGCACTGTACGTGCAAACGCTGCACATGCGCAGTGAACTAGGTACGATCATTAGTCCCGAGATAACTATCTGAAGTGGTTAATTTGTCCCTCTTTTGTGCCCGAGATACTAGGGTTCGACGACAAAAGAATCAACATAATTGATAAGAAAATGCTAAGAAAAATAGGGAGTTTGGCATATGTTAAAAACGGCGACATAATAGGGTTGCCGAGTTAACCGAGGTCGAGATAAGTTAACTCCATTGTATAACTATTTTTCCTGGACAAAGGAAAATAATTGTTCTGCAATACTAGTCTTGAATTCAACCACACAAAAGACACTAGGCTTATTTGAAAATCATGTACTTGTGTACCATGTCATTTCGTTATAAACAGGATGAGTAACAATGAAAATTCAGAAAAGAAAACGCACCAGATGCACTTCATTGAAGTAGCACTGTACAGACTAATCTGTACTCGACAAAGAACTGTGGCACGCAAACTTTAAGAGCTTTACAGTACTTGACACTGGGCCAACATATATAAATGTTCAGGGTGATGTTGAAAGTGTCAGACACAGAAAGAGCGATCAAGTCAAAATATAGTTTCATTTCCAGCTCTGAATAGTATACAGTAGAACCCCGACTTACGAAACGCTCTATGTATGAAAAATTCAACATACGATAAAAGATTTTGGTGTTTTTTTTTTTTTCGCCCGAGTAACAACAAAATGATCGAGATGCGAAAACACTTCCGAGTTTTGTTTTGAAATTCACACTGATTTTGGTTCGGGTTGAATGAAGGCTACAGTTTGTCCGGTCAGAACAATGATGTCTCACTCAGGGAATAATCCAAAACTGGTATTTATTAAAGGTGCATAGATGTGTGGTTACGCAGGATCGATAAAACTTCAGCGATTGGCACTAATTCCCTGTATTTCACTCAAACTATATATATATATATATATATATATATACACACACACACACACACACACACACACACACACATATATACACACACAATCTTCAGCCGATCTCTTTTACCTTAATCATCCGTCAGCTCTCTCAGATGGAAAGTTTTGGAATAGTGCATTTCGCACTGAATGACAGGGATGGCTGGAATAGTCCATGTAAGAAGGGGAACACTTTTTACAATCCTGCTCTCCTATTGGTCAGCATTGTGCCTAGTTCGATTTTTTCCTAATGACTCACCATGGATGTGAAGATTGTTGCTGAAGTCAAAAGGAAGAGGATGCTTTACATTGCGTTGTAAAGGGAGATAATTGAGTAGTATGGAGCAGCGATGCGCTTAATCCCATGCTAAATGTGGTGTTTTTGTAAGGCAATTAACATGTAAAAGCCTGACCGACAAAAAATAAATAAAATAAAACTTACAAAGCCAACCTCTGAACGGATTAATTTCGTAAGTCGGGGTTCTATGGTACATGGTTTTAAAGATGTACCTTGAACTACGATAGGTTCAACAGCTCATCTGTCAACATGATCCTTATGAAAACTAGTGTTAGAGCAAACATATCACTATGATCAGATGCTTTCTCTACATTTCCTCAATGGTAATTTGTTTTAGAGAAAAGTGAAACATTTTCATTCATCTAAATGGCCTCTCAGCAGCGTGGATGTCTCCAAAGCAGTGAAGGCATTTCCAAATTTATCACCAGACAAAGAACGTCACTGCAAGTTTAAGGCATTGAGTGCCATTCAGTGTCTTGTATGTTATTTGTGTGAGCAGTAAGTTAGTTGCTGTTCACTTAACAGCAACTAATGGCATAAGAACAAGGTTTAAGTTCTGCATACAGCCAATTGAACACCATAACTTCAAATATAGAAATATTATTTTTTGATGTGCAGCTCTTGACAAATACATAACTTGCATTTAAAAGACCAATCAAAACCACAATGAGGATGTGGCATCCATCTAAGTCACTGTTAAAAAGACTACACAAATTTGATACAATTAATAGCTTTAATGAGTTTCTACATGTACATTTAAAAACATGAAAATGACTGGATAAACACTGCACCGGAGAATTCATTCATGCAACACCGTTGTGGAAGGAAAGATTATTTTTGTGACAACACCTACAAAATAAGTCAAACGCAAATACCGACACCATTTAACTAGCAAATCAGATATTAATAAGTGCATTTATGCCACAAGTTCAAACACATGAGGCTCAAATGTTTATCAAAATGGTGCACCAAAACTACACAAACACCTGCTCAACTTTTAGTGCACAAACTGGGAGACCACACTTCTGAACGAAACAATCATTTAGATGGAAAAACACTGAAAAATTTAACAGGTTTAAACCTTGACAATAACAAAGATAAAATATAATATTACTAGATATGACGAATATTAAAATGTACATTTTCTTTTACACCTGTACAAATACCATTGGTCTTAAGACATAAGTTCAAAAAGTACCTTCATTTCATGGACGAGTTTTAGAACAAAGAGAGGATGCAGTACAGGAGAACCAGACTCCGAAGAGAGCAGACGAGAGCCTGGGACGAGTTTGTTGCAGTTGGTTTTGTGGTTGATGGTGCAAATAGGCTAACAGTTTTGGTTGATGTAGTTGGTACAATTACTCCAGCAGCTTCAGTACCTGCTACCTGTGATGTCACAATCCTACCATTGATGGGCTGAACACCCCGGAAAGTGTTGGTGATTAGAAGAGAGTCAGTGGTCTTGTTGATGTAGACCGTCGTAGCAAAGAGATCAATCTAGAGAAACTGAAGATGATCAAAATTGTGTCCGGGGAATAGCGGCCTAAACCAACTTACTTTTACATAAAATAGAAGTGGATAAAAAAAAAGTTTGCTCGACTAGATAAATAAAATTAGTGATGCAAACCGCAGTCATACACAAGTGAAATGGGTATAAACGGCCAAAGTTTAACCATACATTGTTTTCAAAATGCTTGGAAACTGTTTGTCAGTTAAATTGATTTAAAGTATATAATTAGCAATAAATACAAACTTTGTGCATCAAAAGCGCACCATTATGCATTTTAATATTAACTTCCATATAATGTATAATACAGTAGTTTGTGAAAAACAAGGTTTAAAGGCAAAAAGGGGTCTTGAACTGATTCTGAAATCCTGAAGGTCTTGAAGGTCTCACTTCCTGTTGCATGCCTACGTTTATACACATAATACCAGCCAATGTTTTCATTTTCTCTACCGCTTGCTGTTCATGGGCAGCCAATCATAACAGACTGGGCTCTAACCAATCAGGGCATAACCTAAACAATCAATCTCTCGACTTACCAAATCCTGGCTGACTTTGACAGGATCTTTAAAGATGGTCCACACAACACCTTCCTTGCAGTTTGGTGTCGTCAAAGAGCTAAGATAACGGTAATATTTCGTCCTGTCCACTCCAGGAAGCAGAGAATCCATAGAGAGATTTTGACTGATGAATGCTTTATCACCTGAGAAGCAGAAGTTCAGATATTAGTAGCACTCTTTTAGGAGGAAGGCACATCTGACAACAGGGCATAAACAATGTGTCGACAAAAAAAAAAAAAAAGCAACACTAGCCTGTCGTGAGAATTTTTGCCAGGTAAGAGGTTAAGGTTTTCCAGCTTTCTGGTTTACCAGTGTCTTTAGTGGCCTCAATAAAAAAACCAAGAACAGCCAACCCGGTAGAGCCATTATAGTCAGCCTTATTCACTATGTGCAGCTGAAACAGATGGAACAAATGATGAACGACAAACCATGCATGAAAACCACACTCAAAAAAATGAAACACTGCTGTTGTTGGTTCAAAGAATGTAAATACATTTGAAATTAAGTAATACACTTAAGTTTGAGCATTGAAATGAAAACCTTTGTTTAGACATAATTTAAAAAAAGTAATTTTCAAATGTACACAATTTTCTTATGTTGACTGAATTAAATAAAGTTGCGTTTCTTATGCAGTACTGCACTTTGATCAGCAGGTGGCGCTGCAAACGCGCATGCGCAAATAGAATGCTCATCGTTCACTTTTCAGATCACAACCGCCATCTTGTTCATTAACGTCTGGAAAAACAAACTTACTTTGCAAACTGAGAAAACAACTAAACTTTTGTCTTTATGTGTTGACACAGGTGAGATATTTTACTTATTTTCATTTATATTGGTCTTATGTATTTGGTGGTTTCTAAATTTATCTCTGTTTGGATCCGGAGGAATGAATGGGGCTATGCTAAATGCTAACACATTCACAATTTTCAAAGATTAAAGATCAAAAGAACAAACATTAAGTGCAAAGCATTGAAAAAAGGTAAGTATGTATTAATTTGTCTAAGTTGAGGCATGAACATAGTGCAACATTGAAAAATGGTACTGTTTTCCTTTTAAAAGCAAAAATGAAACACTGCTTTTGTTGGTTCAAAGAATGTAAATACATATGAATTAATTAATACACTTAAGTTTGTGCATTGAAATTAAAATCTTTGTTAGGACAAAATAAAAATAAAAAGTAACTTTCACATGTACACTGAATTGAATGTTGACTGAATTAAATAAAGTTACGTTGCTTCTGCAGTACCACACTTTGATCAGCATGGAGCTGCGCACGCGCATGCGCAGATAGAAAGCACATGTCACAGCCGGCCATTTTGTGCATTAACGTCTGATTGACAAATTGATTTCGCAAACGGAGAAAACATGTGGAGACACAGGTGAGATATTTTACTTATTTGCATTTATATTGAGATTATCAACCGATTAGAATGGTGAATTACAGACCACAAAGTATATTAAACTTGTTTAGTTGACTTTGTTTTCAGATTATTATTAGTCACTCTGCATTGCTTTTTAATTCACATTTAATTTTTTCTACTTTGATTTGATTTAAATTCTAACATAAAAAAGATAAATTACTCCTATTCAATTGCTAATTAGGGGTATTTCCACCACGATAGTAGTGTGCAAATAAAGTCATTTTGTCTCATGGTTTAGTATTAGTTTTTCAATAATTGTTTTAAATTGTGGTCTTTGCATCTCTATTTGAGTTCAAATATAAAAAATCATGGAACTAAACACATTTAACACTTTAAGAAGTTGTCATGTAGTTACTGGTAAGTAACTTTTTGGTTAGGTCATCCAAAACATTTATACTACAGTTTAGCAGTTGTTAGTGTTGTATGTGTGTATATATATATATATATATATATATAATATAACACTCTGAGCTTTCCTGTAGCTCAGTCAGTAGAGCATTAGCGTTGTAGGTCATGGGTTCGAACCCAGAGAAAGCAAGAACTGATTCAATGTGTTCCTTGAATGCAATGTAAGTCGCTTTGGATAAAAGCGTCTGCCAAATGCACGAGTGTGTGTGTGTGTGTGTATGTATGTATATACATCATATATATATATACACACAAATTTATATTTTATTCAATCTAACTTTTTAATTGGTGACTAACATCCTTCCACTTAACAGAGTTTAGAAGTTATGCCTCTGGAGTCCCACAAGTGGCTGTGCAGAGATTGTGGCTCATTTCACACATCCAGATCAACACTTTTAAAACAGTTCAGGTTAGTACATGGACACTATGGCCGCAGACAAGCATATCCATGTTTTTGTTCTAAAAATGTAATGCAAGTTTAATTTTATACTGAATGTCAATTTTATAGTCAATAGTAAGAATCAATCTGCTGGCGTTGTACTAATATATTCAACTCTCTCTCTTTTAGAAAGGTTTGATATGATGGAAAGCACAGCCAAGCTTCTAGTAATTTTGGGAGATAACAACAGCTGTTAAAATTAACAACTTAATTTTACCAGCTGGTATACCAGACTCATTGAATGACCTTAAAAGAGAAATCCAAACACATCAACTCATACAAGCGAAAAGGATCAGTGGGAAGTCCTAACCAAGTGAAGAAACCTAAAAAAGCTGAAGTAAACTATTGTCCAGATCTCCCACTGGGAGAAACAAAAGAAACACTTGAACATCAAAGATTGCACTATTGTCTGAGGTGACCAAAAGAAACAATGAGCAGGTTATCGGGGAGCTGATGGACAGAACATTTTCACGTAGAAGACATGAGGTGGTTGAAGACTTGCCTGACATTGGTGAATTTAAGACTAGATGGCCAGCACTGTTTAATGAACGAGAGGTAAGTCTTTATGTCCTTCTATATAGATGGTGGTTGTTATTTTGAATTATTTAAATAATTTATTATAATAATAACCCATTTATTTGGTTTGTTCATCTGTGGTTATTTTGTGTGTGATCTGTAAGTTTAGTAAAGACACACTAAACTCTTAGTGTAACTTTTGATTTGTTCTTTTAAAACTGTATTAGGTGTCTGCGGAATTCAGCAGGATAACAACAATCCCTTTGGTGTCCAAATTCATGGGTCAGCTTGATCATTCCTCAACTCAGCTCATCAGCTTCATTCGGAAAGAAAGAGGAGGAGCAGCAAGACAGAAGATAAGCAACATCATGTCCGTTTTGGATCAGGTATGTTCTCTAAACTCATCATTTTAAATCTGGCAATATTTCTTCCAAAGATGAGCTTTCAGTTGTTATGCTCTAAGCCTCATGTTATGAAACCTGTTAATTTCTCAACTATAACACTGAAGTTAATAATGGTTGCAATAAGATAAATAATGGCTGAATATCTTTTTTTCAGTGAAGTGCATCTAACGCATGGCATATCTGATAAGTTAAAATGCGTAAGCTTTTAAAGGAAAACAGCACAGTTTTTCAAAATTTTGCTATGTTCTTACCTCAATTTAGACAAAGTAATACATTTTTTTTCACATGCACTTCATCTTTGCACAGTGTGTCGTGAATGTTAGCATTTAGCCTAGCCCCATTTATTCCTTAGGATCCAAACAGGGATGAATTTAGAAGCCACCAAACACTTCCATGTTTTCCCTAGAGCACCCAGTAAGTAACTAGTACTGCACAACTAGGTGCTCTTCCGCCATAAAATATAGTTTTTTTTTTTTTTTTATCCGCTTAAAAAAAATTGCCACTTTTTTATTTTGTGCCACCATACTTACTCATGTAACAGTCTTTAAAAAGGGAGAACATGGAAGTGTTTGGTGGCTTCTAAATTCATCCCTGTTTGGATCCTAAGGAATGGGGCTAGGCTAAATGCTAACACATTCACAACATACTGTACAAAGATGGAGTGCACGCATTGAAAAAAATATATGTATTAATTTGTCTAAGTTGAGGGAAGAACATAGTAAATTATTGAAAAATGGTACTGTTTTCCTTCAAAAGCCCTCAGTCAAAATGAGATTGATTTTCAGTGAATGCTCTTTACAAGAAATATACGTTACTCAAATAATTTTGCTTAAAAAAACTTGCTAAATACCGCAGCCTGAAATATAAATTTGTAGATCAACACTAAACGCCTGATAGAAAATGCTCATTTAACAGAAAAGAGAAAACTGCATCTGAACTACTCATATGTTCTGTAGTGTAAACCGCTTTAATGTAAAGGCTTGCGTATAGCTTTACCATATTTTTTAGGAGCATCAGAGTTGGGATTTATGCATCTACATTTAGAACATCTCAGACATCAGAAATTGTGTGTCTTTCCTATAACAAAATTTCTGGTTTAGGGCCATTTTCTTTTGTTTTTGTTTCCAGAGAAGACCCTTATAGAAATAACATTGTGAGATAATTTGTATATTGCTAATAATGGTTTATTTTTACACTTTCAGAATGTCACCATCCACAAAAGAAAAATATTTGAATGAAGACCCCTCGAGCCTTATGAAGGAGTACATGGTAATTTAAACCTGTTAAACATATCTAAAACCAATTTGCCCCTTTCACCCAGATTTTATCTAATTATTTATTTTTGTGTTTTTAGGATATTGAACATGAAGAAGCCAAAACCTTGATGCACAACACCACCCTTGGGATTTATATCATCCAACCTGAAGGGGCAAGTACTACAGACCCTTACAAAGATGTTGGCATCATCATTGAAGGCGTCAAAGTACTTGAAAGCCAAAATGATGTGGCACATGCGTGTTCAATGATGCTTGGGTTGATTTATGCTTTCAACTTGGCCTACCCACAAGACTTAAAATATACTTTTGAAACATTTCAAAAGATTTTTATGGAGCTTGATGCCAAAAAACTGTCTAGTAAGGTCCAGGTCCTTAAAAACAAGCTTCTTTTGTAAGGACTAAGTTGAGGACATTCCCCAATGTTACGCTGTTGCAGTACATTTTTTTCCTGTACCTTTGTACTATTGAATAAATGCGTTTATTTTTTTCAATTTAAAAATGCAGAGACTGTAAAAGAGCACTTTCACATACTTAATTTCATTTATAGGCAATGTTTTTTTTTTACATTTTTTTTTTTAATAAGAAAATCTTAAGCAGTTTTAAAGATACAAATAAGTCTTGTTAGACATTAGTAAAAGGTGTTCTTAAATGTATGCAGTATATTTACAGCATGTTTTTTTACGTTAGCGTAAGAGAAAACAGTAGCCAGTGTTCACAGGGTATATATTGTACACAGATTATGATTAAGACATTGTTTAGAGATTTTTACACAAATGTTTACTGTTCAATTTGTACTTATAACTTGCATTATATTTGTTTTACCTGTAATAAGAGAAAACAGTGTGCCAATGTTCACAGGGTATATATGTTTCACATATTGTTATTGTGAAAAATGTGTACAATTTGAAAATGTTCTGAATTTCACTTAATAAAATAATGCAAAGCAAAAAACTGATTTTTATTGTGGTTGAATGTAAAAAATATATATATATAGATTAGTTGAACCAATTATTTAAAACAAAAGCAAGGTACTTAATTTGATTTAACTAAACAATGTTGCATTAAGTTTATGTAAAAAACTTAAGTTTGCTGAAATAGATAAATATATAGATATAGTTTAATTGAACTTAAGTTCATTATTTAAAACAAAAGCAAAATAGTTAATTTGGTTTAACTAAATAAGAGTGCATTAAGTTTATGTAAAAAAATTAAGTTTGCTGAAAAAGATAATGTTAGATAAATGTAACATAACAATGTTAGGTGGAACCTGTTGACAAAACAAAGTTAATTAAATCCAACATATTATTTTTTTCAGTGCATGTACTGATCTTAATCTGTATACCTCCATAGCGTATCGTTTGCCATCCACAGTGTGTTCAGATCCAGGCATGGCACTGCCGTTACCCCAGTGGAAACGAAAGTGTGTACTGGCAAACAAGCCTGGCAGATCCCCTCCTTCCACATGCATTCTTGTGTGATTGAGTCCAACTTCAACTGACGAGTGAAACCACAACAGATTGAAGAGCAAGAATTTGTTGTATTATTGCATTTCCCAAAGCACAGTTAGCCAAGAATGCTCAAGCTCTGTTGAATTGTGTTGATAAAAACGGATGCATCACTGGCAGCAGGAATCAAACCTGGTTCTTGCATTTTAAACATTAAAAATATTGTGTGTGAATAAACCTGCCTTCCACAAAACTTCAGTTAAACTATTTCACTCACTAGTTTCACTCACTTGTCTTGCCAGTGTTTTTAATCTCAGTTAAGGTTGTTTCATCATCATATCCAGTGAAGTTGAAGGCGGTCAGATTAGCATTAGCTCGGACATTGGTGGTTACGATGTCTATTGGAGATTGTTGAGTGCCGTTACAGTCTTTACTTGCAGTTCTGGACCAAGTGACATCATCTGAGGGGCAGATTTTAATTTTGTTTTTTAAACATCCTCATTTTGTTAACTATCAGATTTAATATTATGGGTCAAACTTATACAATCGTCTCACTTCAGTTAAATTATGTGTGTGTGGGTGTTGTAGAACCACACTAAAAATATACAAAAGGAGATTAATATTCATAACGTCACATTAATCAAAGAAATCAGAATGATGAACAAACACTTACACACAGAGGTTGGATCAGTGAACACCACCGACAGACAAGCTGCTAGACAAACCACAATAACATTCATCTAAAAACAAAATCAGAAGTAATGAAATATCAGTTCTGTCACACGCTTTTCAGCTAAACAGATTCATCAACTCAAAGATCTCTTTCAGACATTTAAGCATCACAGATTAAGTGCAGTTTCAGTAATCTCTTTTTATACGGGTTTCTCTTCATTCTACATTATGAAAAATTATCTTACCATTTTACTCAAATAGAATAACTTCACCAATCCATAAATATTTTACTTGTCCACCTTTCTTCTGATTAAAAGCCAAAACCTGGTTCCTGCACTGAATCTGCAAAACTCTGTAGGAAAACCACTGTGAATGAAAGCTTTATTCTCAAACTCCTGAAATGTGTAAAGACAGACTATGGACGGATCAGAATGGTTGGATTGAGAACAGGTGGTATCAGGTGTGATTAGGACCCATTCAGTTCAGGTGTTTGATGATGTCATCCTGTGAATGTTTAATCTTTCCTTAATCTTGTGAATATTTTATAAACATTATTTTTCTCATTGCTAGATAATGTTTGTTCTTCATGATGTTATATTACTATTTTAACAGTGATTTGTTTATTTTTTTATATTTAAATGAACCATACCAATAAAATTAATATCTGACTATCATGTCTAAAGTGTTTGTTCATTTAGTCATGAACTCAATTCAGCAATTCTGACAAAACATGATTAAATTTTCTGCTAAGACTTTACAATACAGGCATATTAATTACTTTGTGCTTAACTAATGCACATATAATCACGTCACTATTTGACTCATGAAGAACCAAACCATTCATAAATTGTTACTGCTTCAGCAACTAAAGATTCTATTTCATTAACAGATTAAGATATGAATTGCTATAAATTGATAATGGTTTTAAATGCAGATATTTACACTAATTACCGCAATATTCCAACTTCTCTTTATCTCCAGGCAAAGAACTTCACTGAAAGTATGAAGCCATTGAGCGACATTCATTTACATTTATGTAAATGTCAGACACTTCAACAAAGCAACTTTCATTGCATTCATGGAACACAGACTAATCAGTTCCTGCTTTCCATGGGAATTGAACTCGTGACCTTGATGTTGCAAGCACTATATTCTACTGCTTGAGCTACAGGAAATTCAATGTTTTGGATATTACTTGATTAAAATGTTCCTGTCTGCAGTTCACTTAACAGTAACCAGTGTCATGAGAGCAAACTTTACTGAATTCTACAGTCACTTTAATGCCAATTCAATAATTAGAGATACTTATCACGAGTGTTGGGGGAAACACATTGCAAGTAATTCCAGTTATGTAATCAGATTACTTCCTTGCCACACAAAGTACCTACAAAAAAGTGATTTCTAATAAGTACCTTCATCTCAAGCTGTTAAGCTATAACCAAAACTGAAATAATTCAACTTTCTCCTGTGTCCTAATCTCCAATGGTCCAGTCACAGTACACACTAATTAACATTTAGTTCTGCTCTAATTGTTGTAAAATGGTCTGTATATTTGGCAAAAAACAAACTACCCTTCTCAAAACATAACTTTCCTCCCCCAACTCATTGTAAGTGAAGGGGTTACTGCGGTCAAAAATAAATTTGTAGACAGAACTGTAGCAGTAACAGGAAGTGAAAAAAATTATATTCCAATTATGAAGTCATCTTCAATTAAGAGGAACTTGACAGAACATGATACAATTAGTAACTTTAATTATTTTTTCTACATGACATATGCATTAAAAAGAGCGTGATGTCCAGTAATTTGTTGAAAAATACTGCACTGAAGATTTGACAAACATTCACAGACCAGGGGTGCGCGAGCCGCGTGCAGCTCTCTGACTGCTCTTTTGCGGCTCTTCAGTCTCCACATGTTCCGTTTACAATTGCAATTTATTTTTAAAATAATTTTAAATTGAATAGAAACAAATTTAAATTGATCTTCTTAACCTAACTAGAATTTTAAAATAAGTTATTTAAAAAAATATTTTTAACTAAACCTTTCGAGCGATTTAACGTGACTAGCCAATTGGCTGACAGGCGCTGCTTTCTGATTGACATTAAGGACATTAGTAGGAATCGTCATGGCAGAATCAAAAAAGCGTACAGCTAAACAAAAATATGAAGATAAGCACAGGACAGTTCTATCTGAATGGGTGGATTTATGTTTCTTTGTTGAACGAAATGGAAAACCATTTTGCTTGATATGCCAGACTTCATTGTCGCATTAAGGCTTCAAATCTTGAACGCCATTTTACCTCAGTCCGTCCGATGGTGGCACGGGAATTTCCCACAGGCAGTGAACTTCGGAAGCACAAAGTAAACACGTTGAAACATCAGTCGGACAAGCAAAAATAAGCTTTTTCGGAAATTCACCAAGCATTCAGAGACCGTGACATTAGTGTCATATCAGCTTGCATGGAACATCGCTTGTGCTAAAAAAACATACCGTGAAGGGGAGTTCATTAAAAAGTGCCTTAGTGACGTTGTTGCTATTCTTTGTCCCGAAAAAGAACATTTGAAACGTTCGGTAAAGGAGCTCCAGCTGTCTCGGCATACCGTTGAAGAGAGAATATCGGACATTAACAACTCAGATGAAGTCCATTTATATTCAGATCTTCAGAAATGCCGGTATTTCAGCTTTGCTTTGGACGAGTCTTGCGATGTTCAGGATAAGCCACAGTTGGCAATATTTGTACGATTCGTGTCTGAAGACTGCACAATTAAGGAAGAGCTACTTGACATTGTGCCACTGAAAGACAGAACCCGTGGCATCGATCTGAAAGAGACACTGATGGCTGTTGTTGAGTACGCAGATCTGAGGTTATCAAAACTAACAGCAATAACCACTAATGGAGCTCCAGCTATGTTGGGATCTGGGAAGGGCCTTTTAGGGCTGTGTAAAGCTGATGACCGTTTTCCCGAGTTTTGGACGTTTCACTGTATTATCCACCAAGAGCAATTGGTGTCAAAAAAGCTGAACTTGGATCACATCATGCAACCTGTGCTGGGGATTGTCAATTGTATACGGACACAAGCTCTTAATCACAGGCAGTTCAGAAATCTCATTGCAGAGCTTGATGAAGATCTTCCATTTGATCTGCTCTTTCACTGCGCTGTAAGATGGCTTTCAAGAGGTAATGTGCTTTCTCGTTTTTTTTAGCTTTTAAACCCAGTGAAGCTGTTCCTTGCAGAGAAACACAAGGACTATCCTGAGCTAGATGATCCACAGTGGATTTCAGATTTGGCTTTTTTGGTCGACATACTGCATTATCTGAATGGCCTGAATGTGGATCTGCAAGGGAAGTTAAAGATGGTGCCTGACCTAGTGCAGAGTGTTTTCACATTTGTCTCAACTCAACTCAAGCTATTCAAGACACACCCACAAAAGATAGAGTTCACACATTTTCCATCCTTATTGAAGGCAAGCGGCTAAGCAGCAGAGGTTGTAAACGGGAGTACTGCACGGTATGCAGCACTGCTTGAAAATCTTGAACAGAGTTTTGAGGACAGATTCTCAAGCCTACGCCAAAAAAAGACCACAGATTTCATTTCATCTCAACCCATTCACTGCTGAATCAGACTGTTTAAAAACCCCTTTAGTGGAAGATGAAGCAGCATCTCAGCTTGAAATTATCAAACTTTCTGATGATGACAGACTTAAGTGTTCTGAGGGAAGGAACCGTGGAGTTCTGGAAGATTGTGCCGATTGAGAGACATCCCAATGTCAAACAGGCCACACTCAAACTATTGTCAATGTTTGGGTCAACTTACATCTGTGTAATCACTTTTTTCAACAATGAAACAAATTAAATCAAAGCATCGCTCTATCCTGACTGACACACACGTGAAAGAGTTACTACGAGTAGCCACAACTGAATACAAGCCAGACTTCACAAAGATTGTGGAAACCAAAGAATGCCAGGTGTCCCACTGAGTCAAGTACACTGTGTTACGACCCTATGGTTGTGTATTATGTCTGTGTTTTTCTGTGAGTATCTCTGTTTGACTCTGTCTAGAAACATCATCCTGATTGGTTCCTACAGGCTGATTGATACTGTGTCCTGATTGGTGCACATCACTTTAAAAAGAATGTCATCACTTCCTCAAGAGAGAGAATGGAGAGAGGTCGTTTGTTTGGTGCATGTTGTAGAATCTGTGTTTGTGTTAAGAGAGTTGAATGTGTTAAGTGTTAAACTGAGTAGTCTTTGTTGGAACTGAGTTTGTTATACGCGACCAATTTGCCTTTTTGACGCTGAGTTTAGATTGCTTTCAAGTTTTGGTTGCCTGAATGTAAATACTTATTTGGGAAAGTAGGGAGGCCAATGCCATTTGTTTACTGTAAACCATTTCATCTTTGTTTTTGGTAAGGGAGTTAGGTTTATACATTGTATTTTCTTTTCTTTGGGATTAGGGTTTAAGAAAGAGGTTTTATTTTTTTTATTTTTTTTGCCCAGTCAGCTCCTGAATCATAAGTCCTAACATTAAGATAAATAAATTCATTATTTTCGAAGTGTTACTTTTCTGTGTTTTTCATGTTGCACCCTTTTCCCTAGACGGGGTATAACACACTGATACAAACATTAAGTTCTATAAAAAATAGATAAAAACTAGTCTTTGTTATGCAATTGCTAATTGTAATAAAAAAATATTGTGAGAAACATCTGTTGTGTGGCTCTTCTGTCATGAAGTTTCTTTTGTGGCTCATCATGCTGAACAGGTTCACCACCCCTGACATAAACAGACACCTTTATGGCAGGAAGTGGGGAACAAAGCAAAGCATGTGCACCACACACAAAAGTGTTTCATAAAGAACTATTTAAATTAGCATAATGTCCTTCACCCTCAGCCTGTTGCTTTTCAAACTGTAAACCAGACAAATATTAATAAGTGCATTTATTATAAAGGTACAAACATGCAGCTGAAATATTTTCCCAAAACAGTACACCAGATCAACCAAATGTTGAAGATCTTCAGTGCTCAAACTGAGACCACACTTCTAAATGAAATAAGGAGAGAGAGATGAAACTAGCATTTACCCTTCCACAACAATATTAATCCTTGACCGCAAGAAACCCGACAAATTACATTGATTACGGCTCTACCTTATTTTTTACATCTATAAAAACCTAAATAGATTATATCATTGGTTTTTAATTATCAGCTCAAAAGTACCTCATTGACATTTTAGAACAAAAGAGAGGATGCAGTACAGGAGAACAAGACTCAGAAGTGAGCAGACGAGAGCCTGGGACGAGTTTGTTGCAGTTGATTTTGTGATTGATGTTGGTGTAGTTACGGCAGCAGTTTTGGTTGATGTTCTAGTGGATTCTGTTGTTGGTTTTATGATTGTAGTTGGTGCGATTAGGCCAGCAGTTTCAGTACCTGCTACCTGTGACGTCACAATCCTTCCATTGATGGGCTGAACACCCCGGAAAGTGTTGGTCATTAGAGGAGAGTCAGTGGTCTTGTTGATGTAGACCGTCGTAGCAAAGAGGTCAATCTAGAGAAATGAAAGCAGTTTAGAGAAACTTCAGTTTAGTGCTTCAATTTTAGAATTAGTTTATTAAATAGAGCCAACCATATAATTTCTCATCCACTCGGACTAAAATGAAGTTAATGTGAAGCGTACAACAGTTATAAACAAGAGAAATGGGTATAAAAAGTTTAACAACTTGCATACGTTTCAGCAAACAAACTCTGCAAATCCAACAAGTGTTTAATTTATGCGCAAATATTTTGAGTATTTAGACTCACCAAATCCTGGCTGACTTTGACAGGATCTTTAAAGATGGTCCACACAACACCTTCCTTGCAGTTTGGGGAGGTCAAAGATCCAAGATAACGGTAATATTTTGTCCTGTCCACTCCAGGAATCAGATCTTCCATGGAGATATTGTGGGAAATGTGTGCTGTGTCACCTTGGAAAAATTAAAACATGTATGAACACTACATAAAAATATTTTACGCAACTACTTCTCATTTACTCCAGAATCATGACCAAACCTGCATTGGCAATTTTCTTAAGATAAGATGTTAAGATCTTCCAGCTCGTTGGTTTCCCAGTGTCATTAGAGGCCTGTGGGTGGCATTACAATTAAAACACTCGGTTAAAATGTTTCGGTTTTATTTGACAAATGAGGAAAAGCAAACATACCTCAATGAAGAAGCCAAGAAAAGACAGTTCTGGATCTCCAGACACACTGCCATCATGTTCAGCTTTATTTACAACATGCAACTGAGATACAAGACCTTTTAGAAGACCAGTAATAATAAAAAAAAAAAACTTTATTATAATACAGTCATACCTCCATAGCGTATCGTTTGCCATCCACAGTGTGTTCAGATCCAGGCATGGCACTGCCGTTACCCCAGTGGAAGTGAAAGTGTGTACTGGCAAACAAGCCTGGCAGATCCCCTCCTTCCACATGCATTCTTGTGTGATCAAGATGAACTTTAACTGAAGAGTAAAAGCACAATGAATTGAACAGCAAATTTCTGCTTTTCCAAAGCGAAAAAAGGGGGCCGTTCATTGAGAAGACATGTTTCACACTGTGCTGTTATCAAGCTTAAAGTTCAGTCTTCTAGAGCTTTAGTTATATTATTGCATTTCCCCAAAAAAAAAAAAAAAAAAATCATTAATCAAGAATTCTCAATCTCTGGTAAAAACAGAACCATAGTGGTTTCGGGGGAAACACACACCTGGTTCTTGCATTTTAAATAAAAAAAGTGTGTGAATAAGCCTGTGTGAATAAACCTTGCGCAAGACTAAAGAAACTATTGAAGACAAAGATCTACTCACTTTTCTTGCCAGTGTTTTTAATCTCAGTTAAGGTTGTTTCATCATCATATCCAATGAATTTGAAGGCGGTCAGATTAGCATTAGCTCGGACATTGGTGGATACGATGTCTATTGGAGATTGTTGAGTGCCGTTACAGTCTTTACTTGCAGTTCTGGACCAAGTGACATCATCTGAGGAGCAGAAATTTCTATTTTTTTTTTTTTACATCCTCACCCCGTTACCCTTTACTCAGATTTAAAATCACATTTGGAATTTACGATATAGATATCTTTGTTTTTAAGTTAACTCTGCATCAAGTGCCATTCAATTTAAAGTATGTATGTGTGATAACTTAATACAGGATGGGCTGTTGTAGCACCACACTAAAAATATAAAAAGTCATTAACATTTGAAACGTGACAATATACAATAAAGTTAATCAGAGAAATCAGAATGATGAACACACTTACACAGAGAGGTTGGATCAGTGAACACCACTGACAGACAAGCCGCTAGACAAACCACAATTATATTCATCTAAAAAACAAAATCAGAAGTAATTATACCTTACTTCTGTCACGCAGTTTCTAAACAGATTCATCAACTCAAAGTTCTTTCCCAGATCAAACCAATAACATTTAAGCATTACACAGACTAAGTGCAGTTTCAGTAATCTATATTTATGAGGGTTTCTTTTCACACTACATTTTTATGAATACATTATCTTACCATATCACTCAAATAAAATAACTTGACCAATCCTTAAATATCACACTTGTCCACCTCTCTTCTGATTAAAAGCCAAAATCTGGTTCTTGCATTGAATCTGCAAAACTCTGTAGGAAAACCACTGTGAATGAAAGCTTTATTCTCAATCTGAAATGTGTAAAGACAGACTATGGACGGATCAGAATGATTAGATTGAGAACAGGTGGTATCAGGTGTGATTAGGACCCATTCAGTTCAGGTGTTTGATGATGTCAGCTATTATCCTCCACCCCCAGACAGATGACCTGATGACCAGCTGCTTTTATGCATGACTGTTCAGTTTTACTATAGTACAAGAAATGGTAAAGATAGTTAGTGTTGTGTTAAGTGCCCAAATATTTTAATATCATCATAATTAAGCATAGATTGTATGGATATTGAGTAAAGTTAAAGTAGCTCATCAGAAAACACTAAAGGTATGTTTATATGACACACATGCTCTAAAAATAGAAAAGCTTTTCTTTTGTATTATTCGGGAACAGATGAAAACTGCTTTATTCTGCTGCCAGTCCAGTATTTGAAGACGTCACTTTGTAAAGTAACTCTATGCACTTCTAGACTAAACACGTGATATACATGAGCATGATGATGTCACCTTTTTCACAAATCTCATTTATGTAGTTTATAGAGAGACAATATCGGTATAATTTTCAAGAACCTGCACTTTGAAAGGTTTGTATTTTCAGACACCCAAACAACTGTGTCTGAAAAAGCAATGTTAAGTTTAGAGTCAAGCAAAGCCTGACTAACTGTGTTTAATTTAGTTAAAGCTAACTTTCAGGTGGACTTTTAGCAAGTAGCATCCCATTCACGCTCAAACAGGAATAGGCAAGGGAAAGCAATGTTATTTGTTTATAGTTTATTTGTATAGCACATTTCATACACAATGGTAATTCAAAGTGCTTTACATAAAGAAGAATGATAAAAAATAAAACATTAAAAATGATTAAAAGAATAAAAAGATAATACGTATAAAATAAAATGCAAACAGTTCGGACATAGCACAGTGCTCAATCTGCAAATGCATAGGTAAAAAGATGTGTTTTGAGTCTTGATTTGAATGTGGCTACTGTTGGAGAACACCTGATCTCTTCTGGAAGCTGGTTCCAGCTACGGCTGGCGTAACAGCTAAAAGCAGACTCTCCTTGCTTTGAGTGAACCCTGGGTATTACTAAGTGACTTGATCCTGATGATTTTAGTGATCTGTTAGGTTTATATTCTATGAGCATATCTGCAATGTATTGAGGTCCTAGGCCATTGAGCGATTTATAAACAAGTAACAGTACTTTAAAATCAATTCTAAATGTAACTGGAAGCCAGTGCAAGGACCTAAGGACTGGTGTGATGTGTTCATATTTTCTGGTTCTGCTCAGAATCCTGGCAGCAGCGTTCTGTACGAGCTGCAGCTGTCTTATGGTCTTTTTGGGAAGGCCAGTGAGGAGCCCATTACAATAATCCACCCTGCTGGTGATGAAAGCATGAACAAGTTTCTCTAAGTCTTGATTGGAGACAAAGCATCTAATTCTTGCAATATTTTTGAGATGATAATATGCTGATTTAGTTATTGTTTTTACATGGCTACTGAAACTCAGGTCTGACTCCAAAATCACACCAAGATTCCTGACCTGATTTTTAGTTGTTTGACCCCTAGAGTGAAGGTATGCGTTCACTTTGAGAACTTCATCTTTGTTTCCAAATGCAATGACTTCAGTTTTGTCTTTGTTTAACTGAAGGAAGTTTAGGCACATCCAGTTTTTAATTTCATCAATGCATTGACACGGAGTCAATGGGGCTGTAATCATTAGGTGATAACGCGAGGTAAATCTGGGTGTCATCTGCATAGCTGTGATATGCAATTTGGTTCTTTCTCATTATTTGGCTCAGTGGCAGCATATATAAGTTGAACAGGAGGGGTACAAGTATTGAACCTTGAGGGACTCCGCATGTCATGGATGTCCACTCAGACTTATGGTCACCGATACTCACATAATAACCTCTCCCTTCTAAGTATGACCTGAACCATTTAAGAACCATCTCAGAAAGCCCAACCCAGTTTTCCAGCCTGTTATCCAGATTGCTCTTTTTCAGATGGGGCTTAACAACTGCAGTTTTTAGGGATTTTGGAAAAGTCCCAGAAAGAAGTGAGGCATTTACCACTTTTAGGAGATCTGCTTCTAAACAGTTAAACACGCTTTTGAAAAAAGATGTGGGAAGTATGTCAAGGGCGCAGGTTGATGTTTTAAGTTGCTGTACTGTTTCTTCCAAAATGTTATCATCAATTGCTTCGAAAACAGACATAATAGCTACTTTCTGAGATTGTGGTCTGATCTGTTTTACCCCAGTGCAGCTCAAGGTTGTGCTGATCGCCTTTCTGATATTATTTATTTTCTCAGAGAAGAAGGAAGCACACTCACAGCATTTGCTGTCTGAGAGCATTTCACTGGGAATCTGACTTGGGGGATTTGTTAGTCTCTCTACAGTAGCAAAAAGAGTGCGGGTGTTGTTTAAGTTTCTGTTTATAATAAATATTAACAAAGTCGAGCCAGTTGCAGCAGTGACATTATAGTAAATTCTTTTAACCAAAGATACTGAAACGCCTTTGACGTTTAACGTTAAGGAGAATATTTGTTGCATCACATACACTGGTGTAAGTGTAAGTGTTATTTTCTTTGACTATCTTTATTTGTAACATTATAGTTTATTACACTCCCATTTAATCTCCTTTATGTCACTGATAGTAGTGTCTAACGGCTGAGCGTTATTTAACGTTGACTCTAACTTTTGTTCCCCCAGTGGAGGACTTTATAGCTGCTGTGTTACCATGGATACGGTGTCGTCTAATGTCAGACACTACAGGTGAACGATTTTCTTTCTGGTTCAGATATGAAGCCAAACATCTATGCTTTAGACACCTTTCAGAATATTGTGTATAACGTTAAGTGTTTTATTTATGTAATCCTTATTCAATGTGTACTGGGTGTTGCTTGTTCTTTCTCTCTCACTCTCTCCCTGCGCAGGTCCTAATTCGGCTGAGCTCTGGGTGATTGCCTTGACGAGATGGAGTGCTTAAAAGCAGCGAAACAGCATAAGCGTGCGTGGAGAGCTCATTTTCCATTCTCCTGACCCAGCCTTGTAGTTTAAGTTTGTTTTTCCTTGTGTCCTTACGTCTATTTCTATATGTTAAATTGTTAATGTATATGTTGGTAATTTTAGGGAGTAGGTTTCCATTTTCTTTGTGAATATGCTTTCTCCTTTTTTTGGTTAGTTAGGGAGCTGGGAGGGGTGATTGTATTTTATGTTTCTTTTGTTAGGTAATTTAGCTTTAATTCTCTTCATGTTTATTTTTTTGCCTTAACTCCTCCTGAAGATCTCCCATCCTCATGTTCTAAAATAAAGGGTTCTTTTTACAAAAGGTACTTTTGTTTGTCACTGTTCGGTGGTTTAGTGTCTGAGCTGGGATTGGAGAGGGAACGAAATCAGCCAAATTAAGTATATGTCTTCTCTCCTGTCTGTGACGTGTCTTGTGTAGCGAATCTAGCTCAAATGGAACGGGATTTATGGGTGCATTTAATAATTTGTTATGATCAAAAATGCACATTAATCAACCATAAAGGGAAATATGTATATTGATAATTAATCATAATGGGTTATTAGAAATTATCAATATACAACGCTTGAGTTCAAAGAAACAGCCATATACGAGCACTATACGAGTCATGCAATCTTTCTGACCTTTAGAAAGATTTTCCTAATGGCCATAAAGAAGAATCTTCCTGTTTTCATACTAAAAGGTACCAAAGCATGTGGCAAAAATCAAACGTTTAAGTGACTTATTTGAGTATCACAGAGGCAATCAAGTGTGGATAAATTTACTTTGAATACAAATGATTAAAACATACACAGATTTAACAGAGAGAGAGGGAAAAGTGTGTGTGTGTGAGAGTAACAGAATGGCATTATTACAAACCCTTTAAGATTCAGCATGGAGATAAGCTTTAAATGCATTTAGAGATTGGTAACCGATACTTGCATTGGGTTTCTCTTGTTGCTGAGTCACCAATACGTTTGGAGAGATCTTTGTTTGGATGTTTGCGATTTCCATGATGAGTCCTTCGTTGGATTCACTGGAAGGTAAAAAATGAGGTTTGCTCTGAAGGCAAGGTCGCTGTAGAGAGGATGTGACCTGCAGGGCCCTTAATATTAGGCTTTTTGTCTAATTTATTTTTTGCTGATGATGCTCTTTCATAATATTTAATATTGTCTAAAACCCCTTTTATATTTAATTATCACAGTTAAATCATAAGCATAGGCAAATAATTTCACATCATTTAACATTGATCCCTCAATATGTAAACCAATCAACTGTTCTCTTAATTTCCACAATAGGGTTCAATTGCAAGTCACGTGAACTATGACTGTCGCCATCATTCACTCTAAATGAAACATCCAGTAATTTTTCTGCAGAATTCAGAAACATGAACACTTGTCTCCTAAAAGGACTTG
This sequence comes from Rhodeus uyekii, assembly GCA_037043235.1. Classification (NCBI taxonomy): domain Eukaryota; kingdom Metazoa; phylum Chordata; class Actinopteri; order Cypriniformes; family Acheilognathidae; genus Rhodeus; species Rhodeus uyekii. Next base: position 89,647 of record JAWRVZ010000145.1, on the reverse strand, counting down.
ACATGTTTGAGGGCAGGATATTTACATCCTAAAGAAACCATTGTAACCTCAATTCTCACTTTTCTGAATCTCACCAGTTCTCTACTATGACTTTGTTTCCAATGAATGGAGGGATATTTGAAATTATTACTTTTGCTGTCGGAGCAAACAGCTGAGAGATTTAAGAAACTTTCTGTTTTCAAAACTGTTTTCAAAAACCTTATTGACCAAAACTTTAGTTTTAAGAAATACAACTACAGCTTAATCCATTCTTGAAGCTGAAACTATTTTCACAGCCCATCTGTTCACCAACTACAGTGGAGTTCGGTTATGTCGACGGCCTCGGGGGTTGCAAAAAAAGCGTTGAGATAACCAACAGCCACTATGGTGATTTATTTGATGACGCGATCGACATGCTATAAAATGTACAAATACTGTATATGTCTGCTAACAACAAAAGGCATATGTGCACCAACTAACAGCAGAGATTACCAGTATACAATAAAAAAACACCTTAGATTCCCGATACAAACCTTTAATTATATTCTCTAACATTGCAAACACAATTTCGCTCACAGTGTAAACACAGTCACAACACACGTGTAAACACATTCACTCATAACATATTGGTGAGGTCATCACGCTGTACTAGATTACATACTTTCTTCCATTCTGCCTGTCTAATGTGCTTTCTCAACAAATTCAGCTTCGTCCCGTCTTTTAACAACCGGGTTCTTCAATCGTAGCGGCACTGAGCAGAGCGCACATCAGAATAGAAGCAGGGATGTGTGTGTGTGTGTGTGTGTGTGTTTATCTAAGCCTCATAATCATTGGTCGGTAATCGCTCATCAATGTCAACATATTTGAGAAAACCAATCAAATCAGAGAAGGTGGGCTTTATGTGCACACAGCTGTGAGTGCTTTGGGGTGGGGCTCCATCCGCGTTGAGAAGCGCAAGAACGATATGTACTTTCACTTCAGAGAGTCTTCAATAACTCCAGATAAATTTGTTAGATTTGTCGCTAGTCATTTTTTTTAAAATGTGGTCTGAATACTCTCTAAATATAGCGACAAAGGCGCTATATGACTTTATGAATGGATTGATTAAAACATAACTTGTTTTGTTAAACAGTGTATTGTTAAACGGTAAAGTTCAACCAAACTCTCTGTTTTGGTTCTGTTACCTTTTTTTTGGAGACCATATGTTTTAGCATGCGCCTTATAATATATAATTATAATTTTTGAGTACAGAAATAGAACCATAATTGAAACAATATTATAATCCGCATTATAATCCTTTTGCCTCATGGTGCGGAAAATACTACGGTAAATGCATATCTAATTGTGTATTATTATATATTTTTTTACCAATATGCATGTTTTTGTTGTTTTGTAAGGAATACACACAAAAAAAGTTGCACAATACAATTAAACTTATTAAATATATACAAATAAACCTTCCCAATGAACAAAACATCTGAATGACACAGTTGGTGTTGGAATTTTTATTGAGCACCAGATGGCAGAGTAGAGCACTGTGTCAAAAGCTTCGAAGCACCAACACAGTTTCATGTAAAAGCTTCACTGCTTCAGAAGCTTCGTTTGGCACATCCCTAGTGTCAAGATCACTGTCACCCTTGGTCCTGTCTTTCTGTGTCTTTCCCTGTCACTGGGGTCATGAGTTCACTTCCTGTCATCACTTCCTGTTCACTTCCGGGCCTTTCTGGATCCTTCCGCACCTGTCTTGTTTAATAGCTAGTCAGTGTTTCCAGGTGTGTCTCATGTCCTTGTCTATATATACCAACTTGTGTATCCTAGTCTTTGTCAGTTGTTAACGTCACTTCGTTCCATGATCCTGTTATGTGGTGTTTGCGATCCTGTGTGTGGATGCCATTTCTCTGTGTTTCTCGTTCTCCTTTGGTTTTGCACAACTAGTGCCGTTTCTGTTTGTATTTAAAGTTGGGTTTGTTTTCTGAGTTTGATTAAAGAGAATTTCAGTTTTGAATCCTGTTCTCCTCGCCAGTGTCTCCGCATCGCACACGCTCCATGAATTTGCGTTATAGAACAACTGACCGGGTTCGTCACCCAGAACGACATTTTCACCGGACATGGAGCATCTCACAAAAGTCCTTCAGCTCGCCAGTGACCATCCAGACTTTCTGGAGTTTTTGTGGGAGTTCTGTTTGTTCGCCGTGTAGTGAAATCAGCTCAAGGTAACTGGGGTAGCGGGATTTATGTATATGGTTTAATCATGTGTTATGACCAAATATGCACATAGATCCAGCTTAAAGGGAATTGTTTATATTGATAATTAATCATAATGGATTACAATTAATTATAAATACAAGTAGCTTGATTTGGCTTATAGAATTGATTAATTGTAGCATTGAGTTGAAAGCAGCGGCCATATGTGCGCTCATACAAGCCGTGCGATCTTTATGAACTTTAACAAAGATCTTCTTCATCGTCATAAAGAAGGATCTTTCATTATTGTACCAAAGTACTTAGCATTGTAGCAAGATGCAAACGTTAAATTGACTTATTCGAGAATATAACAGTCAATCATGTGTGATTTTTTTTAATTTTTTTATATATATATATATATATATATATATATATATATATATATATATATATATATATATATATATGCGCAGTGTTTTATTAAACAAACTACGAAAACAGACGTTAAACACAAAACATAGACAGACTTAACGGAGAGTGAGTGAGAGAGAGAGAAAGGAAACAGCATTCGTACAGACAATTAAACCTTTGAGAAAACCAGCATGGAAATTCACCTTTTAAGAGTGGCAGATAAGCTTTAAACACATTTAGAGTTCGTAAACGATACTTGCATTGGGTTTCTTGTGTGTGTGGAGTTTCCAAGCCTTGCGTTGAGAGTTTCTTTGGTTGGATGCTGGTTTGTTTCTTGGGTCCTTTGTTTGAATCGCGGGAGATTCAAATGGCTGTTTGTCTGAAGGTGCGGTCGTGGAGGCTCACTCGCAGGGGTTGAAGAAGAGAGAGAGGAAGTTTGAAGAGAGGCAAGAGAGAAAGTGGTTTGGATCTCAGGACTCTTATAGAGACGCAGGGAAACTCCCACACCTTGGATGAGGAGCCAATCGCTGGGTTGGCGGTGGATGCTGGGAAATTTCCTTTTGTCTTTGTTCAACTTAATTTGCATCGTTTATGATCCTGTTTGGACATTTCTCAGAGTTTGATGCAACAAGGGTAGAAATTATATAATGCATTTCAGCATTAAACAACATACAGATTCAGAAAGCGAAGGCTGAACGAATTTAAATTATACCAAGAAAGGGAAAAAAACATAAAGAGAGTGGTCTCTTTTAAACAAGGTTATACACATTTAAATGTCTAAATGAACTACCACACATAACTAAAAAGGCTACACATGGAGGGCATGCATACATACATCAGGAAATATCACAGACAGGATTGAGATGGCTGTGGATGAGTTTACATAGAGTATGTATGTGTAGGTGTTCATTCTGTGGAATGTGTGTGTGTGTGTGTGTGTGTGTGTGTGTGTGTCAGGAGATGGTCGGGGGAAGCCTAGGGAACAGAGTTTTATTGCCCCCAGAGCCATAAAATGACCGTGAGACTGACCAGAGCTTTCAAGTCTCATTCTGTTAATTCAAAAAGTCACAATCAGATATTTGTCTTTGATCGATCAATTTGAGACACTGTCCAGACCCTACAGCTGCTTTCTTGTCCCCCGACGATGAAACTCTGAAAGCGCTGTTCTGGTTCGGGTCAAACCACCACCAGCTACAAGACCTCCCTGACACAACCGGACTGAGTTGGCGAGAAGCCATTTACAAGTGTAAGGCGAGTGTCTCGCCCCGAGCCAGTCCACCAAGCCCATCAGCATCATCTTCCGACGCAGAGCACTCACCAGCATCATCACCTGCACCTTGTGGAGCTGCACCTGTGCCCGCAAGACAACAACCTTGACCAGCATGCCTCTCTGGTCAGTCTGTCATCGCGCCCACAGCTCTCCAGCCCACTCCTGCGCCCGTTGATAGCCAGAGAGCACCTGTATCGTCGGAGTCAGCGCTCCTGAGCTCCGTGTCCAAGTCAGCGCTCCCGAGTTCCGCAGGCGGTGCCACGCTTCCAAGCCGCCACTGTAAACGGAAGGTCCAACAGGCCAGTGAGCTGATTCTCCAGGCCAGAGATCACCCAGACCTGGCCGGTCAGCCAGAGCCCGAGATCCGACAGCCAGAGCCCGTGATCCGACAGCCAGAGCTCTGCGACTGGGTTCATGCTGAACCGCTGGCCCTACCAGACCTGGACCTCCTGTGGCCTGAACCGCCGGCCCTGCCTGACCAGAACCTTCCTTGGCCTGTTCTGCGGCCTGACCCGCTGGACTTGCCTGGGCCTCCAAACCAGCCAGAGCTCCCGTGGCCAGAACCGCCACCAGAGCTTCCAGACCTCCCATGGCCAGAGCCTCCGCCGGTCCAGCCGCCCCTCCCAGAACTCTGCCCAGAGCATAGTGACCTTGGCCCCAAGTCTCCAGAGCCAAGGTCCCCGGAATTTCCATCTCCACCTGGGCTCCCTGTGTTTCCGGCGCCACCGTGGGGGACCGCGCCACCTTGGCCCCCAGAACTCTCTGCTCCTCCCTGGATCCCTGTTCTTCTGGTGCCGCCGTGGAGGGCTGCGGCACCTTGGCCCCCAGAACTATCTGCTCCTCCCCGGATCCCAGCTCTTCCAGTGACACCCTGGAAGACTGCACCACTCCGGGCCCCTGAACTCCCAGCACCACCCTGGGACTCTGTATGCCTGGCCTTGCCCTGGAGGCCACCCTGAACTGTTTTCTGTTTCATGTAGTTGGTGTACTGGGTTCTATGTTATGCCTTGTTCTTGTTTCGATGTGTCCTGATTTAAGTTCCAGGTTCCCTCTCTGTCTCGGCCTGTCCCCCTCTGAATTCCCCCCCACCCACCCTCCGCGGTTGTTCCTTCCTAGGCGCGAGGACGTGCCTGCTGGGAGGGGGAGGTAATGTCACCCTTGGTTCTGTCTTTCTGTGTCTTTGTCACTTCCCTGTCACTGGGGTCATGGGTTCACTTCTTGTTCACATCCGGGCCTTTCTGGATCCTTCCGCACCTGTCTTGTGTTTATTAGCTAGTCAGTGTCTCCAGGTGTGTCTCATGTCCTTGTCTATATATACCCACTTGTGTATCCTAGTCTTTGTCAGTTGTTAACGTGACTTCGTTCCGTGATCCTGTTATGTGGTGCTTGCGGTCCTGTGTGTGGATGCCATTTCTCTGTGTTTCTAGTTGTTCTTTTGGTTTTGCACAACTAGTGCCGTTTCTGTTTGTATATAAAGTTGGTTTTGTTTTCCGAGTTTTATTAAAGAGAATTTCAGTCTTGAATCCTGTTCTCCTCGCCTGTGTCTCCGCATCGCACACGCTCCACGAATTTGTGTTACAGTCACAAACACACTGCATTCATAACTTCAGCTAATCAAGAACAAATACAAACACAAATTTGGGCTCTGATATCATCTGATGTTTCACTTAACTCAAGACTTAATTACTAACACTGAATCAGCAAAAACTATCAAACGTACTAGTGAATAGTGCAACGTACTAACAACATATCAAACGTACTAGTTAAAGTGAATAGTGCAATACAAGCCGGTAACCAAAGCACAAACCCAAACTTCAAAGTTCAAGATCACATGGTCAAAATATTAAAAGTTATTCCTCACTGGTACATAATTGAGTCTGACTCTGATCCAACTCACAACTGAAAAAAGGAAAAATCAGTCAACATTGTTGTTCTAAAACCTTTATGACTTTTTCTTCTTCTGAAAAAAGAAGATATTTCTTTATTTGTGATTTTTGAATGCCATTTGTTTTATATCCCACTGACTTTAAATGTATCGATTAAAAACAGTTAAAACATTCTTCAAAATATCTTATTTTGCATTCCAGTGGTGATGGATAGTTTCGGAACAATATGAGGATGACGAGTAAATGATGTCAAAATGTTAGTTTTTGGTTAAACTGTCAACAACAAAATATGTCTTTACCTGAATTAGGGATGAGTTTCAGAAAGGATGTTAGGATATCCCAACTTTTGGTTTGGTTTTGTTCACTGGTTCCCTGTTGGTTAAATAAAAATCCATTGACACGAGCTCACAACCAAACCACAAAAATTATTTTAGTTTTGCGCTTCTTTCTGGGTTTAATAAATGTGGTTTTGCTCACCTCAATGAAGAAACCAAGAACAGCCAATGCTGTGCTGTCATTAGCGGCTAGAGCAGCTGAAACATTCCCATTGTATTTTACATGGACATTCACAATGTGCAGCTGAGAATCAGATGTAGAAAGAACACACACAGTGAATGATCACATAATCACTTTTTAGGATAATGCAGTGCATATGCAAGCAAAAGTCTTCAATTCATTCACACCTCCATTGGATATTGTTTGCCATCCACAGTGTGTTCAGAGCCGGGAGAGAAGCTGCTGTTTCCCCAATGCAGATGAAATTCCATAGTGTTGTATAAACCTGGAAGATCACCTCCTTTAACTGACATTTTATGATCATTCAGTTTGACCACTACTGAGAAAACAATTAACATATTAGATGGGACATGCAGCACATGGACGTTGTGCATCACTGATCCTTCATCTTGAGTCTTTTGCAAATTTAACTTTCCTCTATGTGGTCTGTGGGTCTCATGCTATGAACTAAAAGAGGAATTAAATAACCTTTATCCTTCTGCTGTATAACAGTGTATCATTTTGTGTACTTTTCTGGAATTTTTTAATATGAAACTTCTCATGTTACTGTCTCTTAAGGATTGGTTGATTTTGTTAGTAGGTACTTTGAATAACTTTAAATAAATCTGCTAAATAAATGCATCAACTATGTTTTGTAAAAACAAACAAATCCTTTAAAAAAAAACAATGTTCCCAGTGTGCAGAGCTCCTTACCAGAATGGCCTGAGTTAACGATTGACATGAAGGTGGAGTTGTCGTCAAAACCAGTGAAGGTAAACGAGCTTGTTACGCTGGTGTTGGTGTGCGATGCGGAGATACTCGGAGAACACGAATATTGCAAACAGAAAACACTTTAATCAAAAAACTGGAAACATAAACGGCACGCGAGGGTGCAAAACTCGGAACACAGAGGGAGAATACATCCACACACTAACTACCCCACAACACTGACAATTACTGACAAAGACATGATAACACAGGAGGATTAAATAAATACATGAGGAAATTACAAACAGGTGGAGAACTAAATGGGTAATTAAACTAAGACATCTACGGAAGCACATGAGGAACAAACATAAGGAACTAGACTAGACTGTGACAGTAGTTCCCCCTCCCGGAAGGCGCGACCTCGCGCCAAAACTGGTCAACAGCGGAGGGAGGGAGGGGGACCAGGGGGAGGACAGGACAAGGAACGAAAAACTAGAGTCCATAACTAAATTACAATGTCCAGGGGGGAACAGGCGGGATCAGGGGCCAGGCAGAGGGAGGTGACCAGGGAGGTGCAGGCGGAATCAGGGGCCGGACAGAGGGAGGTGACCAGGGAGGCTCAGGTGGGACAGGGGGCCCGGCAACCAAGTCAGTCCACGGAGACACCGATGGGCCGAGGACCTCGATTGATGCCGCTGGCTCCGGAGGCCGAGAAGGAGCTGGAACGACGAGCCTCCGAAGGACCAGCGGCAGGCCCGAGGACTGACTCGGAGGCGGAGGGACTGAGGACACAGGGAGGCCCGGAGGGAGGGGGGAGCCAGCCGGAGCCGCAGGTGGAGGCCAGGCGACAACCGACCAAGGGACGACCGGAGGGACGAGGGAGCATGCAGGAGAGGAAAGGCTGAGGGATGCTGGTGGGACTGAGGGAGTGAGGAGTGGAAGTGACGCCGATGGGTCGACGGGCCGAGGTGGAATGAGGGGCACCGAGGTCCGAGGTGGAACCTCAATGCCCCGTGATGCCGGTGTTCCGCCGATGCATGGCAGCTCCCCGGTGTTGAGGGGAGCTAGAGTGTGGGTGCGGGACACAGGAGGAGACGGGGCAGAGTGCAGACATGGTAGAGGTGGTGGGAGAGGGAGGCTGGGTGGGAGTTCTGGTGGCTCGGGTTCAGGGAGGTCTGGGAGGTCAGGAAGGAACCAGAGGCCCGGGAATATAGGGAGTTTGGCCTGGAGCAAACACAGTTCATGGGCGGCCTGGGGAAAACACAGTTCATGGGCGGCCTGGGGAGGCTCTGGAAGGTCTAATAGGTCAGGCGAAGGTTCTGGGAGGTCTGGGTGGTCTAGGAGGTCTGGGAGGTCTGGGAGGTCTAGGAGGTCTAGGTGATTGGGAGGATCAGGCCACGGGAGATCTGGAATATCCTGTGTACCTGGTGAATCCGGCCACGGCAGGTCAGGTTCTGGCTCTGGCTTGAGGATCTCTGGCTTGAGGATCTCTGGCTTGAGGATCTCTGGCTTGAGGATCTCTGGCTTGAGGATCTCTGGCTTGAGGATCTCTGGCTTGAGGATCTCTGGCTTGAGGATCTCTGGCTTGAGGATCTCTGGCTTGGGCGCTGACGACGGGCATCGGGGCGCGGGAACAGGCGCTGATGACGGGCGTCGAGGCGCGGGAACAGGCGCTGATGACGGGCGTCGAGGCGCGGGAACTGGCGCTGACGGGCGTCGAGGCGCGGGAACTGGCGCTGACGGGCGTCGAGGCGCGGGAACTGCCGCTGACGAGCGTCGAGGCGCGGGAACTGGCGCTGGAGCAGGCCTCTTCTGGAGAGCAACAGGCGCAGCAGTGGGTAGCGGAGCTGTGGGCGCGCATGCAGCTCGACCAGCGAGACGGACTGGTCCGAGCTGCGTACCGGCGGGCGCAGAGTCATCCTCCCACATAGCGGGCGTTGCGGCAGAGTGGCGTGCTTCTGCTGCAGGAGAGGTGGCGAATTCCATAACAGCGTGTCTGTCTTATGGGCGACAAAAAACCCGGTCAGTAATTCTGTTACTCTGGTGTTGGTGTGCGATGCGGAGATACTCGGAGAACACGAATATTGCAAACAGAAAACACTTTAATCAAAAAACTGGAAACATAAACGGCACGCGAGGGTGCAAAACTCGGAACACAGAGGGAGAATACATCCACACACTAACTACCCCACAACACTGACAATTACTGACAAAGACATGATAACACAGGAGGATTAAATACATGAGGAAATTACAAACAGGTGGAGAACTAAATGGGTAATTAAACTAAGACATCTACGGAAGCACATGAGGGACAAACATAAGGAACTAGACTAGACTGTGACAGAGCTCAGGTTAGGATTTCCCTGAACATTTGCACTCACAATATTAATGGGAGATTGGCTGAATTCATTGCAGAATTGTGTAGCAATTTTGGGCCAGGTGACAAAATCTATTACAAATCAGGGATCACAAAACAGGTTTTAAATATAGAGATTTTTATAATAAGATTTATAAGAAACTTTTTTTGCAGATATTAAGTTAGGGGCATGTTTTATATTTTAATATAATAATTAAATCACACTTACTGCATTCTGGCTTGTGATAGCACCATTCTGTTTAGGATGAAATGACAGCATTAATAAATAGAACCAAAAAACAGCAGAAATTCCTATAAACATGTTTCCAGTGGGAGAGGAAGTTAGTTTTATAAAAGATTACGAGGGCACAAATGGCTTTTTTGTTAATAAATGATGCGCAAGGATACACCATTTATAATAAATATTACAGTATTATACACCAAAAAAATTTAGTAATTTCATGGTGACTTTAAGAGGATTCATGAAGAAATAAAATATATTCATCGAGTAAAGAAGTTGAACTTCAGTCACACTCACCCACAGAAGATCCCTCACTTTGGAAGGAGGGACACAGAAGAGCAGCAAGGCAAGTTACCAGCAAGACAATCATCTGAATCAAACAATAAATCATTACATTATTACATGGAAACCAATGCCGCTAACGGAATTGAAAATTATTATAAGTGAATTGGATTGGAAATGGGAAAAGAAAGAAATCAGAATAAAGTAGTTAAGATCTTACTGTATCTCTTCAACTTGATTCAGCTGATGTTGAGCAGAAAAAATGATGAATGGCTTCCTTCCCACTTTAAATATTCTCTCAGTTCACCTGCAGGTGGTGTTACTGTGATCCGTTTCATCCACTCAACTTCATTCCATTCAGATGCGTTTTGCACAATGCTGGGTGTCAATCATCCTGCTTTCTGATTCATAGCTGTCAGTACTTGAATTATCACATTCTTATCTCTCAGCATCAGTTCATTATGATAGACAGATAGACAGACAGATAGACAGATAGACAGATAGATAGATAGATAGATAGATAGATAGATAGATAGATAGATAGATAGATAGATAGATAGATAGATAGATAGATAGATAGATAGATAGATAGATAGATAACAGATGGCGGTAAAAATGCCCTTCCTTTTGTTGTTTTAAAGAATGTTTTACATTGTCACGATTATTCAGATGAATGGCATCATTTGATTGGTCTCCTACTTGATTTATATCATTCTTGTCTGTTTCTTTTTAAATAACTTCTTTAATGTTTATCTTTTGATAGTTCATTCATATAAATTTGATTGATGGCACATTAATAAAACATAAATGAATATGATCAAACTAACAGCATGAATGTAAAATGACCACTTGAAAAATCTTAAAAGACTCAGGAGTTTCTACCACAAGAAGCTCATAATGTCAACACAGCCGTCATTTGCATATTAAAAATATCCAGCGCATCTTCATAGTTGTCAAAACTGGAATTATCACATTTTTACCACTCATGCAAGGTTTCATAAAAACAAGAATTCATTACTGCTGGAGCCACAGACATAGTGAACGAGAGAGAGAGAGAGAGAGAGAGAGAGATAGATAGATAGATAGACAGACAGACAGACAGAAAGATAGATAGATAGATAGATAGATAGATCGAGAGGCATAGTCTATAAACAGAAACCAAAATACTTTTTTTCAACAGTCATCCTCATTCTTCTTTAGAGGTTGTTTTCAAGTGTTTAACATTGTCAGGATTTTTCAAATGGCATCATTTGATTTTTATCAAAGAGTATTTATATCATTCTTGTCTGTTTCATTTTAAATAACCTCTTTAATGTTTATCCTTTGATGTTTGACTCATTTTTGTTTTGGCTCATCAAAGAAGTTTCTTGAATGTCATAAGAAAACGTCATAATTTAACGAGGTGGCAATTTCAGCAGAATTGCTCTGTAATTTCCTATGGAAACTTTTTTTGTACATTTTTGAAAGATGACAACAGTTAATGCTCTTTGAACTACACAGTATACTTTGCATATGCTTTATATATAGCCAGGATATTTTAATCTAAAGTAGCCTACTATGATCACTTAGGACTTTTCTTTGAGATATATTGAGAGCCACAAAATTACACATTGCAATATGTCTGTTATGATTACGAGCTCCGCGCTTCCCCCCTCTGGCCACCGGAGGGAACTCTCACACATGTACTGACACACACACACACACACACACACACACTACATTTCCCATGATGCCGTTCAGTGGAATGATTTTTTTCGCACCAGCTGCGAGCCATTACACAAACTATAAAAGACTCTGTTAGAGGCACTTCTGGTGCAAAGTCTTGTTTTGCTGCTGTGAACAGTACTAAGCGGTGGTATGTAGTGATGGCCAAATGAAGCGTTTCAAAGCATTATTGCTTTCTGATACAATTGTGTCAAAAATGGTTCATTACTCAAAACTTCATTCAGATTCAAATTGCAGCACCATCTCCTGGTGAAGTAAATGTAATGCATCAAAGCTGACAACCACAAAATGGAAGTAGGCTTATATGTTAACTCCCCGTTTATTACCCCGTTTATTTAAAGAGACGCAGGGAAACTCCCACACCTTGGATGAGAAGCCAATCGCTGGGTTGGTGGTGGATGGCTGGGAAATTTCCTTTTGTCTCTGTTCAACTTAATTTGCATCGTTTATGATCCTGTTAGGACATTTCTCAGAGTTTGATGCAACAAGGGTAGAAATTATATAATGCATTTCAGTATTAAACAAAATACAGATTCGGAAAGCGAAGGCTGAACGAATTCAAATGATACCAAGAAAGGTAAAAAGACATAAAGAGAGTGGTCTCTTTTAAACAAGGTTATACACATTTAAACGTCTAAATGAACTACCACACATAACTAAAAAGGCTACACATGGAGGGCATGCATACATACATCAGGAAATATCACAGACAGGATTGAAATGGCTGTGGATGAGTTTACATAGAGTATATATGTAGCCCTGGTGACTTTTCAGTCAATGCTTAGTTTTGTTTTATTGTTTTGTTATGTGTTATGCATATTGTAAACACTTTGATTGCATTGTATATTGTTTTGACTTTAAGTGTGTAAAGTTTATCTATTTTCTGATTGGGGGTGTTACATGTCAGTTTTGTTTGGAGAAAGATGCGATTGGGATGTGGGAGGAGTTAAGAGAGAGATGAGAAGGAGGGGAGAAGGAGAAACGGGACGGGGATGTGACGCAGTTGAAATTGAGTGTGATAACGAAAGAGTAGTGAGTCTCCTCGATTTCGTAAAGAAGTTACAGCGATGATGCTCCTGCTTTAGTTATTAGTGTGTGTGAGTTGCATGCGCAAAAGAGATAGACACTTGTTTATCAGTGCAAGGGATTAACCGGAGACTGAGCTCCTCCGGCCACGTTGGATTCCCTAACCAGGTAGCGCTTCAGGTACCCTGGTCATCCTGAAAGCTCCCTGGCAACGCTGGATTCCCTGATCGGGACCGCATGGCACGCGCGCGCGCGCCCGCGTCGATATTTCTACCCGGTGATGCGCGATTGATCGTTTCCCTCTTACTCAGAGTGCCGCGATTTCAGTGAGAACTGACCAGCAACCTGCCCAATCGTGAGTAGTTGTCCTGTTATTGTTGGCTCTATTCAGAGTGAAGTGGCGCTATATTTTTTCCGCCCCAACGCACCCTAGCAGCGTTTCAGGCCTGCATCGCATTTCATTTGTTTTATTTTTGTTTGGGACTAAAGTGACAGTTTCACACTTTTCAGAGAGTCTGGGCCCAGTGAATGTGAACATTGTGGAAAACAAAACTGTTAAATAAGTTGCATTTACGCATGCAGATGTTTTATTTTTGAGTTTGCTGTAAATTTTGATTTATACACTGTTTAAAGGTAAAGTAAAAGAGCAACTATTGAGTATTTTGTAATTTGATTTTTTTTATTCTTCTATCCAAATTAACATCTTTCAAAGTAGCATATTCACTTTTCCTTAAAGTAAATCTGTAGCGAACCCAGAGCATTCTATAAAGGGACGTATAGAGTGCTACATATAAATTGGAGGCACCGCTGGGATATTTTTCCCTTTTTCTTTTATGTAGTGAGATTCACATTGATTTGAGTATGGATATTGCCAAAGAGATAACTATGGGTGAGCTCATTGAATGGTGTGAGGGTTTAGGAGTTAACCCCTCTCATGCTTTTGTGCTGAGTGGGGTGCCCACTGACGTAGATGTAGCAGACATTGAAGAATTGTCACAAACAGTAAAAGTTTTTGGGAGAGTGAGAGTAAGGGATGAAAAATTATACTCTCAAATGCAATGTAAAATTGTTCTGTGTGAAACCAGGCATTCAGTAAGCCCAGATCAGACCCCACCTGAGATCCGACCTGCTCATGGACAATTTGCTTGGAAGATAATACTACTTACCCAAAAAGAGACTCAGTCAGTGCAGTTTTCTGATAAATTTCGCAAGTTATTACAAGAGGAAGGCAAGACTATGGATGATGTCAGGGCTCTTTTCTCCAAGGAACCCCTCCAAGGAAGTTCACCTGATAGTATCATTCGAGCAGTTGGAGATCTGCTAGAGAAAACCATGAGACCAAGCACTGATACTAATGCTTTCAGACGCTTGAGAACATTTTCGGGAACCATTCCCACTCCCCAGGTGAAGAAAATCTAGAACATTGGATTGCTCAAGCACATTTAATGGTTGAGGAGTGTAACTGTTCCAACAGAGAAAAACGCACTAGAATAGTTGAAAGCTTAAGGGGTCCCGCTTTGGATATTATTCAAGCGGTGAGGCTAACCGATCCAGATGCAAACCCCTCTGATTATCTAAAGGCCTTGGAGAATGCTTTTGGATCTCCTGAGTCAGGAGAGGATTTGTATTTTGCTTTCAGATCGATGCACCAGCAGTCTGGGGAAAAGTTGTCTGATTTCTTGCAAAGATTGGAGAGATCTCTTAGAAGAGTTTTGCACAGAGGTGGCATATCTCCTCAACGCACAGACCAAGTTAGGCTAGAACAGCTTATTAGAGGTTCGACACAATCTGACATGATATTGGTGCATCTGCGCCTAAGGGATAGAAAAGAGAGACCCCCGACCTTTTTGCAGTTGTTGAATGAGATTAGAGAAGAAGAAGAACATGAAGCCTCACGTCGTAAGCTGAATCCTATGGTAAGACAGGTTCAAGCTACACAAGAGATGAAGTCTAATTCTTCTGACATTCAGGAGCTGAAAGCTGATCTCAAAGTGTTGACCGCTAAGTTAAAGAGAAGAGATCCTGAATCAGACTTAAACCCAAAAAATGTTCAAAAGTCAGGTGAAAGCAAATCTGAAAGTGATGTTCAAATTTTGCAGAGACAAGTGAAACAGCTCCAGGAACAGCTTAGTGTAATGTCAGTGTCTAGAGAGTTCACCAGGAGGGATGGCGGAAGCAAGCCAAATAGTAACAGGAAACCTCAGTTGTCTTCTGAAAGTTCAGATTTCTTCTGTTACAGATGTGGGGAAGATGGCCACATTGCCACTCATTGCAATTCCTGTGAGAACACTGCAAAAGTCATTCAGAAACTGATCCGTGCTCTCCGAAAGAGTAAAAGTGAAAAGGAACCTGCATCTGCAGCGCTAGAGAACTTTTCTGTCAGACAAGGAAAAGTAGAATCTCTCAAGCCAAGTCACTTACCTGAGGGATTAGTCGGTCCATCTCCTCTTGCTAATGTCACGCTGGAAGGTCAGCCATGCAAAGCCTTACTGGACAGTGGTTCTCGAGTCACCATAGTGTTTGAAAGTTGGTACCATCAGCACCTTTCACATGTTCCTCTTATGCCTCTTAAAGACCTGGCTATATGGGGCCTCAGTGATTCCTCTTACCCTTATAGGGGATATATAGCAGTTGAATTGGCTTTTCCTGATGTCAAACAACTCTCTAATGAGAAGATTTCCCTCTTGGCACTTGTATGTCCAGATCCCAAAAGCCCAGATCCGGTTTCAGTCATTCTGGGCACAAATACTTCCAAGCTTAACACCCTTTTGTCTCAGTGCAAAGAGTTGGCCCATAGTAGCACTGTCAACTCGCTGAGAATACTTCCTTATGAATTGGATGTTTCAAAACCGACTTTGACACCAAAGAGCAAAGCACCTGCTGATGTAGTGGGACTGGTGAAATGGGTGGGTCCCGGACCCCTAACTATTCCTCCTCGCAGTACTAGTTATGCTGTGTACAAGTTCATGCCGAGCCAGCATTTGGCCAACCACATTCTTCTTGTGGAGATGCCTGAAGATAGTCAACTTCCTGCAGGTGTCTTGATGCCATCACTTGTGATGACTCCGTCTTCTGTGGATGTCAATAATTTCCTTGTACCCCTTCAAAATGAGTCTCACAAGGGAACCGCTATTCCTATCGGTACTCTAGTGGCTCGAGTATGTGCTGTAGACACTGTCACTGTACCACAAAAATCAGCTTCCACACAAAAAGCCCTAGACCCTAGTTTGTTTGATTTTGGCCAATCGCCAATTCCAGAAGTCTGGAAAACACGCCTTGTCAACGCACTGACACAGAAAACTGCAGTTTTTTCAGTAGATGAGTGGGATGTAGGACTAGCCCAGGGCGTGGAACACCATATCAGACTCAGTGATTCCAAGCCATTCCGAGAGAGATCCAGGCATATAGCCCCAGCTGACGTTGAGGATGTTCGCCGTCATTTACAGGAATTGTTGGCAGCGGGAATCATTAAAGAATCACGCAGTCCTTACGCTTCCCCTATAGTCATTGCCAGAAAGAAGAATGGCCGAATACGAATGTGCATTGATTATCGTACCTTGAACTCCCGCACCGTGCCTGATCAATACACCCTGCCCCGTATTGACGATGTTCTTGATTGTCTGACGGGCAGCAAATGGTTTTCCGTCCTAGATCTGAGGAGCGGATATTACCAAATTGCAATGGCGGAAAGTGATAAGGAGAAAACGGCGTTCATTTGCCCGTTAGGTTTCTACCAGTTTGAGAGGATGCCGCAGGGAATTACAGGTGCCCCGGCAACGTCCCAACGGTTGATGGAGGCTGCAGTTGGAGATATGAATTTGTTGCAGGTATTGGTCTATCTGGATGATCTTATAGTGTTTGGAAGAACCCTTGAGGAGCATGAAGAACGCTTGTTAAAAGTACTGGATAGGCTAGAAGAGTGTGGCCTTAAAATTTCACTTGATAAGTGTCAATTTTGCCAGCCTCAGGTGAAGTACCTTGGCCATATTGTTTCAGCAGCTGGTATTGCGACGGACCCTGAAAAAGTGAAAGTTGTTCTTGACTGGAAGAAACCTGTAGATTTGAAGTCGCTACAATCATTTCTTGGGTTCTGTGGATATTATCGGCGTTTTATTGCCAATTATTCCTCTATCGTCAGACCCTTGACTGAGTTAACAAAGGGTTACCCACCAACTCAGAAAAGAAAGAAATCTGTTAGTACAGAGAAGCATCAGTACTTCAAAGAGTCTGCACCCTTTGCTGATAGATGGGATGAGGCATGTGATGATGCCTTTGAGAAAATCATAAAGTGCCTCACTAATGCCCCAGTGTTAGCTTTCGCTGACCCGAACAAACCTTACATCTTACATGTGGATGCAAGTATGGATGGATTAGGTGCAGTGCTTAATCAGGAACATCCAGAAGGTCTCCGTCCTGTGGCTTTTGCAAGCCGAAAGCTGAGTCAGTCGGAACGAAATTATCCTATCCATCAGTTAGAATTCCTAGCTATGAAATGGGCCATTGTGGATAAGTTCCATGATTACCTCTATGGGGCTAAGTTTACAGTAAGAACAGATAATAATCCTCTCACATACGTGCTGACAACTGCCAAACTTAATGCCACAGGACATAGGTGGTTGGCGGCTTTAACTACATACGATTTTGATGTAGAGTACAAACCGGGAAAAAGTAATGTGGACGCCGACCTGTTATCAAGAAATGCTCAGGATTCACAAGATGAATGGGAAAGAATACCCCTGGTCGGAGTTAAAACTCTCTGTCGTCAGGTTCATGTGGGTAGGCAGGATACCGCCAGATTTATAGACCAACTTGGGGCTTCTCCTGACGCCATCCCACATGCCTTTGCTTTTCCAACACAAGTTGCTGCTGGTCCACTTGAGTGCTTACGAAGAGAGGATTTGATAAAAGCTCAAAGTTGTGATCCTGCCATTGGAGTTGTGAAGAAACTGATGGGGGATAGAAAGTCCTTGTCTGATCTGAAAACACAAGATCCCATTCTTATGATTTTTCAGCGAGAAAGTCCTAAGATTCAGATGAAGAAAGGACTTCTATACCGAATCATCCAAAGATCTGGAAAGGAGGTTAGTCAACTGATTCTACCAGAGCAGTACAGGCCTATGGTTTTAACAGCTATGCATGATGACCTTGGACACTTTGGCATTGAGAGAACACTGGATCTACTAAGAGACAGATTTTATTGGCCCAGGATGGCTTTTGAGGTTACACAATACATCAAGAATTGTGGTAGATGTGTTGCTCGTAAGACGTTGCCACAAAAAGCTGCACCCTTACAGCAGATCACGAGTGTAGGCCCACTTGATTTGGTGTGTATAGATTTTTTGTCTATTGAGCCGGATTCTAAAGGAATCTCAAATGTACTAATAGTGACTGATCACTATACCAGATATGCCCAAGCTTTCACAACCAAAGATCAAAGAGCATTAACTGTGGCAAAGGTCCTGTTCGAGAAGTTCTTTGTGCATTATGGATTTCCAAATCGTATCCATTCGGACCAAGGACGTGATTTTGAGAGTCAGGTCATTAAGGAGTTGTTGGGAATGCTGGGTATCCGTAAGTCAAGGACTTCGCCGTACCATCCTCAAGGGGATGCCCAACCTGAACGATTCAATCGCACGTTACTGTCCATGTTGGGAACTCTCGATTCCGACAAAAAGTCACGGTGGAGCCAGTACATATGCCAGTTGGTTCATGCATATAATTGCACCAAGAATGATGCTACTGGATTTTCGCCCTACTACTTGATGTTCGGTCGTGAGGCCAAACTGCCCATTGACTTGTGTTTTGACATATCTCCTGAGGGTGAAGAGGGTGTCAAATACCATCAGTACGTGGAAAAAATGCGACGTGATTTGAAAAGTGCTTATCAGCTAGCCATGGAAGAAGCCTCTAAGAATCACCAAAGAAACAAAAAACGCTATGATTCAAGCATCCGGAATCAGAGTCTCGAAGAAGGTGATCGAGTATTGGTGCGTAATTTAGGACTTGTGGGAAAACATAAGTTGCAGGATAGGTGGAATCCATTGCCTTACCTGGTGATAGAAAAGCTTCCTAACCTACCTGTTTACAGAGTGAAGCCTGAACGAGGATTAGGCATGGTGAAAACAATGCACCGAAATCACTTACTTCCAATTGGATATTTGGTGAGAATGCCAGTGAATGCTCCCAAATCACCAAAGAGCCGAAGGCCCATCACTCGAGCACAAAAAGTTGAAGGAAGTAAAGAAAGAACTGAACAAAGTTCAGCACAAAATGAGAATCATGAACAGCAGTCGGAGTCTGACGAGGAAGATTTTGGTCCCTTACCACAACTTCACAGGACTGGGTTATGGGATAGAATAGTTGAGCCAGATGCTGCTTTATCTGTTTCAAATGATACCCCTATTGATACTGCTGAAGGACCTCCAGATCCATATGTAATGGAGGAAGAGGATGAACCAGAAGAGTTTGTTCAGAGTGGAGAAACAGAGGAACCTCTATCACCTGTCTTGGAACCTGTGGTGGACACAGGAATAGAAGGAGGAGACGTCCTTGCTTCTAGTGTCTTAGATAAGGAGGTGGGGTCTATCTGTGAACCAAAAGAACGAAGAAGAGTTAAGCCAGTCATCCGACTTAGTTATGATGAACCTGGAAAACCAACAGACAGACCAATTACAATAATACACAGGGGTATGATGATTCAGATCTCTTATGAATAAGAACTTTCAAAAGCCTCACTTGCATTATAATTTGAAGCTTCCATTAATTATCTAACCGGGTGTAGATAATGTAGTTCTGTTAAGTTTCATGGGGACATGAAGACCTTCTAGAAGGGGGAGAGTGTAGCCCTGGTGAAAATATAGTTATATTATATTTTATTTTTTACTTTTCAGTCAATGCTTAGTTTTGTTTTATTGTTTTGTTATGTGTTATGCATATTGTAAACACTTTGATTGCATTGTATATTGTTTTGACTTTAAGTGTGTAAAGTTTATCTATTTTCTGATTGGGGGTGTTACATGTCAGTTTTGTTTGGAGAAAGATGCGATTGGGATGTGGGAGGAGTTAAGAGAGAGATGAGAAGGAGGGGAGAAGGAGAAACGGGACGGGGATGTGACGCAGTTGAAATTGAGTGTGATAACGAAAGAGTAGTGAGTCTCCTCGATTTCGTAAAGAAGTTACAGCGATGATGCTCCTGCTTTAGTTATTAGTGTGTGTGAGTTGCATGCGCAAAAGAGATAGACACTTGTTTATCAGTGCAAGGGATTAACCGGAGACTGAGCTCCTCCGGCCACGTTGGATTCCCTAACCAGGTAGCGCTTCAGGTACCCTGGTCATCCTGAAAGCTCCCTGGCAACGCTGGATTCCCTGATCGGGACCGCATGGCATGCGCGCGCGCGCCCGCGTCGATATTTCTACCCGGTGATGCGCGATTGATCGTTTCCCTCTTACTCAGAGTGCCGCGATTTCAGTGAGAACTGACCAGCAACCTGCCCAATCGTGAGTAGTTGTCCTGTTATTGTTGGCTCTATTCAGAGTGAAGTGGCGCTATATTTTTTCCGCCCCAACGCACCCTAGCAGCGTTTCAGGCCTGCATCGCATTTCATTTGTTTTATTTTTGTTTGGGACTAAAGTGACAGTTTCACACTTTTCAGAGAGTCTGGGCCCAGTGAATGTGAACATTGTGGAAAACAAAACTGTTAAATAAGTTGCATTTACGCATGCAGATGTTTTATTTTTGAGTTTGCTGTAAATTTTGATTTATACACTGTTTAAAGGTAAAGTAAAAGAGCAACTATTGAGTATTTTGTAATTTGATTTTTTTTATTCTTCTATCCAAATTAACATCTTTCAAAGTAGCATATTCACTTTTCCTTAAAGTAAATCTGTAGCGAACCCAGAGCATTCTATAAAGGGACGTATAGAGTGCTACATATAGGCATTTTGTATATCCCATGTGTGTGTGTGTGTGTGTGTGTGTGTGTGTGTAGGTGTTCATTCTGTGGAATGTGTGTGTGTCAGGAGATGGTCGGGGGAAGCCAAGGGAACAGAGTTTTATTGCCCCCAGGGCCATACATAAACTCCCCGTTTATTACGTGTTTACCGAGGCAATCAAAGCTGAAACCGTGTGTGGCGAGCAGGGCGGGGTCCGTGAGAGCATCACGAGAGCTGGTGGCGTGATTGATAATGAGCGCCACCTGCAAGCCATCGGTCTCTCGTCTCACGGAGGAGTGGAGGCATAAAAGGAGGAGCGATGACAGTGAAAGCGAGAGAGGACCAGGCCTGGACTTTACGTTGTGTTTGTGTGGGCGGCAGTTGTCCGTGAGGAACTGCTGCCATCATGTTTATTTTGTATTTATGTTTTATTTCATCATTAAAGTCTTTAAACGTCTGCCGGTTCCCGCCTTCCTCCATGAACAAAGACTAGGCTACACTGGTGCCTAAACCCGGGAGGTTGGAGGGACACGCTGTCAAAAGGCCCTCGCTGACGGGAGGGCTCGCGGTGCTGCGGAGGTCGGGCAGCAGAGAAGAAGACGTGAGGATCTTCAGGTGCTGCCCGCGGCGGTGGCGCTGGAGAGAGAGAGGTTCGTGTGGGACGGGAAGCGCTGCCGTGAACGGGGACTCGCTGCCGGCTGCCCTCGCCAGGAGGAGTCGTCGCCGGCCGCCAGGAGGTGGAGGAGCGCCAGCCCGTCCACAGAACAGAGTCCAGTGCTATGGCATAGCAGAGCGAGGAAGAACCTCTCGGGCGGTCGAGGACCGAGAGGCAGTGTGCCGGGGAACCGTACCAAGATTATTTTTTTTATTATTTTGTTTCCTTTTCCTTTTTTCCTTTTCGCCTCATCTGTCCTCACCCCCAGGTGCCCGGCCGCCGCGATCGGGCCCCCGCCGGAGGAGGAGGGGGAGTAAAGCGCAGACTCGTGGGTACTAACACGGCTTCAGCCTCATCCTTACACAAACCTGCACTGGCTTCCTATAAAACACAGAATACATTTTAAAATCTTGCTAATTACATACAAAGCATTAAATGGTAAAATCTAACTAATGACAAAGAAACAAGACGGGCGGGGTAACAGACAAGACATGAACATGCAGCCAATTAAACAAGGACGACGCGCAGCTGGTGACAACCAAACTGCACGTGACAGAAAACAAAACAAGAAAGCACGCGGCCGATTGAACGCGAACCGCTTGCCAAACATAAACACACGGACGAGAGGAGGCGCGGCTCGCGCAAAGCTTGAAACCGCGCCCACTCACATGACAAAGCTTGCAAGAACGAGTGTAAACACCTGTTCTCATGAGCTCACGACAAGGACGAACACACGAGTCATGAATACCCTAATCGCGATACAAAACTGAAACTAAACCAGACCAAAGTATCGGGACGGACATCATAACTCGCACAAAAGACGTCACACAGACAAGCGTGCACGCAACTCGAAGCCGCACGCACACATAACTCGAGACATTCACTGTAGTGTCAGAGCCCTGCCACAACAACAAGAGATTACTAGACCAAATGTGGCAGAACCCTGACAGACACACTCTGTCAGTTTAAATGTAGACTAAAAACACATCTCTTCAACCTGGCATTCACATAACACATTTTACAAACATTTTTAATCCAAATCATGTAAAATGATTGTTAGGCTGCATAATTTAGGTCAGCCGGAACCGGGAACATTCCCATAACACCTGATGTACTCGATACATCAGAAGAAGAATGGCATCTACGGCGATATTGGTCTCTGTTTATACTGAGGTTACCGTGGTCAGCCGGATCCGGGCCATGTCCAGATCAGATGAAGGGCCTACACCTGGTAATGAGCACAGCACTGCCTTGAAGTGTCTGCGGAGACCGTGACTACTAGACCCTCCCCTGTCACGATCATGAACCCATCTCTAACCGGACCAAATTGGACTTCATATTGGACTTGAATTGTTGTTAATATAATGGTCATGTACTGTGTGGCTGTTGGCCAGAGGAGAACTGGTCCCCCGACTGAGCCTGGTTTCTCCCAAGGTTTTTTCTCCATTCTGTTCTTCATTCATTACGTCACCTGTCGGAGATTTGGTTCCTTGCCGCTGTCGCCTATGGCTTGCTCAGTTGGGGAAACTTAACACTTAATATTCATCAATGAATTGATTCGCCTGCTCTTTTAAGGCTGCTGTTCAGCCAAACAAACTTTGTTTATATAGTTTTTCCTGTGACCACTGTAAAGCTGCTTTGAAACAATTTACGTTGTAAAAAGCACTATATAAATAAAGGTGATTTGACTTGACTTGTTCTTTAATTAATAATACAAGTAGATAAATAAAAATGTGGCAGAGGGTGTGCTTTGGGTACATGCAGAAGGCTTAGACAAAGTGTTCATGAAATGGTATGGATTTTATTCAGAAAAATTATTTTCTCCAGTCTTTGGTGAAAGGAGCTTTCTTTTTTTCTTTTTTACTATTTCGCCAACTTTAAGTCAAGTCAAGTCACCTTTATTTATATAGCGCTTTTTACAATGTAGATTGTTTCAAAGCAGCTTTACAGTGGTCACAGAAAAGACAATATAAACAAAATTTGTTTGGCTGAACAGCAGCTCCAAAAGAGCAGGCGAATCAATACAATTGATGAACTTTAAGTGTTAAGTTTCCCCAACTGAGCAAGCCATAGGCGACAGCGGCAAGGAACCAAAACTCCGGCAGGTGACGTAACGAATGAAGAATAGAATGGAGAAAAAACCTTGGGAGAAACCAGGCTCAGTCGGGGGACCAGTTCTCCTCTGGCCAAAGCCAAACAGTACATGATTATTATATTGACAACAATTCAAGTCCAATATGAAGTCCAATTTGGTCCGGTTGGAGATGGGTTCATGATCGTCACAGGGGAGGGTCCAGTAGAGTCACGGTCTCCGCAGACAATTCAGGGCAGTGCTGTGCTCGTGTCCAGGTCCTTCATCTGATCTGGATACGGCCCGGATCCGGCTGACCACGGTAACCTCGGAATAAACAGAGAACAATATCAGCGTAGATGCCATTCTTCTTCTGATGTATCGAGTACATCAGGTGTTATGGGAATGTTCTCGGTTCCGGCTTATCTAAATTATGCAGCCTAACAATCATTTTACATGATTTGGATTAAAATGTATGTATAATGTGTTATGTGTATGCCAGGTTGAAAAGATGTGTTTTTAGTCTAGATTTAAACTGACAGAGTGTGTCTGCTTCCCGAACTGTATTAGGAAGACTGTTCCAGAGTTTAGGAGCTAAATAGGAAAAGGATCGACCGCCAGCAGTTGACTTTGATATTCTAGGTATTATAAGCTGGTCAGTATTTTGGGATCGCAATAGACGTGAAGGACTATAATGTGTTAAGAGATCGCTCAAGTACTGTGGAGCTAAACCATTTAATGCTTTGTAAGTAATTAGCAAGATTTTAAAATGTATTCGGTGTTTAATAGGAAGCCAGTGCAGGTTTGACAGAACTGGGCTAATATGCTCATATTTCCTGGTTCTAGTAAGAACTCGAGCTGCTGCATTTTGGACCAGCTGGAATTTGTTTATTAAGCGTGCAGGGCAACCACCTAGTAGAGCATTACAATAATCTAGCCTTGAACTCATGAACGCATGAACTAACTTTTCCGCATTTGTCTTAGAGAGCATATGTCGCAATTTAGAGAATATTCTCTCGCATGGAATAGATGATGCAGGAGTACACAAAAACAGTTTAGAGAGCTGATATAAATAAGGATATATTGCTTTGAATATACAACACTGAAATAAGCTCAATCCACTCTACTCAAAATTAACGCAAATGCAAACACCGTCTACTATAAACCCCGGTTTGGCTACACTTTTATAAGAAATACAGCCGCCAGGTTTGAAACCCGTCAACACTGGATCGGGCTGTCAAAGCAGTCAGGTGGTTCACTGCCGGAGTGAAGCAGTGTGTTTGCTTCAAACTTCATTTTCATGTGACTAGTGACGTAATGATATAAGCCTTGAAGCAGTGGTTCATTGCAAAGCCCGTTCGAGTTTGAAGCAAGCTTCGGAGCGTCGGTGTCAGATTGATTGACATCGTCGGTGTCAGTGTAACATAACTATTGTTATGCCTGTGTCCGATCTTTGCATTACCGTCCCTGTTGGTTTCTCATGTTCGAGTCTGTCTGTCTGTCTGTCTGCCTGCCTGCCTGCCTGACTGGTATTTCGCTTGTGATTGTTCTCCGCCTGCCCTGACTTCCTTGCCTGAGCTACGACCCTGATTTTGTCTGCCTGCCTTTTTGACCCTTGCCTGGAATATTGTTTATGTATGTTCTCTCTACCTGTCCTGACTACCCTCCTGTATGACCATTCTTATTAAAGACACGCAATTGGATCTCTGCCTGTGAGTACCATCCGTTACAATGTCACCATAATTCAATTCGATTCATGTCCAGGCTTATACTGTGATTTTCCATGAAACTAACCTTCCGGAAAATGAATGATAAAGCAATAAATACAACCTCATGCAAGTCATCGTGCATCAGTCTCTACCCTATACTTAAAATACATTATTTTCATTACTAAATACCCTTTAAGCACATTTGCACTCTTGGAATATTTTTATTTAACCCTTGTAATGCATTTGTCATTATAAATTCGCAGAAACAGATGCAAGTGTAGCAGATTGGCTAATTAAGCAGATTAGCTACTATGGGCGGGCTGTTTGCCTGGTACCATCTATAAAAGGCATGGCTGTATGCATCTAGGCAGGTGTCACTTCCTGCATTGATGGTATCTCCATTGACATGGCCTAACATCCACGCTGGATTTGGTCATGTGAGTTAATGCAGGATTTAACATCATTGTTTGATCTGTGTTTTGAGTTGCACTGCTAATCTGCATTTTGTGACCTTTTGTCCAATCTTAGCGTTCAAGAGAGTGTGGCGTCCTACTATCTTGTGCGCGCAGTTTTAATCTGTTTGTGCAGTGTTTGGAGTGGTGAATGAGCGAACGGTATGTTTCTTCTCCCCCAGGTATGTAGTGAGTTTTATGTAACTTATTTCTCAGCTGTGGAAGCACTGCGAGCCACATTTTATGTATTTTAGTGTAGTGTACTGGCGGCGGCTGTTGCATAAAGGCTGAGTTCAGTTCATTCAGGTTTCCAGTTCCCGTGGCCATCTGGATTGGAGGGCGAACAACATCAGTGCAGTGGCGACGCTGCTGTCTTGCTCCTAAACAATTTTCACTGGACTCACACAGCTCTGGTTACGTTGGTTAAGGAGCTGTGTTTCTCTACTTTGATTTGTGTCTTATTATTTTGTTTAGATCATTACTTTGGAAGTGTTAATTGTTTTTGTTTAAGGTATTCTTTTGGATGTTTTATGTATCATAATTGTTAGGTTCACTACTTGTGACGCTTCATTTTGTTTGAAGTTGTTATAATTTGTGGCTCTCATTTGGCTGAACTATGTGATCTTGTGTAGGATTACTGTGTTTGTGTGTGAGTGTGGTGGTTGTCTTTTTAGGAACTGCTGGCCTTCTGATCAGGGTGGACGATTTCATTTTGGTGGTGGCATTCTTCTTTGCCGTGGTCTGTAGTGTGCACTGGGGTCTTTTTGTTATGTGTGTATGTCTGTAAATTTAGGAGAATATTTGACCGGTCCTTCCTGTGAAGAGGCTGCAGTTCCTTAATGTGTATTATAAGTTTCTTCATTTTGGGTTCAGTGATTCTGTTGTTGTCAATAAAAGTCTTATATTTTTATTTATACTGGTGTCTCCACAAGTTATTCACCACTGGGTAGGGAACCTGTGTTAAAGGTTCTTAGTAAGATTCTTTGGGTGAAACTCCCAAGGTGGCGTAGTCTGGCAATTTCTAACAATTAAGTGACGGCCGTGAGACGACACACACGCTTGCCTTGCCCGTATCTTTGGCCTTTTTTTTTCTTCCCCTCGGCATGCCACACAAGCACAACTGAACAGCTTCATTAAAGTCAGGGCACAAAACAGTGAACTGGTGAATGAGGAAACAGAGTGAGGCTTAACAGAGGAGGTAGAACAAGGAGTGTTCTGGACTCAGGGGGTTTTCTTGGGTAAATAGGGGTACCTCAAGTAGGGGTAGTAGTACCTCTACTATTATGGCTCGTTCACATAAAAGATAAAAAATGAGAAGCTGGGGAGCAAGATGAACCCCCCCCCCCCCCCCCGGACAATGTGTTGTGACATGAAGTTGTAGTTCTTTTACCTTGAGATCTGTATTGTTAAAACACTACGTCATACATTTTCACTTCTGTTTTGTAAAGGAATTCTTTTGAAATGTTGTCTGGATCAATTGGGCAATGGTGGGTGAAGTGAGTGTTACAGTAATCTCTTGTTTATCACGGTTAATGTGGACCAAACACCCTGTGATAGGTGAAAGTCTGCGAAGTAGGATCAGCCAATCAGCTCACGGGATACATCCACTCGTGCTCTCATTCATTGATCTTGCACCGGGAACCAATCACATGCCTTGTCTGAGTGCCCATGGGTGTTTACAAAGCCTCTGAGAGAGTTTCTCTCTTTGTCTGGCATCCTGGGAAACAGTTTCTCTCGCATATCACGATGAAGCAATGCTACTTTCTGCAATACGACTGCCGATATGGCGGTATTTGTGAATTTTTATTTTTCTATAAATATTTTTGAAAAATCCACGATGCAGTGAGGCTGCGAAACTTGAGCCGCGAAGTTGCGAGGGATCACTTTATTAGCATGTGCATTTGGTTCATTAATAAAACAAATGAAAAATGTAAAATGAACACATGGCAACTCTTAAAATGCTCTGAGTTTCTACTGCAAGAATCTCATAATAGGCGTCATATGCACATAAAAAATATCCAGTGCATCTTCATAACTGTCAGTACTTGAATTATCACATTTTTATCTCTCAGCATCAAGGAGGGGTGGTTCAGCAAAGTCTACAGCTGGAGAAAGAGAGACGGGAGATGAGTAAGCAGGTCAAGTGCAAAATCACACCTGTTGCAGTAACTGTCCTGGAGAGACCAGATCAAAGCCACCAGGAAGTGGAAGTGACTGAGACTCGTGAGAAAAGGACTGTGGAAAGTGAAAGTAGAGCACGATTCTGAAGGACTTGATTGCTTTATGGTAAACCTTTATTGTTTTAATTTCTTTGAGTTTATTGTTGGTTCAAACAAATAAAAGTTCAGGAATCTCAGTTAGGCCAACCCTGTCTTCTTCCCTGATCTTAGAACCTTGTTACAGTCATGTTCTCTAAACCCTCTCGTGATGAAGGGGAAAATCACAATTCATGACTGTGGATGGATGGATGGATGTGCAACGAGGTTCTAGGATTGTGGAAGAAGAAGACTGGGATCGGTGTGTCTGAGGTTTGTAAGCCTTTTATTTATACAACTCAAAATAAACAAACAAAACGTTTGCCGTGTCGGTGCTCAGAAAGTCTCTCGGCAGTTTCACTTTTACGGGTTCACGATGCAGATCTACGAGCCTCAGGGCTTTTATCTGGTCTCTCCAGCCAGTTACTGCAATGAGGTGTTTGTCATTTTGCACTTGACCTACTTACTTACCTACTTGCTCATCTCCTGTCTTTCTCTCCCACTGCAGCCGGGGCTGAACCACACACCCCTCTCCACAAGATGTAAAACAGATGATGATAAAAATGGCACTCTCTTCTTTCATAACAGCCACATGCAGAACAAGCCGAGCCACATTCTTTGACTTCCAATGATGGCAAAATAATCTTGCAAGGAGGGCCGCTCGGCTCAGTCCAACGACGGTTTCCGAGGAGTGGGGGAAGGATCACTGCGTATTCAGTCTTTTCAGTCACAGAGAATATGCACTCGCTCTTTATCTGACTCCATGTTAAAATATGACCGCGAGTTGATTTTAGAAAGCCAATTGGTCATTAGTATAATAATTTGGTAAATATACATCTGATTATTCTATCAAACTCGTTACTCTTATTACACTCGTTCATTCGGGTCGCAGTGTCGCACAGAGTCATACGCTGGACCAGGACAGGAACTTCTTTGAAGTGTAAACATAACAATGGACCTTTTGGTTCTTGATAACCGGCGGTAATTAGCATGAAAGCCCTTGGGAGGGGGAAGCCCATCCCAAATAAGCCAGACATTACTAAACTTTTTAACCTTTAGCACCTGTGGTTTGCTTCTTATGTGAATAAGATCTTTGTACCAGTCACACTTAGACATTTCAAATGATACCAAACATGTGTAACATTGTATGATCCTTTTTCACATTAAACCATATATTCTGTTTGGTGAGTTTCAGGCCCTTTGGACAGAAGAGATGGGGGGGAAAGGGGGGAAACATATTGAAATGCAACAGTGAGATTGGGGTGTTATGCCCAGCAGGTTGTGTCGGGAACAGACTAGGCACTAATTAGCCTAGTGTTTAATTAAAACACAAGGAAACACTTCAAAGGCTGCGAAAGCCAGGAGAGAGGGCTGGCAAAAAGTTGCCGACAAATTAAATTTGTGAGTAGCCTAATGATCGTGTGTGTAATTATATTGTCTTATATTAATTGTATTTCATAATCCCTTTTTTAGATTAGAGCCACCACAGGACCCACTAGAACTGGGGAACTAGTAAAAGTAAACAATAGCCACATTCGGTCTAGTCATTTCTTGGTTTTGTGGCAGAGCTCTGACACTATTGTAATGTCTCGTGTTTGATGTGTGTGTGCGCACGGCTTCGAGGATTCGAGCCGCGCGCGCGTCTGTGTAACGTCTCATGTGCGGGTTATGATGTCTGATCCCGAGACTGGTCTTGTCTAGTTTCAGTTTCGGTTTTGGATCGGGATTCGGGCACTCATAACTTGTGTGTTCGTCCTTGTCGTGAGCTCATGAGAACAGGTGTTTACACTCGTTATTGTGAGCTCTATGTCATGTGAGTGGGTGCGGTTTCAAGCCTTGCACGAGCCGCGCCTGCTCTCGTCTGTGTGTTAATCCATCGGCACGTGCTTTCTTGTTGTGTATTGTCATGCGCAGTTTGGTTGTCACCAGCTGTGCGTCGTCTTTGTTTAATTGGCTGCATGTTCATGTCTTGTCTGTTACCCCGCCCGTCTTGTTTCATTGTCATTAGTTTGATTTTAGTCCAGCTTTTTATCCCAGCTTTTATTCCAAACCTGATTAATCGTGCACTAGGACCAGGGACCAGCTCAAACATGAAGACAACCAACAAATGACAACGACACGACAGCAAACACACCAGGATTAAATAGGGCACATGAGGGAAGGTAGTGATGAGACACAGCTGGGAATGATTAAGGGAAACAAGGAGGCGGGGCAGACATTAACGAGAGACAAACACATGGGAGAGAGAGCAGTGCCACGGTTCTGTCTACTAGAACACTAATAACACTTGAAACCGAGACAAAACCGTGACATAAACACACTGTACTATTGATGACCTTGCATGATTTATTTATTTATTTCATTCCACAGGCAAGAGATGATCAGCTGGATGTAAAAATAAATGAATAGATAGATAAACTGTAAATTAAAGTGTTAATGTACAGTTAATTAACTGTAAATGTGTGCCAAGTTCTCTCTTTTCAAAAATGATGCTGGACAATTCTGTCCCGTGCAGCTCTGCCACTAGACTGGTCCAAGTGCACTGGCTGGAGGTCATCATCAGCTTCATCTCAGTCTTCTACTTTCTGATAGTGGCAATGTGTGTGCAGACTATGGCACCAATCACATTAGGGGAGCCTGGGGACAATTGCGTCATATTTACTGGCATGGTCTCATGATTTCATAATCTCTATTATCAATTATAATGTATCTGCAATAGCGAAAAAGCTCTCTTTAACAACTTGGGGTCTTAAGTGGCTTGCAAAAACCACAAAACACCCAAAGACTGCCTGAGTGCCAGGTAAACTTTGCGAATGGCACAACAGGCAGCACTTTTCACAATGTTTTCTGTATATCCAACAGTGTAAAGCAGGGGTCTCAAACTCAAATTAGCCGGGGGCCGCAGGAGGCAGAGTTTGGGTGAGGCAGGGCCGCATAAAATATTCCACAAAAAATTTATTTAAAATTATATATAAATTATTTTCTCAAACGTCATTATTGACAGTTCTTTAACGTCAATGGGTTCTTCTGAGCATGAACTGTCCTGAACATAAACAGAATATTGAAGAACATGAACGGTTCTTCTGAATATGACTTGTCTTGTATACTTCTTGCTGCCAGAGACCTACAGTTGAGAGACTCAGTATAGCTTGAAGATGATTGTCAGTAAGTAGACCTGGACTTGGACTTACTGAAGTTCAAGATTGAGGAAAAAGTTACAAATCTTTTCGAGATAAGTCATTTTTATGAAACTTTCAATTTTTTTCCAGATACTAAGTCATTATCATGAGAAATGTTCTCATTGTTTCGAGATATTAAGTCAATATTATGAGATTATGGCATTTCTCCAGTGACATGCTGCACAGCCTCATAGATGCTCTTAAAGAGTTGCGACAAAATGTGAGTCCAGATAGTGATGTTCGCCGGAGAGTAGATGCTTGAGGAGCAGTCTAAAAAATGCTAGTTGAGTCAGCCTGGAGTTGTTTAGGTGAAGAAGTTGAGAGTCAGGATCCTAATAGACCAAAGCCATGCTGCATTGATGCAGGTTCAGTGTTCTCATCCATTGCTTCCAAATCAAGTTGTGAATGCTCCATGTCTTCTTCTCAGTCTATGGCCAATTCATGTGTGAGCTCCAGAGGTTCAAGTTTATCATCTTTCAAAATGTCAACATTCTTTTGTCGAAGCGCCTATCAGACACAAAGAAGATGGTCATTTTGAAATGCCTTTGCCTTTCAAAGAAGACAGACCAAACTTGCCTAATAAAAAATGATGTGCTATTTATCTGCTCAAATGCTTAGAAAAAAGACATTTGATAAGAGATAAGAAATACTGTAAAGATTACAGAGACTTTTTAAGAACTGGTCCCCCAACTGAGCCTGGTCTCTTCCAAGTTTTTTTCTCCATTCCATTCTTCATTAATTCCGTCACCTGCTGGAGTTTTGGTTCCTTGCCGCTGTCACCTATGGCTTGCTCAGTTGGGGAAACTTAACATTTAATATTTATCAATTGTATTGATTCGCCTGCTCTTTTAAGGCTGCTGTTCAGCCAAACAAACTTTGTTTATATTGTTTTCCTGTGACCAATGTAATGCTGCTTTGAAACAAACTGTGTTTTAAAAAGCACTATATGAATAAAGGTGACTTGACTTGACTTTATAAATGAGACGATTGCTCAACGAGATGCTGAAAAGGTCCCAGCTGATAAAACTGACAAAAAAAACCTGCTTAGTACAGTCCCCATCATTGTGTTTACCATCCTCAGAAACCTGGAAAGAGCCGTGTAGTCTTTGACTGCTCAGCAAAATTATCATATGAAAAAATCATATGGAGCACGTTTCACCAATTTCAAGTGATGAAGATCAAGACTACTTACGGTTCCACAAGTGGGAAAAAAGAGATCTAGAATCCCAGCAGCAGGTCTATAGGATGAATGTTCCTCTTTTCTCCGTATGGAAGTTATGTTTGTGTAATTGACCTCTTTTCCTTGTTTTACCCTTGTTTAGTCTGTGCATGTGTAGCAGATCCAAATCTGCACATAAACTCCAAACAGGAAACAACAAAATAGCTCCAACACACCAGTATTTATTGAATACACTGTGTAAGCGGCGGTGGGTAGCTAAGTTGGCCTCCTCCTCTTTTGACATGCAGTTAATACCAAGAATATGGTTTCAGAAGCTATGAGCCATCAGCCATTTGTTCAAAATCATGCAAGTCAGAGACTAGTGGTGGAGCCTTGCTAATGCAACAGATGGTGGAAGTTAGAGTCAAGAAAGGGTTCAGAGTTCAGGGGTCTCATTTAAAAAACTGTGCGTAGGATCCTTACTAAAAGTTTATGTGCGCCCAAAAGCAAAAAATGGCTTAAAGAGGAGTTAATGATTCAGATGAATAAGCTGCCAGAGTTTTCGTGTTCGCTTTCAAAGTTTTCGTTTACAATTCTCAAATTTACGTACGTTCGTCTTTCTGACTCAAACCTACCCTCCAGGCATATAGGGCCGCCAGAACAAAAAATAAATCCACCACCTTCTTGGCCATGGCTGGGGGGATAGACGCTGACTGACAGGTAAGCGCGAGCTCGGGCGCTGGCGCTAGCTGACTGGTCGTTGCAGGAACAGGCACTGGCTGATGGGCCGTCACGGGAACAGGTGCTGGCTGACGAGCCGCGGACTCTGGCGTGGTGGCTGGCCGGTCTGGCTGTCTTGATCAGGGGTATACGATCTCCAGACACCTAATCACGGCTTCCTGCAAGCGAAGTCCTGTGATGTCTAGGAGTTTCCTCTGTTGATGATTGTTCACCCCGATCCAGAACAGCGAATTCAGCGTCACATCATCAAGCGACTTGTGGACATCAGGCCCTCGAACCATCCCCATAGAGTCTGTTTCTGACCATTTGAGCAGACACATGCACATTTGTGGCAATGCTCGGCCTGCTCCTCTTTGCACAAAGGCGGAGGTAGCAGTTATGCTGCTGGGTTGTTGCTCTCCTACGGCCTCCTTGACGTCTCTTGGTAGCGCATCCATGCTCAAGACTGCCCATGCTCGGCCCGCGGCCATATGCAGCCCGTTGGGCTTTTTAATCCGGCCACCCGAACTTGCAGAAGTTATATTATTAATTTAAATTTTATTATAATTAAACCTCCTTCATTTGACTTTTCCCTGTAATGTCAGTGTTTCCCCAACAGTTGACGCACTTCAAAGATATTGACCTTTGTTTAAGTGTACTCTCTACTTCACTTTTTCACTTTGCACTTTGAGCTCTTCAGTAAAAATGAGTGGACCGAAGAAAAGTAGACAGTTAGTATGTTTTTTTTTTATGATTAAGGGCTGTATATCTGATATGCCAAGAAACTCTAGCAGTTTTTAAAGAATACAACATCAGCCGTCATTTTGCCACAAAACATGCCAACTATGCTAGCAAACAGTCTCCAAAAAAAAATTGGACGGCTACAGCTGACTGCAATTGTACAGACTCAGCACAGAAGATGCTGACGTTATTTGGCTCAACCAGTGTGTGAACAGACATTCAGCGTCATGAACATCAGCAAACACGTCACAGAGCCGAGTTAACTGGCCGACACTTATTTCTCAGGCTTTTTGGTTTGCATATTTTTAGACTTCAGCGACTGATTTCATTGGTTTATCTGCATTGTACAGTATTGAGCACACCTGGCGGCGTCACCATTGGTTGAGCTGTGTGCCTCTTTGCTTTGATGGGTGTTTGATTCCCTGTGTTTTCAGCTGATCTGCATCTCTCTTACGGGGATTGAAGAGTCATTCTACGAAACGGGTGCCATTTCCACATTGCAATTTTCAAAATTTTCATGAAGAACAAACTTAAACAAAACAACTACTACAACTTGATAGATATCTTAATCTTCCCAAATAACATATTTTCCCACCTCAGGAACAAAATTCTTATTAATATTATCCTTTTTATTTATGCAAGGGAGCCTTTCTTATACCACCCCGTCACGGACAATATGCACACCATTAGAGTAGTAAGACAAGATATAATTTTTTTTAATAATTTATAATTCTAATGTTTTCCTAATAGTACAATGTCCCTTTTTTGGAAATTAAAAACAGACACTCTGTAATTTAATCCATTTTTTTTTTTTTTTTAGGTTTTTAATCTTGAAATATGAATTTGACCTTTCAATGACCTCATTGTTTGTACTGAAAAAACAATTTAACTTTAAAAAATTAAAAAAATTCACATTTATTTGATTAGTCCACACAACAAGAACATCATTCAATATAAAAGTTTATGGAAAATAAAATGAAATGTTACATAAATTTAAACAAAATCACCCTGTGACGGGGTGGTAAACTGATGTGACGGTGGTATGGACAGTGACAGTATCGAGAAAATCTCCTTTAAATTTGTCTAAATGAAGTCCTTAACATTGCATATTACTAGTAATAATACATTTATGATATATTTACGGTAGAAAATGTACAAAATATCTTCATGGAACATGATCTTTACTTAATATCCTAATGATTTTTGGCATAAAAGAAAAATCAATAATTTTGACCCATACAATGTATTGTTGGCTATTGTCACAGATATACCTGATATACAGAAATACCTGTGCGACTTATGACTGGTTTTGTGGTCAAGGGTCACACGTTCAAATTCTTGATTTCACACTCTCACATTCCTTACCACCACATCACAATAAAACGTGACGGGGTGGTAAATTTCATCCCAAATTGGCCAGTAATCTCCCATGTGTTCAAATTCCTCAGCTAGCATACATGCATTCAATCTACATTATAACTTTCTTTGCATTAAAAATGTTAAAAAAATTATAAAAAACAGTTTTCCCTCTCTATTTTGCGTGACGGGGTGGTTGATTTAAGCTTTACGGACCCAGCCTAACATGAAAAAGCAAGAAATAAACAATATAAAAGAATGTCAGAACTTGCCTGCTTTAGTCCTTGGTGGTTATGAGGGTCAAATGATGTCACTTCAGCTTTGTGATGTCATTTAAAGCAAATTTACATTATTTATAGATTAAACAAGTTAGTGTGACGGGGTGGTAAATCAAACTTAAGGACACACACAAATCATAACATATTTACAAAAAAATAATTTTATATTTATTTTTTATAATTTTAATAAATATAACTTATGTAAGCAGGAACACATATATTATCCTGAAAATAATAATAAAAAATATATATTTACACATCTTATTTGGTGATATTTTAGATGCAAGTGTCACGTTTGTCAACACGGACACGTGAAATTTGCTATGTACTAAAGAAAAATTATTAAAAAGAGTACATTACTCTTTACAAACAGAATTTTATCATACACCATTGTTACGACCAGCTCGTTTTAGATCGCAACATGAAAGAGGGATGAGGCAAGATGTTTAATCAAACAAAAGTTTTATTTAAATTAAACATATACCCAAAATAATAACAATAATAAACATAAGTCTAGGAGTAAGTAAACAATCAAACAAACAAACAAAGATAAAAAAAAAATGACGCTACAGTAGTGATGTGACGTTTGACACCGAGGCTTCGAAGCTTCGAAGCAAAAAACGAAACATCTCACAGTGAAGCACTGTATCGGAGCGTGATTCGTTTGGCCATAACCACGTGATCAGTGACGTCCGAAGCTTCGTTTTCTCCCTCAAACACGTGACTGCTTCGCAATCTGTTTCAAATGTAGGTTTTGAGTGTCATGCACTTCGGTAAAACGGTAGTGAACTGACTCGAAACAGAGGATAAGCTCTTTTGAATTTTGAGCATGGAACCAGCCAAGAAAAGAGGCCGTTCGGAAGTCTGGCAGCATTTTCAGGTTTTAACAAATAAAGTAAGCTCATTGTTGTTGTTGTTGTTGTTATTATTAATATCAAGAATTATATTGTAAAATAATAAATAATTATAAGAATTAGGCTAATAGTAATATGAATAAATATTTACACGAATACTTTTATGTACTTTACTAATAATTTGTCTTTCCACATCTTCATCATCTTGCCCTGGAATTTTTATTCACTCCTGCCTCCTCAGTCCCATGTGAGAGAATATATTCAAAGGCAGGGGAAATAGAGAATAAAAAAAGAAATAGACTTAGCCCCCGTACTGTTGAACAAGTTCTGTTACTTAATAAAAATCTTTCATTTCTTCAATTTCCCACAAAATAAAAACTCCCCAGTTCACAAGCACTTCACCATTCCACAGTTCTTTTCTTTTATTTTGATTGTATATGCCTACATGAGCCTTGCCTATGAATTCATAGGTTTAGGACTAAGGCTAAAGTGTATGGAAATAAGGCTGCATGTGTTGATCAAAGCAGATTCATACAAATAGTTTCTATACACATTAATTTGTCCCATTTATTATTTTGTTTCATAAATTCATTAATAGGCTAATTTGTTCACATGTTGTAAGTAGCCTATCAAATTAACAAATGACAAAAAAAAAACATTTTTATGTTTAGCATTTTGCTTTTATGGATTTCTCAAAGTGAATTGTTACACGAAACAGTCCAAAAAAAATGAATGGGTCCTCTGGCACAAGCTGCTCTTCAAACTTTGACCACAAGATGTCGTTAGTGTGCGCCGTGTTGAAAAGCTTCGAGTAATGAACCTTTTTACGATACAGTTGAGGGGAAAGCCTCGGTGCTTCACAAAGCTTCATTTCGCCATCACTACGCTACAGGTGTAACGCAAAGCACACAACAGAGACACTCAGGAGGAATCCTTTCTCCCTGAGGTGCCCGATTGGAATGAGACACAGCACTCTCTTGTACTCTAGCTAACGATCAATTAACAAAGGATTAGCCAATCAGGAAACTCTCATGATCAGCACTGATGAAGTCAGGAGGAGGAGACTCGGGGTCGTCACACCATGTTAACAAGAACACTTTAATTAATAACTTTGAGCTTTGGAAACACACTTTGGTACATTTGTTGTACCTTAAGCATCTCATCAAACACTGCGGACACAAATGGCACCCGTTTCGTAGAATGACCCTGAACACCGCTATCAAAAGAGAACGTCTCCGGTTACTATCGTAACCTCTGTTGCCTGAGTGTTGAGAACAGAACATGAAATGAATCCTCGTGTTTGCGCTTGTTTAGCTTTGCAAACTTCAGTCATGATTTTGAAGTTTTTGAATGCCTGCACTTATGCTAATGAATCTGTCTATCAGCTAGAACTGCATTGAAACTTTAAGCCAGTTGTCAAATGATGTGAAGGAGAGGAGTTCTGATCTGTCCCTGAGAATCGCCACAACAAATCCAACTCTAGACTTTGATGCACTTGCAGAAAAGTAGATCAACAACACTGTTCTCACTGAAACAGAATGGGAGTTTATCTATTGTAGTATTAAATTAATACATTTGGAAAACAATTTATCAATGAACCCTGATGTTTTGGTGCCTGTTAAAGGCCAAATCTTTTCATGTAATGGTTTTTCCATTTCATTTTTATTAGTTCACACAAACACTATCCTTTGTGGCAAGTCGAATGAGGACAAATAGAGCGTGCCCGTATGACGTCACGCGCACCGTCGCCGCCATAATGGGGGACAAGTAGAGCTGGATACAGCGCGCACTGAATGTTAATCATATTGTGAAACCATCATATTTTAGGCTGCCTAAGGTAATAACCATAGGCGGAGTTTGGGGGGGGGCTGGCCAGAGCCAAATAATACCTGCCTTGTGCTTTGAATATGTTTTTTTGTTATTACAGAATTCATATTTTCTCGTTTTATTTGTTTTATCTTATTAGTTCTGTGTATAGAATGAGTAAGATGTGGCTAATTAATTTTTTATTACTGTAGCTTTATTACATTCTCCCGCGATTTTCGAATCTCAAAATGGCACACGCAGCGGCTAGGAGACTTGACTCCAAGTTTAATTTCGTTACACTGTACTTGTACATGTGAAATGACAATAAATTATCTATCTATCAAAGTATCGCGGTACGTGAGTGGACGCTCTTCTCGTTCTGTTTTACGCGCTGAATAAACAAAATGGACATTCGTCATTTTTTTAATAAATCCACTACTAAATGTGTCAATCTATCAGAAAAGAAGACAGTGGACATCTACGCATCTCGGAAAAAGAGGCGGCTTCTTCTGCATTAGGTAAGATATTGTAATGTCTGAAGTAGTTCTATGACAGGTCCAGGAAGGCTCTGTTTATGAACTTTAATCGGAACGAAGAACAACACACTGTAACAAGCGCACCCGTCTAACACACTTTTTGCCGCACTTCTGAACTCCCCGTGTTAACCCTTTCACTGCCGATGCAAAACAAAACAGCAACTACAAAGAGTCTGTTCTATTCGCTATTCTTTGTATAAAGCAGTGGTTCTCAAATAGTGGGGCGCACGTTACCCTGGGGTACATGCTTTTTTTACCAGGGAGTAGTTTTTCAGAAGTTCAGATAATCATCCCCTCATCCTTTGACGTGTACGATCACGCCGGTGTTCATGTGTCACGTGATCAACCACTAAATTCACACGTGTTTTCACGCAATATCTGAGACTGAGCCAAAAAAAAAGACGGGCTCTGAGCTTGTCATTTATCACAACAACTCAGTATTTTCAACCACATAAGATTTCTTTTCGGTTTCAACAAGTTGAGCCAACAAGTTGGTGACTATTTTGAATTATCTATTATACAGCGCTTTTTGTGACAGGTGATAAGGTGACAGTATGTCAGGTGATAAGCATGACGCGTTACCATGGAAACAATAAGGCGAAAGTTTTTGCCGCGAAATGTTTACCTCTTCCTAGGGGGGCGTGACAGAAAATAATTGAGAAGCACTGGTATAAAGTCATTGTTCATTGTAAATGTATTTTATATGTAAAATTAATGATATATAAATATGATATTAAAAAAACTGAGCTCGTGGTCTGGTGCCCCCCCCAAGCACAAAAGTGAAACTCCGCCTAAGGTAATAACACACCAAGGTGATCGTACACAACAGCTGTCAAACGGCAGACGTGAGAAATGCAAACAGTCGAATTCATGTTGAGAGAGTGATTGGCTTAGTCCGTCAGAAATATTCAATGCCTTCATCCAGATCTGGACATGCACTATTTGCTTCTTGCCCATTAAAAACCTAATAAAATTAAAGGTGAACAATGTAGATCATGATTAGATCACATGGATGTGCTTATCCGGATCTACAGTGAATAAAAACCATCCCACGACACACATAAAGCGCTGCAGTTATCAAGCATTATATCCATGTATATTATGTGCCTGCAAAAAGGCGGTATCCAACAGTTTGCGATAATATATGTAACAATACCTGACCTCTGTTTGGGGTTTTTGAGTGTATTTTCTGTAGAAAAAAACATACTTTAAGCTTAGCTTTTCATACAGGTGTAGGACATCAATAAACAGCATTTTGCAAGATCTGTTCAGGTAACAAAAGTTTATAAAGATATTAAATGAAAATATTTTTGGTCCAAACTGTTAGATTAGAAAGTAGGAATGCCTCTATTTTTTTTATATAAACTTTATTGCTAATGAAAACCATTTCATCTACCTTGGCAGTGGTTACACATCTGTCATTGATGACACAGGACACCACTTCTCGCACCCATCCACACACTAGCTGATTATAAGCGTCAAGTCCTTTGTAACACTGAAGATCTTTGTCTGTATAAGGACTTGGGGTGAAAACCAGATAGTTGAGAATATTAATGCATGTTGTGTTCGGTAGAAGACTGACGTCCGTAGACCAGGTCACAATTTCATACGGATCCTGTCCCTTTATTAACGCTATTTTGCCTCGTACCGGTCTCTTTCAAAATTCTCAAGTCCATCTCTATATTTAGTTTGACTCTTACGCTCACTTTTCTCCCTAGATTTACATAAAACGTTTTTTTTTTCTGCGATAACACTTGCTTTAACGTCGCTTCCCCCATGACATTGTCGTAAAACTACGTCACGATCGGGCGCGCTCTATAGGCAGCTTCGTAGTGCACACGTTCCCAAAGGGTGTTTATTAAACAAAAGCGTGATAACTCAAAGGAAAACTGTTCCCGGATTCGTGAAGTGCAGACGGTGGTAGGTCTCTGGAGTTCGGAGTTTGGAAGGTGTTACTGGTCTCTGTTTGTCTCTGCGTTGTGTTTGATGGTGATCGAATAGACCGGGCAACAGGAATTTCACAGGCCGTAGTTTATTTTGCACTGCACAAATAAAAGAAAGAAATAATTCAACCGTGTGATCGCGTGGCCTTCATCACATGCCTGCCGATGGAAGAGGACACTTTAGCCACGAAGCTCTCTCACACTGATCACAACGAATTATTTACAGAAATACAAACTGCAGGTTCATACAAACTTATTCACATATTTACATAAAGGTTTAAGAACATTTTAGGACGAAGACAACATTTTTATTCCAAAATATAAAACTCGTGTCACACATTAATGTTGGAGCTTCTGTTCAACCCACCTCTCAGCATCCGCGCTCAACGCAAACTGAGCGCGGGCAACCGGAAGCTTGCTCTTAAAGGAACCACGTACAATTAATAATCGAAAATGTAAATAACTAAATACAATCAATTAATTACTGCCAAAATAATAAACGAAATGACATTAAATCATGAAAGAATAAGTAACACAGCTCAAAATAATTTTAATAATTATTTTATTTTTGTATAAGACAAAAAAGTGATTTTGAATGAAATTAAATCAACATAACACCCGTTACAAACGGCAGGGGTTCTCTCAGCCTTCGCTGGATTCTAGGGGAGCAGAGAAAAAGACTAAGCCCGGGGAGCAGAGAAAAAGACTAAGCCCGGGGAGCAGAGAAAGAGACTAAGCCCGGGGAGCAGAGAAAGAGACTAAGCCCGGGGAGCAGAGAAAGAGACTAAGCCCGGGGAGCAGAGAAAGAGACTAAGCCCGGGGAGCAGAGAAAGAGACTAAGCCCGGGGAGCAGAGAAAGAGACTAAGCCCGGGGAGCAGAGAAAGAGACTAAGCCCGGGGAGCAGAGAAAGAGACTAAGCCCGGGGAGCAGAGAAAGAGACTAAGCCCGGGGAGCAGAGAAAGAGACTAAGCCCGGGGAGCAGAGAAAGAGACTAAGCCCGGGGAGCAGAGAAAGAGACTAAGCCCGGGGAGCAGAGAAAGAGACTAAGCCCGGGGAGCAGAGAAAGAGACTAAGCCCGGGGAGCAGAGAAAGAGACTAAGCCCGGGGAGCAGAGAAAGAGACTAAGCCCGGGGAGCAGAGAAAAAGAGTAAGCCCGGGGAGCAGAGAAAAAGAGTAAGCCCGGGGAGCAGAGAAAAAGAGTAAGCCCGGGGAGCAGAGAAAAAGAGTAAGCCCGGGGAGCAGAGAAAAAGAGTAAGCCCGGGGAGCAGAGAAAAAGAGTAAGCCCGGGGAGCAGAGAAAAAGAGTAAGCCCGGGGAGCAGAGAAAAAGAGTAAGCCCGGGGAGCAGAGAAAAGAGTAAGCCCGGTTAGCATCCAGCAGCTCAGAACTCTCTCACCCTTCCTTCCTCCTTTCTCCTTCTCTGCTTAAATTCTTTCTCCTTAACGCGATCCAGGTGTGGCCCATTATCGCCTATACCTGGCTGCTGATTGTCTGGTGGGAAGCAATTACAGGGCGACACTGAAGCTTTACTCTGGGTACTTGCCACACCTTCTATTCTTCACACCTAAGAATGTTGATCAACCAGATCTTGCAGACTGTTTTGCATATTCCGTGGGAGATGATTAACTAAGAAACAACGTAAAAAAGCAGGATGATTGACAACTAGCAATATGCAAAATGCATTTGATTGGCATGAACTTGAGTGGATGAAACGGATCATAGTAACACCCACTGCAGGTGAACCGAGAGAATATTTAAAGTCGGAAAGAAGCCATTCGTCATTTTTCAGCTCAACATCAGATGAATCAAGTTGAAGAGAGACAGTAAGATCTTAACTACCTTATTCTGATTGATTTATCAAAGTACCGATCAGTACTGATCGTTATCAATATCAAATTCAATTCACTTATAGCAAGGTTAAATTCTGATTTCCATGTAATGATTTATTGTTTGATTCAGATGATTGTCTTGCTGGTAACTTTCCTTGCTGCTCTTCTCTGTCCCGCCGTCCACAGCCAGAGTGAGTGTGACTGATCTTCTTTATTCGATGAATATCTAGTTTGATTTCTTTATGAATCCTCACCATGAAATCAAATTTGAAGTCCTACTCTTCTCTCTGTAGAAAAGTAATTTTCTCTTCTCTGATGTATTTATGACACATCACATGATATCACAGCAATAGAAAATGCAATGTTGTTCATGATTTCTTCTTGTTCATTTGGAAATATTGTGCATCACAATAGGAGGGAAAAACTCTAAACTTCTGTCTCTTGCTGAATTTAAAGTAGGCACTGAAGGCTCTTGAAACTTTTTGATAAGAATTTCTGCCGTTTCATTGGTTCTATTTATTAATGCTGTTATTTCACAGAATGGTGCAATCACAAGCCAGAATGCACTTAATATCATTTATATTTAAAACTTGTTTTGTGATCCCTGACATGTAATCGATTTTACCACCTTACCCAATATTTCTCCAGAATCCTGCAATGGATTAAGCCAATCTCCCTTTAATATTGTGACTGCAAGTGTTCAGGAAAATCCAAACCTGACCTCATTTACCTTCACTGGTTATAACAACGACACCTCAAAGTCAGTCACATTCAG
The DNA here is from genome assembly GCA_037043235.1 of Rhodeus uyekii. Lineage (NCBI taxonomy): Eukaryota > Metazoa > Chordata > Actinopteri > Cypriniformes > Acheilognathidae > Rhodeus > Rhodeus uyekii. Next base: position 46,832 of record JAWRVZ010000145.1, on the reverse strand, counting down.
AGAAGATTCTGGTAAGGAGTTCAGCACACTGGAAACTCTCATATCCTGAAAACACCTGCATTTGTTTAATCCATATATTACAGAAGAATCTTGATTGTTTAGTATAGATTTAGTAGATTTGTTATTATTATTATTTATTAGATTTCATCAAAGTGACTTACAAATGAGGAATACATATAACAAAAGTTATTATTCCTAGGGAGACAATAACATGAGAAATTTCACTTTAAAGCTCTAGAGTTGCTCAGAAAAGTACAAAAGTATGAACGAGCAGAGAGATTTAGGTGATAAACTGATAGACAACAGAAGGATAAAAGTTTGATTCTTGTTTTTGAATAATAGACAGATTTACAGACTAAATAGAAGGAACCTAAATTTGCTAAATATGTATTAGATCAAGCATCAGTGCTGCACAACATGTGTGTATTTTATGTGTTGGTTCCATTTACACCCGTTATTGAGATGTTTTGCTAGATCGAATCACAAATAGACAATGGACAACAGACAAATTCCTTTTACTCCAGGTGTTTAAATTAATCTCTTTTGTCCACTTTCAACCACATCTGTCTTGATTTCAATGTGTGGGTAAATGTATTTGGTTTTCTGATCTTATGGATGAAATAAACTTGCGCAATTTACACATGAATGCGGCCAGAGAAAAAAGAAAATGTGCAGCAGTATTTATTGACCGCTATGACAGCCGCAAAATCAAGCTGAACACGATGAGTGTGTGTCAGAAATCGATAATGCTGAGAGAACATAGTGCTTACTATATTTTTCATCTAAACTTCAGTCTTCGACTACCTGAGCAATCCTGTTAAATGCGTTTTCAACAACCTCTAAAAGTGGTCAATAATGGAAGATGTTTTAGACATTTTACACCTGCATTTATTCTCATCCACTTGTGATCCAATCAACCAAAATGCATCTTAATTCCAGGTGTGAATGGAGCCTAATTTGTCCGTTGTGTTCACAGTGGAGGCAACCCTGGAGATAGCCCTGAAAACTGGTAAAACTGAAGTTAAAGGAGGTGATCTTCCAGGTGTGTACAACACTGCATTACTCAGTGTGTACTCTGATATCGGTCGCTTCGCACCCGGCTCCGGACACACTGTGGATGGCAAAGAATATTCAATGGAGGTGAGACTCAATCAATTAATTACTTTTGCCTGTAAATGAACTGCATTGTCCCAAAAAGTGAGTATGTGATCATTCACTGTGTGTTTTCTGATTCTGTCTCTCAGCTGCACATTGTGAATATCCATTCAAAATACAACGGGAATGTTGTAGCTGCTCTTACTGCTAATGACAGCACAGCATTGGCTGTTTTCGCTTTCTTCATTGAGGTGATCAAAACCACATTTATTAAATCCAGAGTGAAGTGCAGACCTAAAAGAATATTTGTGGTTTGGTTGTGTGTTCATGTCAATGTGTTTTTGTTTAACTAACAGGAAACTAGTGAACAAAGCAACACACCAAGTTGGAATATCGTATTATCCATTTTCAATCGTTTGAATCCTATAGGTAAATTAATATTTTGTAGTTGATATTTTAACCAAAAATTTGTCATCCTCCGGTCATTCCATAACTATCCATCACCATTGGAACGCACAAGATATTTAAATAAATGTTTCAATGGATTAAAAGTCAGTGGGATCCAAAACAACAATGACATTCAGACACAAATCACAAAGAAATACATTTTTTAGTTTTTCACCGAAAAATAAAGTCAAAGAGGTTTTGGAACAATGTTCAGATTTGAACTGTTAATTTGGCACGCTTTTGTTTTTGTTTCTAAATTGTTGTTCTATTTTATCTAGTTTTGTACCTTTCTGATTCATTTTTTTTTGCACATCTATCTCAATTAAAAGTGATCCAATCATCTCTCTATAACATCAAGCACATAACAGAATCTTTAAACATTTTAACAGAAGTAAGGATATTGTAATTCAAAATATATTATTTGTTAATTATTTAGCTAATATGATTGAAAAAAACTGAAGACAGCCAGGTAGAGTCCCCTCTTGACTCCCATCTTGACTCTTTTTGTGTATGTATGTGTAGAAACCGCACTGAATGGTGTCACACTGGACGGTCTGCTTGAAGGGGTGGACAGGACTAAATATTACCGGTATCAAGGCTCTACAACCGCACCCAGGTGCAAAGAAGCTGTGATTTGGACTGTGTTCAAAGATCCCATCAAAATCAATCCGGTCTTAAATTAAGGCAACTGAGTAATACATTTTTTGTCAAACTGCTTTAAAGCAGATTTGAATTGTTTGCAAAATTGATCATTATTTTCTCTTTATCTCTGTAATGCTGCTTTGGAACAATTTGTATTGTATGCAGTAATATATAAGCAAATATATCTTTTCAGTTTCAGCTTGTTTTATTAGGGGCCAAGCACCGAAGGTGCGGAGGCACCTATTGTTTTTGTTCCGGTTCTTATTATTATTCTTCTTCCGCTTCCGCCATGGGAGTCTATGGCAGGCCATAGAACCGTATGCGGGAAAATGATGAAAGTTGGCACACTCATTAAGGACAGTCCAATCATTGACCATAACAAATTTGAAGTCTCTAACTCAGGGGTCGCCAACCTTTTTGAAACTGAGGGCTACTTCTTGGATACCGATTAATGCAAAGGGCTACCAGTTTACACACTTCCGAAATATCAAATTTGCTGAATTTACCTTTAATTATATGTCATTATTAATAATTAATTATATTCATCTATGTGAAGACACTGATCATGTTAATGATTTCTCACAATAATTATACAAGGTAGAAAACCTATCAATATGCAACACTTTATTTCTCTAAATCTCTGCAAGTATTTACATTTTCAAATGATCACTTCTACAAGATTTTTACCAGCCACTAACAATTTAAATAAAAATAGAGGGTGTGCTTTGGGTACATGCAGAAGGCTTAGACAAAGTGTTCATGAAATGGTATGGTTTTTATTCAGAAAAATTATTTTCTCTTTCTCTTTGGTGAAAGGTGATTTGTTTTTTTCTTTTTTACTATTTCGCCAGCTTTAGAGAACATTCTCTCGCATGGAACAGATGCAGGAGTACACAAAAACAGATTAGAAAGCTAATATAAATGAGGATTTATTGCTTTGAACATACACCACTGAAATAAACTCAATCCACTCTCCTCAACAATAACGCAAATGCAAACACCGTCTTCTATAACCCACGGTTTGGTTTCACTTTTATAAGAAATACAACCGGCAGGTTTGAAACCCGTCAACACTGGATCGGCCTGTCAGAGCAGTCAGGTGGTTCACTGCCGGAGTGAAGCAGTGTGTTTGCTTCAAACGTCATTTTCACGTGACTAGTGACGTAATGATTCAAGCTCCGAAGCAGTGGTTCATTACAAAGCCCGTTCGAGTTTGAAGCAAGCTTCGGAGCGTCGGTGTCAGACGTAACATCACAACAGACGCGCACCATTGACGCTTGCAGTCGCTCAAAATTTGTTTTTTTTTTTAGAAAAATTAGGTGAAATTGAATAATTTTCCGCGCCACACCTGACGATCTCTCACAGCACACTACTGTGCCGCGGAACACTGGTTGAAAAACACTGCTGTTTTCAGTGCAGCTCGCTTTTTTTTAGGTTATCCTATTATGTTAAATTACGTGAAGTGGAGGAGTTAATTTGTGGGTGTGATTTTAAAAAAAGGATAGCAAGAAAAATAGATGCAGCTCACTGGTAAGTAGCGCTATGGTGAGCTATTTTTAGAACAGGCCTGCGGGCGACTCATGTGGTCCTTGGGGGCGACCTGGTGCCCGCGGGCACCATGTTGGCGACCCCTGCTCTAACTCAATATCTCTAGCGCCACCAACTGTCCAAAGTTGAACTAACGTTTATGCTAATAACTTTTGAACCGTATGACCTAGAAACAAAATTCTTATGTCCACTGATTCCTTGGCTTAAGACGATTCGATTGCACCCTATGACGTCATTTTCCGTCATGAAATTTTTCCCGCCATTTTGAATTTTATGAAAAACCTACTTTTTCGAACTCCTCCTAGGCCGTTTTTCCGATTTCAACGAAAATTGAACCACATCATCTCCAGACAATGTGGACAAAAAGTTATCCAAAGAAAGTTTATATGTCAAACCGTTTACGAATAACTCGCGAAAGAATCCGACGTAGTGGTCGCAAAAATTAAATTGAGGCTTTATCTCCCCAATGCATTAGCGTTTTCTGACCAAACTAGGTGTGTGTTATGTCAATCATGGTCTGAGGCTACCTGCAGAGTTTTGGCGCTGTGCCCCCTAGTGGTCAGGAGATATGAAAAAGTTAATTATTTGCTTATAACTTCTGAACGCTTTGGCCAAAAATAATAAAACTGGTCTCTTTAGATTCAGTGCATCATGCCGAGTCGTGCGATACCAAATTTTCCCATATCGGCCATTTTGAGCGTCGGCCATTTTGAATATTGTCATAAATTGCTATATTTAACAAAGATATTGGCGTATCGTTACGAAACTCAATATGTGTCTTCGGCACCTAACCTTGATACGACTCAAAAAGTTTTGAGGCAGCACTCCCTTGTGGTCAAAAATTATAACCAAATTTACAAATATGCTAATAACTTTTGAGTGCGTTAACCTATGGTAAAACAAATTATCTTTATACGTTCCTTGGGTCAAACTGAGAACACAGATACCAAATTTGTCATAGTCGGCCAAACTTCTTGCCCACCATGTTGTTTTTCTTTAAAAACCTACTTTTTCGAACTCCTCCCAAACCGTTTGTCCAATTTTCACCAAAATTAAACCACATCATCTCTAGACCATCATGACAAAAAGTTATCCAAAGAAAGTTGATATGTCAAACTGTTTACGAATAACTCGCGAAAGAATCCGACGTAATGGTCGCCAAAATGAAATTGAGGCTTTATCTCCGCAACGCATTAGCGTTTTCTTACCAATCTAGGTGTGTGTTATGTCAATCATGGTCTGAGGCTACCTGCAGAGTTTTGGCGCTCTGCCCACTAGTGGTCAGGAGATATTAAAAAACTGACATTTTTGATTTTAACTCCTGAACGCTTTGTCTAAAAATCATGAAACTGCTGTGTTTAGATCCAGTGGGTCATGCCGAGTCCTGTGATACCAAATTTTCCCATATCGGCCATTTTGAGCATCTGCCATTTCGATTTTTCTTATAAGATGCTATGTTTAACAAACACATGACTTTAGTGCTCTGTCAGCAATGGTTTACCCAATTGAAAGCAAACTTTGCATGTGTCAATGTCACCACACTCTCAATGTACCACATGAATTGACACTACAATTTGGTTACAGCGCTGCCTGTTGATTGAATGTGATAAACCATTAAATCGAAATACTAAAGACCGTATTGTTGATTTTTCAGCCATTTAGACTTAAGTCATATTGAAATGTCTTTAGATTCTTACTGCCGTTGGTCTGATGATGCCAGCCATGTCGGCATGACATTTAATGCCCTCCTTGCGCTTGGCCCCGTGATGGCTGCTAGCAGCTATATTTATTATTATTCATCTTCTTCTTCCGCCATGGAAGTCTATGGCAGCCCATAGAACCGTTTGCGGGAAAATGATAAAATTTGGCACACTGATAAAGGACAAGCCAATCATTGACCATAGCAAATTTGAAGTGTCTAACTCAATGTCTCTAGCGCCACCAACTGTCCAAAGTTGCACTCACGTTTACGTAAATAACTCTTGAACCGTATGTCCTAGAAACAAAATTCTTTCGTCCACTAATTCCTTGGCTCAAGACGATTCGATTGCACCCTATGACGTCATTTTCCGTCATGAAAATTTTCCCGCCATTTTGAATTTTACGAAAAACCTACTTTTTCGAACTCCTCCTAGGCCGTTGGTCCGATTTTCACGAAAATTGAACCACATCATCTCCAGACTATGCGTACAAAAAGTTATTAAAAGAAAGTTGATTTGTCAAACCGTTTACGAATAACTTGCGAAAGAATTCAACAAAATGGCCGCAGAAATGAAAGCGAGGCTTTATCTCCGCAACGCATTAGCGTATTCTGACCAAACTTGGTGTGTGTTATGGCAATGATGGTCTGAGGCTATCTGAAAAAGATTTGGCGCTCTGCCCCCTAGTGGTCTGGAGATATGAAAAAGTGAAATATTTGCTTATAACTTCTGAACGCTTCGACCAAAAATCATAAAACTGGTCTCGTTAGATTCAGGGCATCATGCCGATTCGTGCGATACAAAATTTTCCCATATCGGCCATTTTGAGGGTCGGCCATTTTGAATTTTGTCATAAATTGCTATATTTAACAAACACATTGGCGTATCATTACGAAACTCGATATGTGTCTTCGGCATCTTGGCCTGATACAACACAAAAAATTTCGAGGCAGCGCCACCTTGTGGTCAAAAGTTATAAACAAATTTACAAAAATGCTAATAACTTTTGAACACGTTAACCTATGGTAAAATAAGTTGTCTTTATACGTTCCTTGGGTCAAACCGAGAACACAGATACCAAATTTGTCATAGTCGGCCAAACTTCCTGTCCGCCATGTTGTTTTTCTTTAAAAACCTACTTTTTCGAACTCTTCCCACACCGTTTGTCCAATTTTCACCAAAATTGAATCATAACATCTTCAGACCATGCTGACAAAAAGTTATTAAAATAATGTTGATTCGTCAAACAGGTTTCGATAAAATTGCGAACGAATTTGACCAAATTGCCACCAAATAAAGCAAGACTATATCTCTGAAACGCATTAGCGTATTCTGACCAAACTTTCTGTGTGTCATGTCAATCATGATCTGACGCTACCTGCAGAGTTTTGGCGCTCTGCCCCCTAGTGGTCAGGAGATATGAAAAACTGACATTTTTGATTATAACTCCTGAATGCTTTGTCCAAAAATCATGAAACTGCTCTCTTTAGATTCAGTGCATCATGCCGAGTCCTGCGATACCAAATTTTCCCATATCGGCCATTTTCAGCGTCAGCTATTTAGAATTTTGTCATGAAATGCTATGCTTAACAAACACATGACTTTAAAACTGGATGTCAGCAATGCTTTACCCTATTGACACCAAACTTTGACACCAAACTTTGCATGTGTCATTGTCACCTCACTCTGGATAAACCACGTGATTTGACATATCAGTTTGGTTACAGCGCTGCCTGTTGGTCAAACGTGATAAACCGTTAAATCGAATTACTAAAGACCGTATTGATGATTTTTCAGCCATTTAGACTGAAGTCATATTGAAATGTCTTTAGATGCTTCCTGCCGTTGGTCTGATGCTGCCAGCCATGTCGGCATGACATTTAATGCCTTCTTTGTGCTTGGCCCCGTCATGGCTGCTTGTTTTTATTGTTTTACTGTGTTCAAAGATCCCATCAAAATCAATCTGAACTAGGTAAATTAAGGCAACGGAGTAATTTATAAAAATCATACTTGATTATTCCTGGATGAAATATTTTTCAATTGAGTTAATTCCTCCAAACAGATCAATCGATTCAGAACATTTCCACATGTGTTCCCTTGAATGGCAGAGTTGTGACATCACAGGTGGAAAAACCCACATCTCCTTCATCAGCGACCACATCCACTTTATCAATCATCACAGTTCTTATCTTGTTAAGTTTGTTCTGACATCACTGTTTTCTGCAGAGCTGCTTATTGCTAGTTTGACTTTTTCAATATTGACAAATTTTTCAACATTGACACTGAACAAAGAATCGTTGAGCTGATGAAGTGATGAAATAAGTAACAACAGCGTTGTCTTCTGTATTGCTCCTTATTGCTGAATTGACCTAATTTCATAAGTAATGATCTTTACACAGTTATTTAACTGAACTGAATCAACACTGAACCAGCTTCTGCTGAATAATGGCACTATGAATTTTTGTCAAACTGCTTTAAAGCAGATTTGAATTGTTTGCAAAATTGATCATTATTTTCTCTTTATCTCTGTAATGCTGCTTTGGAACAATTTGTATTGAATACAGTAATATATAAGTAAATATATCTTTGCAGTTTCAGCTTGTTTTATTGATTTAACAATAAGTACTCACAGGCAGGAATCCAATTGTGTGCAATTAAGAGTAGTTGTACAGGCAGATGGTCAGGACAAACAGAGAGCATACATAAATGATAATCCAGGTGGGGAAGTCAAGACGGGCAGATAACATTCACAAGTGACAATTAGGGATGGCTGACGCGAAACTTGCGTTCCAACACAGTGTTGAGATCCCGAAGCGTAGATGTTTCGAAACACTGAACCGAAACTGTGATTCAAAACACCCATGTCACGTGACTATGGCTAAACGAAGCTTCTGCACATATCACAAGTTTTTCGACAGGTGCTGCTTGCCGAGTCTGCGTTTGATTGACAGGAACAAACCAAACAAATTGACAGGAGTTAATGCAACTTCACCTTATGGAAGCCCGTTTCTGCCACAGTATAAAAAAAAAAAAGATTAAGTCGAAATAATGACTTAACTTCTCGTGCTTCTCCGCATGGTCAAAGCGTGTAAATGCGAGATCACAGCAAACATGACACGTTCTGTAAAACAGCTGTAAAATCTGTAAAAAAGCGTGTAAATGCGAGATCACAGCAAACATGACACGTTCTGTAAAACAGCTGTAAAACAGCTGTTAAAGTCAGTGTGTTAATAATATAAAGAACATGAATGATAAATCATCAGTATATGAAAGGGATTCCATAGTATATAGTATTTTATTCATTTGTATTTTTGTGTATGAAGAAGTTCAGATCAGCGATCCATGGATTTTAAACAGAGGAATTATAGAGTGGTGTATTTCTGTATTGTATTGTATTATAGTGACTCTTTATGATGAACCTGCACATCAAAGAGCATCCGTGAAATTTGCGTTAATGTTAACATGTACAATGTTATACATGTACCCATACAATACATGTGCCCATGCATTTTATGAAGACGTCACACTTAAACTTAACTAATAAATCCAGCGTTATCCAATAGTTTTGTAAATCGTGCAAGTTTTACATTTTTCATGCAACAGTTTTCACCGGCTCTTCAATATCTTGCATTTACACACTTTGACCATGCGGAGAATCACGAGAAGTTAAGTCATTATTTCAACAGTTTCTCATTATTTCGAGATACCTACAAAAATGAGAGCATTGTGGATTGATTTGTTTCATTAATTTTCATTTTTTTATGAGCAAAATAACCTACCGTATTTTTAACCATATAAGACGCTCCAGAACATAAGACGCACCCAATTTTAAAGGAGCAAAATCTAGAAAAAAAAGATTCTGAACCAAGTACTGTAGTAAAATATTTTATATCAACTGTATAAAGTTAACAGCACCAAAAACATAAAACAATTTCATGTCAACCATGTAACATATTAAGAACTATCTTTACTCTCATTAACAGTCAGTAAACAGAAGGTAACAAAAATAAGGCTGTAATGTTTTTATTCAAACTCCAATAATTTGTGTGTAAACCGGGAAGTTGGGTGTTGTACCGAAATCTGACTCCCCGGACAAATCTCACTCCCCTCACTGACTCTGGTTTAAAAGCTCAGACTCGCCATATGATGAAATAATAAGATAAATATGGTGAGTTATTTTTTTTGCTGTGAAAATCTGACTCCCCCTGGTAAACCCATACTATAATTGCTACAACCAAATGCTTTTGAGCAAAGAATGTCCATACCATAATGAGATAATAAAATAAATATGTTAAGTCTGTGAGCTTTTAAACCAGAGTTAGTTAGGGGAGTGAGATTTTCACAGGTGTATTTTTCTGCAGTGAAAATCTGACTCCCCCTGGTAAAGCCATAGGCCTTCTATAATTCATTATAACTGTAACATCATTTCATTTTATGCTTATGTAAGCGTACAAGTCGGTTTGTAGGCGAATATGCTCAAGGAAGTGCGTTGACCTCAATGCAGCGCGTATTAATGCATGCGCGTAGGGGAGTGAGATTTGTCCGGGGAGTCAGATTTCCTTACAACACCTGGCGAGACGCGAGTCACCACGGAAGCAGAGAACGCGAGGCTCACAAGTGCAACACCTGCGCGTTCGGCGCTCACGCTTCACTCTCTGTGAGTCACGCCTCCTTGTCTCGGTTTCGTTTCACTTCTCTCTTACGCACGGCTCGTCTCCTGACTCTCTCCCGCTGCAGACCTCGTTAAACCACGCCCCCCTTGCTACAGTCATCACTGTGAAGTCCACCATTCCCCCCCACTCGTCATCACCATGGCTACGGCCGTGGCCGCGCTCAGCGGATTCTTTATATTCGTTGGATAGGACGCACCAGTTTTTTCCCCCCAGTTTTGGGGAAGAAAAAATGCATCTTATGCGGCGAAAAATACGGTAGTTGTTGTTATTATTATATATTATAGTTATGTAGTGAGGATGTTAGAAACTCACCACATTAACAAAAACACAACAATTTAATTTTTTAAATGGCATGTTGTCAAAGTTGTTTCAGATAACGTGCAACTGACCACTAGGTGTCACCGTGAAGACGGGTGTCGGTATAGAGAAGGGGTGTCAAACTCAATTGCACAGGGGGCCAACATCCAAAAACACTTTAGGTCGCGGGCCGAACAGGATAAACATTTATTGAACACACTAAAACTAAACTTTTAAAACTTACCTTTTTTTAACATAAATGTGAATAAAAACAGACAGGAATATTATTCTGGAATAAATTAACTCACTGTATACCTTAAATAACTTAAAAAAATTAAAAATATTTTAAATACTAATAAATAAAAGAACAAACCAAATTTCTTTACTCTTATGTCATTTTATGTAAAACTTACATTTTAAATATCCCAAAAGATTTTGCTCTCCATAAAAATATATCCTGTAAAAATTATACAAATTCAAAATATGCTGCATAACAAAACCTGGAAATCTAAATAAAAATTTAGCTTTTCAGCAATAACAAATCAAATCATTCAGTTGTCTTTGCTCTTATGTCATTTGTCTCATAGTGCCGTCTTATGAAATTATTTAACTACCGTCACATTAGCTCCGCAAATGAGACACACTGGTATACCGGCAGAATGTCAGTAAAAATATACAGAATTTTCCTGCATGGGTTAAAGGAGATTTTACAAACTATATCACAATTTTTTTACATGTAATCATATTTCTATATATTTGTTATGTCCCTAGGGACGTAAGGTTTTTCTGTGTTTTCTTTTCTGGCGCATGCACCATCACTCTGATAGCTGGCGCTGATAGGCTGTCTGACCTGTCAATCATGCAAGAAAGCTGATAAAATGGCCCCCACAGGGTTGAATGGCAGAATCGTGACATCACAGGTTTTACAATCCACAGTTCCTTCATCAGTGACCACATCAAGTAATCAATCATCACAGTCATTCTCTTGTCAAGTTTGTGTTGTGTATATGTGGGTATACATGAGGACTTTCATTTTGAAAGGGTTAAAAATAAAGGATGTGAGGGGGCGGGGCTTAAGAGAGAAGGGAAGATGAGATAAAGTGTGAAGAAGATCGTTTTTTTGGGATATAAGTGAGTAGCATAAGCGTTAGAAGTCGAAGATCGGGACTGAGTTTGTGCTGCTGTGAGTTTTTGCGAATCTGAGTGGCGAGAGGCTAAACTGCCTGTTTAACATACCAGGAAGGGCCTTGCTGATCGTGCGAGCTGAGACGGTGTGTGGGCGGATTGGCGCAGTGGCGCGAGTATTCGTTTTTTTTCAGTGGAAGTGAGCTGAGACACTGGTTGATTGACAGTCGGAGAAGAAACATCTAGAAGTGATGTATTGACGTTAATTATATATTTTTGTGACTTTTTAGTACAGCCTCGTATCGAGTGATTTGGTTTTTTTTCTGCTGTAGTTCAAGAAAAATCCTCGTGTCGTTTCTGTTGCAATAGTGCCGCCGTGTGGACACTAACGGCTTCGGGAACACTTTTGGCTTTATACTTCTATTTTTTTTTCGGCTGTTGTCCTTGGAATATTTCGATTTATTTTTGGATGCTTTTCAGTATTCTTTGGCTGGATGCCTATTATTTTTGTTTCTTCTTTCCTTTTGATCAACACTAGCATGAACTCGTGAACTGATAATTGAGTCTGCATCAGCGAATGAACAGTTTCTTTTAAGAGTTTTGTTTTCCTGGATCCTGCTTTGAGTTGAAGAGGTGAAGTCTACATTTGTTTGAGTAAAATTCCCTGCCATATCCAGACACTCCAACACCAGCTCATTTATATATTGAGTTGCTGCGATTGTGTATCTCATTCAGGTATGTGAACTGATGTGAAACCATATTGAAGGTGGAATGTAAAAAACTGTAAAGTGTTTTTTTTCGAGAGAGAGCAAAGAGCCATTTGGACGTTTCATTTTGGACTATTCCATTTTCCCTATTTGTTGCATTTGAGCATTATTGCCAAAAAGAAGAGACTGTAACTAATACACATTTCTTAAGAGCTTTATTTCTTTTGTTGTATTTTTTTTGGAGTGCAAAAAGTAAATAAGATGTGTTCATCTTTTGATTTCTGTACATTATTTGTGTATTTTGTTTATTCTGATTGACCAAACTAATCTGCCATCTTGGAGTAGGGGCGTTCCTCCTGTCTTGGAGGCTGGTAATTGGTAAAGAGATAGTATATTTCATTACACTCCAAGGGGTTACCGTGGACATTTTTAATCTTGGAGCTTTTCCCATCACCAGTCATTACCGAAATTGAAACAAAGATTCAAGACAGAGAAAAACATACTTGTAAAATAAAATAAGTATAGGAACTAATTGTGCTAGGAGTGGGGACCTAGATCCTGTCACTTCCTCAGTCGTCCAAGGTAGTGCAGCAGAAAACACTTACCTCTACATTGTAGTGAAATTTACCGCTACATTATTTGGCGTCACGAACAGGATTGAACTTTAACTTGATCTATTTTCAGTATTCTGTCCCAGGTCTGTGAGCAAGCAATAAAATGTCTGAATTGAGGAAGGAGTTTGCTGAAATGCAGAGGAAGTTAGCAGAGCAGGCTGGGGCATTGGATCATGCCAGAATGGAACAACGAGAAGCTCTGTCATTGGCAAGGGCAGTTATGGAGCAGCAAGCATCCGCTCGTGCACCCCCAGCAACGATTTATATCCCAAGAGATCATAAACTCACTGATTTCACTGGTACCACCAAGCCCGGAGAAGGAAGTGTGGAAGAGTGGATAATCTCTATGAAATCTGCATTCCGAGTCATGAAAGTGGCAGAGGAAGATCAAGTGGAGCTGATAAAGCAGCACGTAAAAGGGGAAGCTAAAGATACTGTGAAGTTCTTGTTGGTAGAAGGGGATGACAGTGTGGAGTCCATCTTTAAGTTGCTCCAGGAGACCTATGGAGACAAGGTACCCATTGGCACAAGGTTAAAAGACTTTTATGACCGAAAACAAGCACCCGGCGAGACCATACGTGCCTATGCTTATGACTTGAGAGAGAAGCTTTACAAAGTCAAGCGCAGAGAGCCAAGCCGAGTTGCTGATGAAGAGAGTGTTCTGAAAGAACAGTTAGTCCTTGGGCTAAGAGATGATTTCATAAGAAGGGAGATGAAACGGAGGGTCAAAGAAGAACGAAGCTTGACTTTTGCGCAGCTGATGCAGGATGCCATCACATGGTCTGAGGAAGAGGAAGCTCAGTCTGAAGGTAACTTGAAGAACCCTGTACGTATGAGAGTTGCAGTTCACACTACCGTGGCGTCTGGTGACAGTTCATCCTCATTAACGTTAGAAAAGTTGCATGAAGCTATAGAGAAATTAGCTGTGCGCCAGGAAGAGTTGTACAGAATAGTTAATAGTCAAGGGAGAGTCGACCCACAGTCTGGTGTCATAAGAAGGCAGCCGCTGAGAAACAGTGAAGGGAAATATATCTGTTACACATGTGGTGAACCTGGCCACACCAGTCGACGTTGCGGACAGCATAGGGAGCTGAGTAGCAGAGGCGCTGCATCGTCACAAATGGCAGAAGAGTCTGAGGCGTTAAGAGGGGCTTCGTCTGGTGACTTGGCAAACACCAATGGGCCTTCGGTAATCCGGAGCCATACAGCTGACTGGAAGACTGGTGTAATGCCAAAAACGATAAGAGAGAGTGCCTTTGGAGACTGTTTGACAGTCGATGTAAAAATAGCAGGGGTACCCACCAAGTGCCTACTAGATACAGGTTCAGAGGTCACCACCATCTCAGAGTCTCACTTCAAGCAACACTTCGGAGCGCAAGAAATACAACTGTCGTCTGCTAACTGGGTGCGTCTAACTGCTGCAAATGGGCTAGATATTCCTGTTCTTGGCTGTTTACAGGCAGATATAGAGCTCATGGGAAGTCTGCTTCCAGGAAAGTGTGTTATAAGCCCGGCAGACAGAATACCAATGCTGATGTTCTTTCTAGGATTCCAAGAGGTATCGAGCCAGAGGAGGATGACACAGGGAAAGACTTCATTCAATTGACCTCAGATGAGGTACGAGCATGTCTGTGGCCAGGTAAAGAAGAGGAAGATGGTCAGTCTCCAGTACGAGTTGCCAAACAAGCAGCCATAAAGAAAGGTGTTGATGGTTATAGCTGGTCATCTATTAAAGAGCAGCAGAGGAAAGATCCTTGTATAGCACCTGTTTATGACGCTGTGCTCGAGAACAGGAGATTTGTGACACAGAGTTTTCGAGGTATGGAAACTCGGCAAAAGAAACTAGCTAGACAGCTTGAGCGTTTGAAACTAAGGCATCAAGTGCTGTTCCGAGTGATTAAGGACCCAAGAGATGGGGAAGAGATTTGGCAGTTGGTGGTGCCAGAGTCTTTACGTGAGGAAGTGTATAAGGGAGTGCATGAACATGGAGGACATTTTGGTTGCAGGACTACATTAGAGCAGATGCGACGGAGCTATTATTGGCCCACAATGTCCAATGAAGTGCAAACTTGGGTAACCCAGTGTCGAAGATGTACCCTAGCTAAGGATGTATTCCCTAAGATTCGTGCTCCTATGACCTGCACCAATGTAACCGCACCTCTGGAAGTTCTTGCCATGGATTACACCGTGCTTGAGAGATCAGCAGGGGGATACGAGAATGTTTTGGTGCTCACAGACATGTTTACAAGATTTACTGTGGCAGTCCCAACTAAAAATCAGACAGCACTCACCACTGCCAAAGTCCTTTTACGACACTGGTTTGTCTGCTATGGTTGTCCAGCCCGGCTGCACTCGGATCAAGGGAGGTGTTTTGAGGCAGGTGTAATCAAGGAGCTCTGTAAGCTGTATGGAATCAGTAAGAGTCGCACCAGTCCTTATCATCCACAAGGGAATGCACAGTGTGAAAGATTTAACCGCACAATGCATGACATGCTACGGACGTTACCTGCCGAAAAGAAGAAGGATTGGAAGACTTACCTGCCTGAACTGGTGATGGCTTACAATAGCCATGTTCATTCGTCAACGGGTTACTCCCCATTTTATCTAATGTTTGGGCGGGATGCGAGGCTGCCCATGGATGTTCTTGGAGGAAGGGACTTAACTGATGATAAAGCGGATGATCTAGACGAGTGGGTGAAGAATCACCATGAGCGCCTGAGAACTGCAGTTGAAACGGCGAAAGCAGTAGCCCAAGAAGCTTCCAGAAGAAGGAAGAGACTATATGATCGCAAGGCTGCAGGAGCGCTCATTAGACCTGGTGACAGAGTATTGTTGCGCAACCACAAGTTTAGAGGGAGAAACAAAATCCAAGATAAGTGGGAGTCCGTACCATATATTGTAGTGCAACAAAATCACGCAGGTTTACCAGTGTTTACTATACGTCCTGAGCAGGGTGGTCCCACAAAGGTGGTTCATAGGGATCAATTGAGACACTGTACTTTCCCCTCACCCAAAAGGCAGAGTAGGCATGCGAAAAGAGAAAAAGAATCGTCAGACACAGACGTTGATTCGCAAGACATGATCTACATTCCGTTTACCACACACTTACCAGACACAGGCTTACCTGGGGAAGTCGAGGGTAGAGCGGCATGTGAGGAGGGCAGTATAGCTGAGAGTGGGGGAGTAGAAGCAGTACAAGTTGGGGAATCTGAAGACTCTGACATTTCAGAAGATGCCACTAGTGGGGTATTTGATCTCAGACGTTCAAAGAGAAAAACAAAGGGTAGATTGCCTGTAAGATATAAGGATGATTATATTATGTAATTTGTGTTTAGATTGCCATCATAAGTTTAAAGAAAAGTTCCGGGGTAATATGTAAAGGAATGTTGAAAATGTTGTGTTAAATCAGATGATAACTGTTGTGTTTTCTGTTTTCACTCAGGAGCTGGTCATTTTGGAGATTCCTGTATATGGCAGGGTTTAGCAGGGGGGAATGTGGGTATACATGAGGACTTTCATTTTGAAAGGGTTAAAAATAAAGGATGTGAGGGGGCGGGGCTTAAGAGAGAAGGGAAGATGAGATAAAGTGTGAAGAAGATCGTTTTTTTGGGATATAAGTGAGTAGCATAAGCGTTAGAAGTCGAAGATCGGGACTGAGTTTGTGCTGCTGTGAGTTTTTGCGAATCTGAGTGGCGAGAGGCTAAACTGCCTGTTTAACATACCAGGAGGGGCCTTGCTGATCGTGCGAGCTGAGACGGTGTGTGGGCGGATTGGCGCAGTGGCGCGAGTATTCGTTTTTTTTTCAGTGGAAGTGAGCTGAGACACTGGTTGATTGACAGTCGGAGAAGAAACATCTAGAAGTGATGTATTGACGTTAATTATATATTTTTGTGACTTTTTAGTACAGCCTCGTATCGAGTGATTTGGTTTTTTTTTCTGCTGTAGTTCAAGAAAAATCCTCGTGTCGTTTCTGTTGCAATAGTGCCGCCGTGTGGACACTAACGGCTTCGGGAACACTTTTGGCTTTATACTTCTATTTTTTTTTCGGCTGTTGTCCTTGGAATATTTCGATTTATTTTTGGATGCTTTTCAGTATTTTTTGGCTGGATGCCTATTATTTTTGTTTCTTCTTTCCTTTTGATCAACACTAGCATGAACTCGTGAACTGATAATTGAGTCTGCATCAGCGAATGAACAGTTTTTTTTAAGAGTTTTGTTTTCCTGGATCCTGCTTTGAGTTGAAGAGGTGAAGTCTACATTTGTTTGAGTAAAATTCCCTGCCATATCCAGACACTCCAACACCAGCTCATTTATATATTGAGTTGCTGCGATTGTGTATCTCATTCAGGTATGTGAACTGATGTGAAACCATATTGAAGGTGGAATGTAAAAAACTGTAAAGTGTTTTTTTCGAGAGAGAGCAAAGAGCCATTTGGACGTTTCATTTTGGACTATTCCATTTTCCCTATTTGTTGCATTTGAGCATTATTGCCAAAAAGAAGAGACTGTAACTAATACACATTTCTTAAGAGCTTTATTTCTTTTGTTGTATTTTTTTTGGAGTGCAAAAAGTAAATAAGATGTGTTCATCTTTTGATTTCTGTACATTATTTGTGTATTTTGTTTATTCTGATTGACCAAACTAATCTGCCATCTTGGAGTAGGGGCGTTCCTCCTGTCTTGGAGGCTGGTAATTGGTAAAGAGATAGTATATTTCATTACACTCCAAGGGGTTACCGTGGACATTTTTAATCTTGGAGCTTTTCCCATCACCAGTCATTACCGAAATTGAAACAAAGATTCAAGACAGAGAAAAACATACTTGTAAAATAAAATAAGTATAGGAACTAATTGTGCTAGGAGTGGGGACCTAGATCCTGTCACTTCCTCAGTCGTCCAAGGTAGTGCAGCAGAAAACACTTACCTCTACATTGTAGTGAAATTTACCGCTACATATAAATGTGTTATTCTACACATTTAAAAGCCAAATGAGCTTATTTAATTTTAATTGCTTTCTCTTGCATATTATGTGTCAGCTTAATTGATTGTTTTGTCACAGTTGAAAAAAAAACCAATTTTTTGTATGTGGATTTCCCTAGCTTGTAATATTTTCTTGTAATGCAGTTGTTTGGATGTTTTGCTCTCCAGTGGCCAGTTGTATAAACTACTTATTCTATAGTCTAAAGTTAGTCATGTAATTTTTCTTATCTTCACAACTGACAAAGGACGAGAGAGGACCAGGGGCCTCATGTACTAAGACTTGCGTTGAATTCATACTGACACATTACGTACGGACAAAGCTGTGAATGTGCGAACGCACAAAAAAATCCAGATGTATAAATCTCTGCGTTCGAAGGATCCCGCGCATATTCTCTTTGTACATCCCGATTAACGTAAAATTGAGCGCACATGCACGAGCACAACACTCCACCCAGTCTCCTCCCTTAATTAAACTGATTTAAATATGGTAATGAGTCCACTTGGGTAAAAGCAAGCGGCACGAAAACAAAAGTGAAAGTATAGAAAGTGAATTGGAGGTGCTACTATCAGAGGTAGAAATTAGAAAAAAATTATTTGGAACTTTGTCCTCCGGAATTAATAACAAAAGGAAAAAAATATGAAAATATGGGGGAGTTTAGCTGATGCTGTCAATGCGGTTGGATCTGAAAGTCGCACTGTAAATGATCTTAAAAAGAAATGGTCTTATAATTGTCTTTAGTGGATAACCGCGGTCTTCTGAAGGGTTGTTGTATAATTAAATACAATTATTATATATAATTGTTATATAATTAATTTAATTAAATGCAAATAAATAAAAATAAAAAGTACTATTAGATAGAACCATAACTTTAAATGCATCACTCATCAAGAAGCCACCCATCGTGCACTCTGTCAGCTAACAGCTGTCACCCAAAACCATGCTGTTTGTAAGGATGTATGAATCATGGGTTGACCCAGGCCACCTTGCCACAATATTTGTTAGGCGTATTTGCGCATCACATATAATCTGCACTCTTATTGAATGGAAATGTTTCCGATTCACATATGCAAATTCATCTTCAGATGGTGCCTTATATGTGTGTGCAGTCGATCGCTCCGTTTACATTAGGGATACCGGCTATCGCTGCAAATTGCATTTTAATGTTTGGCTGGTCAACTGCATCATGGGAACAATCATATGGGCATTGCGTGGCATTGTGAGGCTCAAAAACGACTGAGCGGTCTGCCAGTTCCCTTTGGAAAGAATCAGTTGCCAGGAAACCAAGCGTTGTCAGCACCTGTAACGGAATGGGTTTTGCGTGTTTCCTCGCTGTCTCTCTCTCTAGATTCGGACACAGCTAGATTCTGAGGATAAGGGCTATCCTTTTCATCCTGGGCCAGAAAATCATTGTGGTCCCTAAAAACTTGTTCTCTTCGGATTCTGCCATTCAGTCCTCTAATAAGGCCAAAGCTGCCTTAGCCATAGACTAAGGGTTGTGTCCATTTGCACGTGCTTTTATATGTTCTTACTTAATTGTTTACTTAATAATAATTACATAATAATTTATAGAATATTCCCAAAAGGCTTGTGTGACAATATATATAAATTATTTCATAAAATTCAAATTAATAGCAATGCTTCCCACAGACTTGTAGAACAATTCGTTGTGTCATGTTTGCAGCTTCACTTCATTGCCTGTAGGAGTCGCCAACGGACAAAACTATGAGAAATGAACTTACGCCTGACATGAACTTGCCGTGGAGAAATGCACATTGTCACGTTAATTTCACGGTTAGTACATCCAACCGTGAGCGTGAAAGCTGGAGAACGCAATGTAATTATTAAGCTGCATGTCTTCTTGGGGTGGGTTTTCCAACACCCAATTCACCTGCACCAAACTGGCCTTATTTGCCTGACACCCTAAAGTAATGTGCCTAACTCCTCTCCTGGAGGGCCAATGTCCTGGAGAGTTTACAAAACAGATTGTTACAATACAGTGATTTTACAACAGGAAAATATACATCTTAATTGAACTATGTTTGCATCTAACAGTGTTTGGACATACTTTTTTCCAACATTACTACTTTTCTTTTTTTTAAGCAGTAGATTTGATATTTATCTATTATGGGTCCTAATTTAGAGACAATGAGGACATGAACTGTTTTGCTGTGCAGCTTATATTTATCAAGCAGTAAAAATGCCCCAGCCGCCAGTGAATAAGAGTATGAAAGGAGTGGTGGAATGAAGTCCTGCTCCATTTACAGATAATTGTAATGCCACGCCAGCAGAGCGAGCCCTCACCCGTGTTCTGACTGGTACCGCTCCCTCTGCATCTACTTCCTGCCTAGCAGCCATATTAAGTGGGGGTGAGCAAAAGGACTTTGTGAAGCATTGCCAGTTACACTGCCTTGCCAAGCGTTTACTTCCACTCTGATTTGCAATTCAGCAATTCCCCAAAATCAAGATGAGGAACAAAATTGGATTCTTTATTGATTGTGACAAATGTTAAGATAAAAATGAGAGATCTGCACAGTTAGGTATTGTCACAAAGAAAGTACAGTATAAAGAAACTCTTGAGTGCTTTTGAGTGATTTGAGCTTTGCTTTAGCAGTTCTGAAGTCCTACATTCAACTGCTGCTCTCACAATATCACATGACAACAAGTCATTCTGTTTGTAGTGGCATCATGCCAACATCACCAGCCTGCAGCTGCTGCTCTTATAATACAACTTTAGACTGACAAACTTGGAAAAATAAGTTAGAAACTGTAACTAAAGTGATGATGATGTGTCAGCTATCAGCTCTCTCTATCTGCCTGTCTTTCTGTCTGTCTGTCTCTCTCTTTCTCTCTCTGTCTGTTGTTCCAATGAAAGGCCATTCATTACACAGAATTGTTTGCTTGTTAATATAACCAAACTTAATTTGGCACAAATTACAACCATTTAAGTTATTGTGCCATCTTTGGACGTCAGTGAATATGAATGCAGCTCTGCTCGTTCTGTGTGTGCCTGTGAAGAAGGAAGGGAGTTTATATGTAAAAAAAAAAAAAAAAAAATGTAACAAATGATGTTGTTACACGCTTTCACGGGATTTGTGTGCGACGCGGAGAAGGCGCGGAGACAGGATGCCAAACAGAAAACACTTTATTTAGAACTACAAACAAAACGGCATGCGATGGTGCAAAAACTCAGGACACAGGATAACACTGGAGAAGCGCATCCACACACGACTTAGAAACATAACATTGCAGGTTCAAAAACTGACAAAGACCAGGACACACAAGAGGGTATTAATAGAGACAGACATGGGAAACAACTGGAGACACTGACGAGGTAATTGAAACTAGAAAGATGTGGAAGGTTCTAGAAAGCCCCGGAAGTGAACAGGAAGTGATATCACGATAGACAGGGAGTGACAACAGGAAGTGACCCCATGACCTCAGTGACAAAGAAGTGACAAAGACACAGAAAGACAGGACAAAGTGTGACAGATGTCTTTGTTTGACATTTTAAATCAGGTATTTCTTAAATGTGGAGAGGTATACTCTCAAAGTACCTTTTATTCTGGGATCTGGTTATAGTTCGTGTAGCGAATCAGCTCAAGATAATTGTTTAATCGACGCCTGCTGATTCTCCACCATTATTTGTAGCGAAATTAGCTCAAGGTAATCGGGGTAGCGGGATCTATGTACATACTTTGATCATGTGTTATGACCAAATATGCACATAGAACCAGCTTAAAGGGAATTGTGTATATTGATAATTAATCATAACGAATTACAATTAATTATGAATACAAATAGCTTGATTCGGCTTATAGAATTGATTAATTCTAGCAATGAGTTCAAAGCAGCGGCCATATGTGCGCTCATACGAGCCACGCGATCTTTATGAACTTTAACAAAGATCTTCTTCATCGTCATAAAGAAGAATCTTTCATTATCGTACCAAAGTACTTAGCATTGTAGCAAGATGCAAACGTAGAAGTGACTTACTCAAGAATAGTACAGAATCAATCATGTGTGATTATATATACAGTGTTTTATTAAACAAACTACGAAAACAAACGTTAAACACAAAACATAGATAGACTTAATGGAGAGAGAGAGAAAGAGATGCTTGAGAGAGAGAGAGAGAGAGAGAGAGAGAGAGGCGACATTCCTGTAGACAATTAAACCTTTGAGAAAACCAGCATGGAAATTCACCTTTAAAAAGGGGCATATAGCTTTAAACGCATTTAGATTTCGTAAACGATGCTTGCATTGGGTTCTCGTGTGTGTGGATGTTACCCAGTCTTGCGTTGAGAGAGTTGCTTTGGTTGGATGCTGGTTTGTTCCTTGAGTCCTTTTGTTTGAGACGCGGGAGATTCAAAGTGGCTTTGTCTTGAAGGTGTGGTCGCCGGAGGAAGGGCTTCCATGCAAGGCCGAAGGCCCTGCTCCCAGGGGAGCAAGATATGCAGGAATTTCAGGAGAGAATCAAGAGATCGAGAAGAGCAAGAGAGAGAGATGTTTGAATCTCAGGGGTCTTATAGAAACATTAGGACACTCCCACACCTTGGCTGTGGAGCCAGTCGCTGGCTTGGAGGTGGATGCTGGGAAGTTTCCTTTTGTCTCTGTTCAACCTAATCTGCATAGTTTATGATCCTGTGTGGAACTTACTCAGATTTGATCAAACAAGGGTAGAAAATATGTAATGCATTTCAGCATTAAACAAAATACAGATTGAGAAAGAGCAGGCTGAACGAATTCAAATGATACCAAGCAAGGTAGAAAGACATAGAGGGGTTTCGTTTAAACGATTATACACATTTAAACATCTAAATGAACTACCTAAAATAACTAAAAAGACTGCACATGGAGGGCATGCGTACATACGAATACATCAGTGTTATACAAGTTTACATAGTGTATGTAGGCATTTTTGTATATTCCATGTGTGTGTGTGTGTGTTTTCAGATGTGCCATCCTGTGGAATGTATGTAGGTATGTGGGGGGTGAAGGGAGGCCTGGAGGAGGACAAAGAGTTGTATTGCCCCAGGGCTGTAAAACGACTGTCCCTGCAGACAGAGCTGCATTCTGAGTTTCCAAGTCTCATTCTGTTAAAACAAAAGTCACAATCAGATGTTTGTTTTTTTTGATCTATCAATTTGAGACACCGTCCAGATGCTACATTCGAATCAAAAGATAAAAAGGCAGCTGATCAACTTCTTTGTAGATCAGGCAAAACTCACAATTCTTACAAGGAGGAATAAAATTGAGGATACACAGAGTCAAGAACTTTTGCTTGTTTTTTTAAAGATTTTGTAAAGTCTAGAATTATAATAGATTTGAGGTCCTTTAGAGTAGTGGTTCCCAACCCCCGGTCCGCGGCCCGTCACCGGTCCGCGGACGAAGTGCCACCGGGCCGCGGAGTGATTTCGCGGAACGGTCCGTCGATTAAATGGTACCGGGCCGCGGAGCGCATTCGCGGAAGTGGCTGCAAGCGGCTGTGGCGATGTGACTATGGAGACGTTTGAACAGTCTCCGCACCCATCCCGGCGTCAACAATCTCGCGCGGACCCATCATCCATCATCCATCTCACTTGCATATCATTGTATATATATATGGGCCATTCTACAGAATTGGTGACATTTGGTATCCCCCATCCAAAAAACACATTTGACAAGCATTTAAATATTCAAATCTTCGATGTTTACTAAGATCCTTAAATTATTTATTGAAACGCACAATAATATTTAAAATATTTAAAAGCTTTATATTTATAATATCATCATGTATTGGGTACTTTCAATTAGGAGGTGGCTGTCCCAAACCCTTACATGTAAATTTCAACTTGTGAAAATGATATTTAAATATTTTTTGCAATTTTTTCCATTCTTGTTTTTAAACGCATCTTTTTGTTTTGTTTAAAAAAAGGAAGTTAAATTTTTTTTAGATTTTTTATTTTATTTTTAAATCATGAATCTTTATGTAAAAAAACATGTCCCGTATTTTCATGTCACTACCAAAAAACTGAATGTTTTAGTCCATTGGGTGAGACTGATTTTAATCACAGCCCTACATTTTTGATCAGGAATATGTCCCTCTCTCTCATATGCTATATGGCGAGTAGATTGATCCCATCATTTTAAGGTAAATGTGTTCTACAAATATACAAATATAACAAAAGTGTTGCCAAATTAAAGGTCCTGATATACTCAAGGTGAAGTTCTTTTTCAGTCTTTGTTTATGTGTAAACGAAGTCCGGAATACTGACCAGTGAGATACTGTTAGCGAACAGATGACTGATCCACTGATGAGAGAGGAGTTTAGATTAATATGCAAATTTGAGCTACATTCTTTTCTCTCAACAAAAACAAAATAACAGAATAATATTGAGAAAACAGCAAGCATCTGGGTGTTTTGTACAAACAGACCAAGAACAGACTGACAAAGGAGATAAGGGCAGCAAAAAGAAGTTACGCTGAAAAGCTGAGAAACCAGTTTTCTTCCAAGAACCCTGCTGCTGTCTGGTCAGGCCTGAAGAATATCACCAATTTTAAGCCACCATCCCACCGACCTGCTGAGAATCAACATCTGGCGGATGAGCTAAACACTTTTTACTACAGGTTTGAGAAACCCAATCTCACACCTGTGAACTACACTTCACACGTCCTCCAACACCTCCTGCACCCCCTCTCCCCTCCTTCGCCATCCAACCAGAGCTTAAGGTCTGTGTGGAGCAGGTAACCAAAATCTTCAAAAGACAGAAGATAAGGAAAGCTTCAGGCCCAGACGGCATCTCATCTGCTTGTTTGAAAGCCTGCGCTGACCAACTGGCCCCAGTCTTCACGCGGATCTTCAATAGATCATTGGAGCAGTGTGAAGTTCCCTGTTGCTGTCCCAAAAAAAAACAAAATCACTGGACTTAATGACTACAGACCTGTCGCTCTCACATATGTGGTCATGAAGTCATTTGAAAGACTGGTTCTGGCCCACCTGAAGGACATCACTGGACCCTTGCTGGATCCTCTTCAATTTGCCTACAGAGCAAACAGGTCTGTGGACGACGCAGTCAACATGGGACTGCATTATATCCTGCAACATCTCGACAGACCTGGGGCTTATGCAAGGATCTTATTTGTGGACTTCAGTTCGGCCTTCAACACCATCATGCCTGATCTTCTTACAGCTAAACTGACCCAGCTCTCTTTGCCATCCTCAATCTGTCAGTGGATCACCAGCTTCCTGACAGACCGGCAGCAGCGAGTGAGACTGGGGAAACTCACATCCAGGACTCTCACTACCAGCATTGGCGCCCCCCAGGGGTGTGTTCTCTCCCCACCGCTCTTCTCCTTGTACACCAATGACTGCACTTCTAAAGACCCTTCTGTGAAGCTCCTGAAATTTGCAGACGAAACCACCGCCATCGGCCTCATCCAAAACGGTGACGAGTCTGCTTACAGACTGAAGGTTGAACAACTGGCTCTCTGGTGCAGTTCTAACAACCTTGAGCTCAACACGCTCAAAACAGTGGAGATGATAGTGGACTTCAGGAGGAACAGCACTGCTCTACTTCCACTCAACATCATGAACAGCACAGTGGCAGCAGTGGAGTCATTCAGGTTCCTGGGCACCACCTTCTCTCAGGACCTGAAGTGGAACAATCACATTGACTCCATTGTAAAAAAGGCCCAGCAGAGACTGTACTTCCTTCGTCAGCTGAGGAAGCTCAACCTCCCACAGGAGTTGCTGATACAGTTCTACTCGGCCGTCATTGAGTCTGTTTTGTGCACCTCCATCACTGTCTGGTTTGGTTCAGCTACCAAATCTGACATCGGGAGACTACATCGCACAATCCGGACTGCAGAGAGGATTATTGGTGCTTCCCTGCCAGCCCTCCAGGACCTGTACTCTTCCAGAGTGAAAAAGAGAGCAGGTAAAATCATCACAGACTTTGCTCACCCTGGAAACACCCTGTTTGAACTGTTACCGTCAGGACGGCGACTGCGATCACTGGCCACTAGAACATCTAGGCACAGGAACAGTTTCTTTCCACAGGCCATTTCCCTCTTGAACAGTTGAATTAATAAGATAAAATGCTGGGCAGAGCGCAGGGAAAGAAAAACAATGCAGACGGATGTTATGGTTGACAATCTATACCCTCTCCCACTCCATACAAAAAAATCCCAGCATGTGACCACATGTACTGTGTATGTTAAGTATTGTTATTGTTATTTGACATGTAAACTCATATTGTGTTGTATATGTGCACTGGAAGCTTCAATACCAAGACAAATTCCTTGTGTGTGCAAGCACACTTGGCAATAAAGCTCTTTCTGATTCTGATCATTGCAACAAGTAATGAAGCAAAAACTAGCGATCACTCTTAACGAACAATAGAGACACTGTGTCTTTGCAAACTGCTTTAATAAACATATTGACAAAATCAGAAAGCGGTTCAAAGCAGCAAAGTATTGTAAAATAAACGAGTAACACATTCAGAATTAGGTGTTAAAAAATAAAAAAATGATCAAAAGTGTCAAGGTCACAAACACACTGCATTCATAACTTCAGCTAATCAAGAACAACTACAAACACAAATTTGGGCTCTGATATCGTCTGATGTTTCACTTCACACAAGACTTAATTACTAACACTGAATCAGCAAAAACTATGAAACGGAGTGAATAATCCAAAACATGCCGGTAACCAAAGCACAAACTCAAAGTTCAAGATCACATGGTCAAAAAAGGGAAAATGACTTTATGACTATGACTTTCTTTCTTCTGAAAAAAAGATGATATTTCTTCACTATTTGTGATTTTTGAATGCCATTTGTTTTGTATTCCACTGACTTTAAATGTATCGATAAAAACAGTTAAAACATTCTTCAAAATATCTTATTTTAAACAGCCATTTATCTTAATGGCTTCATTCCCACTTTAAATATTCTCTCAGTTCACCTGCAGTGGGTGTTACTGTGATCCGTTTCATCCACTCAACTTCATTCCGTTCAGATGCATGTGATCACAATGCCAATCATAGATGTCAATCATCCTGCTTTCTGATTCATAGTTGTCAGTACTGGAATTATCACATTCTTACCTATTTGCGTCACTTCGTTATGATAGGCAGATAGATAGATAGATAGATAGATAGATAGATAGATAGATAGGTAGATAGATAAACAGAGATATAGATAGACAGACAGACAGACAGAGATACAGACAGATAGATAGATAAACAGAGAGATAGATAGATATAGATAGATAGATAGACAGACCATCATCTGAGCACTCTTCTGGACTAAATTAGTTAGTCTGGTTAATTAACTATTTGGAACATGGCGCCTGTTAATGTGGCATGCCGTCTGTCGCTCTCAGTCATGTCCTGTTTGTGGCTATTAACATGTTCCCTCTTGCCTTTTAACTACGCTGAACCGCTCATTTATGACCGTCAGACCCTTCTAGACATCTGCAACAGCTATATGGATGCACGTAAAGCGAAAATTGGAACTTTCGCTGATGACACACAAGGGAGTATCTTAAGGGCCAGTCACACAGCGAAAACGCATGAAGAACGCACGTCGGTGGAACGAACGAGGACCGTCAGTGATTGTAAGTGGATGTGCGTCGAAGGTGGTTTGTGCGTGATTTTGAGTTTTGAACGGTTCAAAAATTTTCAGACGCACAGATGTGCGTCGGTGTGCGTTATTCATGAGTCGGCGTGCGTAGTTTATGCGTTGAGTATGCGTGACATGCGCAGGACACGCGTCGGCGTGACGTGACGTCCCACCTTCATATCACTCATGAACCGCGCACCGTGGCGCACATATCACGTTCATTCCACTGACAATGTGGATTCTGAAAGTTCTTGTTCGTCGAACGTTCGCGAAGCGTGCGTGTTTGGACGCGCTCTGTCAGTGATTCATGCATCGGGCGTGCGCCGAATGTTCGTGGAATACTTTGGTCAATTTCTTGACGCACAAGCACGCACAAACCCAATCTATGCGTGATTCGTGATTGATTCGTGCGCGATCGGCTGTGTGACTGGGCCTTTACGCGATATCCCAGACTTTCTTCATCGTCAGCCGTTGGATATTATCCCGAGGAAACGCCGGAGACGGCGCGGAAAACGGCGGAGTGGTCGTCAGATTAAAGATCCACCTGCGCACTGGCTTTCCACTCAGCTTCACTCAGGATCTCAGCCGCTTTGCGGCCTGGTACTCACCGATCCTGTCATCTCGGTGTCTCACCTCTATTCCAGCTGACTATACTGCTCCTCCCACGTCTCCAGTTGGACTTCCTCAGGACTCCGTTCTTCGGATTGTCATTCGACCTTGTCCGGAGGGAGTAAACACTGCCAATCTCCGCTTTCTGAGCAAAGCCCCGGTCTCGCACCGCAATGAAACGCTGCTACACTCTCCAAAAATGGCGCTGATAAACGCGCAATCCCTGGTAAACAAGACTTGGGTGTTTCTGCAACTACGGGCACTTTTAAGTCCCAGCAGGGAAATTTTAGATTTATGTTCAAATTTGTCATGTGATGCTTTATAAATATATTGACAGTGTCATTACACACCTTGACAAAAAATGTAATTACTGATTAATGTGATTTAATATAATTTTATGAAGCATTTATAGCTCAAAACACCATTTACGTTAATGTCCCACACCTGTGGTCTCAATGTTGAGATACATAAAATAAGCTAATTCAATTACAATTTGACATTTTTTTTTTATGGAATTGTTGAATATACAGATTCATTTAAATCATCTTAAAATTCTTTGTATTATTTACTGATCATTTTAATGATTTTTTTAACTAAATGTGCCTGTCCCACACTTTTGAGTCCTTACCGCAACAATGAAAAAAAGCTTTTATTATGGCTGTTACACTCTTGCTGGCGTGCGATGCGGAAGGATACGAGGAGACACGGAGTTCAAAACAGAAAACACTTTAATTACTGAAATCAAAAGGCACACGGGGGTGCAAAACTCGGGAGCAGGACATCCACACTTAGACAACGGTAACGTCAACGAAAGACAAAGACATTGGGAAACATGATGGTATAAATGGGCTGGGAATAACAGGAGACAGCTGGATGTGATAACAAGGGTAGCTACGGGAACACAGGAGGGACACACAAGAGGAGCGTAACATAACTGTGACAGTAGCTCCCCCTCCCGGAAGGCGCGACCTCGCGCCAAAACTGGTCAACAGCGGAGGGCGGGAGGGGGACCAGGGGGAGGACAGGACAAGGAACCATAAACTAGAGTCCATAAAAATTACAACGTCCAGGGAGGTACAGGCGGGATCAGGGGCCAGGCAGAGGGAGGTGACCAGGGAGGTGCGGGCGGAATCAGGGGCCAGGCAGAGGGAGGTGACCAGGGAGGTTCAGGTGGGACAGGGGGCCCGGCAACCAAGTCAGTCCACAGAGACACCGAAGGGCCGAGGACCCCGATTGATGCCGCTGGCTCCGGAGGCCGAGAAGGAGCTGGAACGACGAGCCTCCGAAGGACCAGCGGCAGGCCCGAGGACTGACTCGGAGGCGGAGGGACTGAGGACAAAGGGAGACCCGGAGGGAGGGGGGAGCCAGCCGGAGCCGCAGGTGGAGGCCAGGCGACAACCGACCAAGGGACGACCGGAGGGACGAGGGAGCCCGCAGGAGAGGAAAGGCTGAGGGATGCTGGTGGGACTGAGGGAGTGAGGAGTGGAAGTGACGCCGATGCGTCGACGGGCCGAGGTGGAATGAGGGGCACCGAGGTCGGAGGTGGAACCTCAATGCCCCGCGATGCCGGTCTTCCGCCGACGCATGGCAGCTCCCCGGTGTTGAGGGAAGCTAGAGTGTGGGTGCGGGATACAGGAGGAGACAGGGCAGAGTGCAGGCATGGTAGAGATGGAGGGAGAGGGAGGCTGGGTGGGAGTTCTGGTGGCTCGGGTTTGGGGAGGTCTTGGAAGGCTGGCGGAGGTTCGGGGAGGTCTGGGAGGTCTGATGGCGGCTCGGGCCACGGCAGCTCCGGCGGTTCGGGCCACGGCAGCTCCGGAGGGTCGGGCCACGGCAGCTCGGCCGCTCGGGGAAAACTCAGTTCATCAGGCTCACTGGCCGCTCGGGGAAAACTCAGTTCATCAGGCTCACTGGCCGCTCGGGGAAAACTCAGTTCATCAGGCTCACTGGCCGCTCGGGGAAAACTCAGTTCATCAGGCTCACTGGCCGCTCGGGGAAAACTTGGTTCATCAGGCTCACTGGCCGCTCGGGGAAAACTCGGTTCATCAGGCTCACTGGCCGCTCGGGGAAAACTCGGTTCATCAGGCTCACTGGCCGCTCGGGGAAAACTCGGTTCATCAGGCTCACTGGCCGCTCGGGGAAAACTCGGTTCATCAGGCTCACTGGCCGCTCGGGGAAAACTCAGTTCATCGGGCTCACCGGCCGCTCGGGGAAAACTCAGTTCATCGGGCTCACCGGCCGCTCGGGGAAAACTCAGTTCAATGGCCGCGGGACCCAGTTCAATGGCCGCGGGACCCAGATCAATCACGGGAACGGTGCTCGCGGCAGACTCCGGCGCTGGAGTTGTGGCTGGTTGGGCTGACTGTCTGGACCGGGGATAGAATCTCTCCAGACACCGCGAAACGGCTTCCCGCCAACTCAGTCCAGCGGGAGATCTCTGGGATGGTGAAAGTTCGCCCCGATACAGAACAGCGAATTCAAAGATTCATCGTCGAGGGGAGCGACGGCAGCGAGCACGCTAAACTCCAGGGCAAACTGACGGATGTCCTTATTCCTTTCAGCGCTTGAAATAAAAAGGACGCTGTAATCCATTGGGAAGTTTTTTGGGGTAACTAACCCGGTCTTTTGTTCTGTTACACTCTTGCTGGCATGCGATGCGGAAGGATACGAGGAGACACGGAGTTCAAAACAGAAAACACTTTAATTACTGAAATCAAAAGGCACACGGGGGTGCAAAACTCGGGAGCAGGACATCCACACTTAGACAACGGTAACGTCAACGAAAGACAAAGACATTGGGAAACATGATGGTATAAATGGGCTGGGAATAACAGGAGACAGCTGGATGTGATAACAAGGGTAGCTACGGGAACACAGGAGGGACACACAAGAGGAGCGTAACATAACTGTGACAATGGCATTTTATCAAACACAAACAAGTCTAGTTTCTATGGAAACAGAAATGATCACTTGAGCACATTGTTGACAGACTGGGGAAACACACTACGTCACTCAGAAGATAAGAAAAAAAATAAGGTAAACATCATATTTTCTGTGTTAGTATTTATTGTGCGTCCTTACCATTCAACTTAGTAATTGTGTATTTTGAACTACATTTAAAAAATAAATGGATTACTGTTGAAGTCATGTATATTAAGATGCTAAGAGTCAAAACCAATGTAGTAGACCTTGCTAGCTGCAGTTATCTAAAATATTAGCCAAAATGTCCTTACCGCAACATGTCCTTACCGCAGCAAATTTAGATGTTGCGGTAAAGACCTTGTGTCGCGGTACAGACAAATTCAAGGCTTACTGTATATGAAATTACAAATATTCAGTATATTATTAGTACTTAAGTACTGTATGTGTGTAACGTCATGTGACGTTTCTGGTTCGTTACTTTCTTTTTGTTCCTTGTGAGTTTTTCCCGTGCTGTTCTGTCGTTTTCCGTTGCCTGTCCCTTTACTAACAGGTGAGCGATGATTGGTCGCGGTTGCTGTCAATCATCTCAGAGGGGCGGGATGAGCGCTTGTGACGTCAGACAGCAAACGGAGATCGGAAGTGAGGAACACTATAAAAGGACGAGCCAACGCAGAAGACTCCACGGCCTTTTTGTTTTGTGAACTTGAACTGTGATTGTGTGCTTTTTGATTTGTTCTTGTTCATTTCGTTTTGGGTTGTTGTTAGTTTTGTTAGTGTCATGTTGTTCATGTAAGATTAATTTACTTTGCCGTCCTCTTCTTTTGAAGTGTTAAACACTTGTTGAATATTTGTTTATTCGTTAATAAACAAGGAGGGGAAGGAATTAGGTAAGTTGTCACGTGACACATTGTGCACACTTAGGTTTGATTTGTGTTATACACAATAGTTTAGGGACTTGCGCCACTTATTGTAATTTTTGTTTAGTTAGTTAGTGTAGGTAAGATACGAAGTCAGAGGACGTTGAAGACTTTCTTTCTACATTTTTCTTTCTAGGTAGGTTTAGTTTCAATGGGTTAGTTAATGTGTTTTGTTTTATTGATTTCTTTGATTTGGCGCTGTTCGATTTTCCTTTATCCTCCTTAAGTTGATTCTGGAATTGATTTATGATTTTTCTCTCTCTTTTTGGTGTTTATCACTTATGTTGTTTTGATTCATAAATATCTTTATTTAATATTATTTACTGGCTCACTTCACGGGTAATAAATTGTTCACTTTTCGTTAAAAGCTTGTGTTTGTCTGATTTCCTCGCGGTATAAACATGGTAGGTATTGCCCAGAGACGTTTTAATGTTCCCCTTCTCTCTTAGACAATTAATATCATAGAAGGGACGTAACAATGTGTATATGTATATATATATATATATATATATATATATATATATATATATATATATATATATATATACATACATAAGTACTCGCCCATGCACATTTTTGTGTGGAAAAGTCCTAACGCTGAGCATCATCGCTCACATTTTTACTGGAAATATCCTAACGACAGCCTCTCATAAAACAGTCATACGGTTCTAAACCCTTTATCACCCCTTAACTCGTTCATTTTCTCCGTGTCGCTCGGTTTAGTTGCATCATTCACCACGGTGATACTTTTATAAGTGATTTACAGCGGTTTTACATCGTGTTGTTAACATTAATTGTGATCACTATTGTTCATGTAGTGAAATATATATACGTACAGTACAGCATATAGAATAAAGGTAGGAAATTCTCTCTGTAAGCAGTAACAGCCCGCCCGGAACACCCCGGAAAGTATGCACACCAAGAGTTTGGGTTTTCACAAAAGATGATGAGAGCCAATCAAAAGAGGCCAAGCTCTCTGGAATATTACAGGAAACAACAATCAGTTAATTTTTGAAGCAATTAAAAGAGTTAAGAGTTAATTAAAAGTGTAATTTACTGCAAAACTGCTACTATCTTTTAAACATGCAATGCCTGTTAATTTCCGTTTCTTTTACTGTTGTTCTCTACAGTAGCCTGTTTTTGATTTTGTGGCACTTTAACATTGTGTCCTTACCGCAGCACTGGTCTTTTTCAATTTTTTTCACATTTTCATTTGCAAAAAAATATTTTAACACTTAAGTTGAGATGAGTTACACATTGAAATTGCAACAACTGTCATAAAAAGTTAAATATTTTATATTTTGTGTGTATGGAAACAATTGGCTAAGGTTACTGTAATTTTTTTACATGGCATAGAAAAAACCCTGAAATTCCCTATTTTGTATATAATTTTTTTTATTATCAGTATTTACAAAACTGCATAAAATTTGAAAAAGCTATTTAAATATATTACATTTTTATAGAAATTAATAAAAAAAATGTATAACATGAGCGTTATTGTACCGTTGCGGTAAGGACAAATTTTAAGAAGATGACCCGAAAAACCAAAAAAATAAACATGTTCCAGATTAAAATCTTAACGACTACATTCAATTTTGTGTACATTTTTATATGTATTACAGACTGTGATGGTTAAAATGCAAATTCATAGAGGTTGATTTTTTTAAAATTGGGATAGTCAAAAGTGCCCGTAGTTGCAGAAACACCCACTTATATTCTCAATGATTTTATCTCTTCTCACTCCCTGGACTTCCTTTTTATCACCGAAACTTGGGTGAAGGTAGGAGATTTGAGCCCTTTTTCAGAACTGGTTCCTATTGACTACTGTTTCTATAACTCACCCCGTCCTGTTGGAAGAGGCGGAGGACTAGCTATAATCACAAAGAACAATTTTAGTTCCCGATGTCGGACATTACCGTCCGCAAATTTCACGAGCTTTTAAGTCCAGCTATTACTACTTGACTGGCATGATTCCATTGTTTTAGCTCTAATTTATCGGCCACCGCACTTAACTAAAGGCTTTATAGCCGAATTCACAGAGCTTATAGGAGATCTCATCACAAATTATGATCAGATCATTTTACTAGGTGATTTTAATGTCCATGTGTGTTGCCCATCGAAACAACTAACGTCAGAATTCTTGAACATCATTGACTCTTTTAATCTAAGACAATGGGTTACACTCCCTACACATAACCATGGTCACACCCTGGACCTAATTTTGTCTCTTGGACTGTTGATTACTGACAATGAAGTGATTGAATCAATCATATCGGATCACTCTCCTATCATTTTTAAAATGTCTCTTCCTGCCATCTCCTATAAACCAGCATCTGATGCAAGACAAACCCGTGTCTACTCACCACTGTTCTGTGAGGATTTTAGAAGGCTTTATAATGAAGCCAGCACTTCTATGCCACTTGAATCCACATTAGCTGAACTTGATGCTAAACAACATTATGAAGTTTCAAACACTATATGGCTGGATGTTTTGAATGTGGCTGCTCCTTTTAAGTCTCTTAAGCCAAAGCTGAAAGGAAATGGAAAAAGAACAAACTGCAAATTTCGTTCGATATTCTCAAAAACTATTTGACCCTGTATCAGTATGCTGTTAAGAAAGCCAAATTACTTACTATTACAAATTACAAATTACTCTACTTCTCTAATCTGATTGACAAACACCACCACACTCCTAAAATTCTTTTTTCTCAGGAGGTCCCAAATGGTTCAGTATCCAGGGGTTTACAATGTGATTTCAGCAAACAGGATCTGGCTTGTATAAATTACCTGTACTGGAGGTTTGAATTCTATTTGGGGGTATGAGACCATTTTACCATACGCACTGAGTTACTTTAGATACCAAACATGTATATATATCCTGTTACATAGGTTACAGAGGGGGTAAAGGTGCATGTGAGATGTTTGTTGGAACCGTGGGTGATGTCCCGTGAAAGTCCTCTTGTGTGGTAATAGTGAGAATGAGGTGTCTGTGGAACAGTTGGTAGTATCCCGGGAATGGGGTCCCTGTCTGCCTTACACAGTTGACCATGAGATTCTCATCTCTCGCTTGAAATCATGCGTCGGGCTTCAGGGAGAGGTCTTAAGTTGGTTTAAATCCTTCTTAACAAATCGAAGCTTTTCAGTTAAAGTGGGTAGTTTCACCTCCTCCTTAGGCTCTATTCTATCTCCCACCATTTTTTCTCTTTATTTACTTCCCTTGGGCTCTATTTTTAGAAAACATGGTGTTTAGTTTCATTGCTACGCTGATGATATGCAAATGTATATGCCTGTAACAAGAAAAGACAAATCTGCTCTCCATACTCTATCAGCTTATCTAGATGATGTTAAATCATGGCTCTCAAACAATTTCCTATTCCTGAACTCAGATAAAACGGAAGTCATTGTCTTCAGCCCTTCTGACTCTGGAACACAAATTCCTATTGATCCTGAGTCATTAAGTCCTTTTTCCTCTCCCCTCTCCTCTCTGAGAAATTTAGGAGTGGTCATTGACAACTGTTTAAAATTTGATAAGCAAATAAGTACTGTTGTTGGTTCAAGTTTTTTCTGCCTTCGCTCCCTCTCTAAAATCAAATCTTTCCTTTCAGAGAGCTCTTTAGAGACTGTGATTCATGCCTTTATCACATCGCGACTGGACTACTGCAACTCCCTGTACTATGGGATCTCTAAGAAGCAAATTTCCAGATTGCAAATAGTTCAAAACACTGCTGCTAGATTTTTAAAGAGACGCAACAAATTCGAGCACATTACGCCCCTCTTGCGCTCTCTACACTGGTTGCCCACCCAGTTTAGGATCGAGTATAAAATTCTATTGCTTGTTTTTAAATCTTTAAATGATCTAGCTCCCTCGTATCTGACTGATCTCCTTCACTTTTACACTCCTGTGAGAGGTCTAAGATCGGAGGGTAAACGCATCTTAAAGATCCCCAGAAACCGGCTAAAGACAAGGGGAAATCGAGCTTTTGCAGTGGCTGGCCCCACGCTCTGGAACAATCTTCCAAATTCGGTCAGAATGGCTTCCAGTTTATCGGTTTGTCTTAAAACTCATCTGTTCTCCGTCGCTTTCGATATGTAACTATGTGGACATTTGAGTATATTAAATCTTTAAATGATCTAGCTCCCTCGTATACTGACTGATCTCCTTCACTTTTACACTATATGTGAGAGTATGTGTGTATTGGATTACACGTACTGTGGATATGCATATGTGTATATAGTGATTATACTCTCTGCCTTCTACCTTTGTGGAACAATTTCCATATATGTGTGAGAGTATGTGTGTATTGGATGTACACGTCTTTTGCATATGTGTATATAGATTATTCTCTGCCTACAATTGAGTTTTAACTTTTGTGGTTTCTATTCTTTTCTTTTCTTATCTTTATGTATATTTCTCCCATTAATATTTGTACAGCACTTTGGTCGGCCTCGGCCGTTTTTAAATGTGCTTTAGAAATAAATGAACTTGAACTTGAACAGACAGACAGACAGACAGACAGATAGATAGACAGACAGACAGACAGAGATATAGATAGATAGACACACAGACAGAGAGACAGACAGATAGATAGATAGATAAACAGAGATATAGACAGACAGATAGATAGATAGACAGAGACAGACAGACAGACAGACAGACAGACAGATAGATAGATAGATAGATAGATAGATAGATAGATAGATAGATAGATAGATAGATAGATAGATAGATAGATAGATAGATAGAAAACAGATGGCGGTATAGATAAAGATAGACAGATAGATAGATAGATAGATAGATAGAGATAGATAGATAGAAAGATAGATAGATAGATTATTCAGATGAATGGCATCAGATTTGATTGATTGGTCTCCTACTTGATTTATATCATTCTTGTCTGTTTCATTTTAAATAACTTCTTTGATGTTTATCTTTTGATAGTTCATTCATATAAATTTGATTGATGGCAAATGAATATGATCAAGCTAACAGCATGAATGTAAAAGGACCACTTGACAAATCTTAAAAGGCTCAGGAGTTTCTACCACAAGAAGCTCATAATGTCAACACAGGCGTCATTTGCATATTAAAAATATCCATCTTCATACTTGTCAAAACTGGAATTATCACATTTTTACCACTCATGCAAGGTTTCATAAAAACAAGAATTCATTAGTACTAGAGAGAGAGAGAGAGAGAGATAGATAGAAATAGATAGATAGATAGATAGATAGAGACGCATAGTCTATAAACATAGAACAGTCATCCTCATTCTTCTTTAAAGGTTGTTTTTCAAATGGCATCATTTGATTTTTAACGATAGTCATAAACCACACAGCGAAACCAAAGTTTTTTTGGGAACTCATCAACAAAGAATGCAGTTTATTCGAAGGATTTCATAAAAACAAGAATTCATTAGTCAACTAGAATGAGAGAAGAGAGAGATGATATGCGCATGGAAACATGTGCAAAATATACTGATAATTTATAATTCATGTTGCTATAGATTGCATTTTATATATTACACAGACTTTAACTAAGACAGCAGTTTTACAGAACGTGTCATGTTTGCTGTGATCTCGCATTTACACACTTTGTCCATGCAGAGAAACAGAGAAGTTAAGTCATTATTTCGAGAAAGTATCTCTTTATTTCGAGATACTAAGTCATTATTTCGACTTAATCTTTTTTTTCAGCCTTCATCTGATATAGCTCACATGTCAGCAAAATATACAGATAATTTTAAATTCATGTTGCTATAGTTGAGATTCAAATTATGACAGACTTTAACTAAGCAGTAGCCATTCACTCAGTCTTTTTAAAACCTCCTTTAGTAGTAGTTTGCCTGTGATCTCGCATTTACAGTGAGATTCAAATTATGACCCAGACTATCTTGCTGCGTAGCCATTCACTCAGCCTTTTTAAGGTTGAAACCTCCTTAAGTAGTAGTAATGAGTTTCCCTGTCTGAATTACTCATCTGGGGTACAAATTGAGTTGTGACCATTTAGTATCTTCAAAGTAGTGTTTATGGTACTTCTTTCTTGTGGGTGGACACTTGAGTCTGGCCAATTGCCCTTTTTCATTCTTCCAGTGAATTGTGTAGTATGCATATGTGTGCATATACTGTGTTTTTATCAAAGTATGTCACATCCTCAGTGTAATTTAATCACTAGTACAGTAATACCTTGATATACGAGTGTCCAGACATATGAGTAATCCAAGATCCGAGCAAGCCTTCGAGCAATTTTTAGCTTCACAAGTAAATATTTGACATACTTCTTACAGACGCTTACACACTAGGAGTCTCAGAATTGCCGCCTTTTTCATTCACTTCACGTGTTCGTCGAGTATTCGCATCTCCTGCAAGTCTTCCTGTCGTGTATGTCATATATATTTATGGGGTAATTGCATATGATCAACATAATCAGGGCCACCTTGATTTTCCAGCAGTGGCGCCTTCGAGCAATTTTTAGGCCATGAGTTATTCACAAGTATTAAGCTGGGAGCATACAAGCACGCTTACAGACGCTTAACACTAGGAGAACTCAGAGCAACCCACGCCGCCTCACTCATTCACTTCACGTGTTCGTCGACTTCCATTCGCATCTCCTGCAAGTCTTCCTGTCGTGTATGTCATATATATTTATGGGGTAATTGCATATGATCAACATAAGAGGGCCACCTTGGTTTTACAGCAGTGGTTACCAAGGGCCATGAGTTATTCACAAGTATTAAGCTGGGAGCAGCACAAGTTATGTGTGTTTAATAATAAATAAATATGAGGTTTTGAGACATACATTATTGTATGTGTAGTCTATTCAATACACGGCATGGGGAAAAAAAACACTACATCTCCCTATTGTATTTCATGAGTTCACACTTACAAATGATTCAGGAGCAGTAAATGGTAAATGACACCGTAAATGATGCTGGTCTAGGTAAATGACGCTGGTCTAGGAGACCAAGCTGAAGGTCAGGTTGCGACGATCTCCCGAGGTGGAGCCTGTGTGCCCGAGGACTGGGGTGGAGCTGGTGTGATGGCGGATCGAGGTAACGACGCAGGGATGGAGGAGCCTTCTGCAGCCAAAGGGTTGGAGGGACGAAGCACAGCAGACGTCCCGCAAGTCCGCGGCAAAAGTGGAGCGATGACTGACCAAGGAGGATTCGCTGGATCAAGGGAACCCGGTGGAGCCGTCAGGTTGAGGGAGCCGAGGGTTGGAGGAGCCAGGGCAGAGCCAACATGTCCACGGGCCAAGGTGGAGGGAAGGGGTTCAAGGATGGAGGCGGAGCTAAGGGATCCTCGACTGCCGACGAGCCTGGAGGTGGCAGGACCTGCAACTTCACCTCCTAGAAGGACACATCTAGTGGCGGTGCAGGACTGATGTCTTCCCGCAGAGGCAGGGCTGGAGGACTAGCAGATGAAGGAACAATGGCAAAGTCCTGAATGAAGGTGGGCTAGGAGTGGGAACTCTGTTGACCTGATAGGCCCCGATAGACGGTTCGTCATGGGCTCTGGTCGCTGGTTGACAAGTTGTGGGAAAGGTCGAACCTTAGGCATATGGGCTCTGTGGTTCTGACCATTTGAGCACGGGACAGGTGCTGGCTGACGAGCCACGGACTCTGGCATGGTGGCTGGCCGGTCTGGCTGTCTTGATCAGGGGTATACGCTCTCCAGACACCTAATCACGGCTTCCTGGCAGCGAAGTCCTGTGATGTCTAGGAGTTTACTCTGTTGATGATAGTTCGCCCCGATCCAGAACAGCGAATTAAGCGTCGCATCATCGAGCGACTTGTGGACATCAGGCCCTCGAACCATCCCATAGAGTCTGTTTCTGACCATTTGAGCAGACACATGCACATTTGTGGCAATGCTCGGCCTGCTCCTCCTTGCACAAAGGCGAAGGTAGCAGTTATGCTGCTGGGTTGTTGCTCTCCTACGGCCTCCTTGACGTCTCTTGGTAGCGCATCCATGCTCAAGACTGCCCATGCTCGGCCCGCGGCTATATGCAGCCCGTTGGGCTTTTTAATCCGGCCACCCGAACTTGCAGAAGTTATATTATTAATTTAAATTTTATTATAATTAAACCTCCTTCATTTGACTTTTTTATGATTAAGATTATTAATTTAAATTTTATTATAATTAAACATTGATATCTGAACAGTTGACGCACTTCAAAGATATTGACCTTTTTTAAGTGTACTCTCTACTTCACTTTTTCACTTTGCACTTTGAGCTCTTCAGTAAAAATGAGTGGACCGAAGAAAAGTAGACAGTTAGTATGTTTTTTATGATTAAGGGCTGTATATCTGATATGCCAAGAAACTCTAGCGGTTTTTTCAAGAATACAACATCAGCCGTCATTTTGCCACAAAACATGCCAACTATGCTAGCAAACAGTCTCCAAAAAAAATTAGACGGCTACAGCTGACTGCAATTGTACAGAGTCAGCACAGAAGATGCTGACGTTTTTTGGCTCAACCAGTGTGTGAACAGACATTCAGCGTCATGAACATCAGCAAACCCCGTCATAGAGCCGAGTTAACTGGCCGACACCTATTTCTCAGGCTCATATTTTTAGACTTCAGCGGCTGATTTCATTGATTTATCTGCACCTATCACTATTGAACACCGCTACAAAGAGACTCAGGCTTTTTGGTTTGCATATTTTTAGACTTCAGCGGCTGATTCTGTCAACATTGGTTGAGCTGTGTGCCTCTTTGCTGTGATTGGTGTTTGATTCCCTGTGTTTTCAGCTGATCTGCATCTCTCTTACGGGGATTGAACACCGCTATCGAAAGAGAACGTCTCCGGTTACTATCGTAACCTCTGTTGCCTGAGTGTTGAGAACAGAACATGAAATTAATCCTTGTGTTTGCGCTCGTTTAGCTTTGCAAAGTTCAGTCATGATTTTGAAGTTTTTGAATGCCTGCACTTATGCTAATGAATCTGTCTATCAGCTAGAGCTGCATTGCGCGACATTAGGCCAGTTGTCAAATGATGTGAAGGAGAGGAGTTCTGATCTGTCCCTGAGAATCGCCACAACAAATCCAACTCTAGACTTTGATGCACTTGCAGAAAAGGAGATCAACAACATAGTTCTCACTGAAACAGAATGGGAGTGTATCTACTGTAGTATTAAATTAATACATTTGGAAAACAATTTATCAATGAACCCTGATGTTTTGGTGCCTGTTAAAGGCCAAATCTTTTCATGTAATGGTTTTTCCATTTCATTTATATTAGTTCACACAAAACAGCTTCTTTTTATCTTTGAAATAGGCAGTTTATTTTGCACTGCACAAATAAAAGTTAACACAAACACTATCCTTTGTGGCAAGTCGAATGAGGACAAATAGGCAGCTTCTTTTTATCTTTGAAATAGGCAGTTTATTTTGCACTGCACAAATAAAAGAAAGAAATTATTCAACCGTGTGATCGCGTGGCCTTCATCACCTGCCTGCCGATGGAAGAGGACATTTTAGCCACGGAGCTCTCACACTGATCACAACGAATTATTTACAGAAATACAAACTGCAGGTTCATACAAACTTATTCACATAATTACATAAAGGTTTAATGGAGAATGGGGTAAAGTGAGACATTTTTTACATTTGCTCCCCTCTAAGCAAGCTAAAATTATATATCAATAAAATTTACACATTTCCCATAAATTCAGGATGTTTCCTAGCAATTGAAATTATCAGAATGCATTTAGGACGAAGGTTAGTGAAAATATGAGTGTTTTAAAAAAGGTGGTCTTGTGTCTCACTTTACCCCAGCTAAGGGGTAAACTGAGACAGACCAGAAAAATCAAGGGGGTAAAGTGAACCACTTACTATTTCCACTCTGAAACTACCCTAACAACACAACTTTGCTATTTTTTTGCTTTTCCTTGACAGTTTCTTTTGTCTTTCTTTATAAGCCTTTTCAATTCAATTCAAATTTACTTCAATTCAAACTGAGAGAATTCTCAGATTCTTCATCAGTTAGGATGGTTGTCTTCACACGCTTTCGTTTGGTTTGTGTTCTGGGGTTGGTAGGGTGTGACAAGGAGACAGGTCGGCTGGGAACACGAGGTACATCCATGTGGACCATTCGGATCATCTGCAATGGCAGGCTGAAGCTCAGGGTTTGGCCGGTCTGACACCATGGATGGTGCAACCGCTTCATCAGGGAAAATTTCTCGGTTATATGGGAAAATCCCAGAGGACCTAAATCCAGCAGTGATGTTGCATGGCGTCACTGCTGACATGAAGGTCTCATTCAAAAGTCCTGCAATCTAGTAGATCGAGACTGTTTTGCCAGGGTTGGATCTTATCCACCCATCAAGAGCTCGGCTGTATTGGGTCTTGAAAGGGCCAAACACAGTCACGTCGAGAGGCTGCAATCTGCCGCTTCACGATGGGATGAGTGGGGTGGGAGGATGAGCAGAACAATGTTGTTGCTCTTTGCTATTTCTACTGCCTTAAGTGAGATGTGAGCCTTAAAATCATCCAGGATTAACAGCATCGGGTACCTTTGGCTCCTGGAAGGTGCCAAACACAGTCACGTCGAGAGGCTGCATACGATGGGATGAGTGGGGTGGGAGGATGAGCAGAACAATGTTGTTGCTCTTTGCTATTTCTACTGCCTTAAGTGAGATGTGAGCCTTAAAATCATCCAGGATTAACAGCATGGGTACCTTTGGCTCTTGGCATGGAGGTGCTTAAACTTCACTCTGGGGAAGATACACATAAGATATATAATGTACCTCATGTCTCACTTTACCCCACGGCATTTGTCTCCTTTACCCCACCGTCACATTTTATTAAAAAAATTTTGCTCTTATTGTCTTGGTGTATTGTCTTGGCATGATGGC
Source organism: Rhodeus uyekii (assembly GCA_037043235.1). NCBI lineage: Eukaryota > Metazoa > Chordata > Actinopteri > Cypriniformes > Acheilognathidae > Rhodeus > Rhodeus uyekii. The sequence goes on along the minus strand of JAWRVZ010000145.1, from coordinate 4,098 downwards.
TTTTCTATGTTTATGACATTAAAAATAAAAGATACGTTTCTTTCCTTGACCTGTTGGCTAGTTCATCTCCTTGATGTACCTCATGTCTCACTTTACCCCACGGCATTTGTCTCACTTTACCCCACCGTCACATTTTATTAAAAAAATTCTCTCTTAGCTATTTAGGATAATCTTCAGCTAGCATCATCACATGGTTGTATATGTTGGTAGTTCATCAACATGTACGATATATGTTTTTTTACCTGAATCAATTTGCTTCGGCACAACAGTTGATTAAGTTGACAGCAAGAAAATTTACTTTTACATGAAAAAAACATTTTTGTGAAAAAAAACATGCTTAACACAGCACCATGGGGTCCACTCCTTCCTGGCCACGGGGAAATGAGAGGGGCTTGATAACATAATGGTCATATGACCACAAATGTGTTCCGTTGCCTAGATACAGGGGGTGTCTCACATTACCCCATTCTCCCCTACGGCATGAGTCTGTGTTTAGCAGCTCCACGCTGTACGAAGGTCTCTCGCAATGGCTGGCTGTTGGCACATGGTAAAATAAATACACATGTAAATGGCACAAACCAATTAAAATATGTATCCAGCATACATGCAACTGCTTGGTATATGACGACTAAGAAATGATCATTTACCTTATCAGTGTCCTCTTCCTGGTCTCTTCTGTTGAGCAACGGTTTGGTGCCGATGCATTTTGACACCCTAAAAACAGGCACAAGCGTTCCCTGAAGAAATGGGGATGCTGCTTCTGTCCAGTATGCAAATCTCTGTCCATGCCTTTAGAAAACATGTAAATGTATAGGCACTATTCATACAATAACTTTCTAGTATCACTTTACCAAAAGTAACAATACAGCCAAGACACTGACATTTTAGTCAGTCATTCCCTTCCAGGCAAAACCTCTCCATATGCCGAATGCGCCACCACCGGAGAATCAATGGCACCTCCTCCTAAAAACACCAAAAATAAATAAATAAATAATCGACACATACTAGTAGTTTGAAACTACTTGTGTGAAAATCCAGCTTACCTCTGTGAATGTTCATGGACATGACGTACAGGTGCTGAGAGTGAACTGCGAAAAATACAAATAATACTGTAAGGCTTTGATTTTAGATTATCCAACAGGTTTGAAAAATTAAACAATCTTACCATCAACATGTAGAATTGTCTACAGGAATACTTCACAGGAATTGTCTGAGGACTGTTGAGGAAAAAACTGGAAAAGTTCAGACAGTTACTTTATAAAACAAACAATATCTACTAGCATTATTTGACATATGTAAAACTAATTTAAAAATGTATGGCTACATCATGTAAAACGTACCCTAAGGTCTCTTCCTGTTTTTTCAGTCCAGGATCAATGAAGGAAATACATAAGAAATACAAAGAAAATACATAATGTGTAATTAAATGATCAGAATGAATAAGAAAAGTTATTAAATTAAAGTATTAAAGTTATTATTAAAAGTTCTTATATCATCTCTGTAATACATTACCCATTCTTTCACACTCTGGATAGCAGACCAACAGTAGCAGCAATAACCCTGTTTTGAGTGTCTCTGACTCCACTGTGAGTGCCAGTGAGTGCCCAGAGTTTTATGTGGCTCTCTGTAAGAACAGACCTTTTTCCCATTATACATTTTCTCAGTACCTAAAATCACCTTGGTTAAATTAGTAGACGCCCGTGTCATCTTCAGACGCCGTGTAAAGTTGTCAGGAATTTTTCCTCTTTGAAAAAAATTATTGCATTCCATCATAAAACGTATAAAAATCCATATTGTCCCTCACCACCAAATGACATCACTATAGAGCGCGCACATGCGCAGTACAAATCATGCAGGTACGAAGCTGTCGTAAAATAAGAGGAAGTGGTCATAGAATCGCGCATGCGCAGAACGAAATTTGCGTTTTCGCACATGCGCAGTACCAATCGTGTTTCCGGTACGAATCAAGTAGCCACAGCCACAAACCCTTTTTTTTTTTTTTTTTTTTTTTTTGACAGTATAGAGATCGTAACAATACAAATAACACTATAGGGGACAAACGGACATCAACGTGACAAGTTACATTAAATGAATACACAGATCAATAGTCAACAGTGACGTAATAAAAAATTAAAGGCACCTTAACACAGATTGAAGAATGTTGAATGTTTTCAAGGCCTTTAAGTTCAAAGGTTTGGACATTTTTGTTAATGAAAAGAAAAGGGACTTTATCTCCGAGGAGAACATTCTAAAATTGGGGATACAATGAATGATTCTGGCTTTATGGAGGTGAAATTTACCCAGAAGACAAAGAAATAATACAGTGTAATCAAGATTAACGTCCTCAGAATGAAAATCAGATAAAAAAATTATAGGTTCAGACATTTGTACCAATTTGTTACAACAAGAAAAAATTAACATGGTAACTTCTGACCAAAATGACTTAACGAATGGACAATGAAAATACAGATGTAAAATAGATTCTTCTTCATTATTACAAAAAGAGCACAAAGGAGATACATTCTCAGAAAACCTGCTCAAGAATAAATTGCATGGGTAGTATCTATGGACAATTTTGAAAAACAGCTCAGATGTAAAATAGATTCTTCTTCATTATTACAAAAAGAGCACAAAGGAGATACATTCTCAGTTCTTTAATTTTATTAGGGACAAGAAGTTTGTGAGGAAAAGACCATAAGTTATTTAAATCAGAGTTTGGATAACAGAAACTCCATTTATATCGTGCTTTAGGGAGGCATCTTGGAGACGAAGAGAGAGAATTTCTAATGAGGAAGTTATTGCATTTCTTATCTAATAAAGGCACACCATTGATTGCCAATGTAGGAATATAATTATTGATACTACTATATATTATATGTCCCTTAATCAAAGATTTTAGACTGACAGGAATACATTTAATCACCTTATTAAAATCTTTTTCTGAAATTGTAACACCTTTAAAGGACATAAATTCAGTAAAAGAAAGAAGGTCCCCTTGAGCACTGAACACATCTGATACAAAAATAATATTTTGATTCACCCATTCCTTGAAAAACATGGATTTGTTACCAGACAGAATATTTTCATTATTCCAAATAATGCATGAGTGTGGGGAGAAATTATGTTTGAAAGCAATCTTCCAGGAATCTAAAGCTTGTTTGTGAAAATTCGAGAGTTTAATGGGTAATCTGCTGCACTTAAAATTACAAGATAATAAAAATTTGAGGTCACCACAAGGTTTGAAAATTAAATTAGGAATCCAAAACCAGGGCAGCTCATTATTAGAAATATAATTCTTAATCCAATTAATTTTGAAAGTCTGATTAATGGTCTGAAAATCTAAAGCGTTAAGACCACCCTCCTTATAACTTCTTAGTAAAGATTTCCTTTGAACATATTCTGTTTTATTTTTCCAAATAAAACGGAAAAGCAGAGAGTCAATAGATTTAATAGTCTTTTTATCAATATATAGGGAAAGAGCAGGGTAAACCAGGCGTGAAATTCCCTCAGCCTTAGACAGCAAGAGTCTCCCATAAATGCTCAAGTTTCTCTGCAGCCAGCAGCATAATGTTCTTTTAGTTTTATCCAGCCTTGGCTGAATGTTGCAATGAAGACGTTCTGAACCTGATCTGCAAATATCAATCCCGAGATATTTGACTCTTTGTTTAACTTCAATACCATTAACAGAAGCTTTATCTGAATCATGCACATACAAGATTTCACTTTTCTTTTGATTTACCACCAAACCGGAAGCTTTGGAGAAAAGATTCAAATTACTTAGGGCAACAGAGACTTGAGAATCATTTTTGAGAAAGAGACAGGTATCGTCAGCTAACTGACTAATTATTAAAGTATTCCCTCCAATATTAATCCCTTCAATATTTGAATACTTTATGTGCAAGCTTAGCAGCTCTGCAGCCAACAGAAAAAGAAAGGGAGAGATGGGGCATCCCTGACGAATACCTCGACCCACAGAAAATCGTGGAGAAGTGCCGGAAGCCAAGGAAACACAGCTGTTGATGCTATTGTAAAGGGTACGAATCATGTTAATGAAGGAACTACCAAAACCAAACCTAGAAAGGGCTTCAAAAATAAAGG